>CM062806.1:67472099-68161875 GCA_031772625.1 Pinus tabuliformis | reverse complement strand
TTTTCGTCCGGTCTGGATTCAGTAGGTTCATTTTCAGTGCTGACGCTTCAGCCGACCATTGAAGCGGGCCAGCTGTATTTTCAACCAACGAAGGACTTGCACGAGTTTTTTGTATCCAGGAGGAAGTTTTACCGGTGAAACCGGACGATCTTCCAAAACTCTCTTCGCTTCGTCTAAGAAGGGGACAACGGTGGATGGCATGACTGCCTTCACACAACTTACAGGGGAATCTTACTCCCCCTTTTTGTCTTGATCCTTCACTTTCGCTGGTTGACGGAAAGCAATCAACCTGATTGTCAGAGGTTGATGCCCCCGAATTGTGCAGACGAGGGGACCAGTCCCTTAGTATCCGGGGAATACAGGGACAATCTCTGTGGAAATGGTCTCCTCTACATATGACACATGGCGATTTAGGCCCGGTCTATGCAGTGGGTGGGTTTTTGTCAGATGTCTTTTGCTTGCCCCCAGTCGCCTTAGGCTCCTTCTTCTTCTTTTCTTTCTTCTTCTTTTCCTTCTTCTCCTTGGGAGGCTGACTTTTGCCGGCTCTACCTTGCGAAGACGAAGGATCGGAGGAAGAAATTTTGGAAGTAGAAGGCTGGTGGGCAGCTCTAGACTGATCTAACTATTGACTCGATTGATTAGGAACCATGGTGGCCTGAACTACATTGGTTGAGAACAGCCAAACTGGCAGGCCTATTGTCAGTCCTGGAAGCGACAATGTGGCCATATGGGGCGCACCAACTTCTCCCCAAGAGGAGAAAGGACTAGGACTTCCATCTTGTGGGCTTCCTTGGTTGGGGCGTTCCATGTTCTCAACTTACAGATCAACGCGGGAATGAGAGGTGATTATGTTCCGTTTAAAATGAATTTTATAACGACGCTTTATTAGACACAACTTTGCTTTTTCATGTTTTAAGAGTCGAGAAAAAGCTGAAGATGACTCTAGTCGCCTTCGATGTATTAACGAGCCCGAAGTGACAAATGCTCGGTTGGACTTTTTCAGTTATAGAGTTTGAAAAAGGCCAAAAGAAACTGCTCTGGAGATCTAGGCAGAGGGTGTGCCAAACCTTTCGCGAAACCACAGAATACGTTTTACGGTACGGGTGGTCGATCTTCGTGAATGCTGTGTTCACTGCATCGCGATCAGTAGGGCGGCCGACACGGCTTCCTAAGGATAAAGGCTTTATTCCTATAGGGGTCTCCCAATATACTCGACGGTACGCGGGAGCACAAGTCCGTATTGATACTTATCGCTTCACCGTGGAGGAATCACCCAACCACTCAACGCTAAGATATCACGTTTAACGACGCCGGAACACATCTCTAGCTTAGACCTCTATGTGTTTGCGTTATGTTTCAATGCGTTGTTATGTAAATTCAATTCATTTTAATGTTGATCTTGCTTAGCAGTTTGCCTTTAAGGATCACCACGAGATGTATATATACAACTTCCTAAATGCAATCTAAGATGAGAAGCAAAACTTTTCAATCTTTCAACTTTGAAAACCTTAATCTACTGAGGGAAAAGAAAGACATCAACTTTTCACACAGATCATAGAACACACACTAAATGCACTTTTTCCTAAATCAACATGCAAATTGTCAATAATGCACATGCACAATGCAGATATTTCTTTTCTTTATCCTTAATGTTGATGTAAGACAAAAAGGAAACTGTTGTATAACTTTGAATCTAATTTCAAGCGAAAGTAAACAAGCTTGTCCAAAATCAAAAGACACCTTAAGATCGACTTGTTTAGACACTGGAAATGTATAGATTCAAACCACAAAATGAAAAACAAACAAACTCAAACAGCCATGAACAGTAATAAAACTAGCTCTTAAGATCACAAAGACACTTTTACAGTTCAGGATCTAAGAGGCCACAGCTATACTGGTTTGCTTTTCACAATGGGAAACTGTAACTGAAACAAGAAATACTGAAAGAACAATCACAGTTTCATCACACAACTGAGGCGGAATAATGTCAAGGAAAGTTGGTTTACAACAAGTACAAATGACAAGCAATCAGCAGCAAAATAACAGTGAAAACAGGGCCAAGACTCAGTGGGAAACCTCAGGAAGACATAGCCTAACTGGTTCAGCGCAGGCTCTGGTCTGTCAAACTGACTCTCAGCGCAGTTCCCGAAGGGAGTACCTGCGCTGAAATGTAGACTGCCTTTGGACAGCCTGCACTGAGACACGAGAGTTGCGTTTACAAGGGTTTCCGGGTCATAAAAAGCTCAAAAATTCACTGTTTTTGCTGAAATAAAAAGCTATAGGTCAAGTACAAGCTAAGGGATGATCAAGAGGATGAAAAGCTATCACAAAGAGCACAAGAGTCCTTGTGGATCAGCTCTTCAAATCATAAACTTTCTCAGAAACTGAGCCAGAGCAGCTGCCCTCTACTTTGCAATTGAAGGACTCAATTGCAGTTCGATTTGGTGCTCTCCTTGTTTATGAGATGAATAGCAAGAAACACAATAAACCAACAAGATACTAGGTTCCCAGCGGAGTCGCCAGTTTGTTGTGGGGAAAAGTATCCGACTCGGAATGACCCTATCCCTACTCTAAGGGTGATAGTTCCTTAGCAACAACTGAAAGTAAAGCTTTGATATTTTTCCTTTATGAAAGTACAGAGAAGGAAGAAAAGATTGACCAACCGATGTCTTTCGCTTTTGTCGATCCTGTCTTCTCTCTTTGCCTCTTGTTCCCAGCTCCTTGCTCCCTTTGCCGGCCCAGCTACACAAAGATCCTGCAAAAACAAGAGAGGGAAACTACAAGAAACATGTACTCATAACTCATGCATGGATTAGAATGAATCAAATATACAGATAAAAACAATACATCATTGCAATACAAGTATATAGGAGAACATCAAAGCTTTATTGATAGAAGAAAAAGGTTCTGAGAAGGTTACAACCATAAATGGTTCCAATCCAGCAGCACCTCCCCAGCAGCAAGAAATCTCCTCTTCCCCTCTATAAAAGCAATCACCCAATAGCTCTAACTGTAAACCAACAGCACTTCCTTGCTTTGCACAAAATTCCAGCCTCTCTAGACCTCATAGAAGAGCTCTATATATAGGAGATTTGGAGAAAGGATGAGTCAGCTTGAGACTGACCTAAAGCTGCCTTGTGTCCTCTCCCTCTTCAGTTAAACTTCAGTTCTTGAGTCCACTTGGAGATCCTTGCTTCCACATGGAGATCAAGTACCTCTTACTCATCATAGGGCGAATTCCTTGAACCAAGTGTCAGTTTGGAAGCTTCCTGGGCAGTTGACACCTTGCAGAATGACTGTGCCACTTGGCCAATCTTGCCCAGCGCAGGTAGCCTTCATTGGTTTTGACTTTCAGCGCAGGTACAAGGAGGAGCAGTTGACATTCAGCGCAGATGCTCAGTGGAGCAGCTGACATGATCCAAAAATAGCCTGTTTTTGAGTGTTTTCAGGTGGAGAACTGATAGGAAGTGCTGTGGTTTGCTGACCTTGTTCCTCTAGGGGTAAGAACAACATGTTTAGGGACTGAGGATCCCTGTAATTATTGACATTTCATGCTCCATGCTGCGAGGCACAAAAATGTCTATAACAAATGTCCCAATTGAGAGATTTCATTGCACTTTGAACATACAAATAGCCGAATCGAAGTTCTGTCCAAGTCCAACTTAAAGGTTGATGAATGTTCATTTCACTATCCACCATCCAACCAAAATATGACAAATCCAGGGAAAAATGTGCCATCATAATATGCACATTTTCATCCAATCTGAATAGAAAAATACCATTTATTTTCTCTACAAAATGCATTCGTAAAACACTGAACCAAACCTAAAATTTATTAGGAGTTTCTCTCTTACCCATCAAAGAAGAGCTTGAGATCAAATACTCAGACGCAGTGTATGTCCTACTGGAAATAAAAAAGTGATGTCAACACCACCATCCATGTGCTTATTATAATCTCTTTATCAAGATTTCAGAGACCGAACTCTTTACCTGTTACCTGAACAAAACAAGTTTATAGACTAAGGGGGTCATGAACTTCAAAGTATGGTTTTCCATTATTTTTGTATCATCAGCTGGGCCATCCATATCGTTTCCAAGCTGCTCACATTCCTTATTGTCATGGAAAAATTACCAAGGGGTGAAAATCTCTGGAATAATCATAGTTGAAGAACTTCTCATACAAAATTGTATTTAGATTATGTGGCTGCCAACGAATCTAGCTACAATGTCGTGAGGCACCATAAAAATAATTCGACTTAATTAACTGGGATATCACTTAATGTTTTAATTCTAAAAAATTAATTGTGCAACTTCCCTTTTACTTGCAAATAAAATGGCAGGAATTTGGAATGTGACCCACCATTAAATGTGGTTTGTTTCCTAATTTTGTTATATTGGATAATGGATGAGGTGAGTTTTTGTTTTTTAATAAAAAGTAAATATTATTTAAATATAAAATGGAAATTTTGTATAAGTTTATTTTACACGGTAGGAAAATTTAATAAAAAATATTAAGTTTATTTTGGGATATTAAAAAGGGAAGATGTTATTATCCTCACTCATATTAAATTATTTCTTAAAATAGTTTTTTATGAATTTATTGTTGATTATAGTTTTTTGTGAATCAATTATTGATTGAGATTGGAAAGGTACCAATGATATCATTCTCACCTTTGGATTGGAGGGTGATACAAATAGTTACATGATTGATAATGAAGATGAAGAGAGGCACTCACTCTGTCTCAACTCAATGGAGCCTACCTAAAACCCTTGTAGGGTTCCACCCATAGATTGCACAAGGCTTCTCGATTGTGAAGCAAAGAAAGGAAATCATTGAGTTCAGGGGAGAAGTAGAGTCATGAAACCTTTAAATATCGCTTGGATTCTTGTTATGTGTTTTCTATGACCAAGCTCAAAGGATTTCTCTTATGTTCTATGTGATTTTCATAGTAAGCCAACCTCATAGACCTACTTCAAGGAAACATTAACCTACACAACTTAACAACCTCCCAATGATGGTGATGGGCATGTGTATTTTGATGATGGTGGTGTCCATGTGTTTTCTGTTGATGGCGATAGAGCTTTGTATCCTATTGAGGGTGATAGGCATGTGTCTTACATTGATGGCAACATGCATGTGTATTGTGTTGATGGTAGTGACCTTATGTCTTTTATTGATATTACATTGAGTTATATGTTGATGGTGGTGAGCTCTTCCTATGGACTTGGATATTTTGCTCATAGTGGTTCCTAGTGGCTTTACTTTCATTGAAATGAAACTTGTTGTACATAATTAAAATGACTAACATAAATGATTGATTCATACTATTGTAGTACTTGTTATGTAGTAATGTTTTTGTTCCTACGCTAAATTAGTCATCCATGTTAGTCGTTTTTAGTTGTATTACTTATTAGCTAGTCATATATTTTAACCCGAGACTAAATTTGTCATTTATGTTAGTCGTTTTTAGTTGGGTCACTTAATATTGTTCATTTTTTGGTAGTATTTCACTTGGAAAAGCTACGGTGACTAACTTTTTTAGTCACCTAGTCACTAATTTCTCATTTTCTACTAGTGTTAATTACAATACTAAATAATATCAAGTGCAACTATAAATAATTTCGACCACATAAATTATATTATATAAAATTTCAAGTATTACAATATGAGTTTCCAACTTCATATTGGTTGGAGTACAATTTACACATTAAATATTGTTTCATCACTTCAAAACATTATCATTGTGTTCCCAAGGCATTGTAGGTGAAATCACCAACTCTGAAGACTTGACCATCAATCTCTATGTGTGTGTCTTATGCGAGATATTGGCTCTATGGGTACCACTAGACAATTTCGCTTCTCTCTGTCTTTAATTTTCATTTTTTTGCTCCAATGTTATATTTGTTCTCCTCTTTCTTCAATTCTTGCTTCTTACCATCAATACTGAGTTTATTTTTTCTGAACAAGAAAGAAGATACAACACAAAGTATAAGACATGAAAAATGGTGAAAAATGGAATATAAAATAAAGTAGACCATAAAGAATTTATAAGATATATACGTCAACATTAGCAATATTGTCAATTCCATTTTTCCCCATAAACGCAAGAAATTCGAACAATTTTTCTTTGGTTGGGCAATAGTGCCAACTATGTGGCCAAATGACCTGTATAAACAAAGCAAATACAACGTTACCATAGAAAATAACACCTTATTAAAATTAGTATTCAACCTTCAAGGAAATTTTAGGCACAATCATGTCAACTAAGTTACGTGCTAAAAATCTCAACTTGTAGATTACTTATACGTGGAAGTACAAACAAAGCTCCTGCCAATGCTATGTCTAGAATAAAATGAAAAGAAGTAAAAAGGATACAACAATAGGATAGCCTCGTATACATGTGTATAACCAGATAATGTAGAAGGTGAAGTGAAGAATTCTAGGGTTGGAGGTCGATGCTGTCATGAATGCCCAAGTCTGATGAGCATTTCTTCAGATAAGAACTACTATTTGGGTCCATTATCACATATGAATAAGCCAACTAGTCTATATCAAATTATTAATGTTTTTCTTATATTTATGGATCAATGCAATATAAGTGGATAAATTGCAAAGACAATTCCCTTCCCATTGTGTGTGTTGCTGTGTGTGTTGCTGACCTATGTTACAATATATTAGTTGTGATTTGGAACAAATTTCCAACATCGAAAATATATAGCAATCACCACTAGTAATTCCCCAAATAGGATTATTTTGGAATGTAACTTTCAAATTCCAGTTGTTATATGATTCTTTGGATAATCGATACTAAATTCCAACACCAAACTTCCAATTTGAGGGAACACATGTGCCCATCGTCAATCACTCAAACTCAAAACATCAACGATTATTATAATGAAAAGATAAAATAAGAGTAGTTTGATCTATTTTTCATATTTACATGCAAAGCACCAACAATTTTCCCATATTTCCCATACTTGTAATATCCAAGATATAACACATCAATTTATCTTTTACAGCAAATACTTGATTCAATGCAAACAAGAATTTAACAATATTACAACGATACCACCAATGTTTGATCCTCAATTAGTTCAAACTAGTTAGCACAAAAATTTCCAGAAAGAGCAACATGTAGAAATAACAAATCCATAAATTAATAACAAATCAAAAAGGGATAATATTTTTTTTGAAGCTTAATAAAAAAATATAAATATTGACAGTCCACTGCAACTAGTGGTATTGTTCAAAGAGCAATACTACCTGGAGAAATCATCTTCCAAATTCTTTTCTCTATACAGGAAGATTTCTTTTATGCTCAAAAATAATTTGCATTCAAGATTTTAGGTTTCTGAAGCTTCCCAAAGTCCTTGCCAAATGAAGCAGTGAATTTCATTGATTTTCATAAAATGCTTCTGGTAATTAAAATAATATTTTAGAATTGAACTCCTTGTATATACATATTAGTAGAACTGACATGAAGTGCTTTCTCCTTTCTCCAATCCATGTCCTTATGGATTTCTAGCCTAAAAGTGACATGTAGAAGATCAAAACCATAAAAAATCCAGTAATGGTTAATTCATAATAAGATGGGCATACATGACATGCACAAGAACACTGGCCATTTTAATTAAACAATTCCCAAAATAGAGTTCAAAGGTAAACAAAAGTCATGGCAGATTGAGGTTTCTCATGAGATTTTTTTTCTCATGTAGACCTCTCCCAAAGGGTGGTTCTACTTGTACTTTCCTTTCGATTTGTACATTAGACAAACAACTTTTGTAATTAGTAGAAATCAATTTACAATCAAGGAACAAACTATTATTTGCAAATTACAAAATCTCAAATGCATACATTGACCAAGTCAAATAAGCAAGTCCAACAGTTAGAACGCTAAGATCATTTCAGATGTCTGTCTTACTTCTCTAACTACTAGGCTTGCTACTGTTAGAATATCACAAATGAAATGAAGTATAAGACTTGTGAAAAAAATGCAAAAAAAATGCAAGTTGGAGGAAAGTCCTTCCAAAGGCAATAATATAGAGTACCATATAAATCTTACTAGGATTTCTCCATATATGGCATAAAAATATGAGCCTACCTTCATGTGAATAATATAAAAAATGTTTGTTGTCATATACAACTCATAGGATATTATTGCCAATGATTTTTAAGCATGATTGATGTTTACATGGTTCATTCGTGCAGCAGTTGATGTGCCGATAAATAATTTAACAATAGTAAATAATGTGGTCCTTGAGAAATATATGATTATTTCTAGTTTTATTTTGAATCTCTGAACCGAAATCCATGATGAACATGTTACCAAATCATATTTTAGACCATTTTGTGTGTTGATGATCAACACTAAAGGAATTCTGATATATAATTGAACAAATCAGTTGGAAGCATATGCTAAACAAGAAATAACTTCATGCATCACACAAGAAATAACTAAAACATTCCTTAGATAGATGGGGAGTCCATTTGGATAAGAAGGAAATGATAAACACATATTTTCTAGAGGATATTCTGGATGACATGGAGAGGAAGTGAAAGAAGTCATGATCAAGGTTCCACATGGATGTGCACTTGGGTGTTGGGAACATGGCTCTATGTTCCCCATGTTCCCCAAGCTTGGGACCATCATCAGAGATGCCCCTACCATTTTTTGTACATAGAGGATACCATTAGTACTTGGGAGTGATGTTCCCAAGTGCTCTGGGAGGTTAAGAATACCATAATACCACAAGAGTACTCCTCAACCCCATCTACTAGGGAATTCTTCTGAAAAGTTACTAGTAGCCAAAAAACCTAAATAGATAAGCACTATAGACCTAAATTTTGAATTTTTCTCATAAAACCAAATAAAGGTGGTGGGGCACTCCCAAACCATCATCTTGACTACGTAAATCAAACAAAACCTAACTTCACTATTCACCAACAACTCACTGGTTGCAACACGCCAAGGATGTTAAAAAATGTTTTTTGTGGCTAGCAAGCTTGCAAAGGAAAAACAATGTGGGCAATGATTTTCCACCATATTCCAAATGTTCTAGGTCCAGTAAGCATTATTTCAGAGAAATATTGGAAAATCAATCTTTTCTCATCTATTTGGTTGGAAAAATTCAAATGATAGTCACATTTGAGTTTGTGGGAAGATGATTTTGGTATTGGAGTGAGAATTTCATAAGGCCGCTGGTTTTTTATTTTTCCTCAATTTTTTTTTTCCTCCTTTGCAATTGACAAGAATAATAAATTAAAAAAGAAACTTGGAAACACCAAAAATAAGTCATTCGAATAGTAATACTTGTGATAGTGACTTCACAATCGTAAGCCACTGTAGGGGAAACATAGTGGATCAAAACCAATAGGGGCAAGTGGGTCTGCCAAGATAATGTAGAAGTGGAACTAATGTGTCCCCATAAAAAACATTAACTGAATATTCAAAGGGCCCTATCAATTTAAAAAAAAAAAAAATTCTCTGTGAAATCAAACTCACTTAAAATAAACCGACTAATAGTAGCAAGTTATATATAAATTGGAATTTGGAAGTGCAACATTTGTAGCCAACCTTGGATTGGAATTTATAGCGAAGTAGAGCAGCAAATTTTGGGATTCCAAGCACAGGCAGTTAGATTTAGCATATGTGAGAAGTTGACTATGTCTTAAAATATGAAATCGTGAGGTTGCAAATAACAACAGGCACAAATGGAACAGTTTATGGTAGAATGTCACTTTCAAACAAGTCAATGTGGGAGCCTAAGCCAACAATTCTAGATAAGTCCTTACCTTTTTTATCCCTTCATTGGAACTAGTAAATATGGGGCCTTCTAAATCTTGAAAGGCAGCTCCTCAACTAGGAACCAAATTGAGAGACATGTATAATTTTCAACATTGAGGATATAAATGATGTACTTAGCCAATTCTTTTTGTAAGTCGCACTCCCCTCACTACTATAAGATGGTTAGGGTAATTGCAGCTGAAGTGACCTCAAATATACTTCTACTTCATTCCACAAATAATTCTCTTCTCTAAATATCTCTTTAGGACCCAAGACCTAGGCTACTAAATCCTGGAGCGTAAAAAGGTGCCAAAAGATTAGCTTTGTAGACAAAAAACTAGATCCACTTGGATATTTTTTTATGAGGATCTATACCAACAACCAATTTACGAAGATCTGGTACTAGTAATTTAGTGGAGGAGGATAATCAGTGTGACTATGATCTTCAAGTTGCAATCTACACAAGGAAGGAACTCTGGCAACTTAAAGATATAACAATTAGGAAAGAGGACACACCTAAAGGACTAATTCATGTACATTAGCAAGATCTGTATTCAGCTTTTCACTTTCTCAACTCCTCATCAATTCTTCCTTAAGAACTTGTTGAAGCCTCTAAAATCATTTCTTCAACATGGGGGAAAACCATCTAGTCCGAACCTTGTTTGGCAACTCCTTTTCCGTTTGGTGTAGTGGCTCCGACTGGGGATAATGGGACCAGTTTCCCAATATAATTTATGATAGTGTTGATGGGGTGATATGTGATAATTTGGAGTAATGTTTAAGCTAAAATTAATCTAATCTAAACTAATAATAACATGCATATATCCTAATTTAAACACTATCTAATTATGACTATACCTGGGAATAAATTTGAAGTATGCGATCTGCAATAATGTCCAAAAGAAATTGGTAATAAAGATCATTCAATTGCAATAAGAAATGAAATTGTTTAACAGTAATCGTTTCATATAAAAAGTTATCTGAAACGATTGTGAAACATATATCGCATAAGAATTATTCATGTATTCAGCATAAAATATAGGCCTTCATCATACAGAAGTGCAATAATGCTAACCAAGATTCAAAATTTCATACATAAACAACTTGAAGAGAAATTATTGCTTAATACATAAGTAAAAGAGAATTACGAGATAAAAGTACCATTTGTAATAAGTCCTACTCATGTGCTTCAGCAATATTGATCTACTTCCAATCCATCCAACCACCATCTAAGAGTACAA
Source organism: Pinus tabuliformis (assembly GCA_031772625.1). Taxonomy (NCBI): domain Eukaryota; kingdom Viridiplantae; phylum Streptophyta; class Pinopsida; order Pinales; family Pinaceae; genus Pinus; species Pinus tabuliformis. The sequence goes on along the minus strand of CM062806.1, from coordinate 68,150,849 downwards.
AACTGCAATTTCAGTAGAAGATGCTAGATAAGACAAAAAGAAATCTTGTTCCATTCATTTCACCAGAACTTCCTCAAAGGGACAAAAGTGAATGTTTTGAAGATTGTTTCTGATAAAATTTCTTGACCCTCTCTAAATGCATGAGAGGGGTTTAAATACTAAACTATAAAACTAAAAATAGATTATTACAAAAATAGTTGAGGAGGTTTAAGCAACCTTCCTCAAGTTATTCAAAATAAAACAAAAATAGAAATGAACATGGTGGCTAACTATTCTGCATTTGATCTTTTAGATCGCAAATGTCCATCATGGGCTTGAGCTGTGTTAGTTGGCCGATTTTAGCTTTCAACTTCCCAGTGAACACGGCGTCGGTTAGTGATGGCACCATTTTCTCCATAGAAGTGGTTAGGCATCGCATGGTCATCCATTGGCTACGAGGTTTCACTAAATGTCGCCAATATGCTTCCTATTTTAACTTGGTCATTTGCCTAATTGCTTCTGCTTTTTCTTCTATTGCCTATCTCCACTGTAGTTCAACTTGTTTTACATTAGGAAGAAAAACCAGAATGGACTCTGCCACCAAGTTGGTACTATGTAAATTTTCGTTAATATTCTTGATAACACTATTTGCTACTACTGCCGCATCTCTTGTTTCCTTTTCTTTCTCTCTAAGCCGAGAATCCTAGTTTGCAAACAAGATTTCTTTGTGTGACTCCTCCAGTTTAGGTAAGTCAGCCTTTCTCCCATCTTCTGAATTATGCCAGGTGATGAAGTCAAATACTCTTTTCAAGATTTCATAATATTCAAGTCTCATTTCAATGACTTGAATCGTCAATTTGTCGTTTGTTTCGCAATACGAATTCCATTGCGAAATCTTTTGGCATAATAGTTTCTTTTAGTGCATTAGCTCGGACTTAATGCCAAGTGCTTAAGTAATAAACTGATCAATTTTTGGATCATCCTTATGCAGATCAGTTATTTCTTGTAACTGCGCTTCCTTTTCTACTAAGCTGGCTTGATGTCTTATTTGTATTTGCTCGAACTCTTGTTGGAGCTTAGCTAACTGTGTCTTTTCTTGCTGGTTGGATATTTCTTGTTGTGATTGTTGTTCAAGTGACAAAAATTTATTTTCTTTTTCCTTAAGCAACATTTGCACCTATGTTGCTTTGTCGATAGTCATGGTAGAAAAGGCACCTGCAAACTGTGATAGTCTAGTAAGGTTGGCGGATGGGCCAATGGGTGAGTCTTTCCAGACGATATCCATTGGTTCATTATATGGAGTAGTAGCAGTCGTAACATCCAATTTTCTTTTCTTCCTTTGTATTTTAACAACTGCTTTGTGTTGTGGGCTATAGAACACATCTAAAGGTGGAATATCCTCAATTCTCAAAACAATTTCAGAGGTGGGAGTGATAGGAATGTGCTCTACCTCTTGAGTATTTATAGTCTCCTTTGCTGTAATTTCTTGAGTTGCTTTCTTTTGAGGAGTTTGCAACTCTGGCATTTGTTCCTCTGTATGGAGTTTTTTTATTAAAGTTCGCCCATTTTTCCTCTAAATCAATCACCTGGGGTTTTATTAGCTAGGTGGAGGTGGAATGGATTTCAGCCTGTTTGCTAGCTGAAGTTTGCTCAGCTGTCTTTTCTGTAGATTGGGATGTATCTTTTTCTAACTCCCTGCTATGGCTTTTCCAATTTTGTGATTGTTGCTCCTACTACTCTGACTCCCTGGTAGACTTCTGTTGGGATTCTGCTCCAGAATCAGTTTTAGAATTTTCTTTGGAATCTTCTTCTAGACTTACACTGGGAGTAGGCTCCCTTATTGGTTCAATCAATAATTGGTCCAATGGGACCTTTAATAGCCTCCTTTCTCTATACTCATGAAAGGCTTCAAGATCTTCACGGTCAAAAATTAATTGTGCCATATGCTTCACCTCTGTGAACGTGTTCTTCTGTAAATATATGTCATCAAATGCATCTTCCTCATTACTGAATACTTTCACTTTTACCATGGTGGTAAAGTCTTTGACAGTGCCAAATGGGTCATATTGCCTTCCTGGGAATTTAGGTAATTGCAGAGATAACATGACCTCTACTTCTTTGAATGCGTGCTCGAGGTGATGCAATGCAAATGCTCCACACTGTAAAGTGAATGTAGGCCAAATGACCTTCTTTGAATCCATTAATGTTTTGCTCATCCCACCTTCACTAGATCTTTGATAGGCTATCTCTCTAGCCATAATTTTGTCCGGAGCATAGTATGGGAGGACATGGGGGGAGGCAATGCTGCCAAATACCCTGATATATGTGAATGTCTCCTCCCCAAACCATCTGGCCACCGAGAGGATATCTACCTCGGCTTCCTTGGAAAACCTGGGCACATCTCGGTTGTAAAGCTGTTTGTGGATAGGGAGCATGACTCCATGAAATTTTTTGTAAAAATGTGGTTGAAACAGAGATTCCCACATGTCTTTATGGTATATGTGAATGGGAAGTGGATCTTGGATAGTCCACTTCCATTGCATGACAGGAAATTTTGAACCAAAACAAATTGCATCCATTACATAGGCACTCATAAAAAATGGAGGGTAAACCCTCAAAGAAACACTTCTTTACCTTCTATACTCCATTATTGTTCTTTCTAAATTAGTAGACAAAATTTGTGCCTAATTCATTATAGTTGCATTTACAACTGCATCTATCAATGACAGCCATTCTAGGGAAAATTTAGTGCTATCGGGTTTGCCAAATAGTCTACATAGCATGATTGCTGCAAAACTATGAGGGGGACAAATAGATGCAGTAGAGTACATACCATTTTTGTCTTTTTTTGGTTTTTACCTCATTATTTGACCAGGTTCGCATGCAGTCTATTGGGTCCGCGTTCTCTTTGGAAAAATTCTCGACAAACTATTTGTTGTAGATGACTTGTGGCTCTGGTAGGTGGTACATAAGCCGCAAGTTGTCTTGCATAAAAGATCCCATAACCTCTTGGCTTCTGGTATTGAATTCTCCATCTGAGATGTCGGCTTCATCAATAACCCATTTAACCATGTTTGTATAAGGGATTATCTTTGGACGCTAAGCTATGCAATGCAAAAATGAGCTTGTTGTCTCAAACATGGAGGCATTTGAGGAATCACAACCATCAATTGTGACCTTCATTTCTAGAATCCTTGGTTGTTCTTCTTCCAGTATATTATACATGGCTTCCCACGTAGAGGTTCCTCCCTCTCTGCTGCATGTAGTATCCGTAAATAGAGGAGTCGTTTCTGATTTCTTAGAGACAACTGCCTTGCCTTTCTTCACCATTGCTCCCAAAGATTTTCTTTATGGATTTTTCCTGAAAGTGAAGAACAACAACTATCGGATATACAAAGATAACAATGAATGTGAAATGGAATAATGCGGATAGCTCTGAAAAGGTGATAAGAAAGGAGTCTTATTTGGATGCAAGTGAGAAGATATCATATCACGTTAAATGGCTCTTCATACATTAATGCAGTTAACTCTTACTAAATGCCCACTAATGCTTCATTATCTCTTAGATTTAATGCTCATAAATGTCTGCATCGTAAGTCAGGAAGAAATATTCTAGGGTGGCGAGCCTTTAAATTGTGATAATGCCAATTTTGTGATTTCCCAAGCAATATTGCAGATCGCAATATCGCATTATTCCTTTTCTCTTTTCTTAACCTCCCTTATGTTTCTGCGAGATGCGAGCCGCTCGTTTATTGCCTCAAAACATAGCTACTTGTTACGTTTTTCTATCTAAAGACCTTTTTAATAAGCGGTGGACCTAAAAATTTGTTTGTAATGTGTCCAAGGAGTGGGTCCAGGTCTTGATCGCATTTCGCAATATCAACTGATGATACGTTTGCGGTGCTCTTTTAAATGATCGAAATGTGATGCGGTAAAGGTTACGATGACAACAAAATTTCACATTTTTCTTGTTTTGAGGTAACCTTTTAAGGCAAGCCCTTTATAAATAGTGATATGTGATGCGAGACCCAATTTTGACGAGAAAAGATTTAGGACCTAGTTTATATCAGAATATGATAGTTTCGAGGTATAAAGTGTGGAGCCCTCTTTTAATCGTTTTTCACTAGATTTGGTGGGTTAGCAAGGTTTTTGATGATTCTTAATCATGCGATACGTGGGAAGGTAAGCATTTAGTAGTTATTTTGAAAAAGGGGTTTGATTAACATCTTTATTTATTCCAAAATTAAATAAGAAAAATGCCTAAATGCTAAGTTTTTTTTTGGAATGATTTTTTAAAGGGTCCCCATTTATTAATGTAACATTAACTACTACTATTAATAAATTGGGGGTTGTTGAATAGCACAACATTTGGCGATTCACTTGGAAGAACCAATTATCTCTGAGAGTTTTTTGAAATTTCTAAAAATTTCCAAAATAAAGATAGTTTTGAAAATAAAAATTACATGGAATATAAGGTAAGTAATACTACTCATTAATAATAAAACAACATCTACTTAACTATCATTCTTTTGATTATCCGTTTCTCATAATAGAGTTACCTTGTCTACATCAGTCATTATTGGTTTTAAGGATAAAAATAGGGAGGCTCTTTTCAGATCAGTTTTGGTATACTTAGTTGTCATAGGTAGAGCCTTGCTGCCAGCAGGAGTTCATAGCCTCGACAGGGTTACCTTTTAGCCAACAATGATTTAGTATTGCATCTTTGTCAGAATGAATTTTTTTAGAGATAAGCTTAGATTTATATACTAATTTGTCTTTTTCAAATTGTATTATTTTATGTAAAAAATAACATAAAGGCAATAATATACAGTGAACAGAAGATATCATCTTCTATGGAAAGTATTTCTTTAAAATATGCCCATTAACAGGTAGAGATTCTCTCTTACCTTATAAATCTTGTAATAAAAAAGTTTATGGGCCTATTTGTTCCACAATTTGAAACGGGCCAAGCCACATTTGTTGGAACTTGGTATGCTTACCTTTCTCTTCATGGGCTTTATCTCATTTCTATACTAGGTCTTCGAGTTGAAAATATTTTGAACTTACAGAATTTGAATCAAAGGAAGCTTTGACTAACTATTGATGATGTGCATGTGTGATCCTAGCCTTTTCTCTTTCCTCTTCAAGCTTAAGGATTTGTAACTGTCTAGTTTCCATAGATGAGAAAGGAGTTTCTTCAATGAACTGAACTAGGGCTAAAGAGGGATTAGCTACATTTGTAGGTAAGACAACTTCTTTCCCATAGACCAAATTGAAAGGAGAAGTGCCAATGTCGGCTTTCTGAGTTATTCGATCTACCCATAGAGCAAACCTCAAAGACTTATGCCAGTTATTTTGGCTTTGGTCAACAGTTCATTTAATAATCCTAATAAGATTCTTGTTTGTGGATTTAGCTAACCCATTTCCTTGATAATAATTAGCAGAGTACTTAAGCTTAAAACAACTTTTAGGATCAAATTATGTCATAGCATTGCCTAAAAAATAAGATGCATTATAAAACAACAAGGCAAATGGCAGGCTAAATCTGGTAATGATAAATTGATCGATGAATTCAATAATGTTTTCAGAATTGGCTACCTTGAGTGGAATTGCTTCCACCCATTTTGTAAAGTAATCAGTGGTTGTAAGGATATATCTATGCTTCTTAGAAGAATGATGAACGATCTCACCTATTATGTCCAATCCACATTGCTTGAATAGTTGGTCATTGTTGACTAGCTGTAATGGTAATGCGGGTTTCATTTGTCTCCCAGCAGCTGTCTGACAACTTTTACATCTCCTTACATAACTGTGTGTATCTTTAAATGTTGGCCAGTAATAACCGACATGCAAGATTTTATTTGCGGTCGTATCTTCTCCAAAGTGACCACCAACTAGTCCATCATGAAGTTCCCGCAACACCTTCTCTGCCTTAGATTTTTCAAGACATATAAGTAAAACAGAACCATAGTTTATTCTAAACAGCACATCATTGACCATTTGATATTGTTTATCTTTTAATCTCACAGCCCTTTTCTTTGTATAATTTAATTGCATTGGGGCATATCCATTTCTTATGTAAAATATGATATCAACATATATTGACTCAGTGTCATTAAGGCTTACCTCATAGACTTGTACATCGTCACCTGAGTATTGGAATGCTAATAGATTAGATGCTCCTGCCAACATCCTGTAAAAACCTTGACCTATTACAATTTTTGCTGGTATAATTTTGATGTCATATTCTTGCAGAGCTGTAACCCAATTTTCTCTTTTCTCACCTACATCCCTTTGTATTAACAGATTTCTCACTGCTGAGAATTGTACTATTACTTTGGTGTGGGTTTTGAGGAGAAAAGGTCTGAAGTGTTTTATCGATTTGAAAACAACAAAAGTTTGTTTTTCAACGTCTGAGTAATTCAATTAAGCTCCCTGCAAATTGGAGCTAAAGAAAGAGATTGGAGCTTCAACTTTTTCTTCATTACTTGTGTCAACATGGTTGCATATGATTTATTAGAAGCGAAAGTATATAAAATGAAATGATTTGAAAAATTCGGCGTTGCTAAAAATGGGGCGTTTATGATTTCTTGCTTGATCAAGTTAAAGGCTTCATGTTCTGAGTGTCCCCATTTAAACAGAGAATTTTTCTTTATCATGGTTTGAAGAGGTAAAAGAATTCTTGAGAAGTCAAGGACAAATCTTTTAACAAAATTTATCTGACCTAGGAAAGATTGCATTTATTTTTTGTTATGTGGTAAAGGTATTTTAGAGATTTCTCTAATTCTGTCAGGGTCAATATGAATCCCTTCTTTGGACGCAATGAATCCAAGGAGCTTTCCTTCACTTAACACAAAAAAATACTTCTTGGGGTTAAGAGAAATCCCATACCTTTGGCAACATTCAATGATTTTCTTTAAATCCCTTAGATGATTACTGCGCTTTCTGGAATATACAGTTATATCATCTAAGTTGATCACTACTGATTTGTTTATTAAACCTTTGAAGGGTATGTCCGTGGATCTTTGGAAAGTGGCACCTTTTGATAAGCATAAGTGCCCCATTTTGTCTTGAATGTAGTTTTCAGCTAGTCATTTGGATGTACTAAGATTTGATTATAACTTGAGAATCCATCTAGGAAAGACATTAGTTCTGAGCTTGCAACTGATTGCAATATATGTTCCATATGAGGTAATGGGAAATAGTCCTTTTGGAAAGCTTTATTGAGGTTGTAGAAGTCTATACGTATCTGAATATTGTCATTATTTTTTCTAATGGGGACGAGATTGGAGACCCACCAGGAATGTCTGACAGGAAAAATAATATTGGCTTTCAACAATTTATTCAATTTAGATTTAATCTGATTTTCTAAATTAGGATGGATCTTCCTTAACTTCTGCTGAACAGGTTTTTCATGAGATGTCATGGGAATAGTATGTTAAATAATAGAGGTGTCATATGTCTTAAAATCTTCATAGTTCCATGCGAAGACATTCTTTCACCTCTTCAACAAACGTATAACGTAAGTATAACGTTATTGACTGTTTCTTATTTAAGTTGGTTATCATGCTGGTCTTAATCAACTATCTGGTCATCATAAGAGCCTTTTTAGGTCAGGAAGCTTATGATATCGGGATCTTTATTAAAGACTCTCCAGGTGGTGATATTATCGAGAATAGAAGTCCTAAAAATCAATTCAATGGAAAATCGATCAGGGCTATAATCCTTTGGTGGAATAAGCTTGGAAGCCACATTAGCTAGGAGATCGACACTAGCATTTTGGAGTCTTGGAATAGGGGAAATATTAAATGTTGTAAAGTGAGAGGTTAGGTCATGGACTAACGACTGATAATGTTTCAAATGTCCTGACAAATAGTGTATAGTATTTCTCACCTGTTTTATCACAATTTTTGAATCTCCAAATACTTGGAGGTGTTTGATATTAAGGCCAATTGCCTTATACAAACCTTGAACTAGTGCTTGATATTCAATAGTGTTGTTTGTGTAATCAAATTCAAGTCTGCATGCTAACATAGTATTTCCCCCCTCTGGGTTAACTAATATGCATCTTGCTTCTACTCCATCATTGGATTTAGATCCATCAAAAAATAATTTCCAAAATAAAGAGCTAACTATAGGTTTATCTACAAAATTTATGCATTTAGAAATTTTTGTTTGGGAAAAATTTCGACTTGAGATACAACAGAGTTTTCTAAGAAAGGTGAAGTGTAAGCATTTAAATTTCCTAGAAATGGTTCTACTGAGTAGTTACCGATGATACTGTTGCTATATGCGTCTGGCTCATTTTCTACTTCTAGCTCTGTGACTATGTACTTTTGATGTTTCTTGTGATCAACCCTTATTTGATTTGGCTTGCCATTATATGGAAGCCACATGTGAGATCAATCAGTTGCAAAATGACCATGAAGTTTTTCTGACCAGTCTCTACTAAGGATTAAGCCATAGAACTTAGGCATATCAGCCACAAGTATGTCAATGACTTGACAAACTTTAGGGTTTGGCAAAAGTATAATGGTTACTTGATTAATTTCCCAAACAACTCCGACTTGAGATCGATCTAATTGTACTATTCATACAACAAATTTTTGAGGGTGAACATTCAACTTTGCACAAATTGTTCTAGGTAAGATTTTAGATGAAGCTCCTGAGTCAACTAAACAATTGTGTAAATTCTTATTAAAGACTTCAAAAGTAAAGATAAATGGAGGAGCATGAGATTTATATCTTCCTATGATTAGAATGATGTTGGTTGGATCAATCTTGTTTAAAGAGGTGCTAGGGGGCCTTCCCATTTCTTGGGCAGCTTGTGAGATCATGGCAGCAGGAATCAGTGTAGTAGGTACTGCTTTGAGTTCTTTAAGGAGTATTATCTGCTTATGATTTAATTTTCTAAGCTCATGAAAGGTGATGTTTTCCTTAGTTTTCTTCATATCATCAACAATATTATATTCCATTTCATCATAAACTATCAGAGTTTTAGCTGAAGGTGAAGAATCCAATTGAGAAGTATCAGTTTGAGTGTATTTTGGTGAATACTTCTTACCTATTGTTTTGTCCCTGGGAGCTGGCATCGTAGCCTTTTTCTTTGAATTTGTTTGTGACAAATCAACAAGGTTTTTACTTCAGGTACCAACAGGCAGTGCTTCTTGAGTTTCCTCACTGGGAAGGATAAAATCACACATTCCTTGTAACTCTGCCACTTCTTCATCATCTGTTTGTTCTTCATTTGAAACTTCATCTTCTTCTCCATCTAATTCAGTATTCGATATATCATTTGGAGGTTTAGGATCAGTAGGGGAATTCCTTTTAAATGGCCTAAAATATTTCTTAGAGGAAGTCTCTGCTACCTATTTTTTGATATCAACCATTTTGTTAAACATTGTCTTGAGGAATTTCTGTAACCCTTCAAGATCAAAAGGAGCTTTAGGTGGTTTCTACTTTGAGTCATCCCTATAAGTCACTTTCTTAGATTTTCATTCTTCTAATGCATTTTTCTTTTCTACGGCTAGAATTCGTTTTTCTACAACTATTGCCTCTTTCATATTTTCTGCCAAAGTCGGTTTGGCAGCTCTATCAACGAAAATAGTTGTGTTTGAAGGTAGAGTAGAAATATACCACTCATTTTGGACCTCATCGTTGGGCTTAGACACCGTTGGTATCTTATTCAATAATTTATTGAAGTGAGAGTTGAAGTCTTTAATGGGTTCTTTCAGTTCGAGTTTCAAATTGGAGAGATTATTGATTAGGGTAGACATGAATCTATCATTTCCAAATTTAGTTAAGGATTGTTCTTGAAAAGAATCCTAACTATTGATCGAACTTGACGTAATGAGAAGTACCATGATCCTACTGCTCCTTGTAAACTATAGAGAAATAATCTTACAATTGCATCTTCTTCCACTACTTCATTCAAGTTAATGGACAACATGAAATTTTTTATATGTTCCTCAGCAAGTAAGCCATTATCGGGACTGAATTTGGGTAACCATTTCTCTGGATGATCTGGCAATTGATGTAAAGGCCCAACCATCCTAATAGCTCCTCGGTTTGTCCATGGCCTTGGAGGATTCTATGCCATTGCTGGTATGTGAGTAGGAAAAGGTGTAGAAGTGGTTGAAGGTGATTGGGTAGAGGAGGATGTAGTTCCTGTACCTGTGTGAATCACAATCTGGGGTGGCGAGGCAAATCATTGATCTTGTGATGGTATAGAAGGAATGAATTAAGATGAAGATTGTGTTGATGAGAGAACCTCACTATGAGATTCAAATGGTGTTTTCTTAGCTTTCTTATGGCTTGGGAGAGGGAATTCGAATAGGGGGATTCCAAGTTTTTCACTCTGTGCTATAGTTAACCGTTGAGATGGGGTAAACTGAGAGGTAACACTATCTTGGGATAACTTAGATTCTTCTTGAGATAATGAAATCCCCTATAATTTATGAATCAAATATTGGACATTAGGGGTTTTAGTAGAAGAAGAACTATCTGGCTTCTTTGGGATTTTAGCGGTGGGCTCTGTAATTTTCTTTGTAGCTTCTCGCTTGGGATTGGGAGATTTGGAATGCAATCGAGAAGTTGGAGGTGATGGTGAGGGAGTTTTACTCTTAGAATGACATGTTGATTTGGATTTACTTGCCATTCACAGTCAGGCCCTCCTTCTAGCACCAAAAGGTTGAAGCATCGAAAATCATTGCTTCAACATGGGGGAAACCACACAGTTCAGACCTTGGTTGGTAGCTCCTTTTCCGTTTGGTGTAGTGGCTCTGATTGGGGATAATGGGACCAGTTTCCCAATCTAATTTATGATAGTGTTGATGGGGTGATATCCGATATTTTGGAGTAATGTTTAATCTAAAAGTAATCTAATCTAAACTAATAATCACATGCTTATATCCTAATTTAAACACTATCTAATTATGACTATACCTGGGAATAAATTTGAAGTATGTGATCTACAATAATGTCCAAAAGCAATTGTTAATAAAAGATCATTCAATTGCAATAAGAAATGAAATCATTTAACAATAATCGTTTCGTATAAAAATTTAGCTGAAACAATTGTGAAAGATATATCACATAAGAATTATTCATGTATTCAGCATAAAATATAGGCCATCATCATACAGAAGTGCAATAACCCTAACCAAGATTCAAACTTTCATACATAAACAACTTGAAGAGAAATTATTGCTTGATAAATAAGTAAAAGAGAATTATGAGATAAAAGTACCATTTGTAATAAGTCCTACTCATGTGCTTCAATGATATTGATGTACTTCCAATCCATCCAACACCATCTAAGACTAGAAAAGTGCAATTTTAGTAGAAGATGCCAGATAAGATAAAAATAAATCATGTTCCATTCTTTTCACCAAATCTTCCTCAAAGGGATAGAAGTGCATGTTTTGAAGATTGTTTCAGATAAAATTTATGGACCCCTCTCTAAATGCATGAGAGGGGTTTAAATACTAAACTATAAAAATAAAAATATATTATTACAAAAATAGTTGAGGAGGTTTAAAATACCTTCCTCAAATTATGCAAAATAAAACAAAAATAGAAATGAACATGGTGACTAACTATTCTGCATTTGATCTTTTAGATCACAAATGTCCTTCATGGGCTTGAGCTGTGTTGGTTGGCTGATTTCAGCTTTCAACTGCCCAGTGAACACAATGCCAGTCAATGCTGGAACCATTTTCTCCGTAGAAGTGGTTAGGCATCGTAGGATCATCCACTAGCTGTGAGGTTTCACTAAATGTCGCCAATATGCTTCCCAATTTAACCTGGTCATTTGCCTAATTGCTTCTTCTTTTTCTTCTGTTGCCTACCTCCACTTGTAGAAATTTTAAATAATATAACACTTATTCACAGAGATTATCCTGATTATACACTATTTTTGGAATGCATGCATAATACATAACCTCCTCTACTATTGATCATCAATTTTCAGTATTCAGAAACAATAGCATGTGCACATTGAAGCATCAATCACACATATCAACACAGTATATCACGGGGAAAGCATACAGCTGAAAACCCCCAACTATATGTATATTATATTGATTGAGAACATGTAACAATACATAGTACAATACTCCTCGCAAGTACTCAGTACTATCTCCACCTGTTACACACAAACTAGCTCAGATATGAATCAATCACAGGTTCAAATCTCCTCCGCTGCTTGCCTGCCTCCACTGTGCAATCCTGCATGAGAATGAATGAGAATGGCTGATCCAAACTCATATTTCCCTTGGCTGAACCACACAATCCTCATTGGCAATACTCAATCCATTGATTGTGCAAATCTCATGCACAACTATAGTCACAGCTGACAGCTGTCTTGCCCTTTCACTCACCTCTAACACTTGTCTCCACTAAACTGTCCATGCACTGAGTTAACTGATGTATTATTTAGTTGATTTATGAGTTAATAATTAGTGAATTAATTAAAAATTAATTCACATTACTCATCACTAGTGTATTCTGTAGTTAGACTAAATACAACTAGTTCAACTAAGTCAAACTGAACACAACTCCATCAACTCCTCAATCAACTCCACCAAACTCAATCACTTGAGTTCTAACTGAAGTCCATCATGAAATAGCTCAACTAACCCATAAGAAAAGTGTATTTCCTTCTAACAGCTGCATGTGCCACATCCGTAGCTCGAACTAAAGTGCTCCAAGAGGATAAGATAATGTTTATAGTCCAAATATTATTAAGAGCTAATAATATTCGACTGTTCTATTTTTAGCCTGGCATTCTAAAAATAGACTCTGCCCATATGTCTAAAAATAGAAGTCCATCTAATTTTACCAACATGACCAATCATCCACAAATAGCATCCTACAACTCATAGACCATGATCCATATGTCTAAAAATAGACATAGTCTAAAAATAGACTTTGCGCCAAAAATAGCTTGCGGGCCCACTTAGTGAAGGCAACTCCTTTCCACTAAGCTCCATCATCTTGTTGCATTTTCAACACTCCCTCTCAAAAAAGATATGGATTATCTGCAACCCATATCCTGCAACTCTGGAATGTTCTGCATGCAACACATTTGCTTGGTCCACTTGCTCCAACAACACTTGGAACAAAACACTCCCAACTGACCACTCTGTTGGGCTAGGAACATACTCTGATGCTGAAGCTCTACCTGCTGCTGACAAGTGCTCCCTCTCTGACATCTACGCTACTGCAACATCTCCATGCATCTCACACCATTGCACACTTCTCTGTGCCACCTAGCACTGTGCAAAACACTTGTGCCTCTCGCATTGCTGCAACCTGCTAGCTATGCGTTGTCCTGGGATTCCCTACACTGTCACTCTCTCTGCTGCTCCATCCACATCTGTCTCTACCCAATCAGTCAGTTCCTGCTACTCCACATCAGGGCTCCCGTAGCAAGGTCTCATCCAAGAGGTTGGGTACCTCAAGGATCCTGCCCCTCCTCCTTGGGACGATCACTCTATATCGCCCCACCTCCTACTGGAGGTATGGCTGCATGTGATCCCTTAGCCAACCTAGCTCGATGTTTCCGCCTACTGGAGGTCTCTGCATGAGTAGATGTCTCTACTCAATCTCCTCTCAGCTTCCCTTATTGTGGCTGCTCCACAACCTCCTGAAGCTGCTGCACCAATCGTGGCTACTCCACAATCGTCTGAGACTTCTTCTGGCTCTGCATGTTGAAAGGTAATATACGCTCCCTCTCAACCACCAAGTCTCCATCAGTTGCCTCACTGCTCAAGGCTTTGCATGCATCATGAACCTCAAGAGCATACAGGTTCTTGACTCGTGAACCAATCTGCTTCACCTGTCTAGTGATGATGTGTCTAAGGAAAACCTTTCCCTTACTAAAGACTACATCATAGCCTCCGTCTTGCAGCATCGCGATCGACATCAAGTTTCTCTTCAGTCCTGGTACATACTTGACATCGGTCAAGGTAAGGCGAGTTCCATGCTGCCTCTGAAAAATAACCGTGCCTACACCTGAGACACTATACTTCTCATCATTACCCATCCCTATGAGTATCTGGAGATCTTTCTCCTCCAAAGTACTGAACAAAATCTTGTCACCAGTCATGTGGAAAGAAGCTCCACTATCAAGAAACCAACCACTTCCCACCATGGATGAAACCATGCATGAGAAGAGTGTGAAATCCAACTCAAACTGTGAAGCAAGTGCCTCACCTTCAGATCCTTCCCCGGATCCCTTCTTGGATTTCCTCCGTGGACAATTTGTAGCATAATGGCCCACCTCATGACAACGAAAGCATCGCACTTTCGATTTGTCAACCTTCTTCCCATCATTGGAAGAACTAGATTCGAAAAGAGAACCCTTCTCCTTCCCCTTATTTGCTTTGGCAGCCAAAGCAAAATTTTCTTCATCAGATGCCTTTGATGAAGATCCATCCCTGGTATTCCGCCTGATCTCCTCTTGCACAAGATCTGACCAAAGTCTCTCCCATCCTGGAAATTTCTCCCGACCATTGATAGAGTGCTGATAGGAATGCCAACTCTTCGGAAGACCAAGGAGAGCCAAGCTCACCAAGTCCTCATCATCGACAGTCACCCCCACACTTCCCAGCTCATCCCGGCATTGGGTGAACTTCGTGAGATACTTGGGCATACTGTCTCCATTCTCAGACTTAATGTTTCTGAGTTTATCCTTGAGCACCAACTTCCTCTGGTCGCTCTTGCTTTGGAATAAATCTGTCAACGCTTTCCACATCAAGTATGGAGAAGCCTTTCCATGCAGGCTGGACACAATGTGATCCTTCACGCCCTCGAACAAAATCCTTCGACACTTTGTTGTCTTCTTTTGCCAAGCCTCAACTTGAGCAGTATCAGTAGGCTTTGGGACCTCAGCCTCTATGAACTCCTTCAGCCCAATGTCATCTAACACCGCCTCCATCCTGTCTTTCCATGCAATATAATTCGAGCTGCCCTCAAGGGCATACTCCAATCGCAATCCGTTGAAAGACATTTCAACTTTGACACCAAGAACACACTGTTGCAAATTCAAATTCCACCAGCTCAAAACTCAACCGCTTCTGATCTAAAATTTGTGAGAAAAAAGTATTTCTCGTACAGAGATTGACTGTATGGGTTTTTACTAGATATCTCACCTTCCAAAGGAAGGATGAATCCAAAGGCTACCTGGCCCGATTACAGACTCTGCCTGAAGAAATAAAATGTAAACACTTTCTGAATAATAGATCTGATGATCAACTCTGCTCTGATACCATTTAGAAATTTTGAATAATATAACACTTATTCATAGATATTATCCTGATTATACACTATTTGCGAAATGTATTCATAATACATAACCTCCTCTACTATTAATCATCAATTTGCAGTCTTCAGAAACAATAACATGCGCACACTAAAGCATCAATCACATATATCAACACAGTATATCACGGGGAAAGCATACAGCTGAAAACCCCCCACTATCTGTATATTATATTGATTGAGAACATGTAACAATACATAGTACAATACTCCTCGCAAGTACTCAGTACTATCTCCACCTGTTACACACAAACTAGCTCAGATATGAATCAATCACAGGTTCAAATCTCCTCCGCTGCTTGCCTGCCTCCACTGCGCAATCCTGCATGAGAATGAATGAGAATGGCTAATCCAAACTCGTATTTCCCTTGGCTGAACCATGCAATCCTCATTGGCAATACTCAATCCATTGATTGTGCAAATCTCATGCACAACTATAGTCACAACTGACAGTTGTCTTGCCCTTTCAGTCACCTCTAACACTTGTCTCCACTGAACTGTCCATGCACTAAGTTAACTGATGTATTCTTTAGTTGCTTTATGAGTTAATAAATAGTGAATTAATTAATAGTTAATTCACATAATTCATCACTAGTGTATTCTCCAGTTAGACTAAATACAACTAGTTCAACTAAGTCAAACTGAACACAACTCCATCAACTCCTCAATCAACTCCACCAAACTCAATCACTTGAGTTCTAACTGAAGTCCATCATGCAATAGGTCAACTGACCCATAAGAAAAGCGTATTTCCTTCTGACAACTGCATGTGCCACATCCGTAGCTCGAACTGAAGTGCTCCAAGAGGATAAGATAATGTTTATAGTCCAAATATTATTAAGAGCTAATAATATTCGACTATTCTATTTTTAGCCTGGCAATCTAAAAATAGACTCCGCCCATATGTCTAAAAATAGAAGTCCATCTATTTTTACCAACATGAACAATCATCCACAAATAACATCCTGCAACTCATAGACCATGATCCATATGTCTAAAAATAGACATAGTCTAAAAATAGACTTTGCGCCAAAAATAGCCTGCGGGCCCACTTAGTGAAGGCGACTCCTTTCCACTAAGCTCCATCATCTTGTTGCATTTTCAGCACCACTGTAGTTCAATTTGTTTTACATTAGGAAGAAAAACCGGAATGGACTTTGCCACCAGGTTGGAACTATGTAAATTTTCGTTAATATTCTCAATAACACTGTTTGCTACTGCTACCGCATCTGTTGTTTCCTTTTATGCCTCTCTAAGCCAAGAATACCATTTTGCAAATAAAATTTCTTTTTGTGACTCCTCCAGTTTAGGTAAGTCAGCCTTTCTCCCATTTGACGAATTCTGCAAGATGATGAAGTCGGAGACTCTTTTCAAGATTTCATCATATTCAAGTCTCATTTCAATGACTTGACTCGTCAATTTTTCGCTTGTTTCGTAGTAAGAATTCCATTGCGAAATCTTCTAGCATAATAATTCCTTTTGGTGCATCAGCTGGGAGTTAAGGCCAAGTACTTCAGTAATAAACTGATCAATTTTTGGATCATCCTTATGCAGATCAGTTATTTCTTGTAACTGCGCTTCCTTTTTTGCTAAGCTGGCTTGATGTCTTATTTGTATTTGCTCGAACTCTTGTTGGAGCTTAGCTAACTGTGTCTTTGCTTGCTGGTTGGATTTTTCTTGTTGTAATTGTTGTTCAAGCGAAAAAAATTTATTTTATTTTTCCTTAAGCAACATTTGCACCTATGTTTCTTTGATGATAGTCGCTGTAGCATAGGCACTTGAAAACTGTGACAGTCTAGTAAGGTTGGCAGATGGGCCAATGGGTGAGTCTTTCCAAACAATATCCGTCGGTTCATTATCTGGAGTAGTTAACAGCCGTAGCATCCAAATTTCATTGATTCCTTTCCCTTTTAACAACTTCTTTGTGTTGTGGGCTATAGAACACATCTAAAGGGGGAATCTCCTCAATTCTCAAAACAATTTCAGAGGTGGGAGTGACATGAATGTGCTCTACCTCTTGAGAAATTACAGTCTCCTCTGTTGTAATTTCTTGAGTTGCTTTCTATTTTGGAGTTTTCAACTCTGTTGTTTGTTCCTCTGTATGGAGTTTTTTATTAAAGTTCTCCCATTCTTCCTCTAAATCAATCACCCTGGGTTTTATTGGCTGAGTGGAGGTGGAATGGATTTCAGCCTGTTTGCTAGCAGAAGTTTGCTCAACTGTCTTTTCTGTAGATTGGGTTGTATCTTTTTCTGACTCCCTGATCTTGCCTTTCCCATTTTAGAATTCTCTTGGGATTCTGCTCCAAAATCACTTTTAGAATTTTCTTTGGAATCTCCTTCTAGACTTACACTAGGAGTATGCTCCCTTATTGGTTCAATCAATAATTGGTTCAATAGGACCTTCAATAGCCTCCTTTCTCTGTACTCGTGAGAGGCTTTAAGATCTTCACGGTCAAAAAGTAATTGTTCCATATGCTTCACCTCTGTGAACGTGTTCTTCTATAAAAATATGTCATCAAATGCATCATCCTCATTACTGAATACTTCCACTTTTACCATGGTGGTAAAGTCTTTGATAGTGTCAAATGGGTCATATTTCCTTCCTAGGTATTTAGGTAATTGCAGAGATAACATGATCTCTTCTTCTTTGAATGCATGCCCCAGGTCGTGTAATGTAAATGCTCCACACTGTAAAGGGAATGTAGGCAAAATGACCTTCTTTGAATCCTTTAATGTTTTTCTCATCCCACCTTCACTAATTGTTTGATATGCTATCTCTCTAGCCATCAATTTGTCCAGAACATAGTATGGGAGGACACGAGGGGAGGTAATGTTTCCAAATACCCTGATATATGTGAATGTCTCCTCCCCAAACCATCTGGCCACTGGGAGGATATCTACCTTGGCTTCCTTGGAAAACCTAGGGGCATCTCCGTTGTAAAGCTATTTGTGGATAGGGAGCATTTCTCCATGACAAATTTTGTAAAAATGTGGTTGAAACTGATATTCCCACATGTCTTTATGGTATATGTGAATGGGAAGCGGATCTTGGACAATCCACTTCCATCCCATGACAAGGAATTTCGAACCAAAACAAATTGCATCCATTACATAGGCACTCATAAAAAATGGAGGGTAAACCCTCAAAGTAACACTTCTTTTCCTTCTATACTCCATTATTATTCTTGCTAAATTATCAGACCAAATTTGTACCTAATTCATTATAGTCATGTTTACGGCTGCATCTATCAATGGTAGCCATTCTGGGGAAAATTTAGTGCTATCGGGTTTGTAAAATAGTCTACATAGCATGACTGCTACAAAACTATGAGGGGCACAAATAGACGCAGTAGAGTACATACTGTTTTTTTATTTTTTGATTTTTCCCTCATTATTTGACTAGGTCTGGGTGCAGTTTGTTGGGTCCTCATTCTCTTTGGAAAACTTCTCGATGAACTGTTTGTTGTAGATTACTTGTGGCTCTGGTAGGTGGTACATAAGCTGCAGGTTGTCTGGCATAAAAGATCCCATAACCTCTTGGATTCTGGTCTTGAATTCTTTGTCTGAGATGTCAACTTCATCAATAACCCCTTTAACCATGTCTGTATAAGGGATTATCTTTGGACGTGCAGCTATGCGATGCAAAAATGAGCATGTTTTCTCAAACATGGAGGAGTCTAAGGAATCACGACCATCAACTGTGACCTTTGTTTCCAGAATCCTTGGTTGCTCTTCTTCCAGTATATTATACATGGCTTCCCATGTAGAGGTTCCTCCCTCTCTGCTGCATGTAGTATCCATAAATAGAGGAGTCATTTCTGATTTCTCAGAGACGACTGCCTTGCCTTTCTTCACCATTGCTCCCAAAGATTTTCTCTGTGGATTTTTCTTGAAAGTGAAGAACAACAATTATTGGATATACAAAGATAACAATAAACGTGAAATGGAATAATACAGATAGATTTGAAAAGGTGATAAGAAAGGAGTTTTATTTGACTGCAAGTGAGAAGATATCATATCACATTAAATGGCTCTTCATATATAAATGTAGTTAACTCTTACTAAATTCCCACTAATGCTTCATTATATCTTAGCCTTAATGCTCATCAATATTTGCATCGTAAGTCGGGAAGAAATCTTCTAGGGTGGCGAGCCTTTAAATTGTGATATCGCAATATCACATTATGCCTTTTCACTTTTCTTACCCTCCCTTATGTTTCTGTGAGATGCGAGATGCAAGCCGCTCGTTTATTGCCTCAAAACATAGCTACTTGTCAAGTTTTTCTATGTAAATACCTTTTTAATAAGCGGCGGACCTAAAAATTTGTTCATAATGTATCCAAGGAGTGGGTTTGAGTCTTGATCGCATTTCACAATATCAACTGATGGTACGTTTGCGGTGCTCTTTTAAATGCTCTAAATGCAATGTGGTAAAGGTTACGATGCCATCGCAGTTTCTTATTTCACTTGTTTTGAGGTAACCTTTTAAGGTGGGCCCTTTATAAATAGCGATATGCGATGTGAGACTTGGTTTTGACGAGAAAATATTTAGGACCTAGTTTATATCAGAATATGATAGTTTTGAGGTATAAAGTGTGGAGTCCTCTTTTAATCCTTTTTCACTAGATTTGGTGGGTTAGCAAGGTTTTTGATGATGCTTAATCATGCGATATGTGGGAAGGCAATCATTTAGTAGTTCTTTTGAAAAGGGGGTTTGATTGACATCTAGCTTTATTCCAAAATTAAATAATAAAAATGCCTAAACGTTAAGTTTATTTTTGGAAGTATTTTTTGAAGGGTCCCCATTCATTAATGTAACATTAACTACTACTATTAATAAATGGGGGGTTGTTCAATAGCACAACAGAACCTTCATATAAAAAAATTACATTTTAAGGGAAAATAGGAAAATAGTTGTATAAAGAAACTACCATGTGTATGCCTTAGATATTCATATCCAAAAATCCTAGTGTTTCATTTTTTTTTTTATATGTTACAATAGTAAAAGACTAAGACACAACAAACCTCCTTGGCTTCATCTATTGTATCCTTGAGTTGCAATAAAGCCCGAAATACGACTTTCTCTTCTTGAATGAATGCACCTACTGGCATAATTTTCATATCAAATAGGAGAGAGAAAATAAACTTATAACCTCCACAAGTCAACTTTGAACAATTTTTATTCTAGGACCAATATGATTAGACCCTTCATGACAATCATTCTCACTCTGAACACATCCCATCTCTACCATGGATACAAAAAGGATATGTATGCACAATTGATGCCATATCAAGCAGTTATGAAAAATATTCCTCAAATTTCACCCATTCTAGTTTCTCCTTCACTACATCCTTCTCTGCCTTCACTCCTCCCCAAACCTAATCTCAGATGTTCTACTTATATATTACTTTCTATTGATCTTTGATTTCCATATTTGAAAAATGTTTAGTATTTACATATCCAATACATTCTAGATTTCATAATGATGTATGTTACAAGTTTAATATACTAATTTTAAATTTCCTTTTGATATAATTTTCAAATTATAAGCATGAACAAAGTAATGGCAACATATTTGGTTTAGAAGCAAGGAGAAAATACTACCATTCTTAGATGTTTCCAACTTGCCAAGACCTGCAAATTGTTCCATACACTTGGAGGTATAATATTAATATCCTCCACTAGAGAATAGAGGCATGCAAAAGCAATAAGATATATCAAAATCCATGTAAATGGTCCATCTCTCATTGAATTAGAAAATAGAGTTGGTAGTATAGCATCAATAGAACTAAAAAATGAATGCAACTAATGATGTTCAACAAATGGTATGAATCTCGATAACAATTCCATTGCTTCCCTTCTTAAGGTCATTGATGGCTCACAAGTTGCTAAATATGTTATTTTTCCCCACGTGTTCACAACCAAAGTGGAATCAAGACCACACTAACTTACTTTCTTGATAGTCATTCCCAAGCTACCATTTTCCCTCGAAATTCCTTATATGGATAAAGTTGTAAACTTTCCAAGTTCCTCATGTTTAACAACTCTTCCTAGATGTTGAAGATAAATACCTCTTTGATCTAGTTTAGAATGCTCAAGCATTGTACAAAATAACTCAACCAAAGAAGAAGATGCAGAATTTGAAAATCCAAAGATTCCCTTTCAAACAACTTCAATAACCATTTTCCTATTGGAAAACACCATGTAACTCTTGGTCCATGGCATCAAACATACTTTAGTGCAGAACATATAGATCTCAAAATAGCATCAAAACTAAATGAAGGTGGCAATGGAAAAATATATTCAAGCATCACAACAACCACTTGCCAAAAATTATTCTTTTCTAATGTCAAAACAACTTGAGCAAGACATTCAAGTGAATGTTTCCAAACAATTGAATAGTGCTCACTTTCACAGACAAATGAATAATATTCATCACTTGTAGCCACGTTGTTTGAATGAAAAGATTTGTATCTGCACACCATTGATCATGAGTAAAGTAAACAAGCTACTGCAGTTTGGGATAATTTACTAACCATTTAAGGATAAAATTTCCATCAAACCTCGAGTGTTTGACTTTGTTTAAAAATAAGTTCCTGCAAATCTCTTATGAATTTTTCCATATCATAAATGCATGATAAGTACTTTAAAGTACTATTGATACCTTGGTTAGCTCCACATCCATTGATCCCATCTTCAGTTCCATAAACATGATCCTTGATTTGTGAATAATCTCTTAGTTGGCATCTGTCTTCTTGTCAATCAACATCACATGGGTAAAATTTTTTCTCTTCTCTATTAAAAATTTCCAATGGCACCATATGGTCACTGCAAATAAATGCTGATGAATATTTCTTAAAATATGAAGGATTTCCGTTCACCAATAAAATACCTAGCTCTCTTAAAGTTTCTTGGCCTAGACAACGACAGACAATAAAAACCTTCTGAAATTCACAAAGATAGTTGTTTTTTCCTGGAATCTAGGAAAATTAACCCAACATAATAGTGATTGCATAAGTTCTCTCCTCCTCATAATAGATAAGTTGGAAAGTAGATATCGAGCAAGAAAAATCAACAGTGCACCTTATGGAATTTTATTGTTCTTATGCTCAGGACCTGATTTCATCTCATTTATAAGAGCATCAATCCATAAATATTTAAAACTCATGATAGAGAGGTCATCCTCTAATAAATTCTTTGAAAAAGTTGTTGTTCCAACAACATGAGAAATCAGAGGCTTTAAAGTGCTTAATACATAATCTAATAAAGGCACATCACAATAGGTAATGCTACACAAAGACAACAACAACTGAATCACCCATGGTATCTCAGGCATAATAGCTTCCATATTTCCTGCAACGATTTCTTCTATTGTCCGTAATATGATGCACTTCACATTAAAAGCTACAACACCTTTTAGCACACAACAACTGGCATCAGTCATTACATTTTGATCTTTATCTACATCCCAAGATGGGTTGGAACAAAACTCTGAAAACCAAGTATATCTGGAATAGAACTAGGTGGAACTGCTTTTAAATGAGAGAAGACAACCTCCAACATCACTTCTGCATATGTGAAAAATAGATTTCTTAAGTTTGGAAAGATCCGATTAGTGAACATTGTATAATAACTAAATAGTCCGCCTAGTGACCTACATTTTCACAAAGTTGAATAAAAAACCATGAAAATTTTAGTTGAAAAATCATTATCCTAACCAAAAAAATTAAAAAAGGATTAAAATATAAAGTTAAATTCCATAAAAATATTATTTAAATATGTGTAAGTATTGGTTCAATGGTGAGATCCATAGTATTAATCATTCTATGAGTGGTGTGGCCTTATACCAGTGGAATGGCATGAGTTTCATAGGGGTAAATTTTGGTGAAAGAACAAAAAAAACCATTGAAATCAAGTATAAAAACAAAAATGCATACACATTTCCACTGCTCTTGGTGATTTTGAAGGGGCCATGGAATAGAATCATCATTGACTTTAATAGGGCGACCAATAATCTTGCCAACTATTGGAATTATAGGTCTCTAAGGAGAATCTGCCACCATGGCTATCTAGTTTGTCTGACATGTAGAAGGATCCAACTTCATCTCCTCTAGGCACAAGGTATAGTTTTCCATGCATAATCTTCCTCTTCCAGTGAGAGCCATCATAAGAGTAGCCTATCCCGCCTTTTCAAAATAATCCCTCCACCATTACATGATCAGAGGTTGTCATTGCAATGGCAGAAGGTGCCAAGGGAAGTATCTTGTCCTACGTGTAAAACCATAATTCTTCTTCAAAGGGAACTATGGGTGGTGAATTTTCTTAGAAGTACTTGATTTTATTTTGTGGAGAGAAGTTGCCCTTGGTGTTCATACACTGAATTTAGGATACCCAATATTTAGTCCTAATTTTTCCATGGAAGTTGGCCTCTGCCATAACTTGCTTAGTGCTTGCAGAATCTAAACCAGACTTTGATTTTATCTAGTTTCATGAAGCCAAGAAGAATGATCAGTCTTTAGTATCCATGAAAGGAATATATTGTATCAGGAATTTAAACATTTCATACCCTCAACATCAAAAGAGCAATCTAGAACTATGATATGGCTTGTGATCTTATACAACTGAATATGTAGCTCTAGTTAGCAATTTATATTTTAAAGAACAAATTCCAATTAAAAATAGAACAATGAATTGTTTTCTGATACAAGAAATGTGTACACAAAAAATTGATACAGCAAAAACAAGCCACACATATTCTAAGAACAAAAACCATTTTTTGAAAAGATAAAAAAAGATACATGATAAAGCCATGCTGCAAAGAAAAAGGCATGGATTGAAAAAAAAATGTATTTCTACAAGAGTTCATTAAAAAAATTAGCTCGAAACCATAAATGGAGACTATTGCATGTTAGATTCACCAAGAGGTAGGAATTTTCAAATGGTCCCCATTACATCACAAAATTTCAAATGAAACTCATTTTTTGAATGGTATTATATCATAACAAAGAATGCAAACTGCCAATGGGGCAATCAATTGATGAAGGGAATCATAGATTTTTTCTAGCAGGGTTCCATTGTTGTTGTGGTCTTTTGATTTCCTGTTCTGAAAATGAAAGAAGATCAATGCAGAGAATTTTTTTTTTGGGAATCATCTATCCCAAGGATGTGAAGTGAAGGAGGGTCTTTTCAACTACCTCACTTCATGATTTACTTTTCTCTCGAGGCACCTAAATTTATGAAAAAGTTGGGTTTGGTTTTTCCCTTTTCTAATAGGGAAAACTTCATAGAAATGGTGAATTCACCTGTGGCCAACTCTATTTACATTTCAAATATTTTTCATAATTCCTCTGTGGAGGTTAATGAAAAGGGCACTGAAGTTGCAATTGCTACTGCAACCTCTGTTTCAATAAGGAACTTCCTGATGGATCCTGTTGAGGAATTTATAGCTAACCATCCTTTCATGTTTGTTATCAAGGAAGAGATAACTAGAGTCATTGCTATATAAATATGAATGGATATATGTTTGGCCTTTACTACATGGATTTCATGGACAAACAAAAACGATACCCAAAACTATTTGAACAATGGTATCACAAATTCTTGCAAGAAGGACATAGTACTGGTAAATAAAAAACCTGGGTTGCAAACTATAGTACCTAGTAACCAAAGAGGGTGAGAGTAGCTTGAATCTCCTCCTAGTGAATTTTTTCTTTTATGTTCCATAATTTCAATGTTCATCCATTCGTCCATTTTGGTATATTTCCTTGGTGGGAAATGGTGTTGATGAGTCTTATAGTTGATCCAAGTTCTTTTTAGCTTATGCAAAATTAGTTATATATGTAGTTGATGAAGCTAAACTATTTGTCCCTTATATAGCCTTATGCCTTAACTAAACCTCTAGGTTCTCCCTTAATTAGTTGCTTCCAGAAGAACAACCACTAGATGAGAATCCCTAACATATAGGATACTAAGAACCTGGGATGCAAGGGTGCTAGAAAAACCAAGGACTTTATTGTGGTCCCTTTCTTTTACTCTATCACTAGATAAATCGACTGTAAATATGATGCCCATTTCATATGTGGATGTTCCTGAATTTTAGTTTGGTAATTAATAAACTACATAGACTAGTGATCAATATGTAAAATAGTTTCCTTACCAAGGATATAACATTACCATTGTTTGTGTGCTTGAACTAGTAAAGTGTATAAATCTTGTTGCATATACTATAATTGAGTTTTTCAAGTGAAAAGAGTATATGAATGGAAAGATACTAGATGTCTTCCTTGCTTAAGAACAACCTAAGGTGTGCTGTGAAGAATCTATCTTCACCTCAAGGTGTTATGTATTAGGAAGTTTAAGCACCAATGCGGAATGTAGTGCTCCATGCATCAATGATAAACTTCTCAATGCTAGCCAAATAAACATGTCATTTGACAAATGGCCACAAATTAATTGGAAGAGAGTTTTTTTACAAAGTATACAATCCTATAGATTAAAATATTCCCTCCCTAACTGAACATAGATTAAAATCTTCCCTCCATGACTAAACATTAGCAAAAAATCCTGTAATATTCCAAGTGACTTGGCTTGTTGCAACTACAATATTGAACAAGAAACAAACACAATTGAATCCCAACCGCTAGTGGGAATTCAAAGGCACTTCTTTGTCATTCCTAGTTTAATAGGCACCATTTTTTAAATGCACCTCCATCATGCATACAATGCACAAAGTAAAGATTAAAAAATAACTAATTTTATTAGAATAACATATAATAAAATATATTATTCAGTATTTGATATGTGGCCTTGCTTGGAAATATTTTTAGAGGTAAAAGATCATGACTTGTTTTTTAGTCCTTTAAAGGAGAAAAATATTTTATGGCTTGTTTCAAAATACATGATTACTGCAGCATATTTTTTGCATAAACAAAATGGCTAATCATGCAAATAACCTGCAAAAAATTCTTGTTAAATTTTTCCCTGCTATTAACTTTCCTTGCTCAAGACCATGGAGCTAACTCTATTCTCTATCATTAAGGCAAGAAACAAGATTACAAAATAAGGGCAGAGTAACCACCAAAACAATATAATTCATACTTTTGTCCCACATCAATTGAACTTAGGGATACAAACTCTCAAAAACCTAAACTTCAAAGAAAGTGAATTGTGTCTTAGAATGGCCAAATAAAGGACAAAGAGGTTAAATGGTTGTAGTTGATGAGCCCCAAAAATGAATAATTATTTGGGCTCATTCAACCTCCTAATTCGACTTAATCCACCATTCTCATTAGTTTATTGCATGTTTTTGATTATATTTATGCTAATAGAGTGAATTGGGTTAGTCATTATGCCAACAAGTCTAATGTGTGCTTTGTGTAGCCTTTTTGGTGAATTTGGAGACAAAGTCAATGGTTGAAATGAGCACTTGGCAGCCAAATTCGTGGAGAGTATTTTTAGGAAGGTGTTCCCTTCATTTATGGGCCCTTACCTCGAATTCTCCACCATCAGCTCGGAGTTCAAGGGCCACCAAATCAATTAGCACAAGGGCAGCCAAGCAAGTCAAGTAGGACTGCTGTTAACTACAAGTTTTGGGCAGCCAAGCCCCTAAAGTTTAGGAGGACTGTTGGGGTCCTCAATTTGTATAAATAAGAAGGCTTAGGGCCTCATTTGGGGTTAGCTGGTAGTTAGCCAATGGTTAGTCATTTTGTAGGCAGAAGTTAGCTAGTCTGTAGTTCGATTTTTAGGCAGTAGATTAGCTTTGCTTTCAGCACATTTTCAAGTTTCCCTTGTGGACAGTTTTGATGTAACTCTTCTTTTCTTGCTCAATAAAGATGAATCCAGCTTTGCACCAGCTCTAAATCTCTCTTAGGAGGCTGTAGCTCTTGGGGTTGGGCCCATCTCAAGCGCCCAGTACCTCCTTTGTTTATCTTTATGTGTTTTTGCTGCATTCTTAGAATAAAATCTGCTATTTAGATTTGAATCTTGTTTTATTATTTAGATTGCTTTTGATGGTTAAAGTAGCTTCTCATATTTAGAATAGATTGGTAGGATAATAACAAGAAAAAGGCTCCAAAAAAGGGTCAGCAAACACTTTTGGTTTCACCTCTTCCTTATTGGATCAAGGGTTGGAGTTGGAATAATCGTGTTGTCCCAAACAAAAACACTAGTTTGCTTTACCATGCAATCCTTAGTGTGTTGTTTTCATTTGCAGAGGTTGGTTACATGTTCAGATCTTTGAATGCTTCATTTCATAGTTAATATACATGGTTTCCTTGCAAATAAAGCTGTTGTCCATTCTTGTTACTGTTAGCCAGATCATATTAGGGTAGCATAGCTAGATCTTTGTTTTCTTGCATGTCTTTGTTGGTTCAGTTGGAAACACAAATTGCAGAGAACCTATACCACTTCTCTATCTGCCTAGACTCCCTCAATCCCATCTTCTCCATCTCCTAACTTGGTTTCTTGCCTCACGTTGCCACATTGCCCTCATAACCCTACCTTTTGTGCAGCATTATTCCAGCCTTCTTGGAACAAGTCCAGCCATCTACACCTTCTCCTAAACTCCATCCTCCAAGTCTTGAACTCCCCTACACCCCTATTTCACCTCCATACTCATTCCTCCACCCATTTCCCTCCATTCATGCTCCAAAATTCCATTACTAAACATCCTGTAGAAAAATTACAGAACATCTTGTAGAACCCCTGCAAACTTCCTGTAGAAGCTCATAAACGCGGTTTTTTGGCAACCAAACTTTGTGAAACTCTACGCAAGAGTGTTAGGGGTTCCTTAGACCCTCTCTGTACCATCCCAACCTTTTCCAAGCATTTCTCCTCCTTGATCTACCCCTGCACAGTAAAAAGCCAGTTAGAAGCACATGCATGATAATTCCAACAACTTGAACAAAAATACAAAAAAGATGTTTTCTTCAGATAGAGGTAGTCTAGACACATGTATTTTACCTTCATAGAAGTAATGGCATCTCTTTCAGTGGTTTTCATGCTCTCCTTTGCGTCAGTAGGACTAGCTGGTAGAATTAGGGTTTGCTAGGGTTTGCGTTTCTTTTTGGCTTTCAGTTTCTTTCCGCAAGTAGATTAGCTTCCTTTGAGTTAGCTTTCATCCATCAGTTAAAAAGCTTCTTCTAAGAGCTCATAGAAGTTAGCTTAAGCTGCTAGCGGACTTGTGCCAGCTGACCAAGTGACAGTTGCGGCAAGAGCTAGTACTTGTGCATACAACACCGTCGCTTCCAAGTTTGTTACGAACTACCGGGTTGATAAAATTAAAGAAGGGAGTTCCAGGAGTTGCAACATTATTGCTGCAATACTGGGGCCCACCAGCAGTATGTAGTTCAAAACATTTAATATCAGTCCTTACTAAAAAAATGATATCTTAAACTAATACCAACTGAGTTTATGAAGCTAAAAGTATAACCTGCGAATAATTCTTGATTGGAACATCTAAATGAAATTTTGTGCAGTCAAACAATTGAAGACCTTGTCCATTATAACTTCTTCTCCATCTCTACATAAATCCATTTTGTAAATAACTTATTTACAACACCTTCAAAAAGTAGAATTATTAAATCCAACAGAACCAAACTTCCCTTGAGGGATAATCAATTTAAAAAGCTATAAATGCTTCCAAATGTCAAATCCTATATTCTATCCAAAGAAAGAGGTAGCATGAATGTATTGTTTTATATAGGAATTTTAAGAGCAAAACAAACGACATTGCAACTATATGCCATTAAATCACTTTCCTCACTAATAACAACTACTATTCCACCTTTCTCTAGCTCCAACCTAGACAAATAAATCAGTTGAGCATTTCCTTCATAAGGTGCAACAATAAACTAAACTCCTTGTGTCTTAAGGATATGAATCAAGAAAGAGTTCAAAATGTCAATATGCACAAATCTTCAAAGAGGAAACATCTCAAACAAAAACATAGATGGAAGAAATAAATGTGAACCTTTTTGGAAATATCAAAGCACTACCTAAATCAATTATGGAAGTATCATCATACTATTTTTTTTGCCACATTATGTGCATACATAAATATCACACAAAGTTACAGGTGTTATGGAATGTAGGTGAACATATTAGACTCATTTTTGTTCATCCCTATTAGTAGGGCTAATTTACATGTTTAAAAAATGATTAAAAGGAACACTGGAGGAAAAGAAAAAGAAAATGTGGCTGTCATCGGGATCATTTAATTCCACACTCTTGATCGTGTCAAACTCCACTACGAGCAGGTGATATACCTACCCCCTTAGATTATAGAGTCACTGCATTATCACTCAATCTGTACCATTGATCCACTAAAGAATGCAGAGAAAGAATGGGAGAGATCCCATGGGTTGGCGTTGATATTGGGGACAACATATGTAACTAGGAATTTCCTATTAATGTAAGTTAGTAAGAATTTTCATATTTTATGTGGCGACTCCCAATACAATTCCCTTCACCAATTTATAATGGAGTTTAGGGTGGTGATTAGTCCTTTAAATTTTGTAAAGCTTTGTAAAATATAAGCTTTACTTTAATGTATAAATTTTGTATCTTGTAAAATTTGATTTTTTACTTTACATGGTTGTTAAACAAAAATATTTAGAGGGTGTTTTGTGATTTTATATGGTAGCTAAAAAATATAGATTTGTTTTAATTATTAAAGTAATATATGTGAGACAACTGAATGCACATATAGTTATGCTCTTTTACCTTTTCATTGTTTCTTGATTTTAGTATTCGATCCACCAAATTTTATAGTTGCAACTCACGGTGAAAGTAATGGATTGAATATTGCAAATTTTGAACCAAATTTTCACAATGAATTGCTTTTAGGGATTTATATAGTTGCCTTAATAATTTTATTTTTATTACAAATTACTACCATAGTTATTTCTTTACTTTCATTGAATGAGACTATGCTATTTTATTTGTTTTTATGTATATAACAAAAAAAACTGTGTTTCTTCTATCATCCTTCTTATATCAAGAAAATTTACTCGCTGAAAAGAACACTTATATAATTATAGAAACATACATTTAGAAACATACATCAATTTTTCAGAACCGTCTCTAACATAAAAGAATACAATTCTTATTAGACTTACGCTTATGAAATCCCTACTACTAAAAATATACTCTAACCAATTCACAAAAACCACAAGAAATGCATCAAAGTATATGTTAGAAACGTACATCTAGAAACATACATCAATTTTTAACCATCTCTAAAGCTATTGGAAACGTAAAAAAATACAATTCTTATTAGACTTATGAAATCCCTACTACTAAAACAATACTCTAACCAATTCAAAAAACAACAAAAGATGCATCAAAATATATGTTGAGAATTTTTTAAATATTAACGATATAATGAGATTATTTATATTTAAACACTTAGAATAAAAACACACAAAATATATATTAAACCAATAACATCTAACATCTATGTACATGTAGGAATTTATAAATAAACAATTTGAAAAAAAAACATGAAAACGAAAACAGAGAATATATATTAATCCAATAACATCTATCTACATGTAGGAGGGTGAACGCTGCACAAAACGAGAGTGATAGTTGTGATTTATAATAACATCTATCTACATGTAGGAGGGTGAACGCTGCACAAAACGAGAGTGATAGTTGTGATTTATAGGGACGGTTTGAATCAATTGGGGTGGGTGGATGTAGATGACAGTGGAATATTTATAAGATAATTAAGGAGGTTGGTTTATTTAATGGGAGTTTTATTGAATTTTTTTTTTTTTTTTAAATAATATTAAATTTGATGGTTGATATTATAAATATTATAGTATTGGATAGAGAGAAATGAATTTTTTCACTTTTTCATTCAATTAAAAAAATTTATTAGTTAAATAATCAAAATAAAAATGAAAATTTATTAAATAAATAATAAAAATAAAAATGATTATGAAATAAGGTATTTTTAAAAAAAATTCTAAAATAAATGCACCATAAAATTATGCAATAAACAGCTAAACTTAATTCTATTATAAATTTGAAAATTGTTCTAAATTATAATGAATAAAGATAAAGGTATTTTTTTAACTAAACTCTTATTCTTCAAATTAATATCTGCAATCAAGATAGGTTAAAATGCAAATCGAAACATGGGCACAATAAATAAACACCAATTTAAAACCCACTTATATTGAAACACAATAATGAAATGCACAATTTGACTTTGAAACAATAGACACAAATTTGAGGGGCCTCTTATTTTGGTGAGTGAAATGAATGTAATGAAAAAAGAGTGTAAGAGTTAGTGGACATTTATTCATTGAAGTCAACACCAACCTATTGAAATTAAAAAAATATATAACTAAAATTATAGAACACTTAAAAGTATAATTTGTATCTAATTTTACTTCTTAAAATTTAATTATGAAATTAACAATTTATTGAACCCTCACCATCTATATAATATTTAAAAATGAAAAAGTCAATATTTTAAAATTTTTAGTTTATTTTAACTAGTATTATTATATTAAATAGATAGTGCTTCATTATATAAATATTTATTAAATAAGTTTTAATTTAATAAAATTTCTAATTTTATTTTTAATTTTATAATAAAATTAGTTTTTAATTAATTCTCAAAATATTATAAAGTAAATGAGTATATTGCTTAGAGAAAATTATTAATATAATTTTAAATAATATTCACATTACAAATTTTAGTTTTTTAAATTACCAAAATTATAATAATTTTAAAATGTTTTTCTTAATACTTTGAAAATATATAATTACAACTATAATATTAAAATATTTTTGAATAACTTATTACATTTTCAATTATAATAATAAATCATATAGATTATTTACAAATACATATATTTATTAAAAAAAACCCCTAAAAAACACAACATAATTTCTTAAAAATAAGATTATGGTTTTCTTATAGTTGGCATGTTGATGAATACTTTGGGCATGTGGTATTGATAAGCCATGGTATTGCTCCATGATGCTGTAAAACACCTATTTAGACAATAAGAATTACCATAGTAAAGTAAGAGAAATTCTCCATGGTTAAGAATATCAGATAAAAATCAAACTTTGAATTAAATGTAGGAGTTGCAGCTCACAGGTGTGTACAACACCTGGGAGACTGCACTCAAACAAAGAGGAGACTCTCTCTCTCTCGTTCACTCTACATTACATCAAATGAATATTACAATATTAAATACATCACTGAAAATTAGGTAGTTGTGAACAACCTCCTAAACTCGAGGAACAAATCCTAAACTAAGGCGTTACAACCATATAACCATTTCTCCATTATTTTTAACTCCCCTCCTAATGGAGAAAGGGTTATTTTGCACTCCTAACATCCCTCTAAATAATTCAAACTTTACTCGCCCTAGAGGCTTAGTAAAAATATCAGCTAAATTATCACAAGTGTTACAATACTCCACACATATTTCTTTTGACTATATCTTTTCTCGAACAAAATGAAACTGAGTGTCAATATGTTTAGTATTTTTATGGAAAACTGGATTGTATGCAAGCTTTATTGTGCTCTGGTTGTCAATTTTGATGCTGGTTGCTTCTTTCGCCTGCATCGCTAAGCAATTTCCTCAACCAGATGGCTTCGCATGTAGCTGCACACAACGCCTGGTACTCAGCTTCACATGATGATAATGCTTCAGTACTTTTCTTTTTGCTACTCCACGAAATAACCCCGGATCCAATACTAAATGCGTAACCTGTGATGGATCTACGATCATCCAGGTCACCTTCCCAATCAGAATCTGAATAACCTGCTAAAGTAATATCAGAAATGTCAGTGTATAAAATACCATAATTACAAGTACCACTAAGGTACCTCAACACACATTTTGCTGCAATCCAGTGACTTTCAAGTGGTTTGGACATAAACTGGCTCAGCACACTAACGGAATATGCCAGATCAGGTCTAGTTTTCGTGAGATATATCAAACTTCCCACTAGCTGTCTATACAAAGTGGCATCCACCTGCTTTGTGCCATCTTCACTGCTTAACTTGAGATTCTGTTGCAATGGTGTTGCTGTTGTTTTGCACTGTTCCATTCTGAATCTTTCCAACAGGGTTTTGGAATACTTTCCTTGAGTTAGAAAAGTTTGAACTGAATCTTTCCACACCTCTAAACCTAGGCAATAATGAAGATCTCCAAGGTCTTTCATTTCAAATACCTATGACATTTTCTGCTTGATTTCTTTGATCAATTATTTGCATTTCCTGTTATGATCATGTCATCCACATACAAAGAAATCAAAATGATTTGCCTTTGTTTATTTATCTTGGTATATAGGTTTGGGTCGTTGAGGCTCCTATGAAAGCCATGCTGTATAAAAAATGAATCAATTTTTTCATACGATGACCTGGGTTCTTGTTTCAAACCATAAAGTGCCTTATGCAATTTACACACTAAATGCTCCTGCCCCTTTTTCACAAAACCAGGAGGCTGTACTAAATAAATTTCTTCCTTTAATTCTCCATTCAGAAATGCAGACTTAACATCTAGCTGGTGTAGCTTCCATTTATGTTTTGTTGCTAAAGAAATTAGCATTCTAATTGTATTTAGTTTAGCTACAGGGGCAAAGGTGTCATCGAAATCTATTCCTTCTTGCTGTGAGTAACCCTTTGCTACCAGTCTAGCTTTGAATTTTTCTACACTCCCATCTGCATTTATCTTAGGTTTATACAACCACTTGCATCCTATAGGGGTTTTTCCTTCAGGCAACTCAACTAAATCCCAAGTATGATTTCTATATATTGATTCAATTTCCTCATGCATTGCAACCCTCCATTCATCTGATTTACTTTCTTCTTCATAGTTTGAAGGTTCTACAATGTTTAAAATTTTGGACATCAAAGCATAGCCTTTCAATCTTTTAGGTAGTTTAGTCTTCCTACCTGATCTTCTAGGTAGAGGACTTACCTCAATTCTATCTATTTCAGCACTTTCTGGGCATGCATCATCACTTATTACACTATCTGCTGCTACTTCTTCCTGTTTCTGCTCCTGCTCCTGCTCTTCATCTTCGTCACTGTTCATCTCTATCAGCAATGGAATTTGGCTGTCACTGTTAGAGTCTTCCTTTCCATCTTCAGTCTGTTCATGAAAAATAACATCTCTGCTTGCAAAAACTTTATGAGTCACAGGATTATATAACTTGTATGCCTTATACTCTATGCCATATCCTACAAATATACATTTCAAGGCTTTGGGGTCTAACTTCTTTCTATCTACTTTTGGTATATGAGCATAAGCTTTTGATCCAAATATTATTAAATGACTAACTGCTGGTTTGAGTCCAAACAATGCTTAAAAGGGGGTTTTGAAGCCTAGACATTTAGTAGGACTCCTATTCTTTAAATAAACAGCAGTATTAATGGCTTCTGCCCAAAGACCATTCGATAGACCTTTACCTTGAAGCATACTTCTCGCGCACTCCACAAGAGTTCTGTTCTTGCGTTCTGCTACTCCATTCTACTGTGGAGTGTGTGGCACTGTGAATTGCTGCAAAATCCCATGCTGCTTGTAGAAGTTCATGCACTCTCCTAACCTGTATTCTCCCCCTTGGTCTGAGCGGAGAATCTTTATCCTTTTTCCTGTTTGGTTCTCTATTATAGATTTAAAAATCTTTAAAGTACCGAAATTCTTGACTCTTTTTAATTAAAAAATACACCCATGAAAACCTAGTGCAATCATCTGTAAACATCAGAAAATAATATGCACCTCCTAGGGACCTAGTTTGCATAGGTCCACAAATATCTGTATGCACTAGTTCTAGGATGTCTCTTTCCTTTCTGTTGACATGCAAAGGGAACTCTTCTCTATGCATTTCCCCTAATGCACATCCATCACATTCCAGCTTGACATTATGAAAAACAGGGAGTCCATCAACCATACCTTTCTTCTGAAGTAAGATGAGGTCTTGCAAATTGAGATGTCCAAATCTCTGATGCCAGAGATTTTCGACTATTGATCCAGCTGCAACCATTGCTTGTCGTGGCATACTCTTTGCATCCAATCTGTACAAATTCCCCACGTGTACTCCTGTTGCAAGTGATTCCATCTGGCTATCCTTAATGACACAACCATTCTTAAAGAATTGCACCTGCATGTCCTGGTCTGTAATCATTGAGACAGAGATCAAGTTTTTCTTAATTCCTGGAACATATAATACATTTTTATGATGTTTAATGTCGCCACTAGGTAGCTTCACAGGAATATCTCCATATCCTTTGATCTCATACCCATTGTCATCTCCTAAATAAATTTTTGATCCACATGCAGATTCTTCAAGAAATTCAAAACAGTCCTTCTTACCGGTCATATGTGAGGATGCGCCAGAGTCGACATACCATATGTCGTCCTCATCTACCTTTGATGCTGAAAGAGCACAATCGACTGTGAATAGTCGAAGATCATGGTTGTGGTCTTCCTCTTCTCCAACAAAACAACCATGATGTTTCCTCTGTTTGCCTCTTCTTTCATCCGCCTGCCTCTTATAGCATTCTTTAATCTGATGACCAGGTTTCCCACAATAAAAACATCTCTTAACATAATTATCAGTCATACCTCTGAATGATCTCTTTTGAAAAGAGTTGGCTCCCTTCTGCTGCTACTGCTGCGGTTGCTGGTGCTGATGTTGGTGTTGGTGCTACTTTCCTCTATACTGTTGCCTCTTCGCCATCAGAGCTAGGTCATTGCTATGAGTTTTCAAATTCTGTCATCGCTCCTCCTCCTGGAGCAGAATCGCTGTCAGCTCATCAAATGAAGGGGCTTTCTCCCTCGCTGACAGTCCTGTGATGAATGTTTGGTATTCATCAGTCATTCTGTTCAATGTGAGTGTAACTAGATCTGAGTCGAACACCTTTTCTCCAATAGCTCCCAATTTGTCTCTCAAATCCTTGACTCTGACCATGAATCCACCAGCGGACTCATTCTCATCCATCTTCAATGCAAACAACTTTCCCTTGAGTGCCAGAACACGATTTGTATTCTGATTCTCGTACAGGTTCTTGATCGTTGTCCATATATCAACGGATGACTTGGAATCTCTGATATGTGGGATAATATTGTCCTTAACGGACATCTTCAGTATAACTTCTGCTTTCGTTTCTCTTTTATCCCAGTCTTGTTCTTGGGTCGCTGTTCCACATCTCGGCTCATTTCCCTCAACGATCGCCCATGCATTTACGCTCTCCAGCAAAGTTTGCATTTTGAATTTCCAGTAGGAGAAATTCGATCCATCAAGTTTGCTAGACTCGTGGAGGTATGATTCTATACTGTTGTTCATTTTCGCCCAACTGAACACTCCAATCGGAGACCACCGGGCAAGTCCGATCTGCTACCACCGGGCAAGTCCGATCTGCTACCACTGAACAGATCAGGAACTTCACTGTGCCACCACCGGGCAAGTCCGATCTGCTGCCACTGAACAGATCAGGGACTTCACTGTGCCACCACCGGGCAAAACCGATCTGCTACCACCGAACAGATCAACAAACAAGCTCCAACACGCCACCACCGGGAAAAGGCGATCTACTTCCACCGAACAAATCGAGGAGCTGCACTGCGCCATCACCGGGCAAAAAACCGATCTGCTTCCACCGAGCAGATCACAGAGCTCTAATTCGCCACCACCGGGCAGGTCCGATCTGCTACCACCGAGCGGATGGAACCCCAATTCGCCACCACCAGGCATGTCCGATCTGCTACCTCCGAGCGGATCAAGGAACCTCAATTCGCCACCACTGGGCAAATCAAATCTGCTGCCACCGAGCAGAAATCTCCACGTGCCACCATTGGGCAACTCCGATCTGCAAAAAAAAATTGCAGATTTCCAGAGGGAAAGAGGTTGGCTCTTTGGCACTCTAAACAGCTAGAAATCCGTGCCAATCGCGGAAAATAAAAATTCACGGTGTGCACGAAAATTGGCGCGATTAACAGCCACGGATCCACGCCAATTCAGTTACTTTTTACCTGGCGCTCTTATTAGACTCAAATCCGCGCCAATGGGCGCGTCTGTTCTCTAAAATATCGCGCCAGTCACTTGTTCTGTTCTATTGGCGTGACTGTCTGCAAAAAATCCGCGCCAACTGCTGCTTCTTCTGAAAAAAATGTGCGGCAACCCTTTCTTCGGCTCAGAGATGATCAGTCATCTGAGACCCTTCGCTCCAGGTGTTACTGCAGTTCCACTTGATCACACAGACACATTTACATGCTCTTCTACCACTACAGATATGTAACTAATGATACATCCCTAAATTTTTTTTTGAGGCTATCTCTACCCTAAGCTCTGATACCAAGATAAAAATCAAACTTTGAATTAAACGAAGGAGTTGTAGCTCACAAGTGTGTACAACACCTGAGGGACTGCACTCAAACAAAGAGGAGACTCTCTCTCTCGTTCACTCTACATTACATCAAATGAATATTACAATATTAAATACATCACTGAAAATTAGGTAGTTGTGAATAACCTCCTAAAATCTAGGAACAAATCCTAAACTAAGGAGATACGTTACAACCATATAACCATTTCTCCATTATTTTTAACTATATCTTCCATATATTTGTAAAATATATATACATTTAACTTATATAGTAATTATTTTTAAATTATTATTAATAATAG
Source organism: Pinus tabuliformis (assembly GCA_031772625.1). Classification (NCBI taxonomy): domain Eukaryota; kingdom Viridiplantae; phylum Streptophyta; class Pinopsida; order Pinales; family Pinaceae; genus Pinus; species Pinus tabuliformis. The sequence continues at coordinate 68,112,883 of CM062806.1, read as the reverse complement.
TAATTTTAAATAAATTTTTAATTTTATTACTTCTTATGATTTTAAAAAAAAGAGGATTAATATCATCTTTCACACAACTATATATATATATATATAGAATTAATGTTGAAGATTTTCTATTAATAAAAAAGATTGTACATGAACATCTCGTTTGCAAATCTTTCGAAAGATAACATCATGGCAACCAACAACCTGAAGGAAAACTATATATTACAAACAACTACTTTTAGACTATTACAAACAATCACATATTAGTAGTCTAACTTTGTTAATAGTCTATTACAAGTAACCACTTTTTATTAGAACATAATAGGCCATAACTAACTATCCCAAAAATACACTCTACTTTCCTTTTACAATATATAAACCTCGGGTAATTTAAATTCTACGTTACATTAATTTAATTTAATTTAATATATTCTTATTTAATTTTACTTTATTATTTATTTATTTAGTTAAACTATAGTTTCTGTTTTTAAAATAATGTCTTAAATGTAATTCTAAATGTTTAAATGTTGATTAATTCTTATATTAATTAATTTAAATGATTAATTATGGATTTTAATACTTTTGATAAATGATACTTAACTTAATGTTAATTAATGACATAATGACATAAAGGTACAATGACATGATTGTTATTAATTACAAGTTAATTAAATATTTATTTATTAATGCAAGGTTAATCCCAATGATGTTGATGGCAATTTGGAAGTCGTGTGGATTAAAACCAATAAAAATGATTTATTACTAAAAATACCAAACCTATAAAATGTTACTTTGTTCAGTCAATTTACTTGATGGATTGTTGTCGCCCTATAAGTTAAACTAGCAATTGCACCAAATGTTGCAATGTAAAATAGCATATGAAAAAAGAGTAGCATATGTAAAAAGAGCAGAGATGAAGAGTGAATCCTCAAAGTAAATTTTTCGAGGGAACACCCACTGTTTGAGAGTGGATGTTTGCATAAGGAGTAATTCAAAGTAATTTTTTTGACTGTTTTAGAGTGGATGTTTGCATATCCTTCTGAAGAAGTAATTCACACTAGACATTCCCCATTACTTCAACTTCCTAAAGCATGTTATTGTAGTATTTGATTCCCAAAAGAAATGCATTGTCATTTATAAAGGAACCAAAGACATAAGCAAGACATATATCTTAACTTATTCGCATTTAAATGAAAAGTTGATAAGGTGTTGTCAAAAACAATGAAGTGTGGAAAGATAGGGGAAAATGATGGATTGTTGTTCCCCTTATAAGATAAAATAGAAATTGCACCAAATGTTGCAATGTAAAGTAGCATATGAAAAAAGAGCAGCATATGAAAAAAGAGCAGAAATGAAGAGTGAATCCTCAAAGTAAATTTTTCGAGGGAACACCCACTGTTTTAGAGTGGATGGTTGCATATCCTTCTGAAGGAGTAATTCAAAGTAAATTTTTCGACTGTTTTAGAGTGGATGTTTGCATATCCTTCTGAAGGAGTAATTAACACTAAGTAAAGTAAATTTTTCGACTGTTTTAGAGTGGATGTTTGCATATCCTTCTGAAGGAGTAATTAACACTAGACATTCCCCATTACTTCAACTTCCGAAAGCATGTCATTGTAGTATTTGATTCGCAAAAGAAATGCATTTTCATTTATAAAGGCACCAAAGACATAAACAAGACATATATCTTAACTTATTAGCATTTAAATGAAAATTTGATAAGGTGTTGTCAAAAACAGTGAAGTGTGAAAAGATAGGGGAAAAGGATTGAGTTACTTACTTAGAGATGCATATGTATCAAGTGGCTTGTAGTTGAACAACATTAACGTAATATCCTCTAACTAGCTTCTATCCTCTAACTAGCTTCTGCCTCTTGGTTTGTGACCAGCTTGTGCCTCTTGTTTTGTGAGGTGCTCCCAAATTAACCAAAACAAGTTACAAATTCACCATATTAAGTTAGAAATTCACTATATAAGTTCACAGTAGTATGTTAAAAATTCACCATAGTATAAGTTAGATGTATGCTAACGTTGACAAAGATTAATAAAATCATGAATCATCAAAAATAGAATAGAAATTTAGAAATTTAAATTTTAATATGGTTTCTTTAAATAATAAGAATGAGTTAATATGTATCAACTAATAAAAAACAATTAATAATATTATTGAAAACAAAATAATATTAATTATTATAACTAACAATATTAATTATGTGGCATGCTTATTTTAGAATAAGGATATTTTCATTTTTTGAATAACAAAAAATATGTGGATGAGTGAGGTTCCATAAACTCTTGATAAGGGGCATAATATTATTCAAAACAAAATAATATTAATTATTATAACTAATAATATTAATTATGTAGATGCTTATTTTAGAATAAAGATATTTTCATTTTTTGAATAACAAAAATTATGTGGAAGAGTGAGGTGCAACCATGTCCCACGACCAATTTACAGATATACAAAAAAATCTGCGTGGTGACGAAAGTCTGTAAATAAACACATTCAATTCAGAGAAAAATGAATTGAAAAAAATAAAAGCATTAGAGAAGGGAATCAAATATGGAAATGAAGAAAGTGTGAGTATAATGTGGCAAAAAAATCAAGAAAATGCCATTCTTACCTGTTGCAAAAATAAATTAGATGAAATAGACTGCCAAGACTCCTAGCTGAAAAAATCCATGATCATTCTCCTGCTTTTAAATTCAGTTGCAAATCCTAAGCACAATCAAGATAGCTGTGATCACTTGCAAATCTTGGAAGTCGAAATGTTTGGGCATAGTTTCGAGACTCCACAGAACCCACCAGCCAACCAAACCTTTTCGTGTATTATAGAGACTAACGGTTAATTCATTCATTAAAAACTAATTGGAACAGGGGACCACCTGGACAAAAAGAATGGAAGATTTGAAGATTTGAGCTCAGATCACGCGAGAATCTAACCAGCGATAATAGTTAGCTCAAAACTAGCCATTGAGGTAGCGATTGACGAAGAGCCATTGTCAGGAAAGGGGAATCAGGATACACAAGGTCGTTATGGTAACGAATTTACAACCAGGATACACAAGGTCGTTATGGTAACGAATTTACAAAGGAGTTGTCTATAATGCCATTTTTTGAGATTCCGGTGACGGAATCCGGCGGAAGAAATTGAGATGAAATCATGATTTGTTGCAGTTAAAATGGTTTTTTAACTGCATATTCGGATTCAGCACCCTGAAAAACCCTGGGACGCTTTCATTGTGCAGAAAATAGTTATCAAACTTAGATTTCAATAAATTACTGCCAGATTTTCACCGGAAAAAATGGCCGAAAAAACTTCCAAAAAGTCGCGTTAAAGACTAAGGCATTTACAACCACTTTTGATCATCTGGCTGTGGGAATTCTTTCAATCGTCTAACATATCAAATCAATCGACCAAAATAGTACACGTGACATATAGCAGAGTTTATTTCATAGAGAAACGTCTTACGCCGACCGCTTTTGATCATCTGGCGATGGGAATTCTTTCAATCGTCTAACATATCAAATCAATCGACCAAAATAGTACACGTGGCATATAGCAGAGTTTATTTCATAGAGAAACGTCTTTCGGCGTAACTAGCACATGCGGCTCCTGACCAAAGCAAACTGTAGTGCTCTTTAATCCCATCCATTATTGGAAGAGGTGATTGCCATGGCGACTGCAGAGAGGTGCTAAGAACAAAATAAATTGCCCAATAAGAAAATTAACTGTACAGATCAGGGAATGTCCCTCAATTAACTGTACAGATCAGGAAATGTCCCTCTCCACGTAAGAAATATAGCCACGTCACAATTTAGATACACGTTAGCAAACGTCAGTTTTCATTTGACCAACTTTTGGATAAGTGGGTGGGGAGGTGCTACAAAAAAAGGCCTGGAAGAGAAACCCTAAATCACAATATCTCTGATGTATCCCTTTTAACGACCACCTCTTCGCCTTCGTCTTCCTTTCTGCTCACACTCAGCAACGTTACATGATTCGAAGGTGGGACCTGCGAGCAACCACCCTAAGTTGAAACATTTGTAACAACGATAACAGGATCTGCAATACATTCTTCATCATATGTCCTTCTACCGAAGGACTGCGATAAGAAGAGCACTACCGTCGCCATGGCAATCACCTCGTCCAATAATGGATGGGATTGAAGACCACTACAGTTCGCTTTGGTTAGGAGCCGCATCTGCTAGTAACGCCTATTATTACTATTGGTGATTCTCGTCCAAATAATAAACAACAAGTATGATATTTTCAGATTTTATGCTTCAAGTAAGGATATAATGTTCATATTTTCCGGAAAGTATGATATTTTATAGCTCTAGATTCATGCATATTATTTTCCTATCCTTAAAGCCACGGCCTAGGAATCATTTATAATGTGGACATCCATGTGCTTTGCATAATATTGGGAACAAGGGGCTATAGTCATTCATGAGTCTGCTTTTTTATTCTGAAATTAGTGAAGACAAAGAAGGATGCCTTCTATGGCCTTTTCCTTAACTGAATTTCAGGCACCCGGCTAGATAATCAGTAAACTTTGTATGTGTGATAATTGCTACAATTGTGTTAACTTATTTAAATAAGAAGAGAGAACGATGCATTATATGGCCTTTGCCTTAACTGAATTTCAGGCACCCAGATAGATAATCGAGAAACTTTGCATGTGGGATCATTGCTACAATTGTGTTGACTTATCTAAATGAGAAAAACAATTGAAACGAGTACAAGCTCTCTCCATGATTTCACAAATGGACTGTATTCTGGTAGGAGTTATTGGCGATGCTGATTCAAGCAACCAACCAATATGAAAGTGTATTTGCACAAGTTTATACAGATTATTTACCCACCATTGTCGCTTGGGTTGGTCATATTACCGGAGCAGATTTATAATAAATTGTTCACAGACAAACTAGAATATTGGAATTGGTTTGTAAACAGTCATGATGATTGTTCTATAGAGATTGAACATGAGATCCAAGAAGAATTTCCAATTTTTATATTTAATAATTTGGATTCAGGTATATGCAATCTAGTGTGTCATGAAAGGCCCACAGTGGGTTAATTTCTTTCCAATGTGATATAAAATAGAAATAAGGTTAGCCTGTTTAGCAACGACATGTATAATAATAACTCTTATCATGTGCTCAATCTATGAAATGCTCACAATTAAAGCATTTTCTTGTACTTATGCTTTAATTAAGTGAAGACGCAGAGGAGTGTCAAATGACGTATGCAGTGGAGCAACTTTCAAGCCACATCATTGGATAAACCAACCACGCAGGATAAAATGACCTATGTAGTTATGCAATGGTAGGTCGAGGCTTGTGTTGGGGGAGGAAATGGCGGGTATTACCACCCGCTAGGATGGCGGGTATTACCACCCACATCTAGCTGGTAATTGAAAATAGATGTGGCTCAATCTAATTACCATATGAAACACAATTCAGATCAATGGCTAAAATTATTTCAACAGATCCAACACTGGAGGGCAAAATTGTAGAGGAATGTTTGGAGTGATCAATTTCAAGAAGAGATGTAAGTGGGATTTGCATTAGATGTTGCAAAGGAAATGCTATAAGTCAATATCATCACATATGCAAGAAGATAATAGATGAATAAAGAATTGATCTGTTATGTAATCTAACTATAGCCCAATTTGGGTGAAAAATAAATTTTAATGTTAAATGTAATACAATCAAACAATCTACTCAAAATAAAAACATATGGAACTTCCTTCCCAAGTGCTCAATCCAAAAGCTTATTTTCATTTACAGTTGCCTCCAAGACCAAACCTTTGTCTTTCATTACCTCAACTAGACTGAACCCTTCACCCACATATGGTAATGGTTTTAGATCAAATTTCTCTACAAGTGTTGTCTAAAGGTGTTTTGATTTATACATGTCTCCATTAACACAATTAAAAGTCTCATTCTTTGCATAACTATTTGTGGCAGCCCACATTTCTTGTTCTGTAATCAATTATGCATCATATGTATTCATAAATTGTTCCAACAAAATATTGTTTCCTGGGTACTTGAAATGCAACCCCTCGTGTTTGCAATTGGTAGTGTAAACACACAGTGTGCCTAAAACATTCATCAGGCTCCAAGGAGAGAAGCCAAATATGTGTGTTAGATTATAGAGTTCAGGCTTCTGTGATCCATATCAAGTTTGTGAGAGATTTTTCGGCGAAAATCACATGGGATACCATTTGTCTACCCGTTTCGAACCAACTAGTGTGGTTCATCGTCAGGACAAGTTGAAGAAACAGATCCAGCTTAGCAAGTTAAATAGTCTGAGCATAGCCTCCAACAGCTAACTTGACCAACGACTGGTTTGACTCTAGGACCGGGGTCAAAATTATTTTATCGTTAAAAATATAAAAAATATTTTTAATGGGTATTTAGTTCAAAAAATATTATTAAAATTATAAGTTAAATAGTATTTAAAATGAAATTTAGTTAGATGAAGGACCTTATAATATATGAATAAATTAAATGCCTAAATACAAATATATAAAGTAAAAAGTTAATTAATAATTAAATGGAAAATTAGTTACATAAAGGACCTTATAATAAAATAAAGTAAAATCATAAAGATGTTAGGTTAGTTAGAAAATTAGTTAAAAATATAAGTTGATTAGAATTTAAATGGAAAATTAGTTATATAAGGGACCTTATAATAAATTATATGCAGGAATATATGAAGTAATATAAAATATATATATAAAAATAATTGAAATGGGTGATTATTCAGAAGTATTATTAAAATTAAAAGCTAATTAGAAATCACATGGAAAATTAAAGGACTATAAGAAATGAAAAAATTAACTCTAAAAAATAATTAAATAAATAAATGAAAGGAGAAAATAATGAAAATAAATAATAAAAATAAAAATAAATCAATAAATAAATAAATAAATAAATAATAATAATAATAATAACCTTAAGAGGAGGGCGGAAAAACGACTAGGAAGAGAGTGCTGGGACCCAACACCTACTGATTTTCCAGCCATCCTCTCTATTGAGATTGCTTGGCCTCTTTTCAATCTCAAGCGCTTCCCTAAATTTTCGATGATGGAAATGCGAAACCCTAGCAATAACACTAGCCTCCTCAATACAAACATGATGATTGGTTTTCTCAGCATGTTCAGCTAAAGCGGAAGACTTAGCTCTCCTATGCTTAAGGTCCGCTGCGTGCTCGCTAATCCTTTGATTAATGGAGTGACCAGTCTCCCCAATATAGGGGGTCCCACAGGAACAAGGGATCATATAAACACCTTTCATATCCTTAGGGTCGATAGGATCCTTCACTGATCTGAGGGACATACGAATGGTGTTCAGGGGCCTAAAGGTCACAGGGATACTATGCTTCCTGAGAATCCTTCCAATTCTATCAGTGGTCCCCTGAACATACGGAAGATGGACACCTGGAATTCGTTCCTTCGGTTCCCTTTTGGTCAGAGAATTCTTGGAAGCTTTAAGGAAAGCCCTCTGACCCATGTATCTACTATAACCATTCTCAACAAAGACATCAAGCAGATGGGATTTTTCTTTCTCAAAGCTCTTCTTGTCCGAGATCCTTAGGGCCCGAGTAGCAAGGGTATTGAGAACACCCATCTTTTGAGCTGGGAAATGGTGGGAACTGGCATGAAGATACTACTCCGTATGAGTTTTCTTCTGAAAAACTTGATGGGCGAGGGAACCATCACTATTCTTAGAAATAAGAATATCAAGGAATGGAAGGCATCCATCAACTTCCTGCTCCTTGAGATTGAAAAGAGGCCAAGCAATCTCAATAGAGAGGGTGGCTGGAAAATCAGTAGGTGTTGGGTCCCAACACTCTCTTCCTAGTCGTTTTTCCGCCCTCCTCTTAAGGTTTATTATTATTATTATTATTATTATTATTTATTCATTTATTTTTATTTTTATTTTTATTTTTATTATTTATTTATTTTCATTATTTTCTCCTTTCATTTATTTATTTAATTATTTTTTAGAGTTAATTTTTTCATTTCTTATAGTCCTTTAATTTTCCATGTGATTTCTAATTAGCTTTTAATTTTAATAATACTTCTGAATAATCACCCATTTCAATTATTTATATATATATATATTTTATATTACTTCATATATTCCTGCATATAATTTATTATAAGGTCCCTTATATAACTAATTTTCCATTTAAATTCTAATCAACTTATATTTTTAACTAATTTTCTAACTAACCTAACATCCTTATGATTTTACTTTATTTTATTATAAGGTCCTTTATGTAACTAATTTTCCATTTAATTATTAATTAACTTTTTACTTTATATATTTGTATTTAGGCATTTAATTTATTCATATATTATAAGGTCCTTTATCTAACTAAATTTCCTTTTAAATACTATTTAACTTATAATTTTAATAATGTTTTTTTGAACTAAATACCCATTAAAATTTTTTTTTATATTTTTAAGGGATTGGTCCTAAATATTACTAATTAAATTAATAAAATAATTTTGACCCCGGTCCTAGAGTCAAACTAGCCGTTGGTCAAGTTAGCCGTTCGAGGCTCTGGTCAGACTATTTAACTTGCTAAGCTGGATTCGTTTCTTCAACTTGTCCTGACGATGAACCACACTAGTTGGTTCGAAATGCGTCGACAAATGGTATCCCATGTGATTTTCGCTGAAAAATCTCTCACAAAAATGTGCGTTAGATGTTGAATGGACCAATTTAATCATTATTTCTTCTTTGCATCCTCAAATAAAATATTTTATAATGTCATATTAATGGATTGTAGCAAAGCAATTAAAATAATGAGTCAATGATTGACATTTCCATGGATTCTGCAAAATTCTTACCCAAGAAATGAGCCAAATGGACTGAATGAGAATGACTTGTGACTTCCAAATAGAATTGATGTTGTAGATAAGTAATGAAAACAATTGAGTAGAGATACAAATTACATGGATTAGATTACTATAACAAATTCACTCACTTGAGCAAAGGGATTAAATGAAGGGCGTAGTAGATCAGAGATAAAAATCAAGCTATCATGAGATTATATGCATGAATCATGATGGATGGTAGATCTTTGGGTATTGCTAATACAAGTCCCCTTAAGCTTTGACTACAAATTCCTTACTGCATTTACATGGTTCTTATCAGTCGGCTAATGTGACTTAGTCCAGTGGAGTTATCTCAAGATTTCATTTCCATTAACTGAAAAGACGCATACTTGTTTGTGAAGGAACAAAATAATTTTATTTTTAGTATGTACCTGTTTTTCACCTTTTGCAAATAAAGCTAACTTGCGAAATTTCAAGTGCTGCAAGCTAGGCATGGGTATCTATATTATTATACCCCCAACCCTTGAAATCTTGTTTTTCAATATTTTGCAACTCCATGATTTTGCTTATTTTGTTTACAAATTATTAATGCTAATCCACCTTGTAACACTTTGTTTGTTCTTCATATGATGTGTTAACTATCCCAATGAGAATGAGTTGTGATTTCCAGATAGAATTGATGTTGTAGATAAGAAATGAAAACAATTGAGTAGAGATACAAATTAGATGGATTAGATTCCTCCAAAAAATTCACTCGCTTGAGTAAAGGGATTGAATGAAGGGTGTCGCAGAACAAAGATTAAAATCAAGCTATCATGTATGCATGAACAATGATGGATGGTAGATCTTTGGGTATTGGTAATACAATTCCCCTTAAGCTTTGACTACAAATTCTTTATTGTATGTACATGGTTCTTATCCGGCGGGTAATGTGACTTAGTCTAGTGGAGTTATCCCAAGATTGCTTTTGCATTAACTGAAAAGGTGATGAAAACGATTTCTCGGTGTCTTCGTTTTCAATATTTTTACGGGCTCGATCTTGGGACCTGTGGGTCCACCAAACCATTCTGAGACTTCTCACAGTCTTCTCAACATGACTGCGCAGCACTTCCTACTAATCCAACCACAAAAAAAAAAAACATCTCTCGCCAGGCAGCAGCTTGACTTGCAAGTTCCTGAGTGGAACGAATGTCAAGAACAAGAATATACAGTGTCATATTTTACCTCAGCCATGGTGACAACGTTCGGGTCCTTGAAAACTTCGCTAACTCGGCACTGTCGACACTCCAGTGCAGATTCCCCACAAACACTTTGATGTCTGCAAAGGGAATGCGGTTCTCAATCTCTTCTCCTCCGGCAGTTTCTCGTCGTTCTCCAGAATGCGCTGACAAATCAACTAAATGGCATCCAGGTTTTAACAAAAAGGAAAACAAACAAACGTTCAACGTCATCATCTTCAGCAGCGGCTTCCTTTAACAGCATCTTCTCTCACAGCTTTCGCATTCGCCTCTCCTTCTGGCCCGCTAGCTTCTTCTATAACTGTTGGGGTTTTTGTTCCATTTCCCTTAAATGGTTGTGATTCCATCACAGTAACATCCTACGCCTCCGTGGATACTTCAACCTTCCCGTTTGAAGACTGTTCTGGAATGGCAGACTCTACGCCCACCTAAGCCATTTCCGTTAGTCCTCCAAGCTTCTAGCTTCTGGAATCGAGCTCTTCAGGAACCCAAATAACAAAGCAAACCATTCAAACAAAAGATACACAGGTACACAGAGATAAATTCACAATGAAGCAATTGCGTACAAATTCACACAAACACATTTTTTATTATTTACAATCTCAGGTTACAATTTAAGGCATCTCAGCCTTAATCAAGAATTTCTCAGGCAACTACATTTTTCCCTATCTCATATATGCACAAATTTTCTTTTTCCTTCTTTTTTTCCTGATTCTCTCCTGAATCCTTCAGTTCTTATTACACATACATTCAGGTACATTCAGTTTTAACTGATTTTTAACTAAAATTAGTTTATTAACTGAATCTTGTTCAAGATTGGCCTGGCTGTCCATGTGGTTGTCCATCTGTCCTCTTTTTCTAATTTTCTTTCATTGAGGTGTCCGGATGCTCCTGCATCAGACTCCTGAGGTACAAATTTATGACCTCCTGGTCATATGCTCCCGAGGTACAAAATTATGACCTCCTGGTCATATGCTTTTCCTGAGCAATTCTACCCATTGTTTCTCTTCTTCAGTGGAACTGCCTTCTGTGAGTTGCAACCAAACCTCTACAATAGCAAGTCCTCCCTGCTACCAGATGCCCTACCAAGCTTCTCCATTGAGCTTAGTCCTCTCGGCATCCCTGTGGTTCTCTCCTCTAGAACCAATTGAGCACTCCTGCTCTAGGTTTGCTGCAATCTTCTCACCTTCACAAAATAAATTAAAAAAAACTACAAGCTTACAAATCTTCAACAAACTGTACCTCTTCTTTCTTCGTACCTCTTCTTTCTTTGCATGCAAAAACTCCTCTCCGCAGGAAATCTTTTCCTGCTCTGATACCACTTGATGAAAACGAATTCTGGGTGTCTTCGTTTTCAATATTTTTACGGGCTCGATCTTGGGACCTGTGGGTTATGGGTCCACGAAACCATTCTGAGACTTCTCACAGTCTTCTCAACATGACTGCGCAACACTTCCTACTAATCCAACCACAAAAAAAAAAACATCTCTCGCCAGGCAGCAGCTTGACTTGCAAGTTCCTGAGTGGAACGAATGTCAAGAACAAGAATATACAGTCTCATATTTTACCTCAGCCATGGTGACAGCGTTTGCGTCCTTGAAAACTTCGCTAACTCGGCACTGTCGACACTCCAGTGCAGATTCCCCACAAACACTTTGATGTCTGCAAAGGGAATGCGGGTCTCAATCTCTTCTCCTCCGGCAGCTTCTTGTCGTTCTCCAGAATGCGCTGGCAAATCAACTGAATGGCATCCAGGTTTTAACAAAAAGGAAAACAAACAAACGTTCAACGTCATCATCTTCAGCAGCGGCTTCCTTTAACAACATCTTCTCTCACAGCTTTCGCATTCGCCTCTCCTTCTGGCCCGCTAGCTTCTTCTATAACTGTTGGGGTTTTTGTTCCATTTCCCTTAAATGGTTGTGATTCCGTCACAGTAACATCCTGCGCCTCCGTGGATACTTCAACCTTCCCGTTTGAAGACTGTTCTGGAATGGCAGACTCTACGCCCACCTAAGCCATTTCCGTTAGTCCTCCAAGCTTCTAGCTTCTGGAATCGAGCTCTTCAGGAACCCAAATAACAAAGCAAACCATTCAAACAAAAGATACACAGGTACACAGAGATAAATTCACAATGAAGCAATTGCGTACAAATTCACACAAACACATTTTTTATTATTTACAATCTCAGGTTACAATTTAAGGCATCGCAGCCTTAATCCAGAATTTCTCAGGCAACTACATTTTGCCCTATCTCATATATGCACAAATTTTTTTTTTCCTTCTTTTTTTCCTGATTCTCTCCTGAATCCTTCAGTTCTTATTACACATACATTCAGGTACATTCAGTTTTAACTGATTTTTAACTAAAATTAGTTTATTAACCGAATCTTGTTCAAGATTGGCCTGGTTGTCCATGTGGTTGTCCATCTGTCCTCTTTTTCTAATTTTCTTTCATGAGGTGTCCGGATGCTCCTGCATCAAAAGGGCATATTTGTTTGTGAAGGAACGAAATAAATTTATTTTTAGTATGCACCTATTTTCCACCTTTTGCAAATAAAGCTAAGTTGTGAAATTTCAAGTATTGCAAGCTAGGCATGGCTATCTATATTATTATACTCCCAACTCTCGAAATATTGTTTTGCCAATATTATGCTTCTCCATGATTTTTCATCTTTTGTTTACAGATTATTAATCCTAATCCGTCTTGTACCACTTTTTTTTTTCTTCATATGATGCATTAACCACCCCAATAATGGTGCAATGTGGCTATGGGGATTATCAATGTTATGTGAGATTTGGTTTTCTTTATCATGGGTTCTAGATTAACTCCCCAAGTGTTGTCTTGTAAATAGAATGATTGATTTGAATGTTCTCAAGGAGAGATTTGAGCGTCCAATCCCTCAAAACCCAAGGGTGAGATTTTATCTTCTAGAGATTGATGTGTTTGTCTCTACTGATGATACAAACAAGGAGCCTCCATTATTCTTTCTATTCTTGTAGTTGACTATCTTGTAGAGAAGCTCCCTTGCAACTTATCTAATGATGGTGGGCTTCTTCTCACATTTGAAGCTCTTGTAGAAGCTGCACGATTTTCCAGAATCTAGGTGCCTCTTTCTAGAAAACATAGCATATAGCCTTGCAATCCCCAGAGTTATTTCAACTTAAAATGTTACTTCACCAAAAATAAAGTGAAACACAATTTTAAATTACCATTTTTACAAGGGTATGAATGTAATGGCACCTCATCAGCCGTGAGGTACAATGAAATTTTAGGTGTCCTATTTTGAATGATTTTTCATAATTTAATTGCCACGTTTTACCTCATAGGTGATGCTCGCTCCTAGAGCTTCTATCATTGCAAATAGTACTCTTGACATCCCTCCTCTTCTCTACTTTGGAAACCTCCTTTGAAATCCTTCCAGCATGTTATAAACATCGCCTTCTTGACTTTTTGGCCCATCACTTCTAATCTTACCTCCAACCAACCCACCAAACAAATCCACATAAAACTCATGGTTCATAAGTAGAAAGCATTCAAAATAGTTTCCATTTTTTTCTTCATACCTTGTTGAGTTTATTGTTTACAATTTGGGAGGTGGGGAGGGCATAGTTTTGTAAACTGGCCAATCAAGAGATATATCTAGTAAAAGTAGAAACCCCAAATTTAAATAACAATGCTTCAATAGATTTTTCTATGTTTCTTCATTTTTTATATATATTTGGAATTGCTATTAGTATTTTTTATGATGTCATCCTTACTCAACCACAATCAACATGGTTATCCATAATCATCATGTTCACTCATGGTCGGACATAACAAGCCATATTCAAAAGAGGTCAACCATGGCCACTAACAGTTTAACATTGTCATTCATATTCAACTAAGTCAACCAAACTCTATCTTAGTAAACAATGATTTACTAAAGTTGATATATGTTTGGAATTTCTATTAGTATTTGTTACGATGTCATCCTTACTCAAATACAATCAACATGGTTATCCATAATCATCATGTTCACTCATGGTGGGACATAACAAGCCATATTCAAAATAGGTCAACCACTTTCAATCATGGCCACTAGTAGTTTAACATTTTCATTCATATTCAACCCAATCAACCAAATTCAATCTTAGGAAACAATGATTTATTAAAGTTATATACATATTTGGAATTTCTATTAGTATTTGTTACGATGTCATCCTTACTCAACCACAATCAACATGGTTATCCATAATCATCATGTTCACTCCTGGTGGCACATAGCAAGCCATATTCAAAATAGGTCAACCACCTTCAACCATGACCACTAACAATTTAACGTTGTCATTCATATTCAACCAAGTCAACCAAATTCAATGTTATTAAAAAATGATTTAATAAAGTTAAAACATAGTCACACATCATCAACCATGGCTACCTAAAGTCATATGTTATCAAGCATATCTAAACATGGTCTATTATACTCAACCATGAAAAATTGTATCTCAACATAGTTATTCATAGTCATCCATATCATAGATATTTCATAGCAGCCTACAACCTAGCATCGTTAACCATAATCAATTATGCTCAATAATAATCAACCTTAATTATCCATGGTTAATCAAGTATCCCACCTTGTATGTCTTTTATAATTCAAACAATTTAAATTATTTTAAAGTTGAGGGAAAATATCTAGGATGACAAAAACCACGATATTGATGATGACGATAACAATGGCAACGATAATGAAGGGGATGGTGGTGACAATGACGATAACAATGGAAACGATCATGAAGGGGATGGTGGTGAAAATTACAATGATTATAATAATAATAATAATTCTCAGTCATCTCACTTTATATTTTAAGAAATCACAATCCCACTAAATATTTTATTACTTGACTTTAACCAAACAAAAAAATACTACACTTTTTTTAAATTATCACAATTTTAATAAATTAAAAAAATAAAATTATATGCTAAAAATATTCAAATATATAATTCTATATGAATATATATAATGGTGCAATGTGGCTACGGGGATTGTCAGTGGTATGTGATGTTTGGTTTGCTTTATCATGGGTACTAGATAAGCATTGTCCTGTAAATAGAATGATTGATTTGAATGTTCTCAAGGAGAGATTTGAGCATCAAAGGTTTGAAAACCCAAGGGTGAGATTTAATCTTCTAGAGATTAATGTGTTTGGAAACTTTTATTTCAACAACCTGTTTCTCAGTTTTGGATGATTAATATGTTTCCTTATCATTAAGAAAAATGAACTCTAAGCCACACTAAAATTGTTTTAAAACATATTCCAGGCTCTTAGTAACTCTTTAATTAAAACTTTTAATAATTTGTAATTGTTCAATAAATTTAAATATTTTTTTTAAATAAAACAAATTTTTTTTTTTTTAAATCAAATCCCATTTAGAAATAAAAAATTGCATTGGTTAATTGTTAAAATAAAAAATTATAATTTAAAAAATAATACCAAAAAAAAACCTACATTAGTTCCCGATCATGAAATCCAATTTTGGAAAGAAAAATTGCTTCTCGACTTAGCTTAAACTTTACTATAATGAATATATTTGAGAACATGAGAAATTTTAAGTCTCAACCTGCAACCTTTGGTTTTTTTTGGTGTAATTAATAAATAGTTGTCATGAAGGGTTTCTGTCAAGTGGGATAATATGGCAAAACTCACGGAAAGCCAAAGTTCAATATTGAATATTTGATTAAGTTGTTATGGGAAATATATATATTTCGTCCACGAGGTAGATACTCTTTGGATTCGATCCATTTCTCCTAAGTAGTAACGATGGACGTGCGAGAATTCCACTTGGACATGGCAACACATATGTGCATGTAAGCTTATAAACAGATTATATGAACACTATGTCTGAAAATAAATTGTTCATCAACCGAATTTTATTGTTGTGAGACTCACCAGCTTCTCTTGACAGGATATATGAACATTAATCCATATATTACTTTCTTTTTAAAGACTTCTGAATCCAATTCCTCCATTTTGCTCTTCGGCAAGAATACATTCAGCGATGGTGAGGAGCCTCCTCTTGTTACTGCCAGTACTATTCTTTAGATCGGAAGGGTTACCTGTCCCGCATGATAGAAACGCTAGCTCCCGCTTTCCTGTGTTGTTGTCAATGCTTTTAGAATAGCAGAAACAATCCAAAATTCACGTTCAGACATTAAAACACCATTAACCAAATGTAGTTAATAGATTATAACAAACTCAATGTAATTGATCATTGAATTTACCTGTCACCATTTGCAATAGGCTTTGAGGATCTTCTTCCAGGGTAGTGTTATTGACATTCCCAGTCTCTGCTTCTCTTATATTCCGAGAAAGCAAAGATTGAAATGGCTTTGCTACCGTCCCTACATGAATACAAAGAATTCTGATGAAGAGCACACAACTCAAAATATTTCGATTCTACATCTTAGCACCAAATACTCACTACTTAGAAATCTACTACTCGATATTAAAAGTTAATAAAAATTGAAGATCGATGGTGCTGAATCTATTTCCACAATTAAAAACACGATTCAAACACTGCCTCTACAAGATTTTTTACTCGGATTTTGACCACTTTTAGCCGTCTTGAAAAATCCTCTACCTCGTTAGACAACTCCTTTTCTAATATACTCTTAATAAAATTTAAATAGAGTTTTAGAATAACATCTTAATCAAATTTAAGTAGATTCCATGTGATTGTAAATTCTGTAAAATTAAAAAAGCTAATAAATATAAGAGAAGTTGATTATTTAACTTCTATCATATTCATTAAAAATCTTAAATAGTTTGAAATTTGAAATTTAGTTAAGTTCAAATTACCTATATATCGGATTAAAGAGAAAACAATTTCCAAGTGAATTTATTTGTATAAAGATAATGCACTTGTGCCATCCATTAATTAGAGATTCCTTAACATTATGGAAATCCAATAAGCTTTAACAAAATTAAACTATTGTTTTAATTATGTTTAATAAATTTTTATTTTGAAATTTCAATTAATAAAAACGAAGATGGAAAAAAAAATCTTATTCTTACAAAAAAAAATTGAAATATTTCTAAAATCAATAATAAAAACAAGAATAATTGAATATTTTACAATTTAAAATAGAATTTTCGAACCATGTTTGAGTTATCAGTGTTTATATTACTGGATCAGTGCCAAGCAATGTAAACATTTTTGGGTTTAATATTATTCCCTTGGGTTGATAATCTATTGAGGTTTTAATAATAATCTATTGGGTTTAATATTAATCCTTTGGGGTTTCATTATTAATTCGTTGGGTTTATAATATCAATCTTGTGGGTTTATTAATCTAAGAGTTCATATTTCTAGGGTTTATTATTATTTCTTTGGGTTTATTATCCATTTGGTTTTTAGTATTAATCCATTGGATTTATAATACCAATCAAGGTCAATCATGTTTTGTAAAATCAACCATGGTCACTATCGTCAACCACGGTAAACTATGGTCCAACGTCACATTGTGACAAATATTGTCTCAATATGGAAATCAACCATGGTCAACCATGGTCCAACGTTGCATTGTGAGAAAGATTATCTTTATATGAAAATCAATCATGGTAAAACAATGTCAACCATGGTCCAATGTCGTTTTATGACAATGATTGTCTCAATATGAAAATCAACCATGGTCAAACATGTTTATTTTAGGGTTTATAATATTTATCTTAGGGTTTATATATCTTGGTTTTATAATATTAATCTCGTGGCTTTAATATTATTCCCTTAGGTTCATAATCCCTTGGGGTCTTAGTATTAATCACTTGGGTTCATTATGCCCCTGGGTTTATAATATCAATCCCTTGAGTTTATAACATTGCATTATGACAAAGATTGTCTCAATATAAAAATCAAGCATGGTCAACCATCGTCAATCACAACCAATCACGGTCAATTTGAAAATCAACCAAGGACAATCATGGTCAACCATGGTCCAATGTCAAATTATGACAAAGAGTGTCCTATTATGAAAATCAACCATGGTCAACCATGATCACCCATGGTCCTGCGTCACATTGTGACAAAGATTATCTCAATATGAAAATAAACCATGGTCGATAACGATGGCCACATTGTGACAAAGATTGTCTCATGGTCCAACGTCACTTTGTGACAACCATAGTCAACCATGGTCAAGCATTGTATTATGACAAAGATTGTCTCAATATGAAAATCTACCATGGCCAACCATGGGCATACATCACAATGTGACAAATATTCTCTCAATATGAAAATCAATCAGGGTCAACCATGATCCAATGTCACATTATAACAAAGATTATCTCAGCATGAAAATCAACCATGGTCAACCATGTTTGTTTTAGGGTTTATAATACTTCTCTTAGGGTATATATACCTTGACTTTAAAATATTAATCTGTTGGATTTAATAAAATTTTTGTGGGTTTTAAGTATTAATCTCTTGGGTTTATAATACCAATCCCTTGGGCTTATTAATCTAAGGGTTCATATTCCTAAGGTATAATATTATTGATAGGATTTATAATATTAATGTAGAATTTAATATAAATCCCTTAGTTTTATAATATTAATATTTTGTGTTTGATATAATTTCCTCAGATTTATAATGTCTTGAATTTTTAATATTAATAATCATTTTAATTAATAATATCAATATTTATTATATTATATATTAATTGTTTTAAATTGCTATTATAATTATTATCATATTTATAATATAATATAATATATAATAATCTTATTACACTAATATAATGGAATAGAATGGAATGATATTTTGTACTATAATTATTATTATGTTTATAAATTTATTAATATTATTAGTAATATTAATATTAAATTTATATTTATTAAAATTTACTAGGATATATTAACCATATTTGACAATGTAGTTGTTGGGTCCCTATAATACTAGTGATTACCCCATTACTATTGTAGTTATACCCCCTATTTATATTGTTGTGCCCCTATTACCCCCATATTGTTATTTCTGTGCCCCATAGAATCCCTCTATTGTTATTTTTGTGGCTTTATATTATTATTCTTAGGTCGGCTGGATTATATTGTGACTTCTTAGACTCCTATATATAGAAAGGAGGTTTTGTCATTTGTATCATCCAAGAATTGTTCATTTATGTAATGTAAAGGAGGTTGCCCCCTCGAAGAGGCTGAATTCTAAGGCGTAGATTTATCTCTTCTATCTTTTCTTGAGCTGGTTTCATAACATTTGGTATGCTACGAAATCGATCAATTTCAGAGTATCTTATCAAGTGGAAGAACTTATCCGCTGAAGATTCCACATGGGAGGATGAGAATTTTATGCAGAAGTATCCAGAATTGCTCAAGCGTTGAGGACAACACTTTTTTGAAGGAGAGGGGCATGTTGGGTCCCTATAATACTAGTGATTACCCCATTACTATTGTAGTTATACCCCCTATTTATATTGTTGTGCCCCTATTACCCCCATATTGTTATTTCTGTGCCCCATAGAATCCCTCTATTGTTATTTTTGTGGCTTTATATTATTATTCTTAGGTCGGCTGGATTATATTGTGACTTCTTAGACTCCTATATATAGAAAGGAGGTTTTGTCATTTGTATCATCCAAGAATTGTTCATTTATGTAATGTAAAGGAGGTTGCCCCCTCGAAGAGCCTGAATTCTAAGGCGTAGATTTATCTCTTCTATCTTTTCTTGAGCTGGTTTCATAACAGTAGTTGTGCTAATTGTATAAAGACAATATACTTGTGCAATTCTTAAATGACAAATTTTTTAATATTATAAAAACCTAATAAATTTAAACAAAATTAAACTATTATTTTAACTATATTTAATAAATTATTATTTTGAAATTTCAATTAATTAAAAAAAAATTAATTTAAATATAAAATTTTAAAATATTTCCAAAATCTATAATAAAACAAAAATAACTAAATATTCTAGCATCAACAATAAAATTCACACAAAGATAACGGGCAACGCATGAGGGGTGCCAATACTCTAACCATTACATTGAACTTACATAAATATAACTTTGCCAAAAGATGTGAGATCACCACTAGCTTTATGCTCGAGAGAACCTAGGTAATCACGATCCCATAATATTAATTTTTGTTGTTGAAACAGACGTCTAAGAATAAAGTTTACATGGGTTAAACTGGATGTTATCCCGGGGTTTATAGTCGCAATGATAAATTTCTTTGCGCAATTAGGGTCTAATAATGCATGGGTTAAAGTAGAGTTTTACCCAAGGGTTTATCTGCATTTGGTTCTGATCCGTTAATGAGCCGTGACCTTATTGGTTTTTCCTTTAAACTTTTATATTTGGCTGTTATTATAGAAGATTCTAGGAATTAATATTTATAGATGGGTTAATTTTCCATATATATTTGGATGTTATTATAGAAAATTTTAGGAATTAATATGTATATAGATTAATTTTTCATATATATTTAACTATTATTATAGAAAATTAGGAATTAATATTTATAAATTAATTAATTTTTCATATATATATATATATTTAAGTAATTTTTTTACTTCAAAATAATTATTTTAAAAATATGAAACTTTTTACATAAAATATCACCAAATATTTTATAATTTAAATTAAAAAAATAATAAAATTTATCGGGTTTCTAAACTTTAATAAAAAAATTCATCCTTAGCGTTTTTACTAAGTATCTCAAGTTTTTAATTCGAATAACGGTGAAGACAGCCTACCTCTCCAGCCCACGCAGTCTTGCTTTCACAACTACAACCAGAAACACATCAATCAGATTTATAATCACATTTATTTTTCCAAGATACCGTTGCTCTATCGCGCAACGCCACAATATTGCGGGAGGGGTGTGAGTAAGCCGACAACCCCACCGCGCGAACCATGCACATATTGGGCCTAATATAATGCTTCTTCTGGGGACTAGCCCCCCTTTAAAAAAACTCCAGCCAGAAACGTTCAAAGATCATCTATAGTCGATGGCCGTATTTGGCGTCTCTCGTGATAGTCTGAGTTGATGCTGAAAGGACAGAAGATGTTCCAAATACACTTCTGAAAGACCAAGAGGATGCCAGATGATGCTTTTAAATCGTGAAACAGTGCACAAAACCAATCGAAAAGAGACATTGTATCTTAATCAATCCCCGTAATGTATAATATCTTTTGGTTTTAATGTCGAGGTTGATTTGTTTTAATGTTGAGTTGTAGTTGGTGGTACTCCATAGAATGCTTTGCTTTTATTCTATGAAAGCAACATGTTACATCGTGGGAAGAGATCTTGGAGACCATTCAGGGTTGGAATATGGATTTCTCTTTGCTCGTCAAACAATTTTTTTTTGATGTTTTGGATCTTCATATTACGGGTCAAAGAAGGTTATGTTTAAAATTTTTTCCTTCACCAATGATGTTTTGATAATAAATTAACCATTCACCAATAAAATTTTGAGTAAAAATTTACCCTTCAATAACACAAATTCATATATTTATCATAAGAAAAAATACAAAATGACCATAACACAAAGATGACTTATTGAATCTTATTATTTATTTATAATTAATAATGATTACATATTTTCTATTTAAAAAAAAAAAAAATTATATCAAAATTTCTGAATAACCAAATTGAAAATCAAATTAATTGTCAAAAATTAAAATAAAAATACTTTATTGTATGTCTTGTACAAAAAATTATATAGTCCCTCATAGGTGAATTTTTAGTATTTTAGTTAAGGCTTTAAATATTCTTCCGGTGTTTCATTTCCAAGTTCTATACTAGGGATTTTGTTTCCTAGAGAATCATTTTTTTTATTTAATTTATACACCATATTATTTTTAGTTAAAAATAATGGAGAAATGGTTATATGGTTGTAACGCATCTCCTTAGTTTAGGATTTGTTCCTAGAGTTTAGGAGGTTGTTTACAACTACCTAATTTTCAGTGATGTATTTAATATTGTAATATTCATTTGATGGAATGTAGAGTGAACGTGAGTGAGAGTCTCCTCTTTGTTTGGGTGTAGTCTCCAGGTAATGTACACACCTGTGAGCTGCAACTCCTTCATTTAATTCAAAGTCTGATTCAGAGCTTAGGGTAGAGATAGCCTTATTTTTTTTAAGGGATGCATCATTAATCACATAGCTGTAGTGGCAGGAGTGCATGTAAGTGTATATGTGTGATCAGGTGGAACTGCAGTAACACCTGGAGCGAAAGATCTCAGATGACTGATCATCTCTGAGTGCAAGAAAGGGTTGGCTCGGACTTGTTGCGCGCCTTTAAGAGCAGAAGCGGATTGGCATGATTTTTTAAAGAACAGACGCGCCCATTGGCGTGGGTTTGAGGCATATAAGCGCGCCAATTTTCGTGCACATCATAAATTTTTCTTTTCCGAAATTGGCGCGGATTCGTGGCTGTTCAAAGCGCCAAAGAGCCAACCTCTTTCTCTCTGAAAATCTGCAATTTTTCGTTGCAGATCGGAGTTGCCCGGTGGTGGCACGTGGAGATTTTTGCTCGGTGGCAGCAGATTTGATTTGCCCGGTGGTGGCGAATTGAGGTTCCTTGATCCGCTCGGAGGTAGCAGATCGGACCTGCCTGGTGGTGGCGAATCAGAGCTCTGTGATCTGCTCGGTGGAAGCAGATCGGTTTTTTTCCCGGTGGTGGCGCAGTGCAGCTCCTTGATCTGTTCGGTGGAAGCAGATCGCCTTTGCCCGGTGGTGGCGTGTTGGAGCTTGTTTGTTGATCTATTCGGTGGTAGCAGATCGGTTTTTCCTGGTGGTGGCACAGTGAAGTCCCTGATCTGTTCGATGGCAGCAGATCGGACTTGCCCGGTGGTGGCATAGTGAAGTTCCTGATCTGTTCGGTGGTAGCAGATCGGACTTGCCCGGTGGTGGCCGATTGGAGTGTTTAGTTGGGCGAAAATGAACAACAGTTTAGAATCATACCTCCACGAGTCTGTCAAACTCCATGGAACGAATTTCTCCGACTGGAAATTCAAAATGCAAACTTTGCTGGAGAGCGTAAATGCATGGGCGATCATTGAGGGAAATGAGCAGAGATTCGGAACAACGACCCAAGAACAAGACTGGGATAAAAGAGAAACGAAAGCAAAAGTTATACTGAAGATGTCCGTTAAGGACAATATTATCCCACATATCAAAGATTCTAAGTCGGCCAACGCATGAGGGGTGCCAATACTCTAACCATTACATTGAACTTACATAAATATAACTTTGCCAAAAGATGTGAGATCACCACTAGCTTTATGCTCGAGAGAACCTAGGTAATCACGATCCCATAATATTAATTTTTGTTGTTGAAACAGGCGTCTAATAATAAAGTTTACATGGGTTAAACTGGATGTTATCCCGGGGTTTATAGTCGCAATGATAAATTTCTTTGCGCAATTAGGGTCTAATAATGCATGGGTTAAAGTAGAGTTTTACCCAAGGGTTTATCTGCATTTGGTTCTGATCCGTTAATGAGCCGTGACCTTATTGGTTTTTCCTTTAAACTTTTATATTTGGCTGTTATTATAGAAGATTCTAGGAATTAATATTTATAGATGGGTTAATTTTCCATATATATTTGGATGTTATTATAGAAAATTTTAGGAATTAATATGTATATAGATTAATTTTTCATATATATTTAACTGTTATTATAGAAAATTAGGAATTAATATTTATAAATTAATTAATTTTTCATATATATATATTTAAGTAATTTTTTTACTTCAAAATAATTATTTTAAAAATATGAAACTTTTTACATAAAATATCACCAAATATTTTATAATTTAAATTAAAAAAATAATAAAATTTATCGGGTTTCTAAACTTTAATAAATAAATTCATCCTTAGCGTTTTTACTAAGTATCTCAAGTTATTAATTCGAATAACGGTGAAGACAGCCTACCTCTCCAGCCCACACAGTCTTGGTTTCGCAACTACAGCCAGAAACACATCAATCAGATTTATAATCACATTTATTTTTCCAAGATACCGCTGCTCTATCGCGCAACGCCACAATATTGCGGGAGGGGTGTGAGTAAGCCGACAACCCCACCGCGCGAACCATGCACATATTGGGCCTAATATAATGCTTCTTCTGGGGACTAGCCCCCCTTTAAAAAAACTCCAGCCAGAAACGTTCAAAGATCATCTATAGTCGATGGCCGTATTTGGCGTCTCTCGTGATAGTCTGAGTTGATGCTGAAAGGACAGAAGATGTTCCAAATACACTTCTGAAAGACCAAGAGGATGCCAGATGATGCTTTTAAATCATGAAACAGTGCACAAAACCAATCGAAAAGAGACATTGTATCTTAATCAATCCCCGTAATGTATAATATCTTTTGGTTTTAATGTCGAGGTTGATTTGTTTTAATGTTGAGTTGTAGTTGGTGGTACTCCATATAATGCTTTGCTTTTATTCTATGAAAGCAACATGTTACATCGTGGGAAGAGATCTTGGAGACCATTCAGGGTTGGAATATGGATTTCTCTTTGCTCGTCAAACAATTTTTTTTTGATGTTTTGGATCTTCATATTACGGGTCAAAGAAGGTTATGTTTAAAATTTTGTCCTTCACCAATGATGTTTTGATAATAAATTAACCATTCACCAATAAAATTTTGAGTAAAAATTTACCCTTCAATAACACAAATTCATATATTTATCATAAGAAAAAATACAAAATGACCATAACACAAAGATGACTTATTGAATCTTATTATTTATTTATAATTAATAATGATTACATATTTTCTATTTAAAAAAAAAAAAAAATTATATCAAAATTTCTGAATAACCAAATTGAAAATCAAATTAATTGTCAAAAATTAAAATAAAAATACTTTATTGTATGTCTTGTACAAAAAATTATATAGTCCCTCATAGGTGAATTTTTAGTATTTTAGTTAAGGCTTTAAATATTCTTCCGGTGTTTCATTTCCAAGTTCTATACTAGGGATTTTGTTTCCTAGAGAATCATTTTTTTTATTTAATTTATACACCATATTATTTTTAGTTAAAAATAATGGAGAAATGGTTATATGGTTGTAACGCATCTCCTTAGTTTAGGATTTGTTCCTAGAGTTTAGGAGGTTGTTTACAACTACCTAATTTTCAGTGATGTATTTAATATTGTAATATTCATTTGATGGAATGTAGAGTGAACGTGAGTGAGAGTCTCCTCTTTGTTTGGGTGTAGTCTCCAGGTAATGTACACACCTGTGAGCTGCAACTCCTTCATTTAATTCAAAGTCTGATTTTTATCTTGGTATCAGAGCTTAGGGTAGAGATAGCCTTATTTTTTTTAAGGGATGCATCATTAATCACATAGCTGTAGTGGCAGGAGTGCATGTAAGTGTATATGTGTGATCAGGTGGAACTGCAGTAACACCTGGAGCGAAAGATCTGAGATGACTGATCATCTCTGAGTGCAAGAAAGGGTTGGCTCGGACTTGTTGCGCGCCTTTAAGAGCAGAAGCGGATTGGCATGATTTTTTAAAGAACAGACGCGCCCATTGGCGTGGGTTTGAGGCAGATAAGCGCGCCAGCGAAATCGCAACCGAATTGGTGCAGATCCGTGGCTGTTAAGCGCGCCAATTTTCGTGCACATCATAAATTTTTCTTTTCCGCAATTGGCGCGGATTCGTGGCTGTTCAAAGCGCCAAAGAGCCAACCTCTTTCTCTCTGAAAATCTGCAATTTTTCGTTGCAGATCGGAGTTGCTCGGTGGTGGCACGTGGAGATTTTTGCTCGGTGGCAGCAGATTTGATTTGCCCAGTGGTGGCGAATTGAGGATCCTTGATCCGCTCGGAGGTAGCAGATCGGATCTGCCTGGTGGTGGTGAATCAGAGATCTGTGATCTGCTCGGTGGAAGCAGATCGGTTTTTTTCTCGGTGGTGGCGCAGTGCAGCTCCTTGATCTGTTCGGTGGAAGCAGATCGCCTTTGCCCGGTGGTGGCGTGTTGGAGCTTGTTTGTTGATCTATTCGGTGGTAGCAGATCAGTTTTTCTCGGTGGTGGCACAGTGAAGTCCCTGATCTGTTCGATGGCAGCAGATCGGACTTGCCCGGTGGTGGCATAGTGAAGTTCCTGATCTGTTCGGTGGTAGCAGATCGGACTTGCCCGGTGGTGGCCGATTGGAGTGTTTAGTTGGGCGAAAATGAACAACAGTTTAGAATCATACCTCCACGAGTCTGGCAAACTCGATGGAACGAATTTCTCCAACTGGAAATTCAAAATGCAAACTTTGCTGGAGAGCGTAAATGCATGGGCGATCATTGAGGGAAATGAGCAGAGATCTGGAACAACGATCCAAGAACAAGACTGGGATAAAAGAGAAACGAAAGCAAAAGTTATACTGAAGATGTCCGTTAAGGACAATATTATCCCACATATCAAAGATTCTAAGTCGGCCGCTGATATATGGACAACGATCAAGAACTTGTACGAGACTCAGAATACAAATCGTGTTCTGGCACTCAAGGAAAAACTGTTTGCATTGAAGATGGATGAGAATGAGTCCGTTGCTGGATTCATGGCAAGAGTTAAGGATCTGAGTGACAAACTGGGAGCTATTGGAGAAAAGGTGTCCGACTCAGATCTAGTCACACTCACATTGAACAGAATGACTGATGAATACCAGACATTCATCTCAGGATTGTCAGCAAGGGAGAATGCCCCTTCATTTGATGAGCTGACAACGATTATGCTCTAGGAGGAGGAGCGATGACAGAATCTGAAAACTCAGAGCAATGACCTTGGTCTGATGGCGAAGAGGTGATAGTACAGAGGAAAGCAGCACCAGCACCAGCACCAACACTAGCAACCGCAATAGTAGCAGCAGAAAGGAGCCAACTCTTTTCAAAAGAGATCAGTCAGAGGTATGACTGATAATTATGTTAAGAGATGTTTTTATTGTGGGAAACCTGGTCATCAGATTAAAGAATGTTATAAGCGGCAGGCGGATGAAAGAAGAAGCAAACAGAGCAAACATCAGTGGTGTTTTGCTGGAGTAGAGGAGGACCACAACCATGATCTTCGACTATTCACAGTCGATTGTGCTCTTTCAGCATCAAAGGGAGATGAGGACGACATATGGTATGTCGACTCTGGCACATCCTCACATATGACCGGTAAGAAGGACTATTTTGAATTTCTTGAAGAATCTGCATGTGGATCAAAATTTTATCTAGGAGATGACAGTGGGTATGAGATCAAAGGATATGGAGATATTCCTATGAAGCTACCTAGTGGCGACATTAAACATCTTAAAAATGTATTATATGTTCCAGGAATTAAGAAAAACTTGATCTCTGTCTCAATGATTACAGACCAGGACATGCAGGTGCAATTCTTTAAGAATGGTTGTGTCATTAAGGATAGCCAGATGGAAACAGTTGCAATAGGAGTGCGCGTGGGAAATTTGTACAGATTGGATGCAAAGAGTATGCCACGACAAGCAATGGTTGCAGTTGGATCAACAGTCGAAAATCTCTGGCATCAGAGATTTGGACATCTCAATTTGCAAGATCTCATCTTACTTCAGAAGAAAGGTATGGTCGATGGACTCCCTGTTTTTCATAATGTCAAGCTGGAATGTGATGGATGTGCATTAGGGAAAATGCATAGAGAAGAGTTCCCTTTGCATGTCAACATAAAGGAAAGAGACATTCTAGAACTAGTGCATACAGATATTTGTGGACCTATGCAAACTAGGTCTTTAGGAGGAGCATATTACTTTCTGTTATTTACAGATGATTGCACTAGGTTCTCATGGGTGTACTTTTTAAGTAAAAAGAGTCAAGCCTTTCGGTACTTTAAAGAGTTCAAATCTATGATAGAGAACCAAACAGGAAAGAGGATAAAGATTCTCCGCTCGGACCAAGGGGGAGAATACAGGTTAGGAGAGTTCATGAACTTCTGCAAGCAGCATGGGATTATGCAACAATTCATAGTGCCACACACTCCACAGCAGAATGGAGTAGCAGAACGCAAGAACAGAACTCTTGTGGAGTGCGCGAGAAGTATGCTTCAAGGTAAGGGTCTATCGAATGGTCTTTGGGCAGAAGCCATTAATACTGCTGTTTATTTAAAGAATAGGAGTCCTACTAAATGTCTAGGCTTCAAAACCCCCTTTGAAGCATTGTTTAGACTCAAACCAGCAGTTAGTCATTTAAGAATATTTGGATCAAAAGCTTATGCTCATATACCGAAAGCAGATAGAAAGAAGTTAGATCCCAAAGCCTTGAAATGTATATTTGTTGGATATGGCATAGAGTATAAGGCATACAAGTTATATAATCCTATGACTCATAAAGTTTTTGCAAGCAAAGATGTTATTTTTCATGAACAGGCTGAAGATGGAAAGGAAGACTCTAACAGTGATAGCCACATTCCACTGTTAATAGAAGTAAACAGTGAAGAAGATGAAGAGCAGCAGCAGCAGCAGAAACAGGAAGAAGAAGCAGCAGATAGTATAATAAGTGATGATGCAAGCCCGAAAAGCGCTGAAACAGATAGAGTTGAGGTAAGTCCTCTACCTAGGAGATCAGGTAGGAAGACTAGACTACCTGCTAAATTGAGAGACTATGCTTTAATGTCTAAAATATTGAACATTGTAGAACCTGCAAACTATGAAGAAGCAAGTAAATCAGATGCATGGAGGGCTGCAATGCATGAGGAAATTGAATCAATATATAGAAACCATACTTGGGATTTAGTTGAGTTGCCTGAAGGAAAAACCCCCATAGGATGTAAGTGGCTGTATAAACCAAAGATAAATGCAGATGGGAGTGTAGAAAAATTCAAAGCTAGACTTGTAGTAAAGGGTTACTCACAACAAGAAGGAATAGATTTTGTTGACACCTTTGCCCCTGTAGCTAAATTAAATACAATTAGAATGCTAATTTCTTTAGCAGCAAAACATAAATGGAAGCTACACCAGCTAGATGTTAAGTCTGCATTTCTGAATGGTGAATTAAAGGAATAAATCTATTTAGTACAGCCTCCTGGTTTTGGTGAAAAAGGGGCATGAGCATTTAGTGTGTAAATTGCATAAGGCACTTTATGGTTTGAAACAAGCACCCAGGTCATGGTATGAGAAAATTGATTCATTTTTTATACAACATGGTTTTCATAGGAGCCTCAACGATCCAAACCTGTATACCAAGTTAAATAAACAGAGGCAAATCATTTTGATTTCTTTGCATGTGGATGACATGATCATAACAGGAAATGCAAATAATTTGATCAAAGAAATCAAGCAGCAAATGTCACAGGTATTTGAAATGAAAGACCTTGGATATCTTCATTATTGCCTAGGATTGGAGGTGTGGAAAGATTCTGGTCAAACTTTTCTTACCCAAGGGAAGTATGCTAGAACCCTGTTGGAAAGATTCAGAATGGAGCAGTGCAAAACAACAACAACACCATTGCAGCAGAATCTCAAGTTAATCAGTGATGATGGCACAAAACAGGTGGATGCCACTTTGTATAGACAACTAGTGGGAATTTTGATATATCTCACGACAACTAGACCTGATCTGGCATATTCTGTTAGTGTGCTGAGCCAGTTTATGTCCAAACCACTTGAAAGTCACTGGATTGCAGCAAAATGTGTGTTGAGGTACCTTAGTGGTACTTGTAATTATGGTATTTTATACACTGACATTTCTGATGTTACTTTAGCAGGTTATTCAGATTCTGATTGGGCAGGTAACCTGGATGATCGTAGATCCATCACAGGTTACACATTTAGTATTGGATCCAGGGTTATTTCATGGAGTAGCAGAAAGCAAAGTACTGTAGCATTATCATCATGTGAAGCTGAGTACGAGGCATTGTGTGCAGCTACATGTGAAGCCATCTGGTTGAGGAGATTGCTTAGTGATGCAGGTGAAGGACAGAAAGAAGCAACAAGCATCAAAACTGACAACCAGAGCACAATAAAGCTTGCATACAATCCAGTTTTCCATAAAAATACTAAACATATTGACACTTAGTTTCATTTTGTTCGAGAAAAGATACAGTCTAAAGAAATATGTGTGGAGTATTGTAACACTTGTGATAATTTAGCTGATATTTTTACTAAGCCTCTAGGGCGAGTAAAGTTTGAGTTATTTAGAGGGATGTTAGGAGTGCAGAATAACCCTTTCTCCATTAAGGGGGGAGTTAAAAATAATGGAGAAATGGTTATATGATTGTAACGCATCTCCTTAGTTTAGGATTTGTTCCTAGAGTTTAGGAGGTTGTTTACAACTACCTAATTTTCAGTGATGTATTTAATATTGTAATATTCATTTGATGGAATGTAGAGTGAACGTGAGTGAGAGTCTTCTCTTTGTTTGGGTGCAGTCTTCAGGTGCTGTACACACCTGTGAGCTACAACTCCTTCATTTAATTCAAAGTCTCATTTTTATCTTTTTCTTTATTTTTGTACACAATTGTTGTTATTAATTCTAATTAGACACAATTAAGTATCATTCTTTACCTAGGTTGCCAAATCCCAACCCTCATGAGGGCTACTATGAGACTCCACCCAACTAAAGAAAGCAAAGCCTTTTGAAAATAAAGTTTTATCATATTACATAATCTTTTGAAAATAAGTTTTATCCCATTACAGAGCTTTCTAAATAACCAGTGGTGAAATTGTTAACATAGATATACAAATACAAATGATTTATACATCATCAACTTATAGCAAAAACCAGTTTAGAGAAATCAACCCAAAAATGTTGTATAAGACAAAATTGATTAAATTATATTTTCCATTTCCACCCAAAAAAGCTGGTACAAGGCAGCGTTGATTAAATTACATTTTCCATTTCCATCCTACATTAAAAGTTTGTGGATTCTCTAATAATTTGTGGTCCTCATTCCCATATATGTAATAGTAAATCTATAGTCAATAACTGTTATATCTTCTTCCTCATCTTTCAAAGTACCCTTACCCTTTACGTTGAGCATGGCTATCATGTCACCCTCATATAATTTCACTCATCTCATGGTGCATATATTCTAATTTTCATGTGAAATTATAGAGTTTGCCTCCACTCCACTCCTAATGTTTCATCCTCAAACTAACTTCCCTTTTCTTCTTTGTTTTGTGTGCTAATTTCTTATCATTTAAAACTAATTTCCCTTTCTTTCTTTGTTTTATGTGTTCATTTCTCATAATTTTAGAGCACAGATTGATATACTTCCTCTAAAATGCAACGTATGTAAATTTATCTCATTTTACATTGTAGATTTTTAGCATATTTGGAGGGTTGGAATTCTTTTTTCCTCCTCATTTTTATGTAAAATTACATCTCATAAAATTCTACAATATACTCTTTATACTCTATTCCTCAAACACATTTTCACTATTTTTCCTTCTCTTACATTTGAATAACACTTTCAACTCCTTTCTTTCACTTAATTCTTTCTTGGCCATAATTACAACTCATATCAAATTGAGGCTAAATTTAATTGAGAATTTCTTCACAAGTAATATTAGTTAAAACTAAAATTATTTTTAATTTTTTTCCCAAATTTATTATGAAATATTTAGTAAATTTTAAATTAAACAATTAACATAAAAATAAAAACCAAAGGCTACAACAAAGTGAAATTTATCACCTCAATTAGGATTTAATAACGACATTATGATAAACCAGGTGAAATTAATCATCTCATAATAATTGGCACTTCATGACAACTTTATAATAAACCATGCTTCTTCATTTCAACACAATTAAAAAGATGTTACTTCACCTAGTAGTTGCCACTCCAAAGCTACTTTATAATAAACCATACTTACTTTTCAAGTAAAATGATTATATATATATATATATATATATTAAAAATTTAATTTAGAAACAAGAATGTAAAAAATAAAAATAAATAAATAGATTTAGTTGGGTTAAAAGATGAAAGAACCCGTCATCAATGATGAATAAACACCATCTTGTAATTAAGTGCAACTAGTATTATTATTTTTTTAATAATAAGAAATAAATAACTATTTGTAAAGTGTTTCTAATAAGAATACATTTCAACAATAGTAAGAATTCACAAAATATTACTTACAACATCTATATAAAAGTATAATTCACTCTTTATAAAATTTCCTAACCTAAGCATAATCCAAAAATATCATTTAATTGTTATAAAGTTTTCTAAGATAAACTATTTGTTAACCTAAACACAATCCAAAGATATCATTTAACTGCTATAAAATGTTCTGAGATAAACCTAACCCATCTTTGCTAGTTTCCTCGTTTTGGTTTATTTTTCATTGCTACTGGATTTTGATATTTTTATTGGTTAATTTTTCTGTTAAATGGCTGTAACTCCACTACCTTTAGTCCATTAGTGGAAATAATGATTTGCCGGATAATAACCCAAAAAATGGTTAGCCATATAATTAATTAATGGTAGAATTGAATGTAGATAAGAATGATCTCATTAATTACAGCGAAGAGTTTGGAGCGTGCCTGCCTGAGAAGGCAGCTGTTGGAAAATGTGGGTAAATAAGTAATTATGTATAAAGATATTAATGACGGTTTTGAAAGAAAGGTAAATAAGTAATTATGTATAAAGATATTAATGACGGTTTTGAAAGAAAATAAACCGTTCCTGGAAATTTCAAAACGCATCGTCTCAAACGGCAAATAAAATTATTAATTGTATTTTACGGTTAAAATGCCCGTGACGGGCATTTTGCCAGTGAAATTCCAACCCCACATTCCATTCCTTTAGTCGTTGTCTGCATACGGGGTATTCACATTTATTCAATGTCCTTATACACAGTATTCATATTGTCCGTATACGCAAACAAATTTACCTACGTGGAGGAGAGTAGGTCACAGACAGCCGAGAGGACACGGAAGTGAATAATATATGAAAGAGGCAGAAAGCCATGGATGGTACAGGAACTACATGAAAAGATTACATGGAAGATTTGTAACCATTTCGTTTTTATATACATATTCCTCGCTAGTGGCTTCCAGGTTGAACTTACAATAACACGGTTGCAAGTTGGAGATGGAAATTAAAGCAGTTGTTAACATTAAGTCCAAAGAAATTGACATATTCTAGCTTTACACTAAAGGAGCTGTTAACATGTTGTATGGACAATAAATTAAAAAAGGCAGAGACTGATGATGTTAGCGTGCACGATCTGATAAAATAATTCTTTTCTATGATTGCTGAAAGTTGAGTCTACAATACAATATAAGAAAAGCCATAGTCTAACCAGTCTAAGAAATTGTCCGGAATGTTATGGAAATTTAGGTTATATTTAGAGAAAATTTGGCAAGGATTTTTGTAAATCCAATTTATAGTTGTTAAACTTCAAATTTTTATGGTGCTAAATCCATTTCCACCATCAAAAACACCATTCAAACACTGATTCCACAAGATTTTTTTGAAATTTGTCTGCCCCAATTCTAGTCACTTTTAACCTTCCATTCCTCCACCTCCATAAACTACTCCAATAAAAAAATATGAGATCCACAATAACAAAAATCTACATTGGCAATACCTAGCTCATAATCATAACTAATAATAATAATTTACTTTTAATGTCATATTTAAATTTCATGTATCAATTTTTTTTATAAAATAATTGATTAATTTTTTTTCCAATTATTTAATTGTTAAAATTTATTAATATATATATTGTATTTCTTTTATTTTAAACTTATACATATTTTTAACCATTAAACTTATTCAAATTTTCAAAAAATACAAATTAGTTACTTCACACTCCATTAAACTTATTCAAATTATCCCCAAAAAAAAAAAAAAAAAAAATTCACTTCATACTTAGTCACACTCCATTAAACTTATTCAAATTATCCAAACAAAAAAAAATTTGTCACTTCACACTTATTCAAGAGATGATAGCATTGTCGAAACTAGGGCACACAGAACAATAAATTGGGGTTGCTGGTCCAGCGTGGGGTCGGCGTGGTTGTGATCTCAGCGTTAGAAAGCGGAGATGTGAAGGAGCCAGTGAACCTATGACCATTGTAGATATAGATCTATGCGACCATTGTTGATAGGGTAAATGCAGGGGATTTGTGTAAACCGGAAAAGTTTTGGAACAAGAAATTCACACTCATTTTAAAGAAGATATCAATGCAACCTACAGGATCATGCGTAGGACTGAAGCAAAGAATGTGCATTGAGTCAGGGGCTTGTAGTCATAGTACAAGAAAGAAATTGAAGAATAACAGAACTTGTATCATAGTTACCCACTTCAATTCAATAAATATATTAAGTAAAAAGAAAATGACAGTTTTTCAATCTGATAAAAAGAAAATGACAGTTTTTCAATCTGATAAAATTGGGTAAATTTAGTTCATTTTTAGTGAAAATCTATATATATTTATTAATATTTTTACAAACTAGATGTATATTTTTTATATATTTTTAAATACATATTTGTAAATTAAATGTTTTGTATTGTTAACCGGTTTTTTTATGTCTTTATCTAGATTTGGGCAATAGACTGGACATGATGAAAATGTAGTCCTTTCAAATGTACAACAAAAAATGTCATGTATTAAAAATTATATGCTCTATTAAAATAAATTATTTAATGTAAATTCACCAAGATGTAAATGGCAAACATTAAACCTCTATACACTTTATTTCCTAAATAATTAAGTATTTTTTCCTTTTTAATTAAATCCATTAATTAAAATAATCACATATAAACAAGTGTCATATGATATGATTTTTAAGCATGCAATATTGATGAGCCATAACAATGTAACATATTAAGAATTTCCAAGATAAAGTGGGGTGAATCACCATAGTTAATAATTTGTTACATGTATTTTTAAAATTTGTATATGTTTAACTTATATATTAATTTTTTTATCATTAATAATAATTTTTATTATTTTAAATAGATTTATAATTTAGTTGATTTTTATGATTTTTTTAATTTTAGCAACTTGTTATGTTGGATAAAGTATATATTAATATCTATAGACATTTATTTTGATTCGCACTATGAATAGGTGCCTATCAATAT
This sequence comes from Pinus tabuliformis, assembly GCA_031772625.1. Taxonomy (NCBI): domain Eukaryota; kingdom Viridiplantae; phylum Streptophyta; class Pinopsida; order Pinales; family Pinaceae; genus Pinus; species Pinus tabuliformis. Next base: position 68,077,738 of record CM062806.1, on the reverse strand, counting down.
TTACTAGCCATTTAATTTTTTTGTTAGACTAGTCTTAAAAATAAGATGGGTGACCAACCAATTTAGATTACATTTTTACATCAAAAAATTGTAATTAAATTTTTTTTTATAGATTAAATTCGAGTCTCCATTATAATTAGAGAAAACATATAATTATAGATATCTATATGTTCAGAGAAAGCAGATAATGGTAAATATCTATATGTTCTTCTTTGTAAGAGCCTACCACAGTGAATAAACATATAGTCATTACCTACCTACTTTAAATGAAAAATGAGTTAGCCAAAATCAACTAAAACATAATTAAAGTCACATTAATACCATATATACCACCTCAACATAATTGAAACCACACCAATACCATATATACCGCCTCAACATGAAAAATGAGTTAACCAAAATCAACTAAAACATAATTAAAGCCACATTAATACCATATATACCACCTCAACATGATTGAAGCCACATATATACCACCTCCCAGCTAATAGTAGCATGAGAGAAAAAAACATCTTGATAGGAAACAAAGGTAGTTGACTTTACAACCAGTCTGGGACGTCACACCAATCCTTTGATTGCATCGAGTTTTCTTTGCTTTGCTCCACCCAACCAAACAAATGGAATTGAATTTGATCAAAATTTATATTAGCTAAATGGAATGAATCTGTGAATTTCCATTTTTTTTACTAATATAGCCAAGTTTGGTAATTATAATCTATATTACGATTTTGACTTGGAATTGAATAAAAACTTCAAACATCATAACATGATTTCCATGTTATGGTCATTATATGCCTCTAATGATGGTAAATGATAAGAATCACATTCTGGTTAAAATTAAATTACATTTTTGTTAATGTCTTACGTTGAGCTTTATCCATCCAACATTGTAGGTAATGTATCTTATTTTGGATGTGAAAATCCTATTTTACATAGATAAGCATTCCATGGATTCTTAAACCGAAGCCGTGCATATTTATTTTGAGTGTTTGAAATTTTGTATCATATATATGCTTTGTTGTAGGTTGTAGGTTATACCTCTTAGAAAGAACTTCAACAATGTTATGATGCAATATGGGAATAAAATAATGATTCTATTTAATTCTCTGATTCTTCGTTATGGGGAGGAGCCTGCAACTGAAGGATTGCACAAATTTCTGAAAACTGCACTTAAAGTTGCAGCGATCGGACAACAAATATTGAGCATGCTACAGGGTATTAATTAATTAGGGGCTGTTGTATATACGCATCATTCAATTTTTACCAAAACCAAAATCCAACGGCCTTACAACCTCGCTAAATTAATTCCCTATAACATGTTATTTATTTTCAGCCGCAGCAATCTGAGAGGCCCAAAAAATATATGGTGGGAGATATATAAGGAATATGATGTCCTCTCGACAATTTTTATTTATTAATCTAAAAGATCTAACGATATTCTACTAAAGAATAAATTGATATTATCATAATTATAATCCATACAAGGATGGAATAACATTTTAGGTAATAATAAAATAGGGTTATATAACTATGTCATAATATTGGTTGATTTATGAAATGCGAATTAATTGGCCTTTGTTCTTAATACATCACTATCAAAAACCAATTTTTTAATATGATGTCCAAATGGAACAAATCCCAAAATTTACCACTAAGTGTCATCTAATATGAGTTATCTAACATATGTTTGTGGAAAGAGTCTTATTGGTATTTGGTGAAATTTCTTGCGATTGAGATGGCATTGGGAATCTAAAATTCCAAACTACCATTCTATGTTTCAAGTTAGTCACAAGAATCTCAAGCTCCATTCCATTCTACTATTCTACATATCACGTTACCATATCAAATTAGTAACAAAACACATTTCAAATTACAATTAGACATAACTGATCAAGTTACCATTTGACGTATAGTTAGTCATGATAAGAATCTCAAAGGGTAATTAGATATAGAGAAGAGAGCTGGCCAAAGAATTTTGAAAATGTGTCCGAATAGTGGTAAATTTCAAAAAAAAAATATGATATTATAGCTTTTTAATTAACAAAATTTAAATGGCATATCAATACATTTTCACCATAAGTTAAAATCAATATTAAATTATATTTATATTATTAATATAAATTAAAATAAATATTCAATCATATTTATATTGTTTTTCTTATAATGAAAATAGTTTTATAATAATTTTATTATTAAAAATAATATAAAATTATAAAAAGTTTTATTACAAAATTTAAGGTTTTTTTTCTTAATAAAGCCAAAGACTATTAATGTTGAAATAAATATTATTTAAATTTATAATTAAAAAAATATAAAATTATGACTTAAAGAGAGAAAGATGCAACATGCCTGCTTTTTAGCTTCCCCTGAAAATCTGCGCAGTTTTCAGTGTCAATGTCCTATACTGCCCACACTTCTTTCCTAGGAAAAATTGCGCAGTTCTGCTTCCTAGCTTAGCCAGATCCAGGAGAATGTCGCTGCTGACCTAGATTGCTCATCTAAGCTTTTTAGTGACATCTGTGTAATTTTTCTTAACAGTGTGCTTGAGCCCCGCATCCCATCTTGGCATGTGCTCTGTGTTGTTTCATAGCCTTTTCGTCTCTCCAAGTCACTTGTACCTGAAAACGAAATATGATGCATCATGGTAGACTAGGAGCTTTCTGGATTTGATGTCGTCTCGTCATGAGGGATTGCAGAAATAGGTACATGGATGAGACATGGCGTGACAACGAACGGGATGAACAAGGAGCGCATGTTATAAGACTTTCTCATGGTTGGACGAACACACAAAGTCTATTGTCACGCCCCCAAGCCTACGGTAGTTTTCCAACCATGCTAGGTGAGGTGCGGCACTACCAACTGTTTTCTTTTAACCAAGACTTACGATTGTCGACTACGCCTTAACATTCCATACTTAGTTTTATTTTTGTTACCAAGTATTATTATGTTTCCTTTATACCAATGAACACCCATACACATTCATTATCAACAGCATTATACAAGAGAAATGCATAACAATATAAAGGGAGGGGCAACTCCTTGCAATATGAGTCTGTCCGATATCAATATATATACAATTTTTCCACTTTTACAAAGTATAGGCTAAGTCCTTGGGAAACCCAAAATTTATACTTAACCAAATTTTCAACTTTGGCAAACTCGGTTGCCCAGCTCGTCGGCACCTCCGCACGGTTTCCGCACGACTCTCCAACCTGTCATTCGCCTTGTCGCACGTCTTCCCCGGTTCGCACTTCGTTTGGTCCACAGACGCCCAAACCGTGTATACCTGCCCACACGCAGTCCCACTTGCCAATCCTTGGCAACTACCCAAATCGTGTGTAATAGCACGTAGTACCGCCTGCCCAACTCTACGACCTCTGGTTTCAACCTTTGTCTCCACCGCATCGTCGTGCACGGCACGCCCACACCCGCCCGTCCGCACGCCCTCACCGTGTCGACCAACCCTTCGTTCAGCGGATGCCCTACTCGGGCCGCCCGTCGTGCACGCCTGCACGGATGCCCTCACCTGGCCACCCGTCGTGCACGTCTACACAGGCGCCCTAACCGGTCACCGGCATGCCCGCCCGGGTCGCTCGTTGTGCAGCTCTACACGGGTGCCCGCCCGGGTCACCCGTCGTGCAGCCCTGCACGGCGACTCCTCTAACTCGCACTTCCGCTCTTGCATTCGCACTGCGTCCAAGTGCTACGTTTAGAGATGATGATCGATGAATGATTGATGCCAAATGAGAGCCAACGCTCTTCTAACTTATACCCAATGTGGGGCGAAGTCTGGCTGCCCAGCCGACTCGCCCAACGCTCCACACGCCATCGCAAAGTCTTCAACCGCATGTCGGCTTTGCCCACGTTCAAAGGTCGGCCTCCATACATGTAATCACATGCTCCACGCCATATAAACAAGCTCGCCCACCCTTCTTCCATGCGCATAATCCATCGCACCTCAAGAGAGAGCTCGCATATCGCACCGAACCGCAGTTCGTTCAGCCTACCCGCGTCCGTTCAGGCCTACCCGCACGCACGCATTGTTTGCCCGCGCGCCCAGGAACTGCAGGTCATTACATCCTCCTCCACCTGAAATCGTTCTCGTCCTCGACAACATACCATCCTGGCAACCATCTGTCACCAAGATCACCATACCAAGGTATACACCTCATCGGTATGTCATACATCAGAGATCATCTCAATCCATGACCATCAAAAACCCTGTTACAATCTCCACATGCTGCTCCCATCGTGGAAGGCTGGTCCCTCCATCTCAAGCTACATGCTTCCTGCAACATCTCGTGTCGATCTCATCATGTGTTGTCCTCATGTGAACTGCTGCCATGATACTCCAACACAATGCTAACACATCTCTGTACACTACACGTCCCCATGTCTGAACTAGTCGGGTGATTAGTCCAACTATCACGCTCAAACCATGAGAGTGAACATCCTCATGCCATCATCAGTTGTTTCTCATAACATCCCGTCACATCCTCAACTCGATCAAGAATCCATCTCCATATAAGTAAGCCATGCTCAGGTCCATGAAGTAGTCTTCATCTCATTTGCAACATGCTGTCCATGATGCTTGGTACTAATGTGCTGTATGAAATCAGCGACATCTATCCCAACATCATCCATATGTGTGCCTCCTCAATATGAAGAGACCATCTCATCAACCTCCAACTCTCGATGTGTCACATCCAGGTCCATGAAGCAACCTCCATCATATCTGTAATGTGTCATCTCAAGTCTGTCATAGAAACAAGTATACACCTGTCTCATCTATCCATGTGCTGCCCATGATCATAGATCAATCAACTCCCATGTGTAAAAAGTGGTTGAGTCTCGGCTCAACCCATGCCCAAGTGTTGCCACCAAGGCATCATCATCGTCGTAACTCCATCACTCCAAAGTGTCTCATATCAATCCTCCACATCAAGTCACTCTTTCAAGCCATTCCCATACATGTACTTGAAAGTATGCACCCCATCCTGCATCAAAGTCTCTGACCTCAGTTCCTCAATGCATCAGATCCTCTAAGTCAACCATATATGAAGTCCCCAAAAGTCACAACAATTCATGTCATCATGAGCTCCATGAGTCATCTCCAACCAACATCTCAGCAAGCATACAAGTCTCGGCCCAAAGGTCTCTGCAAGATGCCTCAGCTCTCCATGTAGTAAGAATGCCCCATAGTCTGCTCACAACTCCATCCAAGTCCATGGCCTTGTTGTACATAAGTGCACAACCTCTCCATCGGCTCATAAGTAATATATCTCCATGTCACATCAGCAAATCTATCTGCACAACACCCCTTCCTCGACACTCCTCATTGGATGCCCATAAGTGACATCTCTACAAGTGCTGCCGCATAATGTCCCTGCATAAGACTGTCATGCTCCATGTATCCAACCTGATGTCCATGACTAGGTTGCCCATGTAGTCCAACCAAGTAGACCCATCACAACAATTGGTCATCCCTATCCAAGCTGCAATCTTCGGTCTAGTGAACTCAGTCACCGAACCATGTCATCATGTCATGAGTCTCTTCCATCATAGCTCCCCCACTAGAGGTTACACCAAGACTTGCTCTTGGTCTCGGCCATGAGAAGTCCACCCAAGCAACTCAAGTCTGTGCCTTCCAATCTGTCCATGAGTCATGCCGGGCACTTAGCCATGTGGCTAAAGCATGACCCATTTCCCCACAACGATCATCATGTTCCTCCCTTGTCACGGGCCTTTGTACCTTCCACCATAAGGTCACAAACAACCCCAACAAGTCCTGCAACAATCAACAATCCTTGCTTCTCCATACAAGGTCTCATCATAGTCATCCATGGTAAGATGCTCCCCTGCATTGGCAACCTGGTGTTGCTCTTCCCTGCATACACTCCATCTACCAAATGCTCAAGTGAAACACAAGTATCAATACTTACTTCATCCTCATGAGGCTCCTCCATGTGAGTCTCCTCATCCATCCATGTCTACAAACTGCACGATCTTGGTCCAACTTGATCAATCTCAAGTTCATCCTCCATCGTTGTCATATCTGCAACATCTTCAATTATCACGACTCCCTCTTCCTTGTCAGCACAATCTGCAACTTCATCTTGCTCCATTGTCCATCCAAGTTGAAGAAGCTCGTCTTCAACATTCTTTTCCAAGACTGCAAGCTTCTCTCGAATCCGGGGATTCTCCTCTTTCATCCGCTTCAACCTGTATAAGGTAAGCAAGAGCTTCATTTTGCATTCTTCCAAACCTGCCATGTCTTGTCGTTCAGCCCCCGCACGCACGCATTGTCCACCCACACGCCCAATAACTGCAGGTCGTTACACTTACCAAGTAGCAAGTGAAGGTGACACGTGCACATGCATGAACCATCAAGCGAACACCAAGACCATTGAAGACTCTGCGCACTCTGTCATGCAGAGGTGAAGCTATGATACACCACAGGCACAGTCGTCACTCATCAGCACAACAACTTGACATGAACAAAACAACCAACATGTTCATACCTTTAGCATCATGTCGAGTTGTGTCATGAGTCGCCTCGACGACATCGCTACTGTGTAATCAATGTAATGTAACATCGAAGTCTAAGAGACCCATGGATAAAGTCAAAGAGTCATGTAAGTCGAATAGTCAGGAGGGAATTTGAATAGTCACAAGGGTCAGTTTCACCCTTAGCTATATCTACCCCTCATTTGTACATGAAAATGACTTTTCATCTTGGCTCCTCCAACATAGCCTTGAGAGTCTATAGTATTTTCCTTGAGGAGTGAGTAATGGCTCCAATGCCCCACTACCGGGGTTAGTGATGTAATGGTGTACATATGTGTCTTGGAACTTTCACTTAATTCAAAAGCCTGTTAACAGGTTAGCACATTTTCACACATGTATTGTATTAATTTGCAAAACTATTATTTTGACGATTGTAATGCATGTTGTTTTAACCTGTATTAAAATAGTTGAGCTATTTCGGTTGTTTTAGTACATATATCATTGGAAATGTGTTGTATCAATTGTTAGTTTTGCCTCGCCTGTGTGGATATTCCATCGGATACTTGACAAATTCATTGTTGTAAACTTGTTATAACAACTGTTGCACTTGTGTAGACTATTCGGTTGGGTGTTGTACGTGTTATTTGTTCACTTTGTGTTTGTGACTATCGCATCCATGTAGACTACTCCACCGGAAACTGCACGTGTCCTGTTGTGTTTTGTGTCTCTGACAAAGTTGGGACTATTCCCTTTTGACTTGAGACTCACTCCAACCCTCTCCTTATGCAGTGAAAGAACCTTGACACAAACGACTCTACGAACTCACCAGGCACACGAACCTTGTTGTTTGAAGACTAAGTATATGACTCTCATGTGCTGAAAAGAAAGAGCTAAGGCACATCATTAAGATAATGGCAATTGGGCCATCATACCATATGGGACTCCTACACCAAACGGTGTGAGGTCTAGTTGGGACTTCATACTGGGGAGATCCCCTGAATGTTGCCGGGTCCAACACCGTCAACAGAAAGGAAATTTGATTATATTGAATATCAACACATTAATAGATGCATTGGCTAAACATGTGTTAAATAGCCATTTGAAATATTTATAAAAAAAAAAAAAATATTCATTCATACATTAATCAAGATAAAAAGTAGGAAAAAATAGTATTTTTTCCATTAAAATAGAGTTTGCATAGAATTGTGTCTACAAAATATGTCATTTGAGAACATAAGGCCTCATGGCCTTTTATTTTCCAAATATGATAACAGTAAAAATAAAAAATGTGGTCCTAGAAACTAGAACAACTAAGCATGATGATGCTCATGATAGTAAATGACAGCATGAGCCCTAGAACCCCAACTACATGTCTCTAATAAGGGAGAGGAATGTCATCCGTCCTAGTGTCTCGGATATCCAAACACTATTAGAAAATGGTGAAATTATTGACTAAGTGACTAAATAAGTTATTCACCACAATGTTTCCAAGTGAAATACTACCAAAAATTAGCAATATTAAGAGACCCAACTAAAAACGACTAAGATAAATGACTATTTTAGGCACCAATTAAAATATACGACTAGCTAATAAGTAATACTACTAAAAATGACTAACATAAATGACTAATTTAGTCTAGGAAAAAAATATGAGTACCTAACAAAAACTACAATATGAATTCATCATTTATGTTAGTCATTTTAATTACGTCACTTCAACAATCTAAACTTACAAGTCATAGGGGATTCAAAGGTTGTTTTATATTGGGTGAAAGGTTATACTTCCTTGTACACTTGTTTATTGGATCAAAGGATGATTGAAATTATGGAGCTTATTAGAATATTTAGGGTCATATTATCACATTCACAGGGAATTAAATTCAAAGGTCGGCAAATTATCGAAAAGGGGAGTGGGCCAACACATCCATTTGCAACACTACATGACCACCTATATATGTTGCAAAGAACTATCCAATGTATCTAGTTGGTTGCACATATATTTCACATTTCTTCTTCGTATTGCAAAGTGGTAATGCTAAGGAGAGGGTATGAACTTTGATCAAAGAATGTTCACTTAGCACCACTACCAAATTTCCTTCATGCAACTTGCATGATGATAAATGGATGACATTTGAATGTTACAAACGTGTAAGTAGTCCACATTCAACTTTGTTGTCTTCATTGTGCTTAGTAAGAACAACAAGTTTGAATATTTCCTTTATTTATCATCACAAACACATAACTCTTTGTTGTCCCAAACATAGTTAATATTGTTGGTGTATGATCTCTTAATTGTGGAATGGTCTCTTGACGATGATAACGAACTCTCAATCTCCAATGCTCATGAATACGTTGAATGAATGACCTAATTCCTTACTTGTATAGACAATTTATGATTCATTTTCTATTTGTATTGTGCCATTGTATATATGCTTCACTGGCATCTCATGCTATATGGTTAATTGAGCAAGCTCTATCTTTCATTTTTCAAGTATAATTTGGTTGCAAGAATAATCATAGTTGTGTAATTAAAATCATTTGAAATTTGTTAATAATTCATGGTTTGTTTGACTATTCACACTTATCCCTAACCTTTTACTCTGAGAGTGCGCAGTGTCAAATCACTAGTCTTCATTAAGGAACTTTCTTTCATTACTCAATGATCTAGGTTAGCTCGATATTTAAGGATTCCCCCCTAGATAAGGACATCCTTATTTTAGTCTAAAGAGTGAGAGAAGGCCACCAAGGTGACATTGGGTGGCTTACTTGATGGGTGGGGTCAAGACTTTGTTTTTCTATGAGAGTGTTTGAGTGGAGATACAATTTAGAAAATGCTTACAAGAAAATTAATTTCCTTTATTTCCATCACCTAAACTACTTCCAATAAAATCTAATTTTGATAAATAATTAATTCAATAAAATTAAAAAAATAAGATTATTATTATTATTGTTTTTTTGTATATGAGAGAATAGACAACTATATCATGCTTGTACTGAAGGATCAATTCTATCCACTACCACAATCACCTCCAAGTGTACCCACGTTTCCTCACATGTGGCACACTGAGTTAATCAAAGTTTAAGCCAATAACATCATAAGAAATGTGTTAACAACCCATTTATCAGCAACTAATATACACCATGGAGAAAATTAAAAATAACTTTCAATATTAAAAAATATACCCAATTTATTTTATTTGAAAATCAATTTTAACATCTAATTTGAGGAAACTCCATAAAATAAAATTTAATGTGAAAAATGTTAAGCAAAATAAAGTTGGGGTAAATTATAAAAATAAAAATAAGTGAAATATAAAATTAATAATTATAATTATAATTAACAATTCAATCATATTACTCCTAATTTACCAAGTGTAAGAGGCATAAAAAATCTTCATATACAAACCATTTTTAAAGTGAAAAGAGATTTGATTCCGTTTGCCCTTGGTAAATCCAAAATTAAGATAGATCCAAGCAAATTTGATATCAATTTATGTAATTCAAATTAAATAATTATTACTTTAATGAAAAGTTAATTTCAAAAATATTTGTAATTTGCTCAATTTTAAAATAAAGCCAACCTAGTTCCATCTTAACTCTGGATCTATCAAGCGACGAGAGGGATCACACCTTTTGAGGTACAAACCTCTTTTTTGAGTGCAAAATTTGAGGAAATGTTTGTACCTCGAGAGATTTGATCCCTCTTGGTGCTTGATAGATCCACAGTTAAGATGGATCTACATTGGTTTCAATCATGTTCGACCAAAGAAAATCTAACGAACATATGATTAATTTTATGAATAATACATAAATTCATCTAATATTAATACAATCATTTTAAATATGCTAATAAGTCTCAGATTAATCTGTATATTTAATTTTAAATTTTCTTAGTTGCCTCAGTTTGTTGTGATGATAATAACTTTAATGATGAAAAATGACGAAATATAAATTTTGAATGTAAATGGACTATGTAATAGTGTTGAATGATAGAAAATGTGAATAATAAGAATATAGTCAATTACAAATAGTCTTCATTGTGGTTAATTTAAAACTATTTTCTTCTATTATTCTTATTGTCAGCCTTTTTACTTTTGTCATATTTTCATATCGATTATATGAAAAGGACAGGTTAAACCATAAACCATTTAAATCTTTAGCTCAATCTATTGTCGTAAACATCATTACTTGTCTCTCCTTCTCTCCAATATTAATAAGTTGAATTACTACAACACAAAAATCAATGTACATTGTCAATATTTTTTTGTGCTTACACTGAAATCAATGCACAATGTTAATCCAATAATAAAATTAATGTACCATCATACATCCAATTACATCAAAACATAAATCAACATTTACACTAAAATTCATGAATCTAATGCAAGCAATTAGATAAGATTAGAAAACAACATTTACACTAAAACCACTGCATCTAATGAAATCAGTGAAATAAGATTAGAAATCAACGTTTACGCTCAAATCAATTCATCTAGTGCACGTAAGAAAATTGGATTATAAACCAACATCTACACTTAAATTAATGCAACTAGTGCAAGTAAGAAAATAGGATTATAAAGAAACATCTACACTGAAATAAATGCATCTAGAGCAAGCAAATCAAATAGGATTAGAAATCACCATCTACATTGAAATCAAATAAGATTAGAAATCACCATCTACACTGAAATCAATGTATCTAGTGCAAGCAATCAAACATTATTAGAAATCAACATCTACATTAAAATCAATGCATCTAGTAAAAGCAATCAAATAGAAATATAAATCACCATCTACATTGAAATCAATGCATTTAGTGCAAGCAATCAAATAGGATTAGAAATCATCTACATTGAAATTAATGCATCTAGTGAAAGCAATCAAATATCATTAGAAATCAACATCTACACTAAAAACAATGCATTTAGTGCAAGAAATCATATTGGATTAGAAATCACCATCTACACTGAAATCAATGTATCTAGTGCAAGAAATATTCTTCCCTCTCCGCCCCCCACCCACCCCGATATATATCTATATCTCCCTCCATCTCTCCTTATTTTACACTCTATATCAACCCCCCAAATACACATGCTATTTCTCTTTATATCTATCAATCTCTTTGTCCCTTCCTCCCTCTCTCCATCTCTCTCTTATTTCATCTCTTCACTTTCCATCTATATCTCTATATCCATTTTCCTCTCTATATCACTGCTAAAACATACACTCTATTTCTTCAATCTAACTACCAATCCAACCCTCCTCCTCTCTCTCTCTCTCTCTCTCTCTCTCCCCGCTTCTATCTCTCTTCTCTACTTCTTTCCTCTCTCCCTCTCTCTCCATCCTCTTTATCACTCCCTCGCTCTCTCTCTCCACCTTTCTCTCTATATTTCTTTCTTCTTAACTCTCTCTCTCCCCCTCCAACTCCATCTCTCTTTCCCTTCATCACTCCACTCTCTCACATCCTCTCTCTCTTCCTTTCTCTCTCTCTCTCTCTCTCTCTCTCTCTCTCTCTCTCTCTTACTCTTCAACCTCCAACTCTATTACTATATCCATCCCTCTCTCCTTCTCTCCCCCATTCTCTCCTCCTCTCCATTGTTACTCTCTCTCTCTCTCCACTTCTCACTCTCTGTGTATTTATTCTTCCCTCTCTCTCTCCCCCTCCAACTCCATCTACCTATACATCCCTCTCTCCTCCTCTCTCCCTCCCTATCTCCTCATATCTCTCAAATATTCTCTCTTATACTTCCTTTTTCTCCCTTTCTCTCCTACCTCCATCTCTCTTCCCCCATCCCCCCCCCCCCCTCTCTCTCTCTAAACCTCTCTCTTACTCCATCACTGTCCTTCTCTCTCTCAAGTATTATCTCTCATTCTTCCTCTCTCTCACTCTATATCTCTCTCTACCTATGTTACTATATCCCTCCCTCTCTCCTTTTGTCTCCTTCTCTCCTCCCTTCTTTCTATCTCTCCTTATTTATCTCTATCACCCCTAAACATACACTCTTTCTCTCCATCTCTCCCTTGCCAGTCCCTCTCTCTCTCTCCACTTCTCACTCTCTATGTCTTTCTTCTTCCCTCTCTCCCCCTCCAACTCCATATCTCTATCCCTCCCTCTCTCCTCCTCTCTCTCATCCTTCCTCTCTTGCCCTTTCTCTCATACATTTATCTCTCTTCCCTCATCTCTCTTTCTCTCTCTCTCTCTCTACCCTCCAATCCTCTCACTATATCCCTCCCACTCTCCTCTCTCTTCCCCCTCCATATTTGTGTCTCCCTCTCCCTCTTTTACCCTTCTCTACTTCTCTCTTTTTTTATTCCTCCTCTCCGCTCTCCTTCAGTTTATCTCCATCTCTCCCTTGTCACTCCCCCTATCTCTCCACCTCTATAACTTTATGCCTTTGTTCTTACCTCCCATATATATATATATATATATATATATATATATATAATATAACAAATTTAATATTGGATTAAAACAAAGCTATTATATTTAATAATATCAATATTATGATATATTAATATGAATATTAGATTTAATAACATAATAATATTAATAATAATCTTTTAATATTTATATTATGGTATATAGTATTTTTTTCCGTGGTATTAATAATAATTTGGCCCATGGTATTTTGCCCATAGGCTTCACCTAAATAAAACCTAGTTTTTGAGTGTTAGTAAGTGTAAAGAGGTTTATGGAGCAAATATAAAAAGAGGTTTTATTTATTTACCACCTCTTGTTTATTTAAATTTTTATTTATTTATCATATTTCTTTTATTTACAATGATATTTGGCTTATAAATATGGTAATTGACCCATGGTATTAATAATTATGTGTCCCACAGGATCCACCTAAATAAAACCTATTTTTTGAATTTTCATAATTATAAGGAGGTTAATGTAGTAAAGATAAAAAGAGGTTTTATTTATTTACCATACATTTGTAGTAAATATATAAAAAAGTCTTATTTATTAACCATACTTCTGGTTTATTTATATATTTACCATAGGTCATTTTTTTACTATTCGACCTCTTTATATTTTAAATTTATGTTTTGTTTATACATAATAATAATTAGATTGATTTTTAACAATGTCAAATGTTAAATATTAACTTTTACATTTACGTTTATGTTTAGATTTACATTTTTAGGCAAGATCTAGCGCATGGGTGCAATAATTTTTTTATTTTTAATATGAAATTACAAATAACTTTGAAAAATACATATAAATAACCAGAAACAATTTTTTTTTTTTTTGGAAAAAACATAAGATTTACATTTTTACATGTTTACATTTTTAGGCGAGATCTACCCCATGGGTGCAATAATTATTTTATTTTTAATCTGAAATTACAAATAAATTTGAAAAATACATATAAATAACCAAAAACAATTATATCTATATATATATATATATATATATATATATATATATATATATATATATATTCTTTTTTCCTTTGGAAAAAAGGTAATTTTCATTTACTGAGAAAATTACATATTGTATATCGAAAAGAATATGTTGTAAGAGGTTGTTGTCACATAATAAAGGTTCCAGAAAAAAGTCAAATATTGATGCCTTTTGTCCACGCAGGGGGGCATCATTTTCTGTTGTCTTCATCATATTGATTTTATAAAAAATGAATAATTGTAGCCATATAGTGTGTCTATAGGTCTTGCTGAAAATGAGAAACATATGAAGCTCCTTGGCAATGAGAAACATATGAAACATGTCCATATTTCTCTAAGAAAGGATCTGAGGTCGTCTGGCAGCCTGTGTGCATTCCCACATCCAATCCATGGATCCAAACCAATCCTCACCTTCATTCCGGACTGTATTTTCCATGTGATGCCGGCCCTGATGATGTCAAGGGATTTTATTACCGCCTTCCATATGATTGAAACCCCTGAGTGGAGTCTTTGCAGTTGGCTTAACCAATCCATCAGGTTTGAGGGGGCAATATATTTTGAAACGGCCACCCTAGTCCATAGACTGTTTGATGTAACAAGCTGCCACCCTAGTTTCGCTGCCAGAGCAGTGGAGAAATCTTCTAGTTTCTTGATGCCCCATCCTCCCCATTTCTTGGGCAGATTTAGGGCCTCCCACTTGACCCATGCAAATATTCTTCCTGTCTGTTGTTCAAAAACAATTTTATATTAATTAAAATAAAATAAATTTCAATTAATTGAAAGTTAAAATACTCTTATTTGAATGAAAAGTTGCTTTCTATTTTCAAAGAGAGTAAAAAGATTTATATTATATTATTTAAACTTTGAATTACAAATAATTTAATAATTTAAACTTCCGTAAATTTGGGGTTTTGGGTGATTTTTCCCTAAACCGTAGGGGTTATAGATCATCGTGATCTTTCCCTAAATCGTAGGAGTTATAGATCATCTTGCCTTGATAATTGGCAATGTAAAGGCATTGTTTTACATCTGGCACTTTTTCTACCAGGGTAACACCTATCCAAATATCCGGGAGGATAAATTTGATCTAGATTTTGTGGCTAGATTTTCAGTGGATCCATGTGTTTGGTGCCCCTAAAAACCAACATCTCAACCATCAGAGTGATTTCAGATTATTTGGGCATTGAACTAGTGACAACTAGTTGGGAACTAGAGAAAGAGAGATGCAGTGAGCTAGTGAAACCTGGAAAAAAGGTACTAGGTTTTTAGATTCGAAGTTCCTTGTAATGGAGACATGGTGGGTGCTTCAGATGTTGGTTACATGTATGGCAGTTGAAAGCATTACCAACGGATCAATGGATGTCGAGGTTTCATCAAAAGTCAATCTTTGACAAAGTTGAGAAAACCTTCGGATACGATGCTCGATTACTCTCGCATTGTTGTTGAGCTAAATCAAATATTTAGCTTACAGAATGGTTGATCCAATCATTATGCACTATGGAAAAGGTCAACTATCTTGCTTCTTGTCTGATCCAGATACTTTGATTTGGTGAGTAACTCTTAACAAAGTGTGAAAAATCATTTCGTAATTAATTTTAGATTTTCTGGAGTATTTCCATATTAATTTTATTTATTAGATTACGTTTTTCATCTATATCTGGAAGATGATAGTGGATGGTTCCAAACTTAGATTTGACATTTTTTCATTATTTAAATGACAATTATTTGATTTTTCTAGAGCTTCTCTACATTATTTATTTCTCTTGGGAGATCAGATCTTCTATATATGTCTTCAAAAGTTCGACCCAAAAAACCATTATCCTTTTTCTCTTAAATGTGTTATCTTTTTTGGTTGAATTCAAATTGCAGATATTGGCAGATGTGGTTGCGAATGCAACTTTAGCAACCATGGCCAAACATGCAGGAAAGCATGGCGTAAAGGTTTATCAAGTTGCTTCTTTGGTGGTAAATCCCATAACAATTCAATAATTTTAAAAAATAATGTTTAAACATTTTAAATGTAATCCATACATTGATTGAAAAGGAAACCCAGTAAAATTGTTGAAGCAATTGACCTGCGTTAATACTATGGAGAATTATGGGTAGGCTCTAGACATAGTGGTTAGTTCACCAAACAGCGTAAGTTGTAACAATACTCTATGTTTCTTACTCAAAATTTTGACGAATATAAGTGGAATTTGAAAAGTTAAAACTTTACTCATGTAAATTTCATTTTGCATATAATCTTTGTTGAAGGAGTAGATTCATTATTTAGCCTAAAGGATTATTGATTCACCATAATTAAAAAATAAAAATACATAAAATGAAGCATTGCAAACTGATAGTCATATTGCACATAGTGGGGTTATCAAGAGCATCTATCAAGATCATCTATCAAGATCATCTACAAAATATATGTTACATCAATTGAAGCACCTGGAAAAGATCTACCAGCCATATGCATTCTACTAAGGAAGGTGAATTATGTGCAATGGAGATGAAATACAAGTTTATTGGTGTTGTATTGTTTTAAACCTTTTGATAGGTAATAAAGTAGTGTATATTAATATTTTTTTTAATATATTGTGCAGATTCGATGCAATTCTGAAAAATTGTTTCAATTACTCTCTGAATATGAACAAGACAGTTTCAGATTTGATGTTAAGATTATCGAGTGGAAAAATTACATTGGAAATATTCATATTCCTTGACTTGGTGAATATATCTTAAATGGGTGAATATGTATCAGTGGATCACAATGGTTGCAATGGGCGACATCAATTTTCACTTCACTGGGTTCACTATTTTGGGAGAGTGATGGGTGTTGTTGGAGCAGAAGGTTGTCCAGATATAAATGGAGGTCGTGCAAATGTGAATGTTGAACTCATTTCCACCAGTAATGATCTCATTAATGAAGTGATTACATTGCAGGGAGGCAGTTACACATTTACAAATATTACTCCAAGGAAATATAGGCTAGTTGCTTCCCATCATGAATACATAAACTTCATCAATCCTTGAGAAATATACAAATATCAAGTCATATCAAATCCCACTACCTTTTTTTCAAAATGGAAAGGCCATGATATTTTTCTCTCTTTTCCTTCATTTGATATGCAAAATAAATTTTGAAATTCCTTAAGGATGAGTGTCCAGATGACACAGTAGCCCTCCATGAAATCAAACGTGAAGAAGTGGAAAGCGACGCTCTGTGAGCCAATTGTTAAACAAAGGAAGAAGATACAAGGTCATACCTAATGTTGATCCTAGCTAGGATGGTGCTACACATGAGGTACAATGATTGAGGTTTATAGAGTATATTTTCTATAATATTCTCTTTCAAATACGTGATTCTCATGTTCTCTTAACAATTATCCAAAGAGGCTCTCCAGAGATGGATTTGGGCTTTGGAAATATGGTAGTAGATGACATCTTTTATGTCCCTTGTTATGATATGGATGGCTTAGTTGTTTCTCAGGGTAACCCTATTTTAGGTGTTTACGTATAGCTTTATTCAGATGATGTCCATGAGGTTAAGTTCCCTCAAAGAAGCTCCTTGGCCAAATCAAGCGCTTTGCCATGTAATATCTTATGCATATGGGAAATTTGCTTTTAATTTTATTCCATGTGGAAAATAAAGGTTGTTTCCATTCTACAAGGGTGAGAATACAATATTTGAGGTTTCAATTCAATCTATAGAGGTTCTTGTTGAGCACAACCATGTTAATCTATCTCAGCCATTTCAGGTCACAGGTTTCTCAGTTGGAGGACTTGTGGTGACTTCTAAAGGATTTTGTTTTGATGGTGTTAAGATATTAGTTGATGGACGAGAAAGAGCTACAATAGATGTCCAGGGATATTACAAACTTGATCATGCAACATCAACATGCTACACAATAAATGATGAGAAGGATCACTTCGAGTTTAGTAGTTTGGATAATTTCATGGTTGTGCCAAACATGGCTTCAATCCCAATGATAAAAGAAACAAATTATAATATAATTTGTGGTTTCCTAAATTTAGTGAAAAATGGCTATTATAGCAAGCATCAATTTAGCTTGACACATGGGCCAGACAATGTTAAGGCTCAACTAAAGAGGATTGATGATATGGGAAATTTTTGCTTCAAGGTTCAACCATGTTATTATTGAATATCCCCACTGACCACAAGAGTAGAGCATGATTCTAGTTTTCAATTTTCACCATCACATATTGATGTGACAGTAATTAGACCAATGTTTGATATTGAATTTATAAAGGCCCTTGTTGATATCCGTGGATCAGTGATATGCAAGGAAGGATGTGACTCTTCGGTTTCTATATCACTTTCTTCTCTGGCTATTGAACTCTGGGTTTAGAGAAGCTTAACTCTTTAATTTTAACAAATGAGAGCAATGACTTCATATTTGAGAAAGTCCTACCTGGTGCATTGTGTCTTGAGGTAAAACATGGACCTTCATCTGATTTGTTAGATTGGGATGATGACTGGTGTTGGGAGAGAAAGGTTATTGATGTCAATGTTGGTGTTTCTGATCATTCAAAGATAGTGTTTATCCAAAAAGGCTATTGGTTGCGTATTATGTCTACTCATCCTTTGGCTTAATACATCGTACAACCAAACAAATAACGAATGAATTTGTTGATTGAGAAAGTGATGACAGCTCAGCTGCTTTGAAACAACTAAGATGCATCTTTACATAATTCGTACGTGGACATGTGGGTTATGTGACCATGTATACATCAGAAGCCATCAATTTAGCAGACTTCACAACAAACCTGACCAATCACCATCGGTCCTTCTTTGACTTCTCCTTTTATCAAGTGCTTTAATCCGCATTGTCAATCTCACTTCTCCATGTCCAGCAGATATCACGTCGTCCACTCATAAACTAACCTAGATGATCTCTACCATCGATCTGCTTTGTCCGATCCAACAGCTATCGCGCAATCTCGTGCTCCAACTAGCATGACAATTAGTAATCCGAAAGCACGCGAGAAAAGTTGTTTTCCCATGCTACGTGTCAACCGCTAAGGTTAATCGCATGGAATTTAGAAATATCACTTCTCACCTTTAGGGCGTGCGAGATACCACTTCCTGTCTTTGGAAACTTCCCACATGCTCAATACGGAACTTAAAGAAACTTGGCTTAATAAAGGGTTAGTGCTTAATCTCGATTTAATCCTTCAATGCTAATCGACTGTGATTATCAGTAAAACACATAAATAATACATGAACCAGAATACATAAAAATACATCGATTTCATTAATATTTTGAGCTCGATTACAATGATGTGGCCTCGATGGGCACACACTCAGCCTGGTATTACATTGAATCGGCCTCCATCACAACACGTAGGTTCACAATTTATAGGAATAACTACAGAATCATGGATCATTCTAGATCGTTCACATCTCTCAAAATCTGCGTAAAATAACAAATTACAAACAAACTCAATTAGTTTTGGAGGAAATCTCGTCCTCATGCCACGCATTCTCCTTTGGAAGGTTCCAAAATTCGATTTTGACTTGGGTTGTTGATGCTCCTGCATCAGACTCCCGAGGTACAAAAATTTTATGACCTCCTGGTCATATGCCTTCTTCATCCCTTAGCAATTCTACCCACATCCTTTGTGGAATTTCCTTTATGATCTTTCTGTGAGCTGCAACAAAACCTCTGCAGTAACAAGTCCTCCCTGCTACACTATACCTCACTAAGCTTCTCTCCTCTGAGCTCAGACTTTCAGCATCTCTCTGGTTCTCTCCTCTTTGGAACCATTTGAGCACTCCAGGCTCTAGGTTGGTTCAATATTCTCACTTCTTCTATCGCTTCCTTTACGAAAATATAAAGACCACAAACTCTCCAATCTTCAACATAACTGCACCTCCTTTTGCATGTAGAATCTTCTTCTACTCTGATACCAAAATGATGATAGCCCAGCTTCTTTGATGTAGCAAAGCTGCATCTTTACACAATTCGTACGTGGACATGTGGGTTATGGGCCCATGTATACATCAAAAGCCTTCAAATTAATAGACTTCACAACAAACTTGACCAATCACCATTGGTCCTTCTTTGACTTCTCCTTTTATCAAGTGCTTCAATCTGCACCATCGATCTCACTTCTCTAGATCCAATGGATATCGCGTCGTCTGCTCATCAAATAACCCAGACAATCTCTACCATCGATCTGCTCCATCCGCTCTAATGGATATCACGCAATCTTGTGCTCCAACTAGCACGATGGTTAGTACTCTGAAAGCACGCGAGAAAAGTTGTTTTCCCGTGCTACGTGTCAACCGCTAAGGTTAATCACATAGAATTTATAAATACTGCTTCTAACCTTTAGGGCATATGAGATACCAATTCCTGTCTTTGGAAACTGCCGACCTGCTCAATACATAACTTAAAGAAAATTGGCTTAATAAAGGGTTAGTGCTTAATCTTGATTTAATCCTTCAACGCTAATCGACTGTGATTATCAGTAAAACACATAAATAATGCGTGAACAAGAATACATAAAAATACATCAATTTCATTAATATTTCAAGCTTGATTACAATGATGTGGCCTTGATGGGCACACACTCAGCTTGGTATTACATTGAATCGACCTCCCATCACGACACGCAGGTTCACAATTTATAGGAATAACTATAGAATCATGGATCATTCTATGTCCATGATCTTCTCCTTAGATCGTTCACATGATCTGATATGACCATATATTAAAAACTGATGTAGAATTTATTATCCATTTAAGAATTGCATGATAACTGAAATCAAGGAAATCGAGGAAAACTACTTGAATTGATCACTTTACGATAGCTGATAAACCATAGTAAAGATGCAAAACAGAAGTGTAAACAATGAAAACACAGATATACCAGAAAGAAAAATTGATTACAGAGTTTGTCCCTGATGGACTACGTCTCTGGGTCCGCTTTCAAGATGGGCGACCGTTTTATTAGGAATGAGAAGGAAGAAGTCGATTACACAGTGAATTGGTTAGACTGAACTTACACACAGGCAATTCTGACCTCTGTCATCAGATAGCTCTCTGAACCAGCTTTCCAATGCCACTTATAGTTTCCAAATCTGCCTCTGGATGCTCCTGAAACTCTGAAAAACAAAATCACCTCTATCCCTCCAGAACCTGCACATGAAAACTCAAATTCCACTCTAATGTTCTTCATGGACAAAATCTGCCTTAAAAAGGCCTGCAGGTACATGATAATCTCCTTGACTTCCTTCAAGGATGAATAAGTTGACTTGAAGGTTGATTTACGGTTTTAGTTATGAGTTAATGCCACATAGTGACACTTAGGCTTAGGTGTATTTAAAAAAATCATAATTCCGAATCAAAAACCCAAAATAGACCATAGGTTAGATCGAATGTCATTAGCAGTTAGATAACCGGGCAGAGGGTGCTGACAGCGCATGTGAACACCTGTTTGGAGAGTGGTTATATCAACGGTTTTGGGTCCCGGTGGTTCTAGTCTGTGGTGATGGTTGACATGTGACCACGCTCTCCTCCGACGGTTGCGACAGTGACGCGGTAACTGCCAGACTCCAACCGTGATGGTTACCCTTGACTGCTCACATGTTAACTCCATCGTTCTGTTGCAGTTACGGTGGTGGTCAACTGACTACATTTAATTGCTAACCCCGATGGCCTTTCAATGCTGTTCACATGACTTCCAATCCCACTATGGTTTGTGGACACAGTTAGGGCTCTGCGGTTTGTTAACTGCTCACTGCTCTGCTGCTCACATGGTTTCGATGCGGTCATAGTCACGGTTAGGGTTGTTTATTTGATTTGTTTGTAATGTTTTTTTATTACATTGTTTACAAAGGCCTGAGGGGTATTAGGATTACGTTTGTAATTTTTTGTGATATGTTTGAACATAGGAATTAGGCCGAGAGCGTTTAGGTGATAGGGTTTAGGACTTTAGCTTAGGATTAATACATGGTTTTTACAATTTATTAGGGTTTTTATTGGTTTAGCATAGGTTTTTATGAATTTGTTACATGGGTAAACATGGTTATGTACATGGTTTAGTGCTTAGGTAAGAATCCATTAGGATTTAGGCATTAGGTTTATGAACATAGGATTCTTAGGGTAAACAATGATGAAAAGATAGCTTAGGAGTTAGGGTTTAGGTCTAGGCTTAGGTAAAGAGTTTCTTTTAACTTTTCAAGACCCATGTCGGCTCTGCAAAGTGACATCGGTGAAACTGAAGCCTTTACCAGATGATCGACCCTTGTACATCCTTGTGGTCTCCATGCGACATTCGTCAACATTGCATGATGACGACCATCACATCTTTGTAACTAACACTAGTGGTGATGACGACAAGACTATGTCATCGACCAGGTACTTTAACTTGAATCCTTTTACACAATCAACTGAATGCCATGAAACCATAACTACAAACATTACCTGAACAACCTGATCATAACCAACACTGTTGATCTGTTGAAGCTGAATTGAAGTGATGATGACATTGAATGACACCCATGAACACTGAAGACGACACTTTAAACACTTGTGCAATTGGATCGACAGATCCTATTGGATCATTCCTCTCCGCTTGAAAGCTTTTGGACCACAAAAGTTTGACTAAACAATTAGTCAATGAGGGTAGAACTCCCTTTCTTTCCATCTTGACCTGACGATGTACCAATACATTCAATCAATCACCTACATGTGATAATCCTGATGATGCTGAGCATGATACCTTTTGATTCAGGGACCTGTTTCTTCCATTTGTAGTATGAACAACTTGCGACGATGGGCAAACAACTTGTTATCAACATGGAAATTGAATTCTTTCCATGAAAAATCGTGAGTTAGTGATTCAGAAACATCTTTGAAAACAAAATTTGTAGAACTTTGTTCAATACATCTTATGGGTATTAACAATCTAATTTCCAGAATAAATGAAATATTTAAAGACTCCTTTGATTTTGACTTCATATCAATTACTTGACTTGATTTACTTTCCTATTGACTGATTACTAAGTGAACTTGCTGCCCATAACTCATCCAGCTGTGATGAAAAGACTGCTGCAACTTAGTTTGATTTCGAAAGTATCTAATTAATTGTTGATTTACTTGAATCACTATTTCTTCGTCTATTAATTGATATTTCCATTGACTAACACATTCACTTAATGCATTAGTTTTCAAATCATGATAAGGAAACTTTAGATCTGTTTTCGAAAATGCTTTGTCATGAAAACTTATAGACTTCCTCTCCACTTGAAGAGAGGCTTCATTAATTTTAAAAGCATGAAATGATGATGCAATACCAAAGAAATGTATTACTGACTTTCCCCAATATTGACCTGCACCCCTGAAACTGAAAATAAACATATCATCTGAAACAAGTCTTTGATTAGACTCACATG
The DNA here is from genome assembly GCA_031772625.1 of Pinus tabuliformis. Lineage (NCBI taxonomy): Eukaryota > Viridiplantae > Streptophyta > Pinopsida > Pinales > Pinaceae > Pinus > Pinus tabuliformis. The sequence continues at coordinate 68,054,409 of CM062806.1, read as the reverse complement.
TACTAGTCCCTGCAATACATTGCTGATGATGATAGCTTCTATAATTCAGTTGAATGAATGAATTGAAATTCATTATGTTTTTAAGAAGATGTTCATAGGAAATTAAATGTATCCCATGTCGCTTATCCTGTTCATGAATAAGATTTCTTGGAAAAGAATTAACCACCTTGACCAATTGATCTATAAAATGAATATCGCATCTTGAATAATCAACCTTATGTTGTTCCTTAATAAACATGAGTACATATTTACTTGAACTTATAAACTGCTTAACTTGAATTGTAACAATTAAATCCAAGTTTGATTTGACTTTGTGTGCCCTAATAATAAAATCAACCCCTTCTTTCTTTAGGTGATATTTATGTTCTCTTCTGTAAAACACTGCATCTCTATCATAAAGATAAGGACTTCCTAAGACAACTCCACATATGTCTATTGGGACCACATCTAACTCCACTTCATCAATGTACTTAGATGTAATTGCAAATTTTAACCGACACTACTTTGTGACATGTATCTGAGTTGATTTATTAATCCAACCTAATGGGCATGGTCTTGGATGATTATGTGTTTTCAATCCCAATTGATTAACTATATGTTTAGATATTAAATTTGCTTGCGATCCACTGTCAAAAATTGTGTCAATCTTTGTATGCTTAGAAGTTATCCTTATGTGGAAGAGTTCAACTCATTTATCCTCATGTGGAAGATTTATGTTTGAATAAGATACATTAGTTTTCAAACTTGAACCAGTATGAGAAGTTTTACCTATCATAACCATGGTAGTTATTCTCCTTTCATCGCCTGAATCTGAACCTAGGTCCTGCTGGACTACTGCAATGGCCTTCTTTTCATCCTTCGCCTTAAGGAACTTTTTGGGCTTAAGTTCTGGATGAAGTTTCCAGCACTTCACTTCATCATGACCGATTCTCTAGTAATGAGAACAGGTAGGTCTTTCCATTTGAACGATCGTTGATTTCTTTCTCTTCGAAATGTTCTTCCCCTTACTGTCTCTAGAATCTTTGGTTTCCATATTTTTGTATGACTAAGATGACAACTTGAATGGTCTGCCACCTGACTCAATATGTATGGCCTGAACACATACCTCATCAAAATCCTCAGGATTAAACATTAATAAAGTATGCTGCAAATATGAATGTAAACTGTTGATGTATTTTAACAGAGTTTCATGTGTATCGAATGAAATACCAAGTACCAATGCTTTCTTCCTGAACTCCTGAGTAAACTCCTGGACACTCTGCCCTTTACCTTGCCTCAAATGCTACTAATCAATAACATCTTCTTGCATGTATCCTAAAGGATAGAACTGTTTCCTAAGAGCTTTCAAAAACTTAGACCATGAAGAGATAACTTTTCCTGTACGCTTTACATCTAACTAAGTTTTACTTTCCCACAAGATTAAAGTTGTTCTCCCCATTCTAAGTGTAGTTAACTAAATTTTAGTTTTATCTTTAGAAATGTTCTGAATGCGACAATAAACTTCTAACTGCTTTATCCAGTTATCTAACTTTTCAGGATTCATTTCGCCATCATAAACAATTAACTCAAATTTAACATCGAGTTTCAAAAGAGATGATTCCTTAGGTTTAATTTCCGTTTCAGATTCTGCACTGGAAGAAGAAGATGAAGAAGAGGATGATGGGGATGATGGAGGTGAAGGAGGTTTATCATCCTTGCCTTTACCTTTGTCCTTCTTCGATGCCTTTGAAGAAGAAGCTACATCTCTTGCTTTCTTGTCTTCGTACAATTCTCCCAACATCTATTGCATGGTTAAGAATGCTTGTTGAAACTATTCCTCACTCATCTTAGTCTTAGTGTTTTCACCTACATCAGGTCCTGACATGGTCGATTTCTGAACAACTCGTCGCTTTCCAATCTTTGGATCGATCTGCTCAAGGATTCCTTCTCCTCGTTACGACTTTGACCTGGTTAACATTCAATGGAAAACTATACAAATGAATCTTGCTCTGATACCAAATTAAATGATTTGATATGACCATATACTAAAAACTGATGTAGAATTGATTAGCCATTTAAGAATTGAATGACAACTGAAAGAACGGAAATTGAGGAAAACTTCTTGAACTGATCACTTTACGACAGCTGATAAACCATTGTTAAGATGTAAAACAAAAGTGTAAACAGTGAAAACATAGATATACCAGACAACAAAATTGATTACGGAGTTCGTCCCTGATGGACTACGTCTCCGGGTCCGATTTCAAGATGGGCGACCTTTTTATTAGGAATGAGAAGGAAGAAGTTGATTACACAGTGAATTGGTTAGACTAAACTTGCACAGAGGCAATTCTGATCTTTTTCATCAGATAGCTATCTGAACCATCTTTCGAAAGCCACTTACGTTTTCCAAATCCAACTCCGGATGCTCTCGAAACTCTGAATACAAAATCGTCTCTATCCCTTCAGACCCTGCACATGAAAACTCAAATTCCACTCTAATGTTCTTCATGGCCAAAATCTGCCTTAAAAAGGCCTGCATGTACATGATAACCTCCTTGACTTTGTTCAGGGATGAATAAGCTAACTTGAAGGTTGATTTAGGGTTTTGGTTATGAATTAATGTCGACACTTAGGCTTAGGTGTATTTAAAAAAATCATAATTCCGAATCAAAAACCCAAAATAGACCATAGGTTAGACCGAATGCTGTTAGTGGTTAGCTAACCAGGCGGAGGGTACTGACAGCGCATGTGAACACTTGTTTGGAGAGTGGTTATATCGGCGGTTTTATGTCTCGGCAATTTTGGTCTATGGTGACGGTTGACATGTGACCACGCTCTCCTCCGACGGTTGTAGAAATGGTGCGGTAATTGCTAGACTCGAATTGTGATGGTTACCCCTGGTTGCTCACATGTTAACTCTATCGTTCCGTTGCGGTTAGGGTTGCAGTCAACTGACTGCAGTTAACTGCTAACCACGATAGCCTTTCAACATTGTTCACATGACTTCCGATCCTGCTATGGTTTGTGGACACGATTAGGGCTCCGCAGTTTGTTAACTGCTCACTGCTCTACTACTCACATGGTTCCGATGCGGTCACAGTCATGGTTAGGGTTGTTTATTTGATTTTTTTGTAATGTATTTGTATTACATTGTTTACAAAGGCTTGAGGGGTATTAGGATTACGTTTTTAATGTTTTGTGATATGTTTTAACATAGGAATTAGGCCGAGAGGGTTTAGGTGATAGGGTTTAGGACTTTAGGTTAGGATTAATACATGGTTTTTACAATGTATTAGGGTTTTGATTGGTTTAGCATAGGTTTTTAGGAATTTGTTACATGGGTAAACATGGTTATGTACATGGTTTAGTGCTTAGCTAAGAATGCATTAGGATTTAGGCATAGGTTTATGAACATAGGATTCTTAGGGTAAACAATGACGAAAAGACAACTTAGGAGTTAGGGTGTAGGTCTAGGCTTAGGTAAAGAGTTTCTTTTAACTTTTCAAGACCGATGCCGGCTCTGCTAAGCGTCATTGGTGAAACTGAAGCCTTTATCAGACGATCGACCCTTGTACATCCTTGTGGTCTCTGTGCGACATTCGTCAACATTGCACGACGACGACCATCACATCTTTGTAACTGACACTGGTGGTGATGACGACAAGACTATGTCATCGACCAGGTACTTTAACTTGAATCCTTTTACACAATCAACTGAATGCCATGGAACCATAACTACGAACATTACCTAAACAACCTGATCATAACCAACATTGTCGATCTGTCGAAGCTGAACTGAAGTGATGATGACACTGAATGACACCCATGAACACTGATGACGATACTTTAAACACTTGTGCAATTGGATCAACAGATCCTCCTGGATCATCACATCTCTCAAAATCCACGTAAAATAACAAATTACAAACAAACTCAATCAGATTTGGAGGATATCTCATCCTCATGCCACATATTCTCCTTTGGAAGGTTCCAAAATTTGATTTTGACTTGGGTCGTTGATGCTCCTACATCAGAAAGGATGGTAGCATATCTGCTTAGAAGCTTCTCATGTGCACATGCTTCATTTCTTGAACTCATGCATTTTCTTTGGAATATCTTCATGAGAATTCAATGTATTGAACCATAAGCCTATATAGTTGACTCGTAAAAAATATCTATTGAGTGGTGAAATACATGTTGATTCAAGTTCTTATCCCAAAGAAAATGAGTTGTCTCGAAGCAATATTGTAGATATATGGAAAAAGGAGGATGCATTTATAGATATGATCAATAATGTCAAACTTGTTTCAAGTTCTAATGGACCAAGCAACATTGTTGTATATCAGTACACTCACTGGGCCAATCTTGAAGATGAAATGGTCTTTGTTCTGAGATATAAAAGGAATGCTAGTGAGAAAATTAGTTTTGAAAAGGTCTTGTTTTATCCAAGAAGTCGACACGTTGTTGTTAAAACTGATGGGTGTCAACTTGTTATTCCTTCTTTTATGGGGTGCCTAGGAAAGTACATTCAGGGTTAGTGCTTCTAGCAATCCCATGTGTGGACATTAAAATAATTGCTCAAAATGACAGTAGCAATGGTCTTCTGAAAAAGGGTGACTTGGTTCTTCAAACTTCGAGAGGATCAGATGGTTGGGTTTTAGGTGGTCCTTTGTATGATGATACTGAGTACTATGTTGAAGCTTCCAATGGATATCATTTAAAATAACTTGCATAGGACCCCTTTTGAATCTTAGTTGTATGCTCATATAATTTGATCAGATGCCCCACTCGACTAGCCAAACCATAAAGAGTATTTTATCATTAGTATTTGACTTTTTGTGCACTCCCTGTGTTTGTGGTCCTTAGTAGAGAAATGACTAAATTTGTGTCAAACAACCTCTAGAAATCGACAAAACCTCTTCAATTGCATTGCTTCAAACTACAACCATGTAAGTCTAGATTTTACTATTACTTTCAATGTTTTACAATGAAACCAATGTAAATGCAGGTTGTATGTGGATAAAATATAAACCACTCTAAACACAGGGTGTCTTGTATGTAGGGGCATACATGATAAAATATTTGAGAGTGAATGGGATACTGTTTCAAGAGCTTTCATGCTCTATCTTGAGACTCAATATGCAACGTGGAAGAAATTTTACCGTACTAGAAATGGACTCATATCCCAATAATGCATAAAACAAATTTGTGCACACATTGATTGAGATGATGGGGAGCTTTAAATCATTAAAGGAGTTGGTCATATGTGTTGTGCCTTTGCTTAAAGAAATATGTGTCTTCTCAATTTCTTGTTCGAGAGGCTTCCTCATCTCCAATGTTTGTTAATGGGTGACAATTTTACCTTGGTAAAAATAGAATTTCTACTTTTCTTTTAAATGTGCAATGAACAACATGTTTCAATGTTTAAGAATGTTGCATTTGCTACTTAGTTGTCAGGTATAGCATAAAAAAATTTATACAAAGTATATATTGATGGAGATTACCTTAACTATTATGTTTTAGTTCATTATTATGTCCTATTTGCAGATTCAGTATATCCAATAGATATGAAACAAAACCAAGTAATGACTTTGTTTCATATCTGTTCCTTAATGAATATCTACACTACTTAAATTAAAAAAGTTAACCTACTATAAGATGTGAAAAGACCATAAAATTATTCCATGGTTATTTTCCATGATGTTCATAATGAATATTTATGCCTTTTACCTCGTAAATGAGTGAATAGTTGGCTTATTCTGGTTTTGAAATGCAATGCAGGAACTTTCAAAATATCCCATACCTCGACGTATCAGATCCCCACTCTCTCATCTCCGTATATACAGGTTTATGTAGACATAAATGAATTTCATGATAGGGAAATCAATGTATTATGTTGCTTTCTTTAGAGCACCCCTACTCTAGAGATGATATAACTTCATTTAATTGATGACTTGAATTATGATGATCCACGATATGTAAAGTTTTTGGAGGAAGTGATGTATTTGAATAGAGTTTCAAAGCAAGCAAGGATATTGGTCTAAGAATCTTCTTTTTAATTATACGCTTCAAAATATTTAAACCGTTGATGAGTAAAAATGCTTTCAAGCTTCATTTTCTTTTATGTTTTTCTTTACGGAAGGGTATGACCAATGAAGGTTGTATGTGAATACAAGGATGAATTCTACTGTGGATACGAGGATGTGGAAACTAGTGGAATGACCTGCTTAGTCTTGGGAAACATCGAGTATGGAAGCGGATGGAAGTCTCATGGAGTGGGTATGCGACATTTTGCCCCATTTTCATTTTGTTTATCATTCATTGTTTACGCTAGTTCTAATAGTCAGTTTTAATTATTTATCTTTTTGTCATTTATATCATTAACATTCCATGTTTCCTAGGAAAGGTAACATCTTCAATTGCTTTAGATGAGTAGCCTGTAGGATTAGGATGTTCCCAAAGAGTTTTGAACATTTGTCCAATGACTTGTCGCTTTTGGATTGTTATTGTGGGTTATTGCTTTAATTGTTATCTGGTTTGACATTTGATTGACAACAAAATTACATGCTTTTATAAATTATTTGTATGTTAATTTTTAAAAGTATTTAAGAAATTTGTCTTCAGTATCCACACTTCAAACAATGGATTTCACACTACTAGGTTTAAGGTTTGGGTTATTTATTTGTTTAAAATTTCCCAAGATTTATATCATATCTCAAGTGTCAGGGTTGGGTTACTTATTTGGTAAAAAATTCTCAATATTTATATCATATCTTGGCCTTTTGAAATTCATGCCATTCAAATGTAACACATCACGACAAGGATGAGCCCTATTAAGCTCACCAACTCTGTTACTATGCTTCATGAATCATAATTCAATTGGACTCTAAATTGGATTATTTTCCTTAACTAAAAAGTATTAAGCTTAATCCTCTCATTCAAACTCAACCCCAAGTCATACTCAAAATTTTGACATGTGAATAACATTGGCTCAGCAACAAGTTTGACACCCAAGTCCTTGCAAGTTAGACAAAACTGTCCATGTTTTAAAAAAATTGATCATATCCTTAAATTGTTAGTCCTTGGACTCCTTCATTAAATAAAATATCATTTTATGATCTTGATAACTGGTCTATCGAAATGTGGATGGGGCAAAATATGAACTAAGGAGTAGAGAAAGAAATCTTCCTTGACATTTCCTGGAATATTTAGAACTTTTGGGGGCACATCACGTGACACTACCATCACGACAACAACATTTTTTGGTAAATTTCCACTACAAGAGGTATCCACTTATTCACATTCCTCAACCCATGACCATAAAGATGATTCTTCCTCAACTTTTTTCCTAGATGATGCTAATGATATATAGTCCTTATCATCATAGATTATGAATTTTATTTCTTCACCTGTGCTCTACCTTCCCTCTCCCAATTGTATATAAGCATCATTTCTCTTGCATGCTCTCCTCTGATTGCAAAGTTATACCCATACCTGAAATCCTCATCTTGATCTTGGTTCTTATGCTTCTCTTCTTCTTCTAAGCTAAGCAATCAGAAAAACATTACCTCCCTACCACCACAAATAGATAAACAATTTTTCCTACATTATCTTTCAAGCTCCACAAGAGGAATACTAAACAATTCTCAAGTTGTTTCTCCCTCTCCAATAACCATAGTAACATTTTGATTTGGACCAAATCCATTTGTTATGTCCGTAAGATTGGATTCAGAACTATCAAGGTCCTTCAATGGTGGGGAATCTCCACATATTGAATGAAAGGGAGGGACACTTGAATTTCCAAACCAAAGAAAGGTAGCTCTCTGTCCATTCAAATAAGCATATGAAAGGAGAAACGATTCTGAACAAACCTATAGAACTTTCATCACTCTCTCCTGCAAGGATGCCATAATATAAATTTAAAAAAATTCACAAAAATATCCACACAATCATTACACGAATTATGATATTTTTTTTACGAGTAAAAATTACCAGCCTCCTTTCTAATTGATGACCAATAAGGGGCTTGATCTTAATACATGATCAATTTTCATCATTACTATCGCTCAATTGAAGAAAACTTGTTCACTTGTCTTGCTCTTATGGGGAAGAATGACTTTAACATTGTTGATTTTGAGGTATATGTAATATAAATCCTTTATAGTCTACTTTCATTTATATTCTAGTGTTCATCGTCTTTCATGTCTTACACTCTACATTCTAGGTTCTTTTGTTTTCAAAAAAGGAACTCAATATTGATGATAAGCAGTAGTATTTGAAGAAAAAGGAGAACACTAACACCGGAGCGACAAATGCAAAAAGAGAGAGAAGAGAACCAATCTAGTGGTACACTTAAAGTCAATATCCCGCATAAGACACACACATAGAGACTAATGTTCAAGTCTTCATACTTGGTGAATTCACCTACAATGACTTGACGACACAATGATTTTTATAGTGATGAAACAACATTTCATGTGTAAATTGTAGTCCAACCAATGTTAAGTTAGAAACTCATATTGTAATACTCAACATTTTGTATAATAATATTTCTGTGGTTGAAATTATTTATAGTTGCACTTGATATTGTTTTGTATTTTAACTAACATATGTAATTTTGAATTTTCATATTAGATGAACCAATTCACATTGTATGAGGTTTTTTTTTTTTTTTTTTTTTAATTTAGTCGCAAAATCATACTAATTAATCTATCTTGATTAATAATGAAAACATAAACTTAATCTGGCACTACTAAATTAGTAGTTTATATTGATTAATGATGAACACAAATAAAATGAATATACAACTAAATTAGTCGTTTATAATAATTATTAATGAAAATAAATGAAATGAACATAAACTACTAAATTAGTCGTTTATATAATGAATATGAAACTACCAAAAAAATATAAATGACTACTACAAATGATTAATTTTTCATTACAAATGACGACTAAAGTTTGCATACATATGACTATTAGTAGCTAATCTACAGTATCTTATATCACGACAAAAATTTAGTCATATTTCTTTGGTCATTAATTGGTTTCAAATGACGACTAAAATTTGCATATATATGACTATTAGTAGCTAATTTTCAGTACCTTATAACATGACCAACATTTTGGTCATATTTCTTTAGTCATTAATTGGTTTTCTCAGATGATCATATAGTAATATATTTTGTTGTATATTTGGTCATTAATTGTGGCAATTAATGACTAAATCAATAACTAAATTAATGACCAAATGTATGACTAAATATATGGCTAGATGATAAAATTGAGACAATCAATTAATGACTAAGCTAAAAATGACTAAAAGTTGGTCGCATTTTAAGATACTGTAAATTAGCTACTACTAGTCACCGACGGAAAAATAGTCATTTAAATGTAAATTTTAGTCGTTGTTTTAGTAACTAATTAGCCATTTTGTACTAGTGAAAGCCAACCTATCAAGCTTTTGATCCAGTTCTGTCAGAATCTCTTCTGCCTCAAAGTTAGCTGTCGTAGCCATTACAGGATACTTGTCTGGTTTCTCAAATTTCCTCAGCCCTGCTAGTCAGTTTGGGTCCATGCATGCACATGCATTTTAGATAATTAGCCTATGAAGACAAAAACACATAAAAAGTTAAAAAATTTGAAAATATGTCAAAATGAGAAATTCTCACCTATATCACCTCGCTGAGTTCCGGCTAGAAGTGGGATGTCAAGATCACCTCTGTAATCCATCCTGGCATATGGGAAGTCCTCGATCAAAATGATTTTCTGGCCTAGCCAATCAAAAAATGCAGGAATATACCTCACTATTGGTTCATCGCCTCCATGACATGCCATCAGTGCAACCCACCTTATCATGCTTGGATCCCTAGGTCCCCCCTCATCTTCTAGAACCTGTTATGGCCAAAGAAGAGGAATCCTCTCTAGAGTGAAAGCAATAAAAATGGCGACATAACCAAAATTCTTCAGTTTCCAATTCTTTCATCTACTGATCTATCCCTTCATGTTTATCACCACTGCCTCACACTAGTTGAACACCGTTGATTCCCATCATTCCATGGCACTCTGCATCTATGCTAGTGTGGCTAAATGAAGGGAAACATTGCCACACAGCTTTCTAGTAGTTGAAGTAATTGTCCTTAGGGGCAAGAGCTCGATGGTATGAGTATTAGTTGTGCCATCCTTAGGTGGTGCACCCCTGAAAGAGCGTTGTAGATACCCATTAGTAGTATCTCCTCCTGTCCTCTATCCAAGTAATGAAATGTTGGCTCCCCGATGAGATAACCCAGTCAATAATAGATGTCATCAGCGTCAATGGTAACGCAATGATCTGTGATCACAAATTTTTTTTCTAGACATTCCGGGTTCTTACCAACCATGTCATCAGATCTACCTCAGCTTTCATCCCAAGAATGAGCCAATATTTTAGGGGGCCACAAGTTCTTAGAGCTTACATGGTAGCTTGATTTGCTAAAGCTGCCAAATCATTGGCATCATGTTCTCTTTCCCTCCACTCCATTTTGAACAATCAATTAGCATGAAATGACCATTTCTAAAGGATTGGAATCATTTTTGAAAACTATCTCATGTTTTTGAGGCCCAAAAATTGCAAAAAAAATCAACCCTCATCGCCTGCGTTGCCGCCATTTTGCAGATAGGGCGCAGGTACACAGATATTTCTAGAATAATATACGGAGGCCATGATTTTCCATATGAAAATTTTTAACCTGCCTGCGTGAACCAGCTGAAAGAAACCAGCGTAGGGCCAAGGGAACATTTTTTAACATAATCTTGCCCCAAAAAATTAACTAAAAGCTTAAAATGGAATTTTAAATGGGTGAAAAGCTAAGTTAAGGGGACATCTTCTACCTGGAAGAAGTGATTCGTGATTTCATCCATCGATTAGCTTGGAATCAATCCTAGAAGTATGGTGGTAAAAACTCCTATTTCTACTGAAATGGAAAAATTGCAAATGCTGAAAAATAATTTACTATTCCCACTTTTATACGGTTTTTGAAGCTAAAAAATATCATTTTTTATACTTAAACAATTTTGGGAAGGAAAATTATATTTTCGAGCAGTTATGACGATTTATTGAGTTTGAATGTGCAGGATAGGTAAAAAGGCGAGGATAAATCATTTTGACTATTTAGAAGACTTTTATCAATTTTCATGCTCTTAAAAAATTGCGAAAAGCGAAAATCATGGAGTCCTCTTTTAAGCCCTTTTCAAACTCTTTTAAAAATGAAAATATTGTTGAGTACTTGCTTGTTTGAACTTGTAAAACTAAATGAACAATTGTCCACTCAATATAAGTTTACCCCTTTTACGAATTGAGTTAGGACTATTTACGAAAATGGTATATGTTGACCCAGCATGGTCAATAGAGTTTGCTCTTCTATTATTTTATCCTTTTTAAGACCTATGAGACTAAAACTTATGTAAAAGAACCTGATGGAGTCTACTTATATTTTTCTTTTGACTCCCTAAAACTGAAAAATGTCTAGCTTTACTTTCCCCAGGCTCGTTAAAATTTTATGTTAAAATAACTGAATGAGTTTCCTTTTTGTGTCCTTTTCAAACTCTTAAAAAGAAAAAGACATTGAGTTACTCCTTTACTAGACTCGTAAAAACAACTAAATAGTATAGGACTTGTTAAGCATAGCAGGACCAAACGATTCCTTCTTAGGGTTCGTTAAAATTACTTCGATGGAATCATCTGAAGGATGAGCTTACAGTCCAAGCATATGTTATCCTCCTCAATCTTGTAAAAAATAAATAGGTACTTGCTAGTAATGGTGGGGGAAATTGGGAAATGGTGTCCATTTTACATTGTCATTTCTAAAGGTAGCATGTTGCTCTTGAACACGACACTCTGTCACACTCATGTTTGGGTTAGAAAATCTGTTTTTCTTACAATTAGTCCAACGTCATTGAAAGTCTTCATGGTTTTTGATATTATCATTAAGTCAAATGTTTCCAAGTCAATTGTCGTGTCATTATGTGTTCAAGGGAAATTCAACCTCAGTTCAAATCTTTTTTTCAATTTTCAATTGCGTCAGTCATCTTTGAGTCTGTCCTTGCAAAATATTTTCAAAACTTGACATTGTGTTTCGTGTCATAGGCTTTCCTAAGACGGGTCGCTTCCTATCGACTCCAGCTCATTATCTAAGAAGTTGATCTAGAAACCTTCAATGCCTTGAGACTTGCATGCCTTAATGACAGGTTTCTTTCCTTCGACGATAGGTTCTCATCATAGACTTGTGATTGAACGATTCTATGAGTATTCGACTTCAGATCACTTATTCACACTTCATAGATTGTACTGGAAGTACCTTGAGAACCATTGTCATTATTGGTGGTTTCTCTCTCACTTGTTAACGATTCATATCATTGATTGGTAATTAAGTGGTTTCTATCATGTTCGAATTCGAAACATTCACTCACATGGCTAGATGCATACTATGGATCGAGAGATAGAGATCAAGACCCTGAATCTAGTTTCATCAATCTAGATTGTGAGGACATTTCATATTCATGATTATGTAGACCCATTTATGGAAGATGGTTGTGCTCATGATGTGTCTAGTATCTATAACATTTTGGTTTTTCCATACTTGTTCATTGGGTTCGCTTTGCTTAGAGTATTGGAATGCCTACCTCAATGATGATTTTTGATATACAGTTGCATTTTAATCCTTGAATGTTCCCTGCAATTTTCCGACCATTATCTATGATCTGATCCTTGGAATGATAAAAGGGCTTGAATCTTTTAAAGATATTTTATAGACTTCGCACTTTAGGGGGCAATTTGTTGCCATGAAACTTGATCAGTTTATGGGTATTTTTACCATCCATGAACATGTTTGAATGAACTCCCTTAGAAGTTAAACAACACAAAATATCTTGAAGTAGATGAGAAGTTTGGGCAAAATATCTGTCACAGATTATGATGTTTCACCTGCGATGATTTTTCTAGATTTTCCCACACATTCACTGGAATTAGCTCTAGGAATAGTGCAGAGCTGCACTTTGTCTACCACTATAAACCTATGCAGGTTAATTCAAGAAAGTAAAAATAAAAAGTGCATTCTAGAAACGTAGTTGGTCAAATATTTCCCAACTAAAAGCTTACAGGTGATGTGATCTAGGTGGATATTGGTGGCCACCTACCAAGTCCACTTGGACCCCCACCATTGTTTCTTTCAGCTTTTCAGTTTCCTTAATTGTAGCATAGTTTACTATTTTTAGCAATTTTTCGGGTCCTAAACTTCTGGAGCCATTTTGAGGCCCTAAACGACATTTTTTTGGGAAAAATGGGAGAAACATGGGTCCATGGATTGATGTTGCTCTTCCCAAAGTTGTAGTTCTCGGATATATCTTTCTAACGAGATACTGTGTGCGTCAAACAGAGATCGTATGCCAAAGTTACAACCCCGGGAAGTTGATGTACCAATTTACCTAAACAGGGCCCACAATTTGGGGTTTCATCTTCTAGGGTTAGGTTTTTGGATGTTTATGGATTTCCAATGTTTCTCAACAATAAATAGGCCTTCAAGCCTCAATGTAAGAAAGTTCAGAGGCATGTAGCCACCACATCTCTTCTCAGAGATAAGCTACCATCGCCCTAGCTGGTTTATTTTCATTTCTGTTCGTAAGCATATTTCATTATTTTACATTAATGAAATGAAGTATTATTTCCGATGCATCTTTGTGTATATGGTTATCTTTGTATTTTGTTGTGTTCCTGTTTAAATCCGAATCAATGATTTCAGAGCGGTCTGCTTTTTTTCTCTGTTTTTCTTTGTATGTCCCCAACGAGCTCAGGATATAAGGAGTTATGGCTTGAACTGGTCAAACCTTTGCATGACCAGCCTCGGAAATCCCGACGGCCTCCCATGGCAGATGAAAAAAAAGATGAGGGGGCAAGAGATCCTATCAAAATCTTGCTCAAAGAAGCCCTCGAGCGACAAAGGAACACGATGATGGACAACTTTGCCCAGATCCTTCAGTGGCTACCCAGGGGCGACGCATCGACTTCCAATAGCTACTTTAGAAATGCCACACCGTTTAAGGTACAAGTTAATTTTGAAATTCCCATATTCGAGGGTCAGATAGACACAGATGCTGTTGATAAATGGTTAAATCTGCTAGAGGGTTTTTTTTTCTGTTCATGATTTTTCCAGTCGGGAAAAGATTATTTTTGCTCTTCTCAAAGAAGCACCCCATGTCAAGGATTGGTGGAAAACCTACTGCGAGCATAAGGATGAAAGTACAGGCTCACTATTTTCGGCTACACCCACTTGCAATTCATTTCGGGATGCCATCAAGGAGTAGTACTACCTTGTCGGAAGCTATGAGGATTAATACATAAAGTGGACCACGCTGCGGCAGGGAAGGGACCAAGACGTGTCAGAGTTCACCAATATTTTCCATACCCTTCAAACAAAGTTGGGTATCAAGGATTCGGAGCAACATTCGGTCCTTAAATACCACGACTGCATGCACAAGTACATCCAGGAAGAAATAGAATTCCTGAACATCTCCTCACTCAGCACCGCATACCAATATGCCATCAACGTCGAGCAAAAGTTTAAACAGAAGAAGCAATACTTTGGATCTGTGAATCTGAAGCAAGGGAAAGGTGCCCCCAAACCATAGAACAAAGGACAAAGCCAAGGCGGGGCAGCCCAAGACAACTCGCCAAAGCTGCAAGCAAAGAACAGTGTCGCGAAGCCGAAAAAGGAGACAGGTGTTGACTGATAAAAGGTGCCTTTTAAACTCCTAATTATCTCCACATTAATTATCAATCCAGGCAAGTCTTTCTATTTCAAGAGTGTACACAGTATGTGGCGGCTATTTAACTCAGAGAGTAATGTTTCTAAATTATAGTATAGATCTTTTAAATACAAGAGTAAACGTATGCAGCAAGTAAATTCTAATTGCAATTAAAAGAAAACTCAATCCTTTAATGAAATCAAATCCTACAACAATTCATGTAACAGCAATATGCGATTCATGTAACAACAGTATCAGTTAAGAGTATAGTAGTGATAACTCTTCTCTTAGAAACTGATTGAATTTAAATCAAACGAATTCCTCTGTAAAACAACGATGATATCAATCTGAGAGCCTAACAGCAGTAGTTAATACTCATTACAGTTGATTACATCGAGCAGGATATTTATCTAGGAAACTCAATCCAAAGCGAAAGGAAACTAATTAAACAACAATGTTGTAAATTATATAAAATAGAGTTATTTTGTCAATGCAAAGAAATAAGGAATAGCAACGAAATAAAATAATAGAAAGCAATAATCTATCAAATTGTCACACTTATAATAATTGAAAATATATGACATAGGTGAAGCAGTGAATTCCACCGGAAGCCGGGCCCTTAGCCGCCAACGTACGCTGCTGGTTACTTCAGATAAATGGAAAGGAACGGAAACTCCTCTTATGTATTAATCATGAAAGAGTATTACAATGCATTTGTGTTCTTCGCTACAACGAGAGTCTGCAATTAAGAATTACAATAATAATAACAAACGTCATCCCCCTTCTGCTTACAATTGTTGCCTTTTATAATGAGAAAGGGGTAAAAAGATAAATGGTAAATGCCATCACTTAGGATCTCTCGATCTTGAGGGATTCACGCAATTTTCTAACTTCAAACATCTTTCCCCTCTCGCGTAGATACTTTTGATTTGTTTTGGCCTTATCTATAACTGCCATGCTCCTTCCTTAGCTTGCTGCTTTTTCATTGTTCCTTAGTTAGGGAATAACAGCTGTCCCTTTTCGTACTTTCCTACATAAAGAAGGATAATAATCAGCTAAGTCGTAATTGCAGATAATTTCTTCAATCTTACCATAATTCTTTGATATATTAACATATTAGGATAGAGAAAGGATAAGAATAAAGAAAAACGATAATAATTTAATAGTAAATGCATACCTTTTCCATGACCCAACATACTCCCGTGCTTACCCTTTTTCATGTCCTCATGAAAACCATGTAGTTTGTATGCAGAGTAGTCAAGGAATAAGCTGGAGAAGGAATGTCGTAAAGTGGTATGAAACCATGGTTCTTGGCCAAGAGCTCAAAGATGTGCCCTGTCTATCCTTCAGGCAGTTCATATATAGCCTTATAACCTTCATTAGGATACCAAACAATAAGGCTAGGGAAACGATAGCCTAGCCAATAAGGACCTTCCCTTAAGATGAGGTTGCTGTAAGTGACAAAACGTTCTGTAGCAAGCTTAAATTTTTTATAATTGAATGGCTCCCTGTTTTGTACATTACTATTAGAAACTATCCACCTAAACTTGGCTGCAGCCAAGGAGCTTTCTTGAATGGAGAGGAATTATTCCACTCCCTTTTGGACAATCTCTTTCTGAATGGGCCCTAAGATTTTGATTACTCCTTCCCTTTTCATCAAACTTTTGTGATTGGCCAGCATTTGTAATGAGTGTTTTGGTTCACCTCTGACCCAAAGGTCCAATCCATTTTCTTGCCTCTAGAACGTGTTATGAGCCTTGAACCATTTTAGTGGATTAACAACGAATGAAATGAAATCCTGGAATTGCACATCCCCCACAAAAGGACTGGGTTTCTTTTCAATTTCTTCCTCTAATACAAAATTATGTAGATAAAATTCACAAAGCAATCTTTGAACTTTTACCCCATGTTGTTTACAACAGTTTATAAAATCCTCAATTGTTTTCAACTCTATTAGTTTTCCAGCTTTGACAGCTTTGATCTTCAACTGTAAGTATCTTTCCAGCAAAAATAGGGCATAATTATTGGCAGGAGATTTGCATGCCAATACATTAGTGTATAATGAGCAAATATTATCCATTTGACTCCTGACCTTTTCTAATCTGAGCTTCATTTTCTCAGTCCTCTCTTCTGCCTTTCGGTATTTATCAAATGCCTCACTTTCTGAGATGTTCATGTCCCGAAGTTGCCTCTATAATTCCTGGTATTTTTGTTGGGAGATTGTTTCTAGTTCAAGGTGTTCTATGGTAAGTCGAGCCCGTGTTAAATCTTTTTGAAGATTCGATATACTAGGTGTTATGAAACCAGCTCACAAAAATATAGAAAAGATAGTTTAACGCCTTAGAATTCAGCCTCTTCAAGGGGGCAACCTCCTTTACATTACACAAATGAACAATTATTTGATGATACAAATTAAAATACCTCCTTTAGACTATATATAGGAGTCTAAGGGGTCATAATATAATCAGAGCCGACATAACAATAATAATGTAAGGGCACAATAATAACAATAGTGGGCTTTTATGGGGCACAATAGTAACAATATGGGCACTACATGGGTACATCAATATAATAAGGGGGTTGTACTAATAACAATAAGGGGTTACACTAGTAGTATAGGGGCTTAACATGCCCCTCTCCTTCAAAACGTGTTGTCCTAAACGCTTGAGTAGTTCTTGATGCTTCTGTATAAAATTCTTGTCCTCCCATGTGGAATCTTCAATAGGTAAGTTCTTCCACTTGATGAGATACTCTAAAATTGATCGATTTCGTCACTGCCGGGTTCTTGTTTCTGTGACTGCTCCAGGTTCCAATATGATTTTTCCTTCCTCTTCAAGTTCTGGCCATATTGTTTGAATTGGGATCTTTTGCAAATTTTGAATGAGTGGCCACACTTCTTCATCCTTCTTCCATTCATCCCTTGTTTTTTTTATCCAATCTAGTTGGATAATAGAAATGACGCACAAAAATGCTTCCATATCCTCATCCTTTCTTGAGAGTGCATTTGCCATGACATTTTGCTTCCCTTTTTGGTAGATGATTTTAAAGTCATAACCCAACATCTTTGTGACCCATTTTTGTTGCTCTTCAGAGGATAATCTTTGTTCTAAAAAGTATTTAATACTACAATGATCCATTTTTACCTTGAAGTGTCTTCCCATTAGGTAAGGTCGCCATTTGTCAAGTGCGTGTAGTATTGCCAACATTTCCTTCTCATAAATATATTTCTTCAAGGACATTTGTTTGTATGTATGTAACCATAAAAATACCCAATCGCTTACATCAAAGCTTCTTTCATTGCAATGTTGATCTACTTGTTGTTTCATTTGATTTTGCACCAAAGTGGAATTATCGTTTAAAAGTTGGAGAACTTGTTGTTGATGCTCGATGTGATCTTTCACTGCTTGAAGCTTTTTCTTCTTGATATGTCCTTCTATTTTGAGAGTTTGAGGAGTGGTAATTTCTTCCAATGCTTTACAAGATATGGTCAGATTCATTTCTTGATGCTCGATGTGATCTTTCACTTCTTGAACATTTTTCTTCTTGATATGTCCCTCTATCTTGATATTTTGAGGATTATTAATTCAGGCCAATGCATTACAAGATATGGTTGGATTCATTTCTTCTTTCTCGATGAGATCTTTCACTTCTTGAACCTTTTTCTTTTTGATATGTCCTTCTATCTTGAGAGTTTGAGTGGTAATTCTTGCCAATGCTTTACAAGATATGGTAGGATTCATTTCTTCTTTCTCTAGGGTTGGGTTCTGGCGTATATCCTCTTCTTTTGATGTTTCTTGATACTTTTCTTCCCCCTCTTCATACTCTATGTAAAATAACTTCTTCTCAGCACACTTATGATCTTTAGTGCATTTTCTATCACAATTGTAACAAAGCCCGTTTTCTCTTTTTTCTTCCAATTGTTGTCATGTAAGCCTTGTAGGTTGTGGAAGGCTAGGTGAAGAAACACTTCCATAATTATAGTCATGAGTGGTGGGATTCCTTGTTTCCATAATTTCGCTTTCAATTTTTCTTGCCAACTCGAATGCCTCCTCCAATGAATCAGGTTCCAAAAAACGAACCTCATGTTGAACGTTATCCTTTAAATTCCCTATGAAGACATTAATCTTTTGCTTCTTTGGAATATAATTTACCCTTCTATTCAATTTTTAAAAGTCCTCAATGTGCTCTTCCATTGAACCCTTTTGTTTGAGATTTATCAATTGGTTAAAGAAGGAGTTTCTCTTTGTATCTTCATAATGTGCTATCATTGCCTCCGTGAAAATTGACCACATAACAAGTGGTTTATAAGAACAAAGCCTTTTACATCATAAAAATTGATCTGGTTCTAAATATGAAGATGTAATACATACCTTTTGTAATAGTTGCACCTCATGTAGATCGTAATATGGCTCCATCTAAAGTATCCAATTTACTGGATCCTTGCCATCAAACTTCCTCATATCGCCTTTTCTTGATTTCAGGAGCTCAATCTTGAAATTACTGTAACTCTGTACTTTCAGATCTCAAACTTTTGAAATTGTCTCCTGAAGTAGCCCTCTGAGTCTTCTTTCTAACCCCACAAGTCTAATCAAAATTTGATTCTCCAAGAAAGAGTTATGGCCAATCTCCTAAGATGACCTGATTATATAACGTTTCAGTAGAGCGAACTTGTATGACGTGCCAAACGTCACTGTTTCGACCTTCGGATCTAAAAACTATGCACGGAAAACTACAGTCGGTCCTATTTTTGTAACTTCTGACGAAATTTCATTTTGTTGCTCAGAGAGAAAGTTATGGCAAGTTTCCCACGGTGACATGTTTCGAATGTAATTCGGGGGTCTGCAAAAACCCTAACTTCCTTAGACTATATCTCCGAAAATATAGCGAGACAGGATCTGAAATTTAGAGCCGACGTTTAGACTGATTTCGACTAAAATGGGTTATTTTTGTAGCTTCTAAAACTTTGTAGCTAAAGAGTTATATCAAAAATCCCACGGTGACCTATTTGGAGTAGCGAAACCCTAGAATCCAAAGCTCTGATACCAAATGTTATGAAACCAGCTCACGAAAAGATAGAAAAGATAGTTTAATGCCTTAGAATTTAGCCTCTTCGAGGGGGAAACCTCCTTTACATTACACAAATGAACAATTCTTTGATGATACAAATGAAAAGAACTCCTTTCTATATATAGGAGTCTAAGGGGTCGTAATATAATCAAAGCCGACATAAAAATAATAATGTAAGGGCACAATAATAACAATAGTGGGCTTCTACGGGGCACAATAGTAACAATATGGGCACTGCATGGGTACATCAATATAACAAGGGGGTTGTACTAATAACAATAAGGGGTTACACTAGTAGTATAAGGGCCTGACACCAGGGTCGTTGTTTGTCATAACCTCTTGATCCTGAATGGTTGTCTGCGTATCCCTGCTGTAAGAAGAAATGCTTATTGTCTGAGTTCCTTTATTATGGGAGGTCTGAGCCTCCATCTGAGTAGCCATGCTGGAGGAGGGTACCATCTCCATTTGAATAACTAGGTCATAAGAGGGTACAACCTCTGTTTGGGTGGCTCCTTCTGCAAAATTTTCTTGTTGTTCCTTAACAGGTTGAGTAAGTATGGGCTCTGTTTGAGTCCTTGCATATCTTCTTTCATCCTCTTTATTTTGTACTGCTACATTTATTGTCTCTAGGGTTTTGTCTAGGAATTTCCCTACTCATAACTCCCTTATTTTTCGTTTGAGCCTCTTCACTGTTTTTTGCAGCCTATGTTGTTCCTTCCTGAGATTTATAACTATGGCCCTGTTCTTTTTAGGGGGAGTGAGTGTTTTGTTGGTTGTTTCTACTCCCAACGAGCCTGGTTTCTCGTCTTGACTTTGCTCTAAGAGGACTGTGTCCCTAGATTGATTGTCATCCTCTTGGTCTATCTCCATGTCCTCTATTTGATCTATATTTTATATATTTAGCTCTACCTGGCTGGGTTCTTTTGGGGGTATATCACCAAGTTGGCCTGCCTCTTCCTGAGTGACTTATGCCCTTGTTTCCACTTCACAGCTTACATTTTCTGGTCTGCTCCTGTTGTGGCCAGAGTTTTCTTCTGATTGGGTTGCTCCAATGTTAATGTTGAGTGGGCTTTCGGGCTTTATAAATTCATTCATATTGGCCAAAATCTAGGCCAATTTGATGTCATGTAATAAGTCTCGTGGGGGACTTGTATTTGGTGTTGAGGGGAGTTCTATTTCATTTCATTCCTTTTCACTAGAGTGCTCTGTTTACTCCTCATGTTTTGACTCCAGGTCATCCCATCCTTCCAACTGCAAATATTGCTCATTTTTTGGACTAGATAGTTCTATGGGCTGGCTGCTGCCACCCTGGGGATTTTTAGCTATTCCCAATCTTGTCCTTAATCTGGCAGAGTGTCTGCGTTTTTGGGGAATGTTTGCTGTGTGGCTAGTCCTCTTCCTTTTTGGAACATGGTTAGGAGCAAGTAAAGCTAACCCCCCTTTTATGGTGAATATTAATTCTTCCCAACTTGTTTGCTGTTGGGTGAGATTGTAGCTAACTATCAACATAATTAAACAATGATGACTTACGACTATTTCTATATTTCGAGATTTCCTTATTATTTCTGCAAAATCATGCAGTAAGAAATTCAAATATGTAGGTAGATTTACTGAACATTTTTGTTTTAATACTACTAACAGTTTAAGTTGACGTAGCCTTACCACATATTTTTGCCCATCACATGTAATGAAATTCTGAACGACTCTGGCTAGTTCTCCCCACAGTTCTCCAAGGAATGATGGTCAAACTCCTTTTCCTTTGATGATTAGCTCTTGCCCTTCGTATTTAAAGGCTTCAATGGCATCTTGCAGCTTCAGTCATTTATTCATCCACACGGGTCCTTTAGCTGGTAATCCAGAAACTTCTGCAATCATAGCATCTGATATTGTGTTTTGTCTGCCCCTTGCCATAGACTAGCTATTCTGTAAATTCTGTAGGAATTCAACAGAGATTGTTTCATTGGGTTGCTGAAATCATGTGAAGTATGCAACCCACTTGGCTCATACTAGAATTTCTGGCATCAGAAACAGCCAGTATCAGCAGCTCCTTGCGCACTGTTCTTCCTCCCATATTGCCTGAATTCTGTACACTATAAGTTAGCACAGGTAACACAGCAATAGACAGAGCCAACAATGGAACAACAAGTTGTTATGATCATTATATCAGATGATACTTTTTAGCATAAATACCGTTAAAGACTTGCTATTATGGATTGTCATATATTCCTGCATAATCAAATAAAGGACTGACACGCATGCATAAGTACTTTGGGAGTCACCCTCACCCCCCTTTGAAATGATAGGTTTCCTTCGACCGAATAAATGAAGGAAAATCATGCTGGTGGCAACGTACAAGGATGATGGAAATGGTAAGGTACGCTATTTATGAAAGGATTGCAAGAGATATCGGAGTGCTGAAATCAATGCATATACGATAAATATCAATTAGTGAGGAGATGCTGTGCGGTGATTTCGAAAAGGGGAAAAGGACATCTGACACAAAAAAAAGATACTTTACCATCATCATTCCACTTAAAGCTTATTATGATTGATTTTTTAGAAGATATCCATGCATAAAGGTTCAACATAAATTAGGAATATAATCACTCTGTAGTAAAGATACCAAATAAGGAAAGGGACTTATAATAACTATTGATGTTGGAAATATGACTTCAATACCATCAACACAGTTTCTATTGCCTGCAGGCATCTATAGCCTTGACAGAGTTGCTTTCTAACCCTTTGGAACCATGGTCCTTTATATATAATAGGGAAAGTGCATTATGATATCAGAATGGAGACCAATGTGCTGGCTTGGTGACCAGATGAACATATTGTCATTCACTAGGAAGGAGCAAAAGGTGGGCAGGCCGGCTTGTGATGAGAGCTCCTGTTCCAAGGACTTTTTATTTCTTGATTCATCCATTGGATCATGTCCCTGGTGTGGTTGCCATAGTGGGAATGCCACTTTGCTGCTTCCTTATGATCATGGTAGGTTGGCTCGTGATGAGACCCCTATCCTCAATTTGTAACAAAATCATACAATTGTTAATAAACACACACACACACACACACACACACAGATATATAGATATATATATATATATATATATATATATATATATATATATATATATATATATATATATATATATATATATTATTTTTTAATTTTTTTTTAGAACAACACTTCCTATTTATACATAGAGGGTGGCTCAACACTCCTTAGGAGTAGGAATGGCAGAAGAAGTCTAAACATATCAAATAGAAGAAAGTATGCCCTTCACCTTATTTGATGATAATGAACAGAGGGAGTTATAGGTTTTAGGGAAGAACCAGCATGGTACAAGTAATCAATCACTATGATTTATAATGGAAATGAGGACAGTGAAGTGATATAGATGGTTGTGTCCTTTCTTTTTCGATCAACACAAAGCAATCTTGTTTAAAGATGATAATATTCAATACTTGCTTGTTCCAATAATCCTCAAATTTGTATCCTTTCATATATATTTGTACCCTTGTGCCTGATAGAGGATCATAAAAAGTGAAATAATATTCACAAAGTGCTTATTTCCTAAAGAAAACCTCACACAAAGAGTGTTGTTCCTTGTAGGGAACAGCAAGAAAAGACACACAAAAAGGTGTTCTTCCTTAAAGGGAACAACAACTGTTCCTTAGGAGGAACAACAAGAAGAAAAAATGCACACCGAAACTGTTGTTCCTTAGAGTGAACACCCACTATTCCTTAGGGAACAACAGTTGTTCCTTATAAGGAACAATGAAAAGAAAGAAAAATAATTGGACGCGAACTTGTTATTCCTTAGAGGGAATAACAGTTGTTTCTTAAAGGGAATGACAGTTGTTCCTTAGATGGAACAGAGGAAAAACAGATGCAAACGAAACTGTTGTTCCTTAGAGGGAACAACGACTGTTCCTTAGAGGGAACAACAACTGTTCCTTAAAGGGAATAGCAACTGTTCCTTAAAGGGAACAACGAGAAAACAAATCCAAACAAAACTACTATTCCTTAGAGGGAACAACAGTTATTCCTTAGAGGGAACAGTGAGAAAACAAATACAAACAAAATTGATGTTCCTTGGAGGGAACAACGACTGTTCCTTAGAGGGAACAAGAGTTGTTCCTTAAAGGGAACATCAAAAAGCAAATAGTCACAAAACTGCTGTTCCTTAGAGGGAATATCAACTGTTCCTTAAAGGGAACAGCAAAAAGCAAATACACACGAAACTGTTGTTCCTTAGAGGGAATGACAACTGTTCCTTAGAGGGAATAGCAACTATTCCTTAAAGGGAACATCACAAAGCAAATATACCTGAAACTGTTGTTCCTTAGAGGGAACGACAGCTGTTCCTTAGAGGGAACGACAGCTATTCCTTAGAGGGAAAAACAACTGTTCCTTAAAGGGAACAACACGAAAATAAAATATATAGGGAACTGTTATTCCTTAGAGGGAATGACAGTTGTTCCTTAGAGGGAACAACAATTGTTCCTTAAAGGGAACAACAAAAAGCAAATACACACGAAATTGCTATTCCTTAGAGGGAACGACAACTGTTCTTTAGAGGGAACAACAACTGTTCCTTAAAGGGAACAACACGAAAATCAAATATATAGGGAACTACTATTCTTAGAGGGAACAACGAATGTTCCTCAGAGGGAACAACCACTGTTCCTTAAAGGGAACAACCACTATTCCTTAAAGGGAACAACACAAAAATCTATACACAAAATTGTTGTTCCTTAGAGGGAACGACAGTTGTTCTTTGGAGGGAACACCAGTTGTTCCTTAGAGGGAACAACAAAGGAAAAGTAGAAAAAAAGAGAATTTATATACAATTTATACAAGAAAATTCAATCAAAATAGAAAGAAAAATTTATGTACAAATTTCAAAAACAAATGAATTATTTACTAGGCCGATGCTGAGGATGGATTTCCCTCCTCAACAAGAATCTATATGGAGGAATCTTCCCGTAATTGTTGGCAAAAGGACTCCCTGGTAAGCAGTTTGTGATAGAGTCGTACTCGATGTCCATTCACTTTAAAAGATTAGCTAGACCCATCAATGGTAGTTAATGTGAGGGTGCCATTATCATGCACCTTTTGTATCTCATAAGGTCCTAACCATCTGGTCTGGATTTTTCCCGAGAATTCTTGGAACCTAGAATCATACAGGAGTGCCCAAACTTCATGGAAGATATTCTTTTCAATAAGGGCATCATGCCATTTCGCTCTTTGTTGTTGGATCAGTGCAATGTGCTGAAGAGCTGATAGCCGGATTTCATCCAATTCATTGATTTGATGTAGCCTATTAATTTGTGCTTCGTTTAAACCTAAGCCTACCTCCTGAGCTATCCTCAATGTCTGGATTTCAAATTCAATTGGGAAGATAGGTTCTTTTCCAAACACTAGTTGATATGGGGAATATCCCATGGTATTTCTCCATGTCGTAATTGGGAAGATAGGTTCTTTGCCAAACACTAGTTGATATGGGGAATATCCCATGGTATTTCTCCATGTCGTGCGATATGCCCATAGGGCTTCTGGAAATTGGATAGCCCAATCACGTCTATGTGATACAACTGTCTTTGTGAGTATTGCCTCGATCACTTTATTGGTGCTTTCTACTTAGCCATTTGCCTGCAGGTGGTATGGAGTCATGATTATGTGCATGATATGATGATTCTTTAATGTTGTAGTGATCTTATGGCCTATGAATTGTGGCCCTCCATCTATAATTACCTCTCTAGGCAAGCCATATCGCACGAATAGTTGGAAAAGAAAGTGGATTACCGAGTCCTCTGTTGCCCTTGGTAGTGCCTCTGCCTCCACCCATTTAGTCACATACTCTGTTGCAACTAATATATATGTCTTTTGATTAGATGATGGGTTTATTAGACCAATGAAATCTAATGCCCATCGCTCAAAAGGTTCAATGACTATCTGCGGGTGCAGGGGCATCTCATTAGACTGCCCAGGGCATCCCATTCTTTGGCAACTGTCACATGCCTGGACAAACTTCTTAGCATCTTTAAAAATGGTGGGCCAATAATAGCCCATCTATAAGACCTTGTGACTAGTCCTACAATCTGCAAAATGTCCACCGCAAGGCCCATCGTGGCAAGCTTTCAGGATGTCGAAGATCTTGTCTTCCCTGACGCATCTTCTAATGTGCATATCAGCCCCTGTATGAAATAAATAGCCTTCGATCCAAGAGAATCGTGTGCTACGCTATACTATTTGTTTTCTTTCATTAGGCATCAGGTGCTTGGGTAACTTGCCCACTGCCAAGTAATTTGTGACATCTGCGTACCACGGTGTTTTCACGGTTACAACAAATAAATGTTCATCAGGAAACTAGTCTTCTACTGTTGCCGAGTCATTTGTCTTTGTCATTCGTGAAAGGAAGTTTGCTATTGGATTTTCCTTTCCTGGTCAATCTTTAATTGTTATATCAAATTCTTGCAAAAGAATCAACCATCTTGTCACTCTTTCATTTGTAATAGGTTTATTAGCTATATATTTAATAACAGAGTGATCAGTGTATAAAACCATAGGGTATCCTATTATATAATGTCTGAATTTATTGATTGCATATATTACAGCCAAAAATTCTTTTCTAGTAACAATATAATTTAATTCAGCAGGAGATAGATTTTTGCTGATATAGTATATTGCATATGGATTTTTATCTTCCTCCTGGATGAGAACTGCTCCAATGGTTATGTCTGAAGTGTCGTATGAAATATTGAATGGCAAATCCAAGTTTGGGCCCTGTAATATTGGGGCTGTTGATACAAGCTGTTTTAAATCATCAAAAGCAATGTCACATTTGTTAGTCCAGATGAAATCGATATTTCCTATTAATGCATATAACGGTGCAGCAATCTGAGAAAAATTCTTTATAAATCTTCTATAATAGCCAGAAAATCCCAAGAAACTGCGTACCTCAGTTTGTGTGGAAGGGGTAGGTATTAAAAGAATTATCTGAATTTTTGCTGGATCTACCTGGATTCCAGCTACTGAGATATAGTGACCCAAGATGAGGCCCTCATTCATCATCATGTGTCATTTTTCATGGCTTAAATAGAGTTTGGTGGCAATGCATCTTTGCAGAACTTTCTCTAATGTTTGTAATGCTGGCTCGAAGTCATCTTCGTAAGGTGTAAAGTCATCCATGTACACCTTGAGCCCTTCATTTATCAGATCTAAAAAAAAGCTAAGTATAGCCCTCTGGAATGTGGCAGGTGCATTGCACAGCTGTTATAGACATTTTTGTGCCTTACAGCATTGATCATGAAATGTCCATAATTTAAGGGATCCAAAGTCCCTAAACATGTTGTTCCTACCCCTAGAGGAACAAGGCTAACAAACCACAGCAATTCACAGAAGTTCTCCACCAGAAACTGCTCAAAAACAAGTCAATTCAGGATCATTTCAGTGGCTACACTAGCTGTCTGCGCTGAATGTCAAAGCCAACACTGGCTACCTGCGCTGAATGTCAAAGGGAACACTGGCTACCTGCGCTGAGCGAGAGTGGACATGTGGCAAGTTCATTCCACAAGGTGTCAAAACCCAGGAAGCTTCCAAAATGACACTTGCCTCAGGGAATTCGACTGGTGATGAGTAAGAGGTTCCAAATCTCCAAGTGGAAGCAAGAACCTCCAAGTGGAATCAAGAACTGACAGAGGGAGAGGACACTAGTCAGATCTCAAGCTGACTCATCCTCTCTCCAAACATCTATATATGGATCTCTCCTCCATGAGATCTAGAGGCTGGAATTTTGTTATTGCAAAGAATTGCTGTTGGTTTGAGATTGGAATCATTGGGTGCTTAATGCTTTGAAGGGGGTGAAGATAGGAATTCCATTTGCTGGGAAGGAGATGCTGGATTGGAGCCCTCTGGGTTGTATCTCTTCCTGAACCTTGTTATTCATCAATAAAGCTATCTTGGTTTCTCCTATATATTGATGTATTTTTGATGTATGATTGCATTAGTATGTTTAGTTTATTTCTAATCCTAAACTAGTTATGAATATGAATCCATGTCTTGTGTAGTGTTCTCTTCTTGTGATCTTGCAGAAACCTCTTGAAGCTGGGCGAGCGAGAAGGCAAGTAGCTGGGAACTCTCTAAGAGAAGAGAGGCTGGATCGAGGGACAAACAGAAGACACCGGTTAGTCCATCCATCTCTCTCTTCATTCTTAATTCATAAAGGAAGAATACTAGAATAGTTGTCTCTGTTTGTTGCTAAGGCACTGTCACACCTTAGGTGGATAGGATCGTCCTGCATAGGCATTTTTCCCCACAACAAATTGGCGACTCCGCTGGGGAGATTTGTTTAGTCATTTTATTTGTGTCTCTATCATTGTTTGTTTCATAGACTCGACAGCAACAATCGAACTGCATCTGCTTTTCCCAGATGCAAAGTAGGCAGTTGCTGCTTTGATCCAATCACTGGACTTGTCTATGATCTAAACAATGGACTCACAAATGATTTGATGATCCTTTGTGATAGATCTTAGTACTCCCTCAAAGCATCCCTTTGATTGCACCTTGCTTGTTGCTTTGATTTGGCCTGAAACAATGGATTAAATAGCAATCTGTGACCCAGAACCCAGTGAGAAACGAGAGTTTCTCCTTCAGCGCAGATCCAGTGAAGGGGTTCTGCATTTCAACGCAGGTCCCGTGAAGGCTACCTGCGCTGAATTTCAAAACCCCTGTGTTGAGGTTGCGCTGAACCAGTTTGGCCTTGTGCAGCTGGGGTTCTCTGCTCTGTTTTGCCTTGTTTTGATCTCCGATTTTTGCAGCCTGTAACCAGCATAGGTACCAGTCTGATAACTCCTTTTCTCTGCTTAGATTCCGCCTCCTTTTGTACAAAAATACTGTGAGTGTTTTTATGTGTTTGTGGCATCATTTACAGTTTTCCTTTGCATAAGTGAAATAATCATCCTGTAGCCCTTGATTCACATCTGTTGATTGTGATCTTAGGAGAGAGTTCATTGGTTGTTTGCAGTTGATTATACATTTACTTTTGCATTTGGTTTGAGTTTGTCTCTTTTAAGTGTCGAAACAAGTATTCATTTCGAAAATCGTTAAGTTTTGTAATCTCTTCTACCCTCTCTGATTTAGAAAAAGTAAACTTGTTTGTATTTGTCACTTAAAAGCAAATTCAAAGTTGTACAAAAAGCTTTCTTTGTAGGCATCAATACTAAGAAAGCGGAAAACAAACACCTGCATTGTGCATTTGCATTTTGATAGTTTGCATGCTTGATTTAGGAAAAGTGCATTAGAGTGTGTTGATTTCTCTTTGAGAAAAGATGGTGTCTTTCTTTTCCCTTAGTAGCTAGGATTTTCAAAGTTGAAAAGATATAAAGCTTGCTTATCATCTTTAGACTGCATTTAGGAATTGTATCATACATCTCGTGGTGAACCTTGAAAGGCAAACTTCTAAAAAGATCAACCTAAAATAAATTGAATGAACTTAACAACGCTTTGCAACATAACACACAACATAGAGGTCTAGGCTAGAGACGTGTTCCGGTGTCGTAAAGCCTGGTGACTGTCGATCTCGTGGATGGTGGGTGATTCCTCCTGAGGGACGATAGCGCCAGTACGGATTGTGCTCCCATGTACCGTCGCGTATATATTGGGAGACCCCTATAGGCATAAAACCTTTATCCTTAGGAAGCCGTGTTGGCCGCCCTACTCATCGCAATGCACTGAACACAACATTCAGGAAGATCGACCGCCCGTACCCTAAAAAGTATTCTGCGGTTTTGCGAAAAGTTTGGCACACCCTCTGCCTAGAACTCCATAGCAGTTCCTTTTGGCCTTTTTCAGACTCTATAACGGAAAAAGTCCATCCGAGCATTTTTCACTTCGGGCTCGTTAAAACATCGAAGGAGACTAGAGTCATCTTTAGCTTTTTCTCGACTCTTTAAAATTGAAAAAGCAAGTTGTGTCTAAAGCGTCGTTAAAATTTATTTTAAATGGAACAATCACCCTTTATTCCTGCGTTGATCTTTAGGTTGAAAAAATGGAGCACACCAACCAAGGAATTCCCCTTGGTGGAAATCCTAGTCCCTTCTCCTCTTGGGGAGATGTTGGTGCGCCCCATATGGCCACATTGTCGCTTCCAGGACTGACGATTGGCCTGCCGGTCTGGCTCTTTTCAACCAATGTCGTTCAGAACACCACTATTCCTGAACAGTCGAGTCAACAGTTAGACCAGACCAGAGTTGCCCATCAGCCTTCTACTTCATCTAACTCTTCCTCTCCTCCTTCCTCTTCGCTTGACGGAACTGGTAAAGCAAAAAACCAAGTTCCTAAGGAGAAGAAGGAAAAGAAGAAGAAAGAGAAGAAGAAGAAGGAGCCAAAAGCGACTGGAGGCAAACAAGTGTCGTCTAACAAAAATCCACACACAGCACTGACCAGGTCTAAATCGCCATGTGTCATATGCAAGGGAGACCACTTCCACAGAGATTGTCTCTGCATCCCTCGGATACTAAGGGACTGGTCTCCTCGTTTGCACAATTCGGTGGCGTCAACCTCTGATAGCCATGTTGACAGCTCACCGTCAACTAGTGAAAGTGAAGTCCCAGGACAGAGAAGGAAAGCTAGAATTCCCTGCAAACTGTGTGAAGGCGACCATGCCATCCACCGTTGTCCCTTCTTAGACGAGGCTAAAAGAGTTTTGGAAGATCGCTCGGTTTTACCAGTGCAACTTCCTCCTGGATATCAAAAACTCCTGCCAAGTCCTTCACTAGTTGAGAACCCGGCTGACCCGCCCAGGTGGTCAGCCGAAGCACCTATCATTGAAGATGAACCATCTGAATCCACACCCGACGGAAGTCTAAAGGTTGAGACGGCAGTTGACCCAGTTTTTCCTTCAGAGACTCTATCTTCGAATGATACCATCACAGAGGAGAATAAAGACAACACCGTCCAAATTCTCTTCATCAACACAGACTCCGACGAACAAGGGGGCAATTTGCCCATTCCTTTATCGCAGGAAGGAACTTCGTCAGAGTCATACCTGGCCGTCTATTCGGTCCCACCACCAAGCAACCTAGTTGTCTCGTTCGACTGGAACCAACTAGGCAGACCCCGGTTGCCAGCAAGCATACCATTCAGAATTATCGTTCAAATACACAGAATGGTAATGGCTGGCACTATCATTGATGAGGGGGCATCTGTGAGTATCCTTTCCTCTATTGCTTGGAAAGTGCTTGGTTCGCCAGCGCTTTTGCCTAAAATGAGAAATCTATCAGGCTTTGATAAAGGAACCAGTCAACCTTTAGGGATCCTCCCCAATGTGCCCATAACATTGAAAGGGAAGACCGTTCAAATGAACGTGATGGTTGTTCAAGGACCCTTGGATTATAACCTACTCCTTGGACGAGACTATATATATATTGCATGGGGGCCCTCGTCTCCTCACTCTTTAGAGTAATGTGTTTTCTGCATGAAGGAAGAATGGTCAAGCTCGTGGACCAACTTTCATTTCCCGGATCACGCATCGCAAATAGTCATATACCATCCCTAAATGGTCTCTTCACGCAAGAAGTGTCTCAACCTACGGTCCATCCTCCTAATGAGCGCGAGTAATCCGGGAGGATATGACTGGAACCCAGGGGGCATGCGTCCTGGTCTGCTTCGGCAGGGAAACTCTGGGTATAGGGTAGGTTTCCGCGGGAGAATATGACTAGTCCATACCCTGTCCGTCTAGGAAGAGGGTTGTTCTAGAATAAGATTCTTTTGTCAAAGTTATGTGAGTTGGCGGGCTACGTCGCTCACCTTTGTCTATTTCGGTAGACATTGCCGAGGAAGTGTTTTGTTTGAAAGATTAACGAGACAATCTTTGGGTGACCTGAAAGAGGTAGGCCTCTCTCAGTGAAACGAATGTTTTGACGGAAATGAAGTAGAGGTAACCTTGAAATCGTACTTCATGCCTGGGGGCATGCAAACCTTTTGGAGTGCAAGCAAGGGGCGACTATTTATTTTTAAAATTTTTAGGTCCTCCCTTTAAACCTGTAGGTCTAACCCTTTAAACTCGTAGGATTAGTCGTTTCCGAACTTGCGTACCGAAAGGATCCGGGGCAAAGCTTCGTGAGATGAAGCTCCATAAAAAATAGAATCTCAATGAGACGCTCTTATCATATGACTGGTATATCGAGCAGTTTTGGCACACAGTTCATGCTCGTTAAAAAAAATAAACGCAAGATTCGAGCAGTTTTAACGTGGACTTCATGCTCGTTAAAAAATAAACATAAGAAATGAGCAAGTGTTTCCACCAGCGTTTAAGCTCATTTTAAAATAAAAAATGAACTTACCCGGTAAATAACCACTGTGAATGTAACCTTATCAGCCATTAAAGCCTTGGTTGTGTTTGCACCGTCACCTCCACTTTTCATTTGGCCGATCGTTCACCTCCATATGATTGTTTACCCGTTTTGAGGAATAGCTACGAAGAGTGATTTCACCTAGCCATCCTTGTGACACTGCCGTGATTGGAAAATTCCAACCTGTACCTGGAATCAGCTGCTAACCCTGTTTATCACTCGTTCCTCAAAAGACGAGTCTTCTTTAAGCTCTTCTCAACTGACTCGTAAAATATGAAAAGATTGCCGAGTCCTTGGCCTTCCAGCTCGTTAAAGGGACAGGAAGTGCTATCCCTCCTCTAGATTTTAATCTTTTTGGACCTGAGGGATTATTTCACAAAACGATCGAGCGCTTGTTCTATTCGGCTCGTTAAAACTATCGAAAACTCATCCCTTCTGTATTGTTTTATACTTTTTCGGACTTAAGGGATTAGATGACGAAAAAAGGACTTTTGGAGTTAACTTTATGTACCTTTTCAGACTCTCTAAAAATGAAAAGGACCGAGTTATCCTTGTCGTTAGACTCGTTAAAATCATTAAATAGCGACAAACTTGTCTTTAGACGAGAACGAGTTTCACTATCGCTAGGCTCATTAAAACATAGCGATGGGCTTGCCTGAAGGGCAGGTTATAGAACAAGCATATGTTATCCTCCTCAAGCTTGACAAAAATAAAGAGGTACTGGTCAGCAATGACTGGGGAAAAATTGGGAGAAACTCAAGAAAACTTTGATGGTAGCAAGTCGCTCTTGAACATGACACTTTTCCTCCGTACCACAATCGGGTTGGGTTGCTTCATTCACCGGTCACATCCATGGTCCCGCCATACCATCCATATTTGGGGTAATGCTACCGATCCATCGCATCAGTGTCGCCACATGTTCAAGAGAAGTCGTTTAGAAAAGTCAACCGTGTCCCATCCACTGCCATACATTATCCTTCATCCTTTCATCACCGCCACCCTGAATCATATGTCACAGATCGTTTTCACCTCCATTAAAATCATTAGCTCCGTTCCGTGTCACTGATGTGAGATTCATTAAGGCCCTCCTTTGACGGATCGCTTCTTGTCGACATCAGCTCATTATCCAAGAAGTTGATCTAGGAACAACCCCTTCAGTACTTTGAAGCTTGCATGCCTCAATGGCAAGTTTCTCACTTCCGGCGACAGGTATACATCAATGACCTTCGACCGAAAGATTTTGCGTGGTGTTCGATGCCAAGTCCTTTATTCACACCACGTGAATTGTACTGCAGTACCTTGAGGGTCATTATCATTATCGGTGATTCCTCTCGCGCTTGTTAACGGTTTACCTCATTGACCGGTAATCAAGCGATGTCTTTCCATGTTCGACTTCAAAACATTTCTCACATGGATCGACTTGTACTTAGAGTGAAGATCGAACGAGTTTGAAGATCCCGGATCTAGTTTCATCCATCCGGGCTGCGATATATATTCAGGAAAGATAAAGACATTGACATGTACATCATTGCAGCAGATAATCATCCTACTCAAAGGATGATAATTTCATCAAAATTATCAGTCTACCATCAGACGATTGTCTGTTCTATGTACAGAAAAATGAATTTATAAAGCTGAGCATGGGAATGCCCGCCTCAGCTAGATCATGAAAGCAATATGAAAAATAATGTATTGTATTGTATCTTATTACAGGTCTCCTCCCAGCATTGGATGAACTTCGGATCCCCCTGATAAAGCATTTCACCCGATAAACGGCCTCATACTTTAGGGGGCAACTGTTATAGACATTTTTGTGCCTTACATCATTGAGCATGAAATTTCCATAATTTAAGGGATCCAAAGTCCCTAAACATGTTGTTCCCACCCATAGAGGAACAAGGATAACAACCACAACAATTCATAGAAGTTCTCCACCAAAAACTGCTCAAAAACAAGTCAATTCAGGATCATTTCAGTGGCTACACTAGCTGTCTACTCCGAATGTCAAAGCCAACACTGTCTACCTGGGCTGAATGTCAAAGGGAACACTGGCTACCTACGCTGAGCGAGAGTGGACATGTGGCAAGTTCATTCCACAAGGTGTCAAAACCCAGGAAGCTTCCAAAATGACACTTGCCTCAGGGAATTCGACTGGTGATGAGTAAGAGGTTCCAAATCTCCAAGTGGAAGCAAGAACCTCCAAGTGGAATCAAGAACTGACAGAGGGAGAGGACACTAGTCAGATCTCAAGTTGACTCATCCTCTCTCCAAACATCTATATATGGATCTCTCCTCCATGAGATCTAGAGGCTGGAATTTTGTTATTGCAAAGAATTGCTGTTGGTTTGAGATTGGAATCATTGGGTGCTTAATGCTTTGAAGGGGGTGAAGATAGGAATTCCATTTGCTGGGAAGGAGATGCTGGATTGGAGCCCTCTGGGTTGTATCTCTTCCTGAACCTTGTTATTCATCAATAAAGCTATCTTGGTTTCTCCTATATACTGATGTATTTTTGATGTATGATTGCATTAGTATGTTTAGTTTATTTCTAATCCTAAACTAGTTATGAATATGAATCCATGTCTTGTGTAGTGTTCTCTTCTTGTGATCTTGCAGAAACCTCTTGAAGCTGGGCGAGCGAGAAGGCAAGTAGCTGGGAACTCTCTAAGAGAAGAGAGGCCGGATCGAGGGACAAACGGAAGACACCGGTTAGTCCATCCATCTCTCTCTTCATTCTTAATTCATAAAGGAAGAATACTAGAATAGTTGTCTCAGTTTGTTGCTAAGGCACTGTCACACCTTAGGTGGATAGGATCATCCTGCATAGGCATTTTTCCCCACAACAACAGCCCAAAACGTAAGACCCTGTAAGAAAATGTTCCCCAAGGGCATGTAAAGGTAGTCTTATCCTGATCTTCAGGGGCAGTCTAATTTTGATTGTATCCGTTGAAGCCATCTAGGAAAGAAAAGAATTTTTTTCCTGCCAATGTGTCCAAGACTTGGTCAATGAATGGAAGGGGAAAATGGCCTTTTTGGGTTGCTTTATTAAGCTCTCTATAATCAACACATATATGCCACTTTCCATTCTTTTTCGACACCACTACTAATGGAGAGACCCATTTGCTGTCAGATATTGGGTAGATGAAGTTTACATCTAATAATTTTTGTAGTTCAGCTTTAACAATATCTTTAAGATGAGGATTTAACCTCCATTGAGGTTGTCAAATGGGCATGACATCTTTCTATGTATAAATGTGGTGCATGCATAATTGGGGATCAATCCCTTTCATGTCCAGGTAATCCCATGCAAAGGCCTCTTTATATTTTCTCAGAAGTTGAACAAGCTTCTGTTCCTGCTCAGTAGTCAGGTTTTTGTTAATATTTAAAGCTTTTCCTGGCTCAATTTCTATTGTTTTGTTGTTATAAACAGAACTTGTTGGTATTGCTTGGTCGTTAATATCTTTTAAGTGATCTTCTTCTATTTCGCTATCGAGGGTTGCTTTGATCATGTGACATTTTGGATGGGATACGGTATTTGGTTGGTTAATGTATGTGTTAATGATGTCATCTTCTGTTTGATCCTTAAATTCGAGAGTATCTTCTATAGTTAATGGTGATCTAATGTTTTTAGTTAGGTATGATACAAGTTGTTTTCTAGTTTTTATTATTGTTAAACTTGGTTGAGCTGGAGGATATAAGGCTAAATTCTTAAAATTGTTTCTTCTTGCTATAGTCATGCTGCCTGTTCAATAGCTTATGTAAGCATCCACGGTTGCTAGCCAAGGTCTACCTATAATTAGGGGATGTCTATCGAGTCGGTTTTTAGGATTGATGATCATAAAGTCTACAGGGTACTCCCAAGAGTCTACAGACACCATTACATCCTGTAATGTGCCTTCTGTTTTGACTACCGATCGATCAGCCAGTTCCAACAAGGTTGTGGTTGGGTCGAAGGATGTAATGCCAAGATTTTGACAAGTTGTTGTTGTAAGAATATTGATTGTTGCTCCTAAATCGAATAATGCATTGGGTAAGGAGCAACCATTTATTTGCATGGTGACTATAGGGTTTCCTGGGTCCTCATGTTTTACAGGTGTTTCTCTGCCTGATAGTAAATCAGATAAGGTACCGACTACATGGAAAGTTTGGGTTGTTTTTATTTTCCTCTTTGGATTTTTCATACACAATTCCTTAATAGTTTTTGCATAAATTGGAATGCTTTGAATAGCCTGGAGGAGCGGTATTTTTATACACAAAATTTTCTTCCAGAAGATCAAAATCGAGATATTCGATTGGGCGTGGTATGATTAATATTTCTGGGAATAGTGGAGAAGAGGTGATCGTTTGATCATGAGTTTTCTGTTTAACCATGTTCTCCACTTGGGGTGCTTGTTCTATAGGTAACGAATCTTCAATTTGTTTATTTTTATCCCCCTCTAATTCTATTATCTGCCTAGATCTTAATTGAAGCTCATTGCACTCCCTTAACTCACTTTCTGGCTCTGGTCCTTCAATAATTTTCACAGATTGAACCGGTCTGTTGTTGGGGTTCAGGTTGGGTTGGGCCGGGAGCTGCGGTCGTAGGTTGGTTTGAGGGTTCTGTTGCAATGTGTAGGGTGCTGGTAGTGTGGGTTGAGATAGGGAGATTGTTCATGCTGGCTGATTTGTAGATCTTTTCCAGCTTTACTGCCAGTTATGGTTCTATGAAGTCAAGGGTGGCCATTGGGATTGATATGCATTAATCTGCCAAAACAGTGGGAAGTAAGAGGAATTTGTCCAATTGTTATTTTGATTTGATTGGTTGGGCCAAGATGACATAGGGAATGGTTGTTGTGACCAATTGGAAAAAGGTGGCTGGTTTTGCCACATGGCTCCTAGGTATTGTTGCGAATTATATTGCAAAGTTTGAAAGAAAGAAGATGGATTAGTCAGCATACTTGTTTGTCGTGGTTGTCATTGGTGATGATGATTTAGCACGTAGACTAGTTCTCTTTCTTCCTCTGCCTCATTATAGACTGCTTTTAGCCTTGGGAGTGATGGGAAGCTTTCTGTAGCGTGATCTTTCGTACATATGGCACAGATTTGCACCATATCTAGCAGCCATTCTTTGTGACTATGCTTCTTCCTGCATCTAGGACATAATATCGGCAAGTTTTGTTCTGCTTCCACCTACTTTTTCTTGGCTTGCATAATGTCCAATTGCGTTTTCAGAGTTCCCAAAATATCTATTTTGAAATCCTCTGGCAGGTTGCCAATTTTTGCACAAGTTATACCTCCACTAGAGATTTTGTTGTCCCTAGTGGTCATGTCACGTTCTGCTGGTTTCAATCTCGTACTGCCTCTTGAGGACTTGATACACAATTTAATAATGTCAGCATATTCTTCTTGATATATATCACCTTTACCCATAATATTTAATGTTTCTATCCATTGTTCTTTCATCCCTTTAATCAGTGTAGCTTTAACACATTATCAGGTAAAGACAGAGTTGCATAGGGAGATTGCTAGAGGTTATATTGAAATCGTTCCACATATTCTTCTAATGTTTCACTGGGTCTTGCCACCATTTGGAATATTTCGTCTTTCAATTCCCTAGATCTACAATAGTCCTGATATTTTTTTAGGAAAGCGGTTTTCATTTGTTCCCAATCATTTATTGTGCCTCCACCTAATCCCATAAACCATCACAAGGCTGCTCCTTTCAATGTAGAGGGAAAAAACTTTAGCTTTTGGGGGTCGGTGGTATAATCATGACCCCGACAAAATACATCAAACTCAAACAGGAATGCCTCTGGATCCTCGGATGTCAGTCTATGAAAGGTAGGAATGTTTTGGAGAGGGATGGCTTTCATGGGTGCATTGATAGCTGTGTCAACGATGGGATACTGCAACGTAGAGGTTTGAGGTGTTTGTGGGTTGTAGGTCATTTTATCAAATATGTGCCAATACCCTTCTAGGATCTCTAGAGAGTTATTCCTAGGATGATTACAAGGGTTGGGAATGAGCTTAACAGAACTCCCTCGGTCTAGGATACTGAGTGTTCCTTGTTGAATTACTAACTAAGGGGATCTTGGTTCCTCTGTTTACCCTGTTTCTCCTCCTCCACGAAGATTACAAGAAATCCATTCTTGTAAAGAAATTAGGTGAGAATTTTCAATTTCTTGAAAGCTTTGCTCAGACCCTTCTGTTTTGCTATGGACCTCAGCGAAGGCTACAGATGGTGAGCCTGTGGCCGGAAGGGAGACAATAGGCTGTCTGGAAGAAACTTTTCTAGGACCTACTGATGGCTGAGATTCAACTTTCTTTAAGATGTCGTCTATGAAATTTTATCGTCCAAGGGTCACCGGTCCCTTAGATCTGTCGGGCTTGGGTAGTGGAATTGGATTATTTTTAGGTTTTTTCTTCTTAGTCATTCACACACAATTCAAATGTTTACCTCTACCCTAAGTTCTTAACAATTCTACTGGAAAGTGGGTGGGGGAGCAGGCATTTTACGTGCTCCGTACGCAGGTTCTTACCTTTCATTTTTAATACCCAGTTCTCTCTCAATAGACAGGCAACAAATACTTACTTCAGTTTTCTGTAATTGTGCTGAAAAGCGGGCAGAGGAGCAAGCACTTTACTTGCTCGTTACGTAGGTTCTTACCTTCTGTTTTCAAAACCCAATTCTTCTTCAACAACAATCATCAGATGTACATTACTCCTTAGAAATGGCTACACTCTCCCCGACAACGGTGCCAAAATGTTGACTGATAAAAGGTGCCTTTTAAACTCCTAATTATCTTCACATTAATTATCAATCCGGGCAAGTCTTTCTATTTCAAGAGTGTACACAGTATGTGGCAGCTATTTAACTCAGAGAGTAATGTTTCTAAATTCCAGTATAGATCTTTTAAATACAAGAGTAAACAAATGCAGCAAGTAAATTCTAATTGCAATTGAAAGAAAACTAAATTCTTTAATGAAATCAAATCCTACAACAATTTAGGTAACAACAATATGTGATTCAAGTAACAATAGTATCAGTTAAGAGTACAACAGTGATAACTACTCTCTATAAATTAATTGAATTTAAATCAAAAAAATTCCTCTGTAAAACAACGATGATATCAATCTGAGGGCCTAACAGCAGTGGTTAATACTCATTACAGTTGATTACATCGAGCAGGATATTTATCTAGGAAACTCAATCCAAAGCAAAAGGAAACTAATTAAACAACAATGCTGTAAATTATATAAAATAGAGCTATTCTATCAACGCAAAGAAATAAGGAACAACAACGAAATAAAATAACAGAAAGCAATAATACTATCAAACTGTCACACTTGCAATAATTGAAAATATATGACACAGGTGAAGCAGTGAATTCCACCGGAAACCAGGCCCTTGGTCGCCAGCGTACACTACTAGTTACTTTAGATAAATGGAAAGGAACAACAACTCCTCTTATGTATTAATCATGAAAGATTATCACAATTCATTTGCATTCTTCGCTACAACAAGAGTCTGTAATTAAGAATTACAATAATAATAACAAACGTCATCCCCTTCTGTTTACAGTCGTTGCTTTTTATAATGAGAAAGGGGTAAAAATATAAATGGTAAAAGTGATACTGAGGGATCTCTCGATCCTGAGGGATTCATGCAATTTTCTAACTTCAGACATCTTTCCCTTCTCGTGCTAATCCTTCTGATTTGTTTTTGCCTTATCTGTAACTACCACACTCCTTCCTTAGCTTGCTGATTTTTTGTTGTTCCTTAGGTAGGGAACAATTGTTGTCCCTTTTCATACTTTCCTGCATAAAGAAGGATAATAATAAGCTAAGTCATAACTGTATATAATTTCTTCATTCTTACCATAATTCTTTGATATATTAACATATTTAGCGAAAGGATAAGAATAAAGAAAAAGGATAATAAATTAATAGTAAATGCATACCTTTTCCA
This sequence comes from Pinus tabuliformis, assembly GCA_031772625.1. Classification (NCBI taxonomy): domain Eukaryota; kingdom Viridiplantae; phylum Streptophyta; class Pinopsida; order Pinales; family Pinaceae; genus Pinus; species Pinus tabuliformis. Next base: position 68,014,274 of record CM062806.1, on the reverse strand, counting down.
TGACCCAACAACGGGAAAGTGGTGTGAGTTCCATAAGAGCTCCACTCACAACACAAGTGAGTGTCAGGCCAAGCACTCACTGGTGGCTGAGCTAAAGGTTTCAGAATCGGATGCAGGTTCTGACTCTGAGTCAGAACCCGACGAGGGGAATGAAAAAGGGAAGCGATTATCGATGCAGAGCCCAACTCCACTGTTGCCACCACGAAGATCCAGAAGGAGGAACCCGAAGATCCAAAGGAGGAGGAGCGTCTCTTCCACTCCCAGATGTGGGTAAAGGGCTCCCCGATACAGTTCATTGTTGACAGCGAGATCCAAAAGAACCTCATTTCGGCAGAGGTTGTGAAGCGGCTGGGCTTACCGAGCACAACACATCCACAACCGTACACCATTGGGTGGCTTCACTAAGGATGGGATCTTCGCATGAGCTAGCAGTGTCACTTTCCATACAACATCAAGCCCTTCACAGATAAGGTATTGTGTGACATTGCTCCCCTTGAAGTTTGTGATGTATTACTAGGACAACCATACTTGTGGAAGCGACATGTTGTGTATGAATCAAGGCCCTGTGTTGTTATTGTTACTTTGGGTACTAAGTTGTACATGATACTAGAGGTAGCACCGCCTACCACCATCTCTTTGATTATTACAAAATGATGTAGTAAGATTGTTTCCAAAATCAAGAAATTTGTTTGCTTGATGATATACTGTCAAGGAAAGAAGAAGATGGTGACCACGACCTCTAGACAAGGCCCCTCTGCATGACAACTACAGATGGACAAGGTCGTGGAGGAGTATGAGGACATATTCACCTCCCCCGTAGGGGTTCCTTTGCACTGTCAGGTCAAGTACTCCATCGATCTAACCCCAGGTGTGTCGCTACCCAATGGACCAATCTATCGGCGCTCCATTCTGGAGAATGATGAAATCAAGAGGCAGATTCGGGAGCTGCTACATAAATGTCACATCCATCCAAGTTCATCGCCCTGTGGGAGCCTAATCGTGTTGGTACAAACAAATGATGGGACTTGGAGACTCTGTATTGACTATCGGGCATTGAACAAGATCACTGTGCATAATAGGTACATAATCCCACAGATTGATGACCTCTTGGACCAAATGAAGGGGGTAAAATATTTTAGCAAGATCGATTTGAAGTTAGGATATCACCAAGTACCAATCGAACCCTCCGATGTGTGGAAGACTGCCTTCAAAGCCAAGGAGGGCCTGTTCGAATGGTTGGTGATGCCTTTAGGATTGACGAATGCTCCTGCAACCTTCATGAGGCTAATGGATGACATCTTGCGGCCATTCACCAACTCATTTGTAGTGGTATACTTGGATGACATCCTGATCTTCAACCAGAGTTGGGAAGAGTACCTCCACCACATCCGACAGGTTCTCCAAACATTGCGGCAACACAAGTTATGTGCCAATTTGGAGAAATGCACTTTTGGCATGACCCAGGTTTAGTATCTGGGATACATTATTGATTAACAGGGGGTGCATGTGGATCCATCCAAGATCCAAGTCATTTGAGATTGGCCATCTCCAACCACTCCGACAGAGCTCCGCAACTTTATAGGCCTTGCCTACTTCTATCGTAGGTTCGTGTTGGTATTTTCTCATATCACTTGGCCCTTGAGTAAAGTCATCAAGGGAGGAGCGAAAGAAAATTCTTTTGGTCTGAATCTCAATAGAGGGAATTCACAGAGTTGAAAGATCGCCTCTGCACGGCACCCGTGCTCGCATTACCAGACTTGCCACAACCATTTGAGGTCGAGACAGATGCCACTGACTACGCTATTGGGAGGGACCTCATGGCATCAAGGAAAAGGTTGTAAGGCTCCTCTTTATCTTTGCTTAATACAAATGAACACTTTCTTCCATCGATTTGTATTATTGGAGTGATGAATGGCTTATAATTGTTTATAATGTCTATTAAGGAAAATTCAATTCCTAATTTCCTTTTTCATTAGGTTAAGTTTTGTTTGGATTATTATATTGCATGTGCTTTTGATCCTTTTATGGTCGATGTTTGTAGGTCTTATCAAGAATTGAGGAGCTGCATCAAATCACAACAAGGGATCTTCATCTAGCATTTCGTGGAATAAGCAAGAGGATCATCCATTAGCATTAATTCTTATAACTTAAACAAAGTTAACTTAGGGAAAGAGTCAGTTCAATTGTCTTGCTTGTTTCTAATTTGCGTAAAGGATTTAGGGAGATCACTCTTGTCTACAAGAGGGATTTGTCTGGTGTAACAACCATGGTCAATCATGACCAATCATGGTCAATATGAAAATCAACGACGGGCAATCATGGTAAACCAATCAGCCAATGTAAAATTGTGACAAAGATTGGCCTAGTATGAAAATCAACCATGGTGAACCATGATCACCCATGATTCTACGTTGCATTGTTACAAAGATTGTTTCAATATGAATATCAATCATGGTCAATAACGATGGTCACATTGTGACAAAGATTGTCTCATGGTCCAACGTCACATTGTGACAACCATGTTTAACAATGGTCCAACGTTGTACTATGACAAAGACTGTCTCAATATGAAAATCAACCATGGTCAACCATGGTCCTATGACGCAATGTGACAAAGATTCTCTCAATATGAAAATAAATCATGGTCAACCATGGTCCAATGTCACATTGTGACAAAGATTATCTCAGTATAAAAATCAACCATAGTCAAGCATGTTTGTTTTAAGGTTTATAATACTTAGCCTAGGGTATATATACCTTGGTTTTATAATATTAATCCTTTGGGTTTAATATTATTCTCGTGGGTTTTGAGTATTAATCCCAGATTTATAATATCAATCCATTGGCTTACTAATCTAAAAGTTCATATTCCTAAGGTATAATATGATTGATAAGATTTGTAATATTAATGCTAGGATTTAATATAAATCCCTTAAATTTATAATCTATTAGATTTATAATATAAATTCTTTAGATTTATAATATAAATTCTTTAGATTTATAATATTAATATTTTACATTTAATATAATTTCCTCACATAAAGATAACGGTCAGCGCAAGAGTGGTGCTAATACTCTATCCATTATGTTGAACTCAGATGTAATGAACTAAGATAGATATAATTTTGCATTGAACTTACATAAATATAACTTTGTGGGAATTATAAGTGATACAATAATCACTTGTGCCTCTCAAATACCGAAGCACCCATTTCACTGCTGACGAGTGTTCTTTTCCTGGATTTGCCATATACCTACTGACAACCCCAACTGCATGTGAAATACCTGGTCGAGTACAAACCATCGCATACATTAAACAACCTACTACATTTGCATATGGAATTCGAGACATATATTCTTTTTCTTCATTTGTATTAGGACATAAACTAGAAGAAAGCTTAAAATGGGAAGCTAAAGGGACTGACACAAGCTTCACATTGTTCATACCAAACCTCAAGAGTATTTTCTCAATATACTTCTGTTGTGATATCCACAACTTACCATTGCTCCTGTCTTTGAAAATCTCCATGCCCAAAATCTGTCTTGTTGCTCCTAGATCTTTCATATCAAATGTCCTAGCCATCTGAGCCTTTAACCTGTTGATCTCTATTATGCTTTTGCTTGCTAAAAGCATATCGTCAACATACAACACTAAGATAATGAACATGCCATTACTTAATTGCTTAAAGTAAACACAATTATCATATTCACTTCTTATATAATTTTGACTCATCATGAAAGAATCAAATTTCTTGTACCATTGTCGAGGCGACTGCTTCAGACCATACAATGATTTCTTGAGCCTGCAGACAAATTTCTTGTTGCGATTTTGAACAAACCCTTCCGGTTGTTCCATGTAAATCTCCTCATCTAAATCTCCATGTAAAAATGCAGTTTTAACATCTAGTTGTTGTAATTCTAAATCAAGTAAAGCAACTAATGCTAATACAATTCGAATTGAAACAATTTTTACAACTGGTGAAAATATCTCATGAAAATCAATGCCTGCTTTCTGAGAAAAACCTTTTGCGACCAGCCTTGCTTTGTACCTGTCCTCTGTATCATCAACACCCCTTTTCAATTTGTAAACCCATTTACATCCCACAGTTTTTCTATCTTTAGGAAGTTCTACCAGATCCCATGTGCCATTCTTGACTAATGCCATCATCTCGTCCTTCATAGCTTCTTTCCACTTTTCACTTTTAGAACCTTCTACAGCTTCCTGATAGCATAAAGGTTCATCATCGTTAGCGGTTAAAGCAACTGAAGTGACATAATCATCATACCTTTTAGGAGGACGTTTCATTCTTGTGGAACTCCTTAAAGATGTTTCTGGTACTTCCACAATTTGCTAATTATTATCTGTAGGAACTTCTTCATGATCTGCATCTGAAACATGTTCATGATCTACATCTGAAACTTGTTCATGATCTGCATCTGAAACTTGTTCATGACTTGCATCTGAACCATGTTCATCTTGACTATCATCAGTATTTGAACTGGTTTCAAACTGAATGTGTTGAAGCTTAGATACATTATCCTGTTTCAATTTATCATCTACATCTGGATTTTCAAGTGAGGATTCATTAAATTTAACATCTCTGTTAATGATGATCTTGTGAGTAGTAGGATCCCACAATCTGTATCCCTTAGTCCCATCACCATATCCAACAAAGATATATCTTTTTGATTTAGGATCTAATTTAGAACACTGATGTTTCGGAACTAGAGCATATGCATCACAACCAAAAACTTTTAGTTTAGAATAATCACAAGGATGACCTTTCCATACCTCTTGAGGAATTTTACATCCTATTGCAGTTGATGGTGATCGATTTATCAAATAGCAAGCTGTAGACACCGCTTCTGTCCACAATTCCTTTTGCAAATTGGTGTTACTAAGCATACTTCTTGCTCTCTCTAAAAGAGTCTTGTTCATGCGTTCAGCAACTCCATTTTGCTGAGTATATACAATGGTTTTATGTCTTTCGATCCCAGCGTCCTTGCAATAATTATCAAATTCCTTTGAAGTAAACTCACCACCATTGTTAGTTCTTAAACATTTAATGGTTCTTCCAGTGATGTTTTCAACTGATGCTCTAAACTGTTTGAAAACTGTAAATACATCAGACTTCTTCTTTAACATGTAGACCCACACTTTTCTAGAGAAATCATCAATAAAAAATACAAAATATGACGATCCTCCATATGAGGTTGTAGGAGATGGACTCCAAACATCAGAATGGATATCAAGGATTCCCTTACTAGTATGTTTTCCAGTTTTAAACTTCTTCCTGCTTTGTTTCCCAAATAGACAATGTTTGCAGAAATCTAACTTAACAGGCTTTAAATTAGGAAGTAACTTACGATCAGATAAAATCTTTAAACCTCTTTCGCTCATATGGCCCAACCTTTGATTTGATAAACGAATAGAATTACTGTCGTTTTCAAACACTGTAGAAACATGATCTGACTCTGTTCTTCCTTCTAACTGAAAAAGATTTCCAACCTTCTTTGCTTTCATTACTAGTAAAATTCCTTTATAAACTTTCATTACTCCACCTTGAATAAAAGTTTTATATCCATTAGTGTCTAGTACTCCTAGAGAAATGAGGTTTTTTCTTAATTCAGGTACATGTCTTACATCAATTAGGATTTTATTTGTCCCATCAAACATTTTAAGCTGGATGCTTCCAATTCCCACAATGTTACATGTGACATCATTTCCCATGTAAACTACTCCATCACTGATTGATTTATAAGTTTTGAACCATTCTCTATGAATGCACATGTGATTTGATGCACCAGAATCTAACTGCCAATGTTGATCATGATTAGACAAATTAACTGACAACACTTCATCACTCATACCTGAAATGGATGCCGAACCTGTATCTGTCGTGTTTGCTTCTTTCTTTTCTGTCAAAGAGTCTTCTTTGGATGTTTGCTGTCTCTTCCAACAATCGTTCAAATGTCCCGATTTTCCACAAAACCAGCACTTTACCTTACTCTTCTTCCCTTTCGATTTTGAACATGAGTTGTTGTGTTTACTGAGGCGACTTTCTTTAGAACGACCTCTGACCATCATTGCTTCTGATGTAGAGGTTTCTGAATTTGACCTCTTCCTTGTCTCTTTAGACAACAAAGCTCCAACAACATCATCAAATTCAAGGGTTTCTGATGAACTAAGACTTATAGAAGTAACAAAATGATCCCATGACTCGGGCAACGAGCATAATAAAGTTATAGCATTATCTTCTGATTCAAATTTTACTTCTATACTTTCTAACTGCACCAGGAGAGTATTAAAGGTATTCAAATGATCAGTAATATATGTACCTTCCTTCATGTGCAAACTGTACAACTATCACTTCAGAAGAATCCTATTGGTTAAGGATTTTGTCATATACAACTTCTCAAGCTTTGTCCACAAACCAGCAGCAGTTTTCTTTGACACGATGTTAAACAAAACATCATCCGCCAAACACAGCCGAATGTCGCTCAATGCTCTTTCATCCAATTCGCTCCATTCATCATCTGTCATGGTGTAAGGTTGTTTGGATTTTCCCAACAAAGCCTTCGCCATGCCTTGTTGCACAAGTAGATCATACATCTTCACTTTCCAGATCTCGAAGTTGTTTTTGCCATTGAACTTCTCAATCTCAAAACGAGCACTTTGAGTTTTTGCCATGTTGTAACAAACAAAATTTCTAATTCCAACTTTTTAGTAAATGTAGTTTTTATTTAAAATGCCTTTGTCTTATACTATAATGCCTTTACCTTATAATAAAATGCTTATGCCGTACAAATTGCAGATTTTCCAAAGAGAAAAATGCTTGCCGCTCCTTGACAGCGAAAGATCCGCGCCACAAACAAAATCCACGTGAGTCATGAATTTGGCGCGTTTAATCCTTGCATTTCGGCGCCGATAGGGATTTTGGCGCACTGGCGTGAGTATAACGCTCAAAACCGCGCTAATGGGCGCGCCTGTTCCTAAATAAATCGCGCCAACCCTTCCCGACGGCTCAAAATTGGCGCGACTATTCTCGACGAAACCACGCCAACGACACAGCTCCACCTTCCGCAATAGACTTGGCGTCTCTGTCACACGTACCAGCTCCACAACATGCTCTGATACCAATTGTTGGAGCAAAACAATGCGCAACGGAAATTTAAAAGGCATACCCAACACATACAAAAAATCATAAAAATAACACAAAGATTTAACGTGTTTCACCCAACCAATCTGGGCTACATCTACCAAAACAGAGGCATCGACAATCTTATTATTCAACAGGAGATTACAACAATTTAGTTCCTCACACACTCTCTTCACTACACCAAATATCCTCTACACGCTTATATTTTTTTATAGCTGTGTATGCCTTTTAAATTTCCTTTGCGCATTGTGTTGCTCCAATAGTTAAAGTGGATGTTATCCCAGGGTTTATATGCTCAATGATAACTTTCCTGGGTGCAATAAGGGTCTAATAATGCATGGGTTAAATTAGCCTTTTAGCCGAGGGTTTATCCATATTTGGTTCTAATCAGTTAATGAGCCGTGACCTTATTGGCTTTTCCTTTAAACTTTCATATTTGGGTGCTATTATAGACCATTTTAGGAATAAATATTTATAGATTGGTTAATTTTCCATATATTTGGATGTTATTATAGATAATTCTAGGAATTAATATTTAGAGAGATTAATTTTTCAAATATACTTAGATGTTATTATAAAAATGCTAGGATTTAATATTTATAAATGGCTTAATTTTTCATAGGTAATTTGTTTTACATCAAAAATAATTATATTAAAAATATGAATTTTTTTACATAAATTTCAATAAAAAAATTCATCCTTAAAGTGTTTTACTAAATATCAGAAGTTATTAATTCAAATAACATTGAAGACAGCCTACCTCTCTACCCACCTCTCTACCGACCCCACGCAGTGTTGGTTTCGTAAATACAGCCAGAACGTTCAAAGATCATCTATAGTCGATGGCCGTATTTGGTGTCTCTCATGATAGTCTGAGCTGATGCTGAAACGGCAGAGGATGTTCCAAATACACTTCTGAAAGCCTCGAAAGACCAGGAGGATGATGCTTTTGAATGGTGAAACAGTGCACAAAACCAATCGAGAAAAGACATTGTATCTTAATCAATCCCCGTAATGTAAAATTTCTTTTTGTTTTAATGTCGAGGTTGATTTGTTTTAATGTTGAGCTGGAGTTGGTGGTACTCCATATGGAAGCAGCATGTTACACAGTATAGAACCTGTATACGCAGTAATCGCATTTAGTCAATGTCTGTATACACAGTACTCATATTGTCAGTATACGCAGACAAATTTACCTACGTGGAGGAGAGTCGGTCACAGACAGCCGAGAGGACACGGAAGTGAATAATATATGAAACAGGCAGAAAGCCATGGATGGTACAGGCACTACATGAAAACAGTACGTGGAAGATTTGTATGTACCATTTCGTTTTTATATACATATTCCTCGCTAGTGGCTTCCATCTTGAACTTACAATAACACAGTTGCAACTGAATGATTGCACAAATTTCTAGAAACCGAACGTAAAGTCGCTGTCGGTTTGTTTCGGCTTGGAGGGCTGGTATTGCCCTCTGAGAGGTCCAAAAAAATGCGATCGCAGATATGACAGTAAATTAATCTGTTTTGTTTTAGAGGTTGCAGCGATCTGAGAGGCCCAGAAAAATATATGGTGAGAGATATATAAGGACTATGATGTCCTCTCGACGAATTTTATTTATGAATCTAGGGGATGGAAGGATATTCTACTAAAGAATAAATTGATGTCATCATAATTATTATCCATACAAGGATGGAATAACATTTTAGGTAATAATAAAATATGGTTATATAATTATGTCATAATAATAATGATTGATTTAAGAAACGCGAATTTAATTGGCATGTGTTATTAATACATCACTATCAAAAACCAATTTTATAATATGGTATCCAAATGGAACAAATCTCAAATTCTATCACTGAGTGTCATCTAACATGAGTTATCTAATATATTTTTGTGAATAATATATGTTTGTGAAAAGAATTTTATTAGGTATTTGGTGAAATTTGTGATTGATATGGCATTGGGAATCTAAAACTCCATCTCAAACTACCATTCTACATATCATCAAGTTAGTCAAAGGAATCCCAAACTCCATTCCAATCTATTATTCTACATATCACATTACCCTATCAAATTAAAAACAAAAAAATATTTCAAATTACAATTAGACATAACTGATCCAGTTACCATTTGACATATCAAGTTAGTCATCATAAGAATCTTAAAAAATCTTGAAAGGTAATTTGAGATAGAGAAGAGAGTTGGTCAACGAATTTTGAAAATGTGTAAAATAGTAATAAATTTCTAAAATGTTGATATTATAATTTTTTAATTAAAAAAATTTAAATATCATATCAATATATTTTCAAGTTAAAATAAATATTAAATTATATTTATATTATTAATATAAATTAAATTGAATATTCAAATTATGAGTTTATAAAAATATTTTTGGAAAAAATCACATTATAAATTTTTTGTCCATGCTTCCAACCAACGGGTGTGATTCATCATCAAAATCATATCAAGGCTCCATGTTAAATAGGGATGGCAAATCTTCCAACGGTTAAGTTTGACTGGAAAAAACGGCTATATTGGACTCAATTGCACCCATGTCATAATTGAGATTGGTCAAAAACATATATATATATATATATATATATATATATATATATATATATATATAGGTTTTAAAAACTTGTTCACTTAACTTATAATGGGTCCATTTAGTTAGTTATAACAAAGGCAATTTGAATTATAATAATGTTATTAAGGTATATCATTAATGTTTAATATTGATGATGATGATGTTGGTGGTGGTTAACGTCCATTCAGACCAAACTTTGGTCTATCGGACCCAAAGCAACAAATTATTTAGTTTAATTTAAGATTTTATTTCTATGCTCAAAAAGCTTGGAGAGAAGCCTCCCAAGCTCACTATAATTTTGACATCATAAAAGGCTAGGAAGGTCAGTATTGCAACAAAGATTATGAAATTGAGATCTAATGTGGTTGTATGCGGAGCACTCTAAGAGGAAGTGGTTTTCATCCTCAATGTTCCTATTATCACAGAGATGGCAGATTCTTTCCATCCATGGTGTTTTAGGAACTGCCCAATGACCTGTTTCACTATGGAGCTCATGAGAGTTCGTTCTAATCTTCGCTATATTAATTTTCTTCTTTGAGCTAGCTAAAATAGAGAGGTCCTTTTGATCTTCTAGGGTGGGGTTGATGACCTTCTTATAATAACTTAATTTTCTTTTAGCCGCTAAATCTTTCTCACACCACATTTTTCTTTGAACTTAGAAGTAACAATATTTTTAATGTTATTAATGTTTTGCAATGCATGATTCTCATTGATCTCTCGATGGTTTAACCAGGCCCTCGTGTCTTTATACCACCCCCATTTGAGCATTAGTTGGTTTTGGCTGGAATTTAAAGCTAGCTTGGGAAGTCTATGATCTCCTGTGTTATTGAGCTTGTGAATGTACAACAGAAGCCTAATCATAGCTAGGCTTTCGATAGGGGAAAGACCTACTTATGTAAGGACAATAGCGTAGAGTGTATTGCTTTTAATTTTCAGGTTATACATTGTAAAGCACTTCTGGATTTGCTCAATCTTTCTCTAGGATTCTCTAGAGATGTTGCAACCCCAAACCTCACATCCATATAAGATAACATGAGTGACTAAAGTTTCAAAAATGAACTTCTTTTTATCCCACATTACGAGGTTTGCCGTTTTACAATTATTTTCAAGACCAAAGTAAGCTTTCCACACCCCATTAATCCTTTTCTCAATGCTATAGTTCTCGTTGAGCTTGTGATGAATATCAATTCCTAGGTATTTGTAAGAAAACGCTTCCTCCATATTATTATTGTCATACATAAAATTAGCATAGGTGTCCTTCTTGGATTTGATAATCATAACTTTTGTTTTGTCAGTGTTAACAGTCATACCCATGGCAGAGCAGAAATCCTTACGAAGCCTAAGTTGCTTATCAAGATCACATGGACACTTTGTGAGGAGAACAATATCGCCAGCATAGAGAAGAAGGATGACAACTAGCCCAACTAAGATCATGCCAGCACATCTTGCTTCCTCTGAATAACCTTCGAGTTTGTGAATGTATATGCCAAATAGTCTTTAAATATTATTATTATTAAAATATTATAATTTTAGAGTAGTAATAAACTTACTAATTTAAATAATAATGTAATTTTAACTCATTTTAGTTAGTTATGTCATCGGTGATCTCACATAAACTTAATTTCAAATATTCAAATCATATTTATATGGTTTTCAAAATAGTTTTATAATAATTTTATAATTAAAAATATATAAAATAATAAAAGAAAATTATTGCAAATTTTAAAGGTTTTTTTTTTTTAATAAAGCCAAAGACTATTTATATTGAAATAAAATATTATTTATATTTATTAAAAAATTATAATTAAAAAAATATAAAATTTCGAAATATTATTTATATTTCTTAAAATTTATAATTAAAAAAATATAAAATTACAACCTAAAGAGAGCAAGGTTGCTTCAAAATTAAAGGCAGATAGGTTTATTTATACAAAAATCAAATCTTTAATATAATACAGTTTATTTATAAGAAATTTCAATTTGAAGTGTAAATAAGAAACATTAAAAAATGAAAATTTTCTCTCTAAAATGTGGATATTCATATATAAAATTCAATCATTATAAAAAATGCATATTTTATCATAATAGTAAGAGATAAAATAATGATAATCCCATATAACATATTAGTTATCCCAAAAAAATATTATTAAAAATTTATTTTTATTTTTTTAAATAATTTCTAATATTATTTGTAAATTGTAAGTGATTATTGGTCATAATGATTGAATAAAATGATCTTGTGTTTAAATGGTGTAAATTTCTTATATAAAACCTTATGTTTCACAAGACCCATCCTTGCCATAACTCATGATGTTCACTCCGTTCTGGTGATCCGGGGACTTCATAGCTTGTCGAAGAAGTTCCAAATTTGTCGGGGACTAGATGGAGAACTTGGGGACTTCAAGGTCGCCCCCTAGCCATTCCTCGAAAAATCGGGGACTTTTGGGGACTTCCAAAATGTCCATCTATAAATCGAGGACTTCTAGACGTCCCCAATATAATTGTTCCATGTGGATATTGGTGGCCACCCACCTATTCCACTTAGACCCCCACCATTGTTTCTTTCAGTTTTTCGGGTTTCCTTAATTGTAGTACATTTTACTATTTTTGATAGTTTTTCGGGTCGTGAACTTCTCGAGCCATTTTGAGGCCCTAAATGACTTTTTTTTGGGAAAACCACTTGTGGAAAATATAAATTTTCACCTCAATATTCACTGTCAGAAGTTGTAGTCCTCGGATAGATATTTCTAACTAGGTATCGTGTGCGTCAAATGAAGATTGCATGCCAAAGTTACGACCCCGGGAAATTGATGTACCAACTTACCCCAACAGGGCCCATAGTTTGGTATTTCATCTCCTAGGGTTAGGTTTTTGGATGTTTATGGTTTTCTATTGTTTCTCAATAATAAATAGGCCTTCAAGCCTCATTGTAAGACAGTTCAGAGGCATCTAGCCACCACATCTCTTCTCAGAGATAAACTACCATCACCCGAGTTAGTTTATTCCCATTTTGAATGTAAGCATATTTCAGTTCTTTGATATTAATGAAATGAAGTTTTATTTCCGTTACATCTTTGTGTGTATGGTTATATCTGTAATCTATTTTGTTCCTGTTTAAATTCGAATCAGTGGTATCAGAGCGGTCTGTTCTTTCTCTATCCTTCTTTGCATGTTCCCAAAGAGGTCGGGGTATAAGGAGTTAGGGCTCAATCTAGTGGAACCTTTGCAAGATGAGCCTCGTAAACCCTGATGGACGCCCATGGGGGAAGAAAAGAAAGAAGAGGGAGTGGGAAATCCTATCAAGATATTGCTTGAGGAAGCCCTCCAGAAACAAAGGAACACGATGATGGATAACTTTGCTTAGATCCTTCAAAGGTTGCCCATCAGCGGTGAATCCACATCTAGCAGCCACTCTAGAGGTGCCACCCCTTTTAAGGTACAAGTAAACATTAAGATTCCCGTATTTGATGGCCAAATACATGCAGACGTCGTAAATAAATGGTTAAATCTACTATAAGGATATTTTACGTTCATGAATTTTCCAGCGGGGAAAATATTACTTTTCTCTTCTCAAAGTCGCCCCTGACGTCAAGGACTGGTGGGAAACCTAGTGTGAGCAGAACGATGAAAATATGCCCCCACTATTTTCACTCGCACCCACTTGGAATTCGTTCTAGGACGTCATCAATGAGTAGTACTACCTTGTCGTGAGCTACGAGGATAGATACATAAATTGGACCACGGTGCAAGAGGGAAGGGACCAAGACATGTGGAAGTTTACTAATGTTTTTAATACCCTTCACACGAAGCTGGGTATCAAGGATTCTAAGAAGCATTTGGTACTCAAGTACCATGGCTTTCTACACAAGTACATTTAGGATGAGATGGAGTTCCTGAACATCTCTTCACTCGACACGACAAACAGATATGCTGTCAAGATCAAGCAGAAGCTTAAACAGAAACAATGAGACTTTGGGTATACCAATTTGAAGCAAATGAAAGGTGCCCCCAAACCACAAAGCAAAAGAAAAAGCCAAGGTGAGAAAACCCAAGACAACCAGCCAAAGCCGTAAGCAGAGAAAAACATTGCCAAGCCAAAGAAGGAAATGGGAAAGTCATTTGAGTTCCATAAGAGCTCCGCTCACAACACAAGTGAGTGTGGGGCCAAGCTAAAGGCTTCCGAATTAGATTCATGTTCTGACTCTGAGTCAGAACTCGACAAGGGGAATGAAAAAGGGAAGTAGATTATCGATGCAGAGCCCAATGCCACCATTGCCACCATGAAGATCCAAAAGGAGAAACCGAAAGATCTAGAGGATGAGGAGTGCCTCTTCCACTCCTAGATGTGGTTAAAGGGTTCGCCGCTACAGTTCATTGTTGACAGCGGGACCCAAAAGAACCTCATTTCAATAGAGGTAATGAAGAGGTTGGGCCTCTTGACCACAACACACGCACAACCCTACACCATTAGTTGGCTTCACCAAGGACGAGATCTCCGTGTCAGCCAACAGTGTCACCTTCCATATAGCATCAAGACCTTCATGGATGAAGTATTATGTAGAATTGCCCCTCTTAATGTTTGTGATGTATTATTAGGCCAACCATACTTGTGGAAACGACATGCTGTGTATGAGTCAAGGCCTCGCGTTGTTATTGTTATCTTGGGAAATAAGTTGTAGAGGATACCAAAGGTAGCACCGCCTCCGACATCTCTTTGGTCACTACTAAAAAATGCATAAGCTCATTTCCAAAACTGGGAAATTTTTTTCCCTGATGATTCGCCCTTAGGGAAAGAAGTATATGATGGGCACGACCTCTAGACAGTGCCCCTCCATAGGAAAACAACAGATGGACAAGGTCTTCGAGAAGTATGAGGACATCTTCACCTTCCTCACAGGGGTGCCTCTGCATTGTTAGGTCACACACTCCATCAATCTGACCATGTGTGCGTCGTTGCATGAAAGGACCAATCTATCAATGCTTTGTTCTAGAGAATGATGAAATCAAGAGGCAGATTCAGGAGCTGCTGAAGAAAGGTCACATCTGAACGAGTTCATCACCCTGTGGGAGCCAGACCATGTTGGTACATAAGAAGGATGGGACTTGCAGACTTTATATTGACTATCGAGCACTGAACAAGATGACTGTCCAAAATAGGTACTCAATCCCATGGATTTATGATCTTTTGGACCAACTCAAGTGGGAAAAATATTTCAGCAATATCGACTTGAAGTCTAGATATCACCAAGTACCAATCAAACCCTCTGATGTGTCTAAGACTCCATTCAAATCCAAGGGGGTCCTTTTCGAATGGCTGGTTATGCCTTTCGGGTTGATGAATGCTCCTACAACCTTCGTGAGGCTGATCGATGACATATTGCAGCCATTCACCAACTCATTTGTAGTGGTATACTTGGGTGAAATCTTGATCTTTAGTAAGCGTTGGGAAGAGCACCTCCACCACATCCGAGACATTCCCTAAACATTGTCGCAACACAACGTGTGTGCCAATTTGGAGAAATGTACTTTTGGCATGACTCAGGGTCAGTATCTGGGATACATTATTGGTGAATGGGGGGTGCATGTGGATCTAGCCAAGATCTAAGTCATTTAGGATTGGCCATCCCCAGCCACTCTAACAGAGCTCCATATCTTTCTCGGTCTTGCCAATTTCTACCGTAGGTTCGTATTGGGGTTCTCTTATATCACTTGGCCCTTGAATCAAGTCACCGAGGGAGGAGCAAAAGTGAAATTATTTTGTTATCAATCCCAATAGAAGGTGTTCACAAAGTTGAAACATTGCCTCTGCTCTGCACCAATGCTCACGTTACCTCACTTACAACAACCATTTGAGATCGAGACAGATGCCTCTAACTATGCTATTGGGGCAGTCCTTACTCAACATGGGCATCCAGTGGTATATCATAGTGATACCATTTTAGACACAGTCCATTAGTATCCCACTTATGACAAAGAGATGTATTCCATTGTGCAGATCTTCCAATAAAGGAAGCATTACATTTTGGGGAAGGAAATGGTCATCCACACAACCCATTGATCCTTGCAATTCATATAGATGCAAGGGAAGTTGCAGAATGATCGCCATAAGAAGTGGTCCAAATACATGCAACAGTTCCATTTGAATATCAAGTACAAGAAAGACATCACCAATAATGTTGCACACTACCTCAGCCGACCCCCGATCATGTTGTTAACCACTGTGCTCAACTCTTGTGGGCACAAGACTTCTGATTGGCCACTTCTCTATAAAAGCAACCCAGAATTCAGCCACACATCCCAAACGCTCTTGGAGGGTCAACAGGTGCTAGATTTTCACCTCCAGGATGCACTGTTATGCCACCTGGGACATCTTTTTGTTCCTTCAAGAGAGTGTGCCAAGATGATTTGGAAGCACACTACAGTTGGACTGTTGGTCATTTCAGGGTTGAGAAAACAATGGCAATATTGCTGAATTATTTCTACTCGACGAATCTTCAAGAGGATGTTCGAAAGTACATAAGATCCTACACTCCCTGCGTCATTTCCCAACCAACCACAAAGAAGCAAGGCCTCTATACTTTGTTGCCTACACATAGTCGAACTTGGGAATCCATCTCCATGGATTACATGTCGAGCCTTCCTTCTACTAAGCATGGAAACGACTATGTTTTTTGTTCATCGATATATGCTTGAAGATGGCCATTATGGCGACATGCTAGAAGAATATCACAGCAGAAGCCATTGCTAAACTCTACTTTAAATGAGTGCGGATACACTTTGGGATTCAAAGTCTATCATCTTAGATTGGGACAACAGTTTCCTCAGTACATTTTGATCGAGTCTCTAGTCGATGCTAGACACCAAGCTCACTAAGTCCACAACTTTCCATCTTCAAACTAATGGCCAAACAAAGGACGTCAGCAGGATGATCATACACAAATTGCACATGTATGACTCCAAGCATCCACACACATGGGATGAGAGCCTCCCCTATGTTCAACACAACCATAACTGGGCTCTCTACAACCTAACTGGCCAGAACCCTTTTTAGGTGGGTTTGGGACTCTAGCCACTATGTCCCATTAATGTCGATTGGGATGAAGAGTTGCGATTTATCTTAAATATAATTATATATTTTTTAATTTAATTAAAAATGATCCTTACTTGAAATTAATTATTATTATTTTAATATCTTTTAATTTTTTAATTTAAATAAAAATAAATTATTATTATTTTAATATATTTATATGTAATTTTTTCTATAATAATAGTAATTTAAAATAAAATTATTAATTTATTTTTTATTATTTTAATAATGTGAAAATAAACCTGTACATTCATATACATTTATAAAGTTGATTAAATTTACTGTCATTTAATTACACTAGTTCTCTAGTTCCTAAGATTCTGGGACGTGGTGACATTGTTTTCGGAAGTAGTGTTTGGTAGGCAGCACTCATTCGCTGTATGGATCCCATGTCAGTAAGGGAATATCTCCAAATGACAACGAACCGACCATTTTATGCCGCAGGGTAAGGGAAATTATAGAAAATTTAATAAGATTTTGGTAAATCAGGGATTTTTTTATTTTTGTGGTTCAAAATTTTAGGTGTTTTTGGGTGTTTCTGAAATTTTTAATAGTTGATTTTATTTCTACTATTAAAAAAATGTTCTCTCTTCTAGAGTGTCTTGAAATTTTTGATAATACTGATTTTATTTCTACTATTAAAAAAACATGATTCTACTATAAAAATTTTTTTTTTTTTTACTTAAATTCCAACTATTTTTAACCATCCAAACCATTCCTCTACACCTAAATAAACAACTCCATTATCTCGCCTGCCCCTTCTCCTAAGAAAGAAGTGTTCGCTTCTCAGATTGTGATGGGCCATCGGGAACCGCTGTGATGATGCAGAGAAATAATATAAAATTGGCCAGAAGTCTTAATTCGATTTTTAAATTGTAATTGGTCATTGAAAATCGCAATGAAATGGCAGAAAAATATTATAAAAGGGAGGGAAAGGGGAATGGTTGTTCGCCACTGAAGTTGAGAAGTCTTTAGCATTGAGAATTCCATGGCTTCAGCAGAGGTGGTGAACCTGAGTGGTGGTATAGTCAAGGTGTACGCAGATGGCACAATTTTTCGTGTGGAGGATCCCCGGATGTTCGTCGAGGCTTCTCTGCAAGGAGAAGGTGGGGTTGCCAGTAAAGACGTTGTGTTGAACGAGAAGCTGGGATTGTGGGTTCGACTCTACTTGCCCTCTTCCCACCTCCAACAACAAACAGAAAACCGCCGCCTCCCGCTAATCGTCTATTTCCACGGCGGCGGCTTCTGTGTAGGCTCTCCTGCCGTGCCGAAATTTCACAACTTCTCTCTCAAATTGTCGGCGACTGTAGGTGCGATCGTTGTCTCCGTGGCTTACCGGTTGGCTCCGGAGCACCGCCTCCCCGCCTCCTACGACGACTGCATCACGGCACTCCAGTGGGTGAGCTCACATGCCGGAGACGAGCAGACTTGGAATACGAGCCATGGCTCGAGTCCCGCGCGGACTTTTCCGCGGTGTATCTGATGGGAGACAGTGCTGGCGCCAACATCGCACATCACGTTGTGACGCTGCGTGGCGGTGTGGAAGCGTGGAACCCCATTACATTGAGAGGATCGATACTGGTGCAGCCCTACTTCGGCGCCGAGCAACGCACACGGTCGGAGAGCGAGTGCCCGCGTGACGCGGTTCTCAATCTGGAGTCGAATGACGCCTTTTGGCGGTTGTCTCTCCCGGTGGGCAATGACAGAGATCATCCATTCAGCAACCCTTGGAGCCCCGGAGCACCAAAGCTGGAAGAAATGTCGTTGCCTCCCTTGCTGGTGGTCATCGGTGGAAGAGATATGCTGAGAGACCGCGGCCTTGATTATTGTGAGTCGTTGAAGCAGTGCGGTAAGAGCGTGGAGGTTATGGTGGCGGAGGAAGAAGAGCACGGTTTCTACGCTCTCAAACCGGACTGTCCCTCTTCTCAACGCCTCATGGAACGGATCTCCCATTTCATGTCCTCCTCTCGTTTAGAGTCCGCGATTCATATTAACCACGTTGCCTGATAAATCGAGAACAAAAAATTTCAGTAATAAGACTTTTCAATAATAATATATGCTATTTCTCGATAAAACATGTAATAATCCCGAAATTAATAAAAGTATTTATTCAAGTAGTTGGTTTTTTTTTGTTTTCTTTTTCTTTTTCCCTTACTTTTTCTTTTCATCTGTTATTATGCTTTTGAAAGATGAATGCATCGATTTCCGATAACTTGTAACATAATAATCCCAAAATTTATAAAAGTATTTATTCAAGTAGTTCGTTATTTTTGTTTTCTTTTTCTTTTTCCCTTGATTTTTCTTTTCATCTGTTATTATGCTTTTGAAGGATGAATGCATCGATTTCCGATAACTTGTAAACACATGCATAATTTGTTTAAAATCCATAAAATAACACATTTGGAAAAAAAAAGTTAATTGCAAGATGAATGCGTTGATTTCCGATAAACTTGCAAACACATGCATAATTTGTTTAAAATCCCTAAAATAACACAGTTGGAAAAAAATAAAATTAATTGCATTTGGTAAAAAAATCTAATTGATTTATAAAAAAATTAATTTCTACTTACTTTGTATATTAAATGATGTTTTTTTTATCATTAATGGTATAATTTGTTTAATTATTAATTAATTAAAATAATTTTTGCTTTAGTATTTAGTTGAAATATTTTTTCAATTAATTAATTAATTATATGATTAAGATAAAATTTCTATCTAAACCAATTGCAATAATTGCAATCAATCTCGATCTATCATAGCTATTGATGTTCAGTAGTTGATGTCGAGTGAACCCAGTGTGCAGGCATATCTTTCATTTACGCTACGTTGGGATGCCAAGGATAAGGTAAGAACAATTGCAATCTCGATCGATCAAGGCATAGCCTATAGCCATTAATGTTCAGTGATTGATACTGAGGGAACCCAGTATGCAGCCAAATCTTCCATATGCGCTATGCGGATGCGTGGCTCGCACATCGTTCCTTCTGCCCATGTGGAGAACAAGTGCCATTTGCAATAACGAGAAGAGTGGTGTGAACGATAGCAATGGGCGACATTGCAGAAAGAGGATGTGTGTGACGAATATCCAGAGCATCGTCCGCAATCTCTTGCAATTGGTTGGAAATAATAATCCCAACCACCCCAATAAACAGTTGGACAACAACGATCCCTGTTAGACGTACTTTCTTGCAGGTTGCGTCTCTTCTTGAACACATTTTTGTAGGTTGCGTTTTAGCGTGAAGATAGAAGGACCAAAGCCAGATGCGAACCATTCAGAAACTCAAAAAAGGCATTTAAAGAACTTATGTACTTAGATAAGCAAATATGGGCAATCATTAATTCAACAACCTTGCCCACACTCCAAGAACACTTGCGAGGTTCTGATCAACAACATCAAAATTAATTTTACTCTGTCATGAATTAAATATAAAATTGTCTGTTGAGTTAAATATGAACGTAAAAAATTCATTTTGATATAGAGAGAGTGTAGAAGGGTAACATTGGGTAGAGAGGTTAGAGAGCAAGTAGAAAAAGAGGGCAAGTCTCTGTGGAGAAAATTGTGGAGCAATTTTTGGTGGGAGCCTAAAACAACAGTTACTGTTTTACTGTTTAGTGTTGCAGGTAAGTTTAAATCTTTGTAAAATCTTATTTTACTTTGTAAATGAGCCGCAGTCTCATGTAGATGTATTTT
Source organism: Pinus tabuliformis (assembly GCA_031772625.1). Taxonomy (NCBI): domain Eukaryota; kingdom Viridiplantae; phylum Streptophyta; class Pinopsida; order Pinales; family Pinaceae; genus Pinus; species Pinus tabuliformis. The sequence goes on along the minus strand of CM062806.1, from coordinate 67,993,744 downwards.
CATGTTGAAGAAATGAATATTAAGTTTTGTGTTGCTTCAAACCTATTTTGTTAATTTCATTGTGAGTATTCTTCTTTAAGTCTCTGAAATAGTTTAGAGGGGCACAAAATTGAAGCCTGGAAAATAGTCTCGCAATGTGCGAAATTCAAGCCTAGAAAATAGTCTCGTGGTGTGCGCAAGGTAGCTCCGTGAAATCGGCCTCGCGGTGGGCAGACCTAGTTTCGCAAAAATAGCTTCGCGAAAGTTATAACTCTCTCCCTCTCTCCTCCACGAAAACGAAAATCAAATTCACCAAATATTTCTAACATGGTATCGGAGCAAGTTAAACTCTGTTAGTGTAAAAACAAGTGTTTTTACTAACAGTGAAAATTGTTTTTGAGCGCGCATTGTTTTTAGCATATTTATGAGCAAGTAGAAAGTTTTTTTTTTTTACGCTCAGAAATAGCAACATCAAGCACAAGTTTGACTAATCCTCAAATACCTCACTTTAATGGCAAAAATTATTATTATTGGGCTATTACAATGAAGGCCTTGTTTTCTTCTCAAGTTATTTGGGATTTGGTGGATAATGGTTTTCAAGAACCAGCAGATGCAGCAACATACAATACCTTATCTCAACAAGAAAGAGATGTGCTAAGGGACAATAGGGAGAAGGATTCAAAAGCCCTGTTTTATATTTTTCAAACAGTTCATGAAAGTATTTTCGCAAGGTTTGCAGCAGCAACGAAGTCCAAGAAAGCATGGGACATCCTCCACACAACCTACCAAGGCATGACAAAAGTCAAGACAGCAAAGCTGCAAATGTTGAGGAGAGATTTTGAAACACTTTGTATGAAAGATTCTGATAATATAGACTTGTTTTTTACACATGTAAGTGGGCTGGTGACTCATATCAGGTCTCATGGTGAGACACTTGAGGAAATAAGAATAGTTGAGAAAATTTTGAGAAGTCTGCTAGCAAGGTTTGAGGCCATTGTTTTGGCCATAGAAGAGACAAAGGATCTCTCACAGTTTTCAATGGATGAGCTTAATGCATCACTAATTTCTCATGAACATAGCCTGAACAAAGCAACAAGCTCCTCATTGGAGCATGCCTTCAAGACACAAGTATCATTTGGTCAAGGTCGAGGTAGAGGAAGATCATATGCTAGAGGAAGAGGAAAAAGCCCATACAGGGGTGGAAGAAGTAGCCCTTCAAGCTCAAATGGAAGAGGCAGTAATCAGAATCCAAGTCAAGGCCCAAGCCAAAATCAAGCACAAGGTCAGAGGTATGATAAATCTTAAGTTCAATGTCATTACTGTAAGAAGTATGGTCATTATGCAAATGAATGTAGAAAGAAGCAATATGATATTAGTAACAAACCAAGTGTAAATTTCACAAGAGAAAATCAGAACCATGATAGCATGTTTTTAACTTGCAATGTAGCACAAGAAAAACAGAGTGATATATGGTATCTAGATTTAGGGTGTAGCAACCACATGTCAGGAAACATAGAGATGTTTTCTGATCTAGATGAAAGAGTGAATTATGAAGTGACATTAGGGACTGATTGCAAAGTCTTTGTCATGGGAAGAGGCAGAGTTAACGTCCTAACAAAGAAGGGGGAGAAGAAATACATCTCTGATGTTTACTTTGTCCCCGGTCTGAAACTTAATCTCATGAGCGTTGGACAACTCATGCAGAAAGGCTACAATGTCTTCTTTAAAAATGATGTGTGCACAATTTTGGATAGGCCTCCAAGAAGACAGCTGATTGCAAAGGTTCAGATGATAGACAATAGAATGTTTCCCCTCAAAATAATATCAGATTTGCAGAAAGAAGGTGTGCAAGCACAATTATCTATGAACTCACAAGAAAATGGAAGAAAAGAGGCAGTTGTCACACAAGTAAACTTTCAAGTAGAGGTAAAAGATGAAAACTGGTTATGGCACTTGAGATTTGGACATCTCAACTTTGGAGGTTTGAATTTGCTGCATAGGAAAGGCATGGTGAAGGGTTTACCACTCATAGAAAAACCAGACAACATATGTGAAGGATGTATCTTGGGCAAGCAACATAAAGAGACATTTCCAGGAGGAAAGCCAGTGAGGGAAAAGACACCTTTGGAGATTGTCCACTCATATTTATGTGGACCAATGCAAACACCATCAATTGGTGGCAGTCACTATGTACTGACCTTCATAGATGACTACACAAGGAAGACATGGGTCTTTCTCCTAAAACAGAAAAGTGAATTATTTGAGCGTTTTCGTCAATACAAGGCTCTTGTTGAAAAGCAAAGCGAACATTTCATCAAAGTCCTTAGGATTGACAAAGGTGGAGAATACATCTCAAATAACTTCCTTCAATTTTGTAGGGAGCATGGATTTCACAAGCAGTTTACAACAAGATATACATCGCAACAAAATGGTGTGGCAGAAAGGAAGAATAGGACCATTATGGAGATGGCAGGGAGTATGTTAAAGGCAAAGCATTTTCCAAATCACTATTGGGCTGAAGTTGTCGCTTGCGCAACATATATCTTGAATAGATGTCCAATCAAAAGTGTCCAGAACATTGCTCCTGAAGAGGCATGGAGTGGAAGAAAGCATAGTGTCACTCACATGAGAGTTTTTGGATTTGTGGCATATGCACATGTCCCAGATGAGTTGAGAACGAAGTTGGACAACAAGGGGGAGAAATGCATATTTGTTGGATACAACGATGAATCCAAGGCATACAAACTCTACAATCTATTAACCAAGAAGGTCATAATCAGCAGAGATGTGCAGTTCATAGAAGAGGAAGCATGGGATGGAAGTTTAGAAAAGACAATCAATGTCAAAGCATGCATACCACATGAGGACAGAGAGGAATTAATAGCAGCAAGTAATTCCTCAACAGTGACTCCCTCTACTCCTATTCAAGCACAGCAAAGCAAGCAGCAAGCAACGCCATCAACAAATAATAGGACAGTTTCGTGCAGCCAAGAAAGTGCTTCTCCAAGCACACCGCGAAGCGCAACACCAAGTGACATGTCAAGTCCATCTTCAGCAAGCACAAGAAGGCCAAAATTCAGAAATTTAAATGAAATTTATGAGCAAGATGAAGTTGATAGTGGTGCAGGTCTGAATTCCTTATTTGCATTATTTTGTCATGTAGATGACCCAATCCACTTTGAAGATGCAGTCAAAGAAGAAAAATGGGTTGCGGCAATGGAGGAAGAAATAGAAGCAATAGAAAGGAATGACACATGGGAGTTAGTGAGCCTTCCGAAAGGAAAACATCTCATTGGAGTGAAGTGGGTGTATAAGACCAAAAACAACATTGAGGGAAAGATTGAAAGGCACAAAGCAAGGCTAGTTATCAAAGGATACAAGCAGCATCATGGAAGAGATTACGCGGAGACGTTCGTGCCAGTCGCGCGGATGGAGACAATGCGCACAGTTGTGGCGATTTCCACACAACATAAATGGACAATTTATCAGATGGACGTAAAGTTAACATTCTTGAATGGAGTGCTGAAAGAGGAAGTGTATGTTGTGCAACCGCCTGGTTATGAGATTGAAGGACAAGAAGACAAAGTATATCGGTTGAAGAAAGCTCTTTATGGGTTGAAGCAAGCATGATGCGCATGGTATAGCAGGATAGATGCTTACTTGTTGGACAATGGTTTTGACAAATGTGACGGTGATCCTACTCTCTACATCAAAGAGAGCGAAGGTAAGATTCTCATTGTCATCTTATATGTAGATGATTTGATCTTTACGGGCAGTGATGATTTCCTCATCACTGATTTTAAGCAAGTCATGAAGAGTGAGTTTGAAATGAGTGACTTGGAATTGTTAAGATATTTTTTGGGCATAGAAGTGAAGCAAACAAAAAATGGCATTTTTATCTCTCAAGCAAAGTATGTGGCAGAAATTTTAGAGAAGTTTAAAATGCAGAACAACAAGTGCACACCAACTCTAACTGTCATAGGGTTGAAGTTGAGCAAAGAAGATTGCAATAGCAATGTCAATCCAACATTATACAAAAGCATGATAAGCAGCTTGATGTATTTGACTGCCACTAGGCCAGATATAATGTATGTAGTAAGTTTGGTGTCAAGGTTTATGGAGACACCCAAGGAGACACATTGGCAAGCAGCGAAAAGGATTCTGAGGTATGTCAATGGGACATAATAGTATGGCGTTTTGTACAGAGAAACCAGTGATTTCAAGCTGGTTGGTTACATTAACAGTGATTGGGCAGGCAGCGCCAATGACAAAAAGAGCACGTCGGGATATGTTTTTCACTTGGGTTTTGGAGCCATTTCATGGGCCTCCAAGAAGCAGCCGATAATGTCATTGTCAATAGCAGAAGCTGAATATGTCGCAGCAACAACAACATCGTGTCAAGTAGTTTGGATCAGAAGGATGTTGAGGGATCTTCGTCATGACCAAGAGGGCGCGACAACTATTTTCTGCGACAACACCTCAACAATTGCATTGTCAAAGAATTTTGTCTTCCACAAAAGGACCAAGCATATTGATGCTAAATATCATTTTATTAGAAAGTTGATTAACAATGATGAAATTGTGTTGCAGCACTGCAGGTCATAGGAACAACTTGCTGATATTTTCACAAAGCCATTAGCAAGAGAAAATTTTGCTTATCTCAAAAATTGTTTGGGATTTGTTAATGACGATAGTCGTGATTAAAGGGGAGTTTTGGAAATAATAATCCTAAACATTGCAATAAACAATCGGACAGCAGCCATACCTGTCAGACGTACTTTCTTGCAGGTTGCATCTCTACTTGAACACATTTTTGTAGGTTGCATCTCAGCGTGAAGATAGAAGGACTGAAGCCAAACATGAACCATTTAGAAACTCAGAAAAGGCATTTAAAGAACTTATGTACTTAGATAAGCAAATATGGGCAAGAATTAATTCAACAACCTTGCCCACACTCCAGGAACACCTGCGCAGTTTTTATCACACTCAACAACAACATCAAAATTAATTTCGCTCTGTAGAGAGAAAAATTAATTAGAGGGCAAGTAGAAAAAGAGCGGAAGTCTCTGTTGAGAAAATTGTGGAGCAATTTTTGGTGGGCATGTAAAACAACAGTTACTATGTTTTACTGTGTAGTGTTGCGCATAAGTTTAAATCTCTGTAAAATGTTATTTTACTTTGTAAATGAGCCGCAGTCTCATGTAGATGTATTTTCATGTTGAAGAAATGAATACTAAGTTTTGTGTTGCTTCAAACCTATCTTGTTAATTTCACTGCAAGTATTCTTTAAATCTCTGAAATAGTTTAGAGGTGCACGAAATTCAAGCCTGGAAAATAGTCTCGTAGTGTGCAAAGGTAGCTCCACGAAATTGGCCTCGCGGTGCGTGAACCTAGTTTCATGAAAATAGCTTCGTGAAAGTTACAACTCTTTGCCACTCTCCTCCACAAAAACGAAAATCAAATTCACGAAATATTTCTAACACAGTTGTTGGGATCACGATTGCCGTTACACCAAAACCCGCAGGTGTTAGTAAACGGACGCATCGTTAGAGTTAACAGATCCTCGAGAGGCAGTTAGTCCATGTCACGAAACACATGGGGAGCGCTGGATTATCCAATGCCCAACAATCTCCCCCCCCAACGCGAGTTGGGTGTGATTCGAACTCGAGACCTTTGGCTCTAATACCAATCAAGCTGAAGTCGTCCACCTGTGTATATTTGATTCCAAAGCCTTGAGTTCCCTTCAAGTACCTTAGAACTCTTTTTGCAACAGACCAATGTCCCTCACAAGGTTTTTTCATAAACCTGGAGAGGGTTCCAACAACAAACGAAATGTCTGGTCTGGTAGTAGTTAGGTAGTTGAGACTTCCTACAAGATGTCTATACTTTGTTGCATCCTCAAATTCTTTTCCTTCAATAGATGTGAACTTTAAGTTTTGTTCCATTGGAGTAGTAAGAGGATTGCACTTTGTCATGCCAAACCTGTTCAATAGATCTCCAATGTATTTCTTTTGAGAAAGAAATATGGACTTTGGATGTTGGGTTACTTCAATGCCAAGATAGTAATGAACATAGCCCAAATCAGTCATTTCAAAACTTTTCCCCAATTCCTTCTTTATGGATGCAATGTAGCTTTCATTGTTTCTTGTCATCAAAAGATCATCTACATATACCACAAGATATACAACTGTTTTGCCAACTTTCTTGACAAATAAAGTTGCATCATCAAGATCAAAATGTTTGAAATTGAGTTTCAGAAGATGCTCAATTAGTTTTTCATACCAAGCTCGCGGTGCTTGTTTGAGGCCATACAGGGACTTCACAAGTTTGCATACTTTATGTTCATGTCCTTTCATAGCAAATCCTTCAGGTTGGGACATAAAAACATTCCCTTTTAAATCTCCATTTAAGAAAGTAGTTTTTACGTCCATTTGGTGGACTTTCCAACCGTTCTGAGCTGCTAATGCAAAGAGTGTCCAGATGGTAGCCCATTTTGATGTGGGGGAAAAAGTCTCCTCATAATCGACCCCTTCTTTCTATGCAAAACCTTTTCCCACAAGCCTAGCTTTGTGCTTGTCAAGTGAGCCATCAACTTTATACTTGTTCTTGTAGACCCACTTGCAGCCAATTGGTTTGGTTCCTAATGGAGGATCAACCAACTTCCAAGTGTCGTTCTTTATGAGGGCATCATACTCCTTTTGCATCGCTTCTTTCCATTCATCATGAGAAGCAGCTTCTTTGAAGAAAGTTGGTTCAAAATCTGTAGACAAGTTCAATTCACAATCATAAGAAACATCCATACCAACAGGTGAATTAGAGTCATCTACATCACCTCCATTTTGTTGGTTTGTATTTTTGGTTCCTGTCTTTCCAACTTCATCAGGATGAACACTTTCAAATGTCTTTGTCAGCCACATTGGGGGACCTTTATCAGATGGTCTAGGCTGCTCCATTGATTGAGTTGGGACTGAATCAAGATTGAGTCTCCCAATTCTATCAATTACATCACTTAAAGCATCATCCGTTGTTGGAGTTTCATGCGGGGGAGAATGTTCTTCAGAAGAAGATTCCACATGTTGATCTATTATACGAATCCCCCCTTCAAGATGTGGAATCTGATTATCAAATTCTTGAAATGATTTTGCTTTTGGAGTTTCATGCGGGGGAGAATGTTCTTCAGAAGAAGATTCCACATGTTGATCTAGTATAGGAATCCCCCCTTCAAGATGTGGAATCTGATTATCAAATTCTTGAAATGATTTTGCTTTTGCGAATCTATCCAAGTGATCAAGTTGCCACTCAACAACATTGTCAGTTTTGGATGATTAAAGGAAAATTACATCTCTAGAGACAACAAACTTCTTATTTACTTCATCATAGAGGCGGTATGCTTTGGAGGTGTTTGAATACCCCAGGAAGATACACTTACAACTTCTAGCACCAAGTTTGTTTCTATGTACCTTTGGTATCAAAGCATAACAGGTGGAACCAAAGACCCTGAGATGTTTTACTGAAGGAACATGTCCATACCACAATTCATAAGGAGTCTTGTTTCTAACAGCATTAGATGGACATCTATTCTTTATATATGCAGCACATAGAACAACATCAACCCAAAACATTATCTTTACATTTTTTAAGAAGAGCATGGATCATACCATATTTAAGATTGTTCTATTCATTCTTTCAGCTACACCATTCTGTTGGGGATTATAAGGCACTGTTGTTTGATGTTTGATCCCATCTTGGCGAAGATAGTTTTCAAATTCATTTGATGTATATTCTTTTCCATTATTAGTGCGAATAGACCTAATATGAGATTGTGCATCATTTTCAATCCATTTATGAAAATTCTTGAATGTTTGAAAATCATCAAATTTGTTCTTCAATAAATAAACCCAAAACATTCTGGTGTAGTCATCAATAAATGTCATGATATATTTATTTCCATTTGCAGAAGGAACAGGCATTGGACCACATAAATTTGAATGAATGAGTTCAAGTTTTCTATGTGCTCTTGAATGTGAATCATGAAAAGACTGTTTGTTATGATTTCTTAGAACGCAAGCATCTCATTGCTTAAGTTTCCTAGGAATTGTAGGCAAACCAACAACACCATTTTTCTTCAACAAGTGGAGACTGTCATAGTTCAAATGTCCAAATCTAGTATGCCATAATAAGCTTGATGGAAATGTACCTTCTTCATGATGAGAATTGTATGAGAAATGTTGTGCATGAGTAGAGGTTCCTTGCATTTTGAGAAGCCTTTCTTCTTCTATTTCCCTCATGACAAGTGAGTGGTCAGATGCTTTTCTTACCTCAAGCTTGCCATCAAACATATGAATGGAGTGACCTTGCTGGCAGATGTGGACCAAGGACAACAAGTTTCTCTTGAGCTGTGGGAGATATAGAACATGATCAAGAAGAAAGTCTGGAAGACCAGGCAATTTAAGCCTGATTGTGCCAAGCCCTGATAGCTTGATTTTTGATTGATCTGCAAAGTATATTGCTCCATCAACATTGTCAGTGAAATCTTCAAAAAAATATTTTCTATGAGTCATGTGGCAGGTTGCTCCTGAATCAAGCAACCAATCATTTTTCCAAGAAGCAAGTGAAGCATTAAATAAATCTTCATTTACTCCAATGTTACATTGTGCCACAACATAGTGAGCGGATTCAGGTGCTTTACCTTTGTCTATATCATCAGTTTTACCTTTCTGTTGGTTTCTTATCTGCTCAATTTTGTCCCATGGTAGCTTGCATGTAGAGGCATCATGTGATCCATTTCTTTTGCAACGAATGCAGTGCAAATCTGCCTTTTCTCCTTGAGAATGTCTACCCCCCTGCCTCTAAAATATCTTCCTCTTCCTCTTGAATGCATACTGTAACAAAAAAATACTTCTGTTGCAAAATTTTACTCTTAATGGGAAACAATATACATATGATATGATGGGACAACAAAGTCAACTTGTATACCACGCTTGGCCAAAAAAACTTCAACGTATGGCCAAAAAAACTTCAACGTATGGCCAAAAAATTTCAGCATTCAATAAGACTATTGTTAATATAATGCCAGGAACTTTAAACACAACAACTTTAATATACCACAATACCAGCCTCTTAGAACTAAAAGCTTGACAAGTATGCTCATCTCCCAGCTATAGGAATTGAGAAGTACAAGACTGAGACTGATCTCAGATCACCAAGTGTTACCATGAAAATCACGTTGCCAATTAATGAACGGCCATTTACCGGTGCTATTCAATATACCATTCACCATAAACTATTCAATATACCATTCACCAATTTTTTTGTTTTACCATACATTATATGCCTTTTTTATTATAAAAGACTCAATAATGGAACATAGGACCTTCATAAAACATATGTGCCTCCTTTTAAAATGGCACTAATGGAACACCGTCTTCAAGCATACGATATATCAATTACGGCCATTCACGTGACAACGACTCTCCGCTTAATACAATCAAATTTCAATATCGCCATTGAAGGATGAGCCTTGAGCAAAGAAGTTTCCAGTCCATCAGTCAGGAGACCAATTTCTGTACAAAAAATGTAAACAGGCGAGCCACAAAACAATGAATGAAATAACAAAACTCGTTTAAAGTATCAGACTACATCTCCATGTATATCATATGAAAATCTGCAGTTATATTATATGAAAATATGGCTCTCAGAAGAACATGTAAGCCAAGAACGCAACAACGGAAGCCACAAAAGAAGCGCCGACAGAAGGAACGAAGTCCATGGAACCCGCGCCAGTAATGGGGCTGGGAGACGGCGCTTCAGTAGCCTTTGCAATGCCAAAGAGAGCTAACATCAGGACGACAACGTACGCAGCTTAGTTTTCTTTATGTTGGTCATTGGTATCGATGATATGGATTCCCGTATCCACCCGTCAATGCTTAGAGATGGTGTTGGATCTTACAATGAATGCCGTCCAGACTTTGACACGACATAGAGAATAGTAGAAACTTTGGGGACAATGACAGAATTTAAGGTGGTCCTTCTGCGTGGTGTAGATTAATTACGCTGCTGTGACAATGTATTACAGTGAACCAGGCCTAGAATTTGAGAAATCCAACAAACAGTGAAAGAGTTTGCTCGACAGACTCAGCTGATTGAAACCATAAAGAATGACAGGTGGTTCATGGCACGGTCATAGAGATGTTTCACGTTATGGCAAAAAAACATTATGTTGACAGTCCAGAGAGCGCAGGTAATGCAGGGGTTAGGACTATAAATATGGAATATGGCAGACAAAGGGCGCAAGCAATGTTAGGCAACAACGTTCAGGTAACAGTGTGGAGCAGGCTACCACATTTATGAACAGACAACATTTTTGAATGGAGAGCAGAGGAGCAGAGAAGCAGAATAGGGAGTTACAAAGGGCATTAAAAGCTAAAAAAAGGAGCTGGCTCTGATACCATTTGTTGGGATCACGATTGTCGTTACACAAAAACCCACAGGTGTTAGTAAATGGACGCATCGCCAGAGTTAACAGATCCTCGAGAGGCGGTTAGTCCATGTCACGAAACACACGGGGAGCATTGGATTATCCAATGCCCAACAACAGTTGATGGTAATTTTTTATTTAATTGTAGATTTGGAATTTTGAGAAGTCAAAGAGCTAAATTCAACTGAGATAAATTGCTAAAATATAGCATCTAGATAAATTTAGCACCATAGCACTATACTTAAAACGAAAATTTCATTATCGAGATGTTGATTGCTTGAAGTCTTCCAGATTGATTAAGAGATAGCTCACAAATATAGAATCCGATTTTTATTCCAATCTTGGGTTAGATGTCAAAGCGCCTCCCTACTAGCATGCTTTATCGGGGATCTATAAAAAGATAACAATCAACCTTATTTTAATGGCCAGAAAGGGATCTTTGTTTGGTTCGATTACGTTGGGCTTCGGTGGTTTCTTTATTCTAAAACTATTATTGGGGACCTATGGAATATTGGTATTATTATATTATTTTTAAATAGGAGAAATTTGTGTGTAGAAATGTATATGATGATGAATTTTACAATCAGATAAAGAGGTTATTTGGTAAAATTTATTTTAGATAGATACATTTTATAATTAGACGATTTTTTTAGATAAATGACAAGTACAATAGTTGGTACCTATGTATCTCAGGTGGATGGGAGCTCGTCCATAAAATGACTAGTAGTTTATTTATTCCAAACATGTGATTGATTGTGTCTCAAGCAACTATTTTAAGAGATCTAGTAGTGTTAAACTCAATATGGATGGTTGTCTAGATAGTTTGACCGTTTAGTTTTGGATCTAGGGAAGGATCCCTCATTTGTTGAAGACATGGGAGTGGTATTCTAGTGAGTTTATGCAACAACTATTGTTTAGTAATTGAATTCAAGAGATCCATGATTCGGGAGTTCGAGAGTGAAACTTGGAAATCTAGTTTTCCAACTACACCTTTACAAGGGTTATGAGACAACTTGATGGAATTCGCTTAATGCGATTTGAAGATGTTTTAAAAAACTAAAAAACATTGAAGACATGAAGATCGGATCAAAGACAAGTACCTTGAAAATGTAACTCCGACTTGTCTTGTGCATATTGAATGACATTCCTCATCATTAAATATTATTGTTGTGTGATTTGTTTAATTGTTAATTAGTTGAATTAAATAAATTTAATTCATGTAAAATAGCTCCTACTTTAATAATTGGTTGAGATATTTTTTCAACTAATTAATTGTATAATTAAGATAAAATTTCTATTTCTTATATTTATAGGTGATATTTAATAAAATACTAAAAAAACGCGATGTGATTTTTTTGTTCATTTGAAAAAATGCAGATTCATGGCATCATAAAGTCATAAACCCTGGTTCCTCACATAAAAGTGCACCAGTCCACCACAATTCAATATTTTTATATTTGTAGGTTATGACAATTCAATATTTTTATCGTTTAGCTTGTTTGCACAAGTCCATGACAATTAAATATTTTTACATTTGTAGGTCATGAGAAATCGATATTTCATTTGGCTTCATGAGGACGTAGGGCACGGGCACGGGCACTCTGGTTTCACACTTAGTTTCATCGGTTAATTTTTGTTAAGTGACAAGTAACTGGCACGCAATTTTGTTTTGTTTGTTTTTATAGATTATAGGGAGATGTAAGAAATTGGGAGAGCTTTTTATTAGGTATGTGGAGACTATTGATTCAATATAATTGGATTTTATTTTTTCAATATTCTCAAAACCGCAGGAAAATGAAGATTTGGGTATATATTAGAATTTCATAACCACAAACATATTAATATAGGAAAAACAACAATTCAAATATTACTATTTTAAGTAAGTAAGTAAGTAAGTAAGTAAGAAAGAAAGAAAGAAAGAAAGAAAGAAAGAAAGAAAGAAAGAAAGAAAGAAAGATTGTTAGATAATTTAGTTTAGATGAAAAAATAAAATTTAAATTTCAAAAAAAGGTAAGACACTACAAATAACTATTTTATATTTATGTTTTTTTTTAAATAATTAGTATTGCAAGTATATGCATGTCAGATTTATTTTATTTTACATGTTATACGATTAAGAGCTTTTTATCAAGTTAAAAAAAATCAAACAAAGATCTTTTAATATCACAAATTTGAATTATAGATTCTTTACCACGACAATGTTTTATAGTTTTTCACAATACTGAATTTACATAGTTTTCAACGATATATATAGTTTTTCATAATGCTGAATTACATATATGTAAACAAAAAATTACAATGTACCTAATGTCAGAGTATGCACAACAGAAAACGAAATAAATCACACAAGCATAGCAGAAATCATGAGACAACAAGTTTAACGTGGTTCACCCAACCAATCTGGGCTATTTCCACCAAACAGAGGCATCAGAAATCTTATTACTCAACAGGAGATTACAACAACAGATTTGCACATCTAGAATTCTGTTTCCTCACACCTTCTCATCACACATATCCTCTACGGGCTTACATTTTTATAGCTGGGAGTAGAAAAATGAATCATAAATTTACCCACAACAAATATAGGATGCAATAACTCCTCATCAGGAATAAATGGTAGCAACAAATCCTATTATTGTCACATTCATGAGATTTTCTCCAAATTTAATTAACAGAAAATCTCAACAATCTCCACCTTGACAACAATTAGCCTGATACCCTGTTCCATTATTATTTTTATCTTTTCTGCAAGCCAAGAGAAACCAAACACCATCGTAGCTTCTTTAACAAAACTGGTTTCGTGAACATGTCTGCACAGTTTTCCTTTGTATGCACTTTTTGAAGAGAGACTCCCCCTTCAGTGATAACTTGTCTTACAAAATGGTACTTGATAGGTATATGCTTTGATTTACTATGATAGGTTGGATTTTTAGCCAAGTGAATTGCACTTTTACTATCACAAAATAACTTGATGTTGTCCTGCAACCTACCAAACTCACGAAACAAACCTTTCAACCAAACCGCTCTTTGCAAGCATGTGAAGCAGCTATGTATTCTGCTTCTGTAGTGGATAAAGCAACAATGTTTTGTAGCTTTGACATCCAGCTTATAGCTCCACCTGCAAGAGTAAAGACATATCCTAAAGTTGACCTTCTCTTATCCAAATCACCTGCAAAATCAGAATCAACATATCCACACACATATTCACTACTTCTGTTATAAGTGATACAATAATCACTTGTGCCTCTCCGATACTGAAGCACCCATTTCACTGCTGACCAATGTTCTTTTCCTGGATTTTCCATATACCTACTGACAACCCCAACTACATGTGAAATATCTGGTTGTATACAAACCATCGCATACATCAAACAACCTACTACCTTGGCATATGGAATTCGAGACATATATTCCTTTTCTTCATTTGTATTAGGACATAAACTTGTAGAAGGCTTAAAATGGGAAGCTAAAGGGACTGAAACAGGCTTCACATTGTTCATACCAAACCTCAAGAGTATTTTCTCAATATACTTCTTTTGTGACAACCACAACTTACCATTGCTCTTATCTCTGAAAATCTCCATGCCCAAAATCTGTCTTGCTGCTCCTAGATCTTTCATATCAAACGTCCTAGCCATCTGAGCCTTTAACCTGTTGATCTCACTTATGATTTTGCTTGCTAAAAGCATATCATCAACATATAACACTAAGATAATGAACATGCCATTATTCAATTTCTTAAAGTAAACACAATGATCATATTCACTTCTTATATAATTTTGACCCATCATGAAAGAATCAAATTTCTTGTACCATTGTCGAGGTGACTGCTTCAGACCATACAATGATTTCTTGAGCCTGCAGAAAAATTTCTTTTTGCGATTTTGAACAAACCCTTCTGGTTGTTCATCACTCATACCTGAAACAGATGCCGAACCTGTATCTGCCATGTTTGCTTTTTTCTTTTCTGTCGAAGAGTCTACTTCGGATGTTTGTTGTCTCTTCCAACAGTCCTTCTTCAAATGTCCTGATTTGCCACAAAACTAGCACTTTAACTTACTCTTCTTCCCTTTCGATTTTGACCGTGAGTTGTTGTGCTTACTGAAGCGTCTTTCTTTAGAACGACCTCTGACCATCATTTCTTCTGATGTAGAGGTTTCTGAATTTGACATTTTCCTTGTTTCTTCAGATAATAAAGCTCCAACAACATCATCAAACTCAAGGGTTTCTAATGAACTAAGACTTATAGAAGTAACAAAATGATCCCATGACTCGAGCAATGAGCATAATAAAGTTACGATTCAAATTTTACTTTTATACTTTCTAACTACACTAAGAGAGTATTAAAGGTATTCAAATTATCAGTAATAGATGTACCTTCCTTCATGCGCAAACTGTACAACTATTGCTTCAGAAGAATCCTATTGGTTAAGGATTTTTTCATGTATAGCTTTTCAAGCTTTGTCCACAAACCAACAACAGTTTTCTCTGACACGATGTTAAACAAAACATCATCCACCAAACACAATCGAATGTCGCTTAGTGCTCTTTCATCCATGTCACTCCATTCGTTATCTGTCATGGTGTATAGCTGTTTGGCTTTTCCCAACAGCACCTTCGCCATGACTTGTTGCACGAGTAGATCATACATCTTAACTTTCCAGATCTCGAAGTTGTTTTTCCCATTAAACTTCTGAATCTCAAATCGAGCACTTTGATTTTTTGACATTTTAATTTGGTTTTTTAATCAAATTAATAATTTGATAAAATTCCACAAACTGTAAATGGAAAATACCAACAACTAGCAAAAAAATCGAACGACATTTCAATACTACTAGCAACGAGATAAAAAAGAAAACTACCTTGCATCCATTCGAGCTTTGCAAATGATATGGCGGAACAACATTTTAATATTGAATCCACGCAGGTTGAGACCACACTGCCTTCCAGAACACAACTCCCTTCTTCGCATAGATCTACGTGGGCAATCAACAGCCACGCAGTTCCAACCTCTAGCTCACGTGCTATGTAGTTTGTCCTTGCAGTGAATTATGTCCAATGGATCACCATGATCTTCATAAGCCGTCGAGATGAGCTGACAAGCTTAGTTGAGCTGAGCGGAGTCCAGCTCGCTCAACATAGTCGCAGGTCTGGTTAAACAACAAAATAGATCCGCAAACATGTTTAGGCATAGTCGCAGTAACAAGCTGCTCACCTAGCGATCTTAGTTTATACTTCTCCCAGAGATTTGCACTAGTTCACAGTGCTCCTCTCCACACAGCATATGCTCAGCAAGCAGGGAGCGTACACAATGCGCTGATACCAACTGTCAGAGTATGCATACCAGAAAATGAAATAAATCACACACGCATAGCAGAAATCATGAGACAACAAGTTTAACGTGGTTCACCCAACCAATCTGGACTATGTCCACCAAACAGAGGCATCAAAAATCTTATTACTCAATAGGAGATTACAACAACATATTTGCACATCAGGAATTCTGTTTCTTCACACCTTCTCATCACACATATCCTCTACGGGCTTACATTTTTATAGTTGGGAGTAGAAAACTGAATCATAAATTCACTCACAACAAATATAGGATGCAATAACTCCTCATCAAGAATAAATGGAGTTAATTTAGCAACAAATCCTATTGTTTTCACATTCATGAGATTTTCTCTAAATTTAATTAACAGAAATTCTCAACACCTAAAAATTATTTTATAGAATTCCAGTCAACGATTCCAAAACCTCTAATAATTACACAAAGTTGCCTATCTGATTATGCATAACAGATTCATTATACTTATATTCTAAACCAATTGCATGTAGCGTAATATCTACATATATGGATTCCTCGTAAATTTAATTGAGTGTGAAGATTATAGCGATGACTTGTCATTTCTCCTTATTTGAGTGTGAAGATAATTGGGATGCTTTGTCGTTATTAGTTGAGAACAGATGTAAGATAGTTACAGGCATTTTGACTGGAAAGAAATTAGGCTCGCACATTTTATATATGAAATTAGACTCACACATTTTATATATATTAGACTCGCACTATCTTCAAAAGGACGAACACAGTAGATCGCGAAGCTAAGACACCAATGTCCCAAGAACCAGAAGAGATGAAGGAGATGTAAGATATAGGAAGTTGGAAGACTGTAGAGAAAAAAAAGAAAGCTACAACACCAATCTCGCCAAGAAAGACGAGGAGCCAGACAATTAAAAACTAAGAAAATTATAAGTCCGATAGACCAATTTGGTCTTAGTGGACCTTAACTACTATATATATATATATATATATATATATATATATATATATATCACATAGATTTAATAGATTTTGAATTAGGAGAATGTTGTAAAATTTCTTATGAGACTAATAATTTTCAAATCACTTTTTAAAATAAATACTATTTTTAACATTTTTTCATAATGTTTATTTTATAAATAATAATAGAATATATATATATATATAATGCTTATTTAAATCACATTTATTTGGTAGTCTAAAATGGTTTTCATTAGTACTTAAGTTCACTAGCACAACCACTTTAGTAAATATGATTAATATACCCCAAAATGAGTATATCAATAACATGCACAACCACATTAATAATAATAATAATAATAATAATAATAATAATAATAATAAAACTAAAAAATAACTATTTTAATCAAATTATTATTATTATTATTATTATTTTTATTTATAAATTTTTTAATTATTATTATTGTTATTAAAAAGAAATATTAATGTGATTGATCTAAGTGAAACCTCTAGAACTTCATTTGTATATCCCATTGATAAATATATAATAATAAAATTAATATTACAACAAAAACTATTACAATAAAAATATTATTATTAGTATTAAATATTAATTTCTATTAATAATAAATATTAATTTATATTAATCATAATATTAAATAATAATTATTTAATATTTAATTTTATTTAATATTATTTAATTTAAATTATTTAATATAATTTAATTATTTAATAATAATATTAATTGCTAATAGCAGTAATATAAATTAATAATAACGATCTTAAAAAAAAATTGCATAGTAATAACAAAATTGTTTTAGTAAATGTGGTTGATATATATGGAAGACTTGATAAATAATGAGTTCTCTTTAGTGAGACTTTTTGGAAGTTTTTTTGATGGGGTTTTTCGGTCTAATTTCTCTAAAATGCGCCACGAATTTATTTATCTGGGTAACAACAATGGAAGTGCCCTAGGGTTTTTCATGGTGCTGAATCCATATATATAGTCAAAAAACTAGTTTAAATAACACAAATCAAGATTTCACCTCAAATGCTTCCATTCCGAAAATTCCAAAAATTCGCACTAAAGACAATAATAATAATAAATTAATTAATTAACAAATAATAATAATAATTACTTATTTTTCTTTAAAAATAATTTTATAAAAAATTAAGTATTATTATTATACCAAAGTTTGGTCTCAGTGGACGTTAACCATCATCATAAAAAACAACAACATTAGTAAATGCCGTTGATGTATAAAAAGGTTACGGGTCAACTTTAACTTGAGAAAAAGAGGAATTACACATCTTATTGCAAAATGAACCATTTTGCTAAATAAAATTTGCTTATATATTAATTTAAACATCTAATTAGAACTTATAATCTCAAATCCTAGGAAATTGGTGGGCCGAGAGCCAAGTGGCATGAATCAAATTTAACTTGAGGGAAAAAGGAATTACACGTCTTATTGTAAAATGGACCATTTTACTAAATAAAGTTTGCTTATATATTAATTTCCTCATCTAATTAGAATATGAATTTATTAGAATTCAACTTTAACTTGAGAAAAAAAAGGAATTACACATCTTATTGCAAAATAGACCATTTTGCTAAATAAATTTTTCTTATATATTAATTTAACCATCTAATTAGAATATGAACCTATAATCTCAAATCCCTAGGAAATTGGTGAGCCGAGAGCCAAGTGGCATGAATCAAATTTAAGTTGAGAGAAAAAAGAATTACACATCTTATTTTAAAATGGACCATTTTACTAAATAAAATTTGCTTATATATTATTTCCTCATCCAATTAGAATATGAATTTATTAGAATTTGAATAATCTCAAATCCCACTTGGCATAAATCTATTTGATTTTTTATTTTTTAAAAGTCATTGTAACCTAACAAATTGTAAGACACTACATTTGTTGAGAAGCATTTAGACGAAGCATATGCTGAGCATATTCCCTTGAGAATCAATCTAAACCGTCAATTAAAAAAAATCAATAGATCCTCATCCACCTTAAGTTGAAATAGAAAGCCTTCGGAAAATATTATAAATCTTAATACAAAACCCAATATTATAAGTCGTAACTATAAAACCTATATTATAAACTCTAATATTAAATATTTGCACTCTCCATCTAGTATGGTAGCCATGTTGTAATGTAATGTTTAACATTTTGTCCAAGTCAAATTACATAGAAATAGAAATTAAATTAAATAATAATGTAATGTAATGATTTTAACTTGGTCAAAATAAAATAGAAATAAACAAAAATAAAAAATATAAATAACCCTATAAAATAAAATAATAATACAAATAAAAATGACCCATGGTATTCATGTGGAATGTGGCCTATTTAAAGGGAGAAATCAAACCAACCTAGATCCATCTTAACTCTGGATCTACCAAGTGTGGAGAATGATCAAATCTCTTTTCACTCTAAAAGGAGTTTTTGATATCAAAGAGATTTAAACCCTCTTTACACTTGGTAGATCCATATCAGTTAAGATTGATCTAGGCTCTTCATATATCAATTATGCATTAAGTTTTTTTAATAAATATTTAAATATTAATATATATTATAGATTAATTAATATTAAACCCAAGGGATTTATACTGTAAACCATAGGGAGTAATATTACAAATCTAAGGGAATAATATTAAACACATGGGATAATTATTAAAGGCCCTTCAGATTAATATTATAAAATGAAGGGATTATTGATATTAATGATACTAAAAACCTAAGAGAATAATATTAAACCCTATGAATATGAACCCTAAAATAAACATGGTTCACCCTGGTTGACCATGGTTGATTTTGATATAGAGACAATCCTTATGACAATGTGACGTCGGACCACGCTTGACCATGCTTGATCATGATTGACTTTCAAATCGAGAGAATCTTTGTCACAATGCGACATTGGACCATGGTTGATTCTCATATTGAGACAATATTTGTCACAATGCGACGTTGGACCATGCTTGAGCATAATTGAAATTATAAAACAATTGTTGACCATGATTCATCATGGTTTAACATGATTGATATTATAAACCCAAGATAATAATAATAAACCCTGGAGACTAATACTAAATCACAAGGGATTATAAACCTAAGGGAATAATATTAAACCATATGAATATGAACCCCTAGATTAATAAACCTAAGGGATTGATATTATAAACGCAAGGAAATAATAAACACAATGGATTAATACTAAAACCCCAAGAGATTATGAACCCAAGTGAATAATATTAAATTGAAGGGACTAATATTATAAAGCCAAGGTATTTAAACCCTAAGATTAATATTATAAACATGGTTGACCATGGTTGATTTTTTACCATGGTTGATGTTTGACCATGGGTGACCATGTTTGATTTTATAAAACATGGTTGACCATAGTTCACCAAGCTTGACCATGATTGACAATGGTTGACCATGATTATCATATTAAGACAATCTTTGTCATAATGCAACATTGGACCATGGTTGAGACAATGATTGATTTTGATACTAAGACAATCTTTGTCACAATGAGACGTAGGGATTTGAACACAAGGGAATAATATTAAGCCCAAGGGACTAATATTATAAACCCAAAGTATGTAAACCCTAAAATAAATATTATAAACTCTAAAATAAGCATGGTTGACCATGGTTGATTTCCATATGGAAACAATCATTTTCACAATGCGATGTTGGACCATGATTGATTTTCATATTGAGACAATCTTTGTCACAATGTGACATTGGACCATGGTTGACAATGGTTGATTTTCATATCGAGACAATCTTTGTCACAATGCGACATTGGACCATGGTTGACAATGGTTGATTTTCATATTGAGACAATATTTATCACAATGCGACACTTGACCATGGTTGACCTTGGTTGGCTATGATTGACCATGTTTGATATTATAAACCCAAAGGATTGATATTATAAACCCAAGGGATTAATACTAAAACCCTTGGGATTATGAACCCAAGGGAATAATATTAAACCCAAGGGATTAAAATTATAAAGCCAAAGTATATAAACCCTAAAACAAATAAACCCTAGGAATATGAACTCTTAGATTAATAAACCTAAAGGATTGATATTATAAACACAAGGGATAAAAATTATAAACCCAAGGTATATAAACCCTAAGATAAATATTATAAACCCTAAAATAAACATGGCTTACCATGGTTGATTTTCATATTGAGACAATCGTTGTTAGAATGTGACGTTTGACCATGGTTAACCATTATTGACCATGCTTGATTTTCATATCGAGACAATCTTTGTCACAATGCGACGTTGGGCCATGGTTGATTTTCATATTGAGACAATCTTTGTCAAATGCGACATTTGACCATGGTTGGATATGATTGACCATGATTGATATTATAAACCCAAGTGAATAATAAACCCAATGGATTGATATTGTAAACCCAAGGGATTAATACTAAAACCCCAAAGGATTATGAACCCCAGGGAATAATATTAAACCGAAGGGACTAATATTATAAACCTTCGGTATGTAAACCCTAAGATTAATATTATAAACACTAAAATAAACATGGTTGACCATGGCTAACTTTCATATTGAGACAATCCTTGTCACAATGTGATGTTGGATCATGGTTAACCATGGTTGATTTTCATATCAAAACAATCTTTATGACATTTGACCATAATTAACTATGAATAATCATATTTGATTTTATAAAACATAGTTGAACATAAATAATGTCCTTTTTCAATATGAAGATTATTAAGATGATTGGTCGGTATTCCTTATTATTAAAAAGTGAAGATAATTGGGATGATTTGTCGTTATTCCCTAAGAATAGATAAAAATTAGACTTGAATTGAAAAAGAAGGAGTTGCAGCTCACAGGTGAGTACTGCACCTAGAGACCGCACTCAAACAAAGAGAACTCTCTCCGTACACTCTACATGCATCAAATGAGTAATTACATCATTAAGTACATTACTAGAGATCAGGAAGTTGCAACCAAACTCCTAAACTCTAAGAACAAATCCTAAACTAAGGAGATACGTTACAACTTGTGTAACCATTTCTCCATTAATACAAAATAATATTAATTATTTTCAACTCCCCCCCTTAATGGAGAAAGGATTATCCTGAACGCCTAGCGTCCCTCTAAAAAATTCAAACTTTACACGCCCAAGAGGCTTAGTAAAAATATCAGCCATGTTATCACAAGTTTTAAAATATTCAACACATATCTCTTTTGACTGTAGCTTCTCTCGAACAAAATGAAATTGAGTATCTGTTACACTAAAAAATGTCACCTTGACTACTTACAGTTAGTATGGCTCCAATCAACAAGTCATGCTACCCTCTTAGGCAAGTCTCATGCCTCTGTTATCCATCTCAAACTCAAAGAAGAGAGAAAGTCTTGTAAAAATCATGTTTATCTCTGGGGTCGCAGGTTCTCTCTAGCCTTACCTGCGGGGACGCTGATCATGTTCACAAAATATGCGTCCATGGACGCTCTGTATGTTAAGGGACAGGTGCGTCCCTCTGTAAAAGGCAAAATGCGCGAGTTTTATCTTGAAAAAGTTACTTGTGGTTACTTCTAGAACATTCTAGAGGTCGGTTTGATGAAATGGATGCGCCTCCAGTTGGTTCATGTATCTCTATTAAGGGGGAACCTATCCCATCAATAAGGGAGCTATCCCACCCATAGAGGGGGATGATCCCATTGATAGTGGACCTGAATAACCTCTTTACAGCACTATAAATGAAGGCATTGAGCCAGAAGGAGAAGAGGTTGGAGCTATACATTTTCTTTGGGTAAATGCTGCAGGATTTAGGTCTTCCATTAGAGCCTTTGTGAGGAGAGATTGTCTTCACTTGATTCTACTTGGGAGAGGGTGAGCTTTGTCAAAGTAGAGGAAAACCCTTGATGGACCCTGGGAGGAACTTGCACAACACCAAGGCCAGGTTGTAAGAGTTTCTTTGTTTCGTTATTAATACAAACTGGTTTATTTTTCTCAATAGCTTATGTTAATGAGTTATTTCATGTGTTCCTTGGTCTGCATGTTGAATATATGTTTTATTATATGAAATGCAAGTGCTTGGTAATTGTTTGATTGTTTGTGGTTGCAGGAATTGACTTGAAGGAGGAGCTCATCCGGATCGTCAAGAACGGACTTCAACAACAGCGTTTTGGAATAAGGTAAGCCTAAACACTTGTAGTTTTCATGTTGTAAAAGGTGTATTTAGAGAAAGATCACTCCATTTTGTCTTGTTTGTCATTAGAATGTCTTAGACTTCTAGGAAGGTCAGTCGTGTCCGCACCCTTGACAGATTCCGTGTGACAAATTGGCGACTCCGCTGGGGAATCCATTAATGAGAGAGTCTTTTCCTTTATATGAACTTTGCTTTGAGAAAATCATTTTTATTTTCTGGTTTTTGACTGTGAGAATTAGTATTTGGGTGGCTTAGCTGTAGCTTTAGTTGGCTTTAGTTTTTCTTCCTTTTTCCAGAAAGACGCAGTCTCTGTGTGCTGCACAGTGCGTCCTTGGACGCGCTGTTGTCGACTGCACAGTGCGGGGTCGCACCTGTGACAACTGCTGGCCTGCGTCTTCCTGTAAAAGTTAAGAAAATTCCATTTTTGCCTTAAATTACTTTTAGATTTTGTTTTTTCTTAGTGTTTTCTGCCCAGATCCTTTAGTACCCTGTCAAGAATTCTTACCTGAACTGGTTTTGTGAGCTTTGAGTGTTTTAGTGGTTTTCAACGAAGTTTAGACCTAGGGTTTGATTTTTGGAAAGGCTTTGTAGTAACTTTGAGCTTAGAAAGTTGTTCCAGCCTTAGATATCTCTGGTTAGTCAACCTTCTTAGAAGTTGAGCCTGCCGTAAAGTCTCCTTGTTTGAGCAACTTGTCATTTGAGTTGTTTTGGGTCAAATTTCGAATTGCTTGTTTTTAAAGTATTGATTTCCATTTTCAAAAAGGACAAAAAGATTAGAATTTTGTTTTGACTAGTTTTTGGTTCTGCAATAAGCTAGTCCTTGATTTGATTGTGATCAAGTAAAACACCTTAGAAATAATCATTGTTAGTTTTGGCCTCGTTAAGATTGCTTAGAGTAAATTTGCCTTTAGTTTGCTTATGAGTGCATTTTCATAGATTTTAAGAGTTGTTAAGATTGATTTTTGGTTATATTAGATTTATTTGTTTTATTAAAAGAAAAATACAAAAACATCTTCTTAAAAGTCTTGTTTCAAGTAGCTTTTTGTTTTCAAAAGAAGAAAAGAGTTTTTTCGTGCATGTAAAGAGAAGTTATGTTTTTATGCTTGGAAAAGAAAAACGAATTGTTTCTTTGATTGTCTTCAATTAAGAAGTTGCTTTTATAAGGATTGCATTCTCTCAACTTTTTAGTTAAGCAATTCATCGAAAAAGTAAAGTAGTGGATAAATCATTTTAGGTGCATTTTGTAGTGGTTTCGAGTCGAGTCAACATACCACTAGTTTCACTTCCATCACCTTTTGACTTAAGAAACAACCTTAAAAGTAACGCTTAAATTAAAATCAATCTAGTAATCTTTATTTTTCTAGGGCTCTGAAGCACCAACATAGCTTAGGCTAGGGTCTTGGAGTAGGTGAGTACTTAACTCTCCAAGACTACAAAACCAAACAGATAGTCTATCTTGAGTAGAACAAATCCAATTGTTTCAGTTACATTCTGGGAAAGCTCCTCTTAAAGGAGAAACACGAGCTCGTGTCCGAACCAGTGAGGGGATCATTCCTCCCTCGTTGGGAACGACGCCAGACAGTACGTATTACAAACGGTAAACCTCGGATTAACCATTGTCGAGGAGCCAGGGGTCACTTATCGGTAAACCTTGGATTGTTGTCAAGGAGCCGGTAAGGGGATTGGAGCTTGCTACTCTGCCCTTGCGTGCTGTCGGAGTTTAGACTGTTCCCCCAGGTGTAATTGTTGTGATTGGTAACCTTAGTGGCCATAATATCTAGGATTCTACCCAAGGTGACGGTGGAGGGAAGGTCCCACTGTACCTGGAGCAGACGTCGGTTATACTCACTTGGATTTTCTGGGGGGTTCGCTTCACTTCGAGACGGTTAAAGTGGAGGAACTTGGTCCAGTCTATTCATTAAGCAGGTTGCCGGGGTAACTGTTCCACCCACTATTTCTGTACTGAATCCTGCGAGGTTGGGCCTAATCACCAACTAGCGCTTTTGGTCCGGAAGACTACTGTTTGTGTGTGGTTTGACGCTCTAGATTATTTAGGCGTGTGCTTCAAATTTGATTGGTTCTTTAGAAGACTTTAGGTGGTTTGATTTGAAATTTTTTACTTTGTTTTCGTGTGTTGTAGTTAAAATCTTTAATTGTGGCGGAATTACCGAGAAGGTCCCGTCGTATTGCGGGCCAGTCTCCTGAAGTTGTATCTGTGGCCGAATTGTTGAGAAGATCCCGTGAACTTAGGGGTTCACCTCCTCGAGACGACCCCAGTTATTTAGAGGGTTTAAAGGTCCTTGTAACTCCTAGTGGCAGTAAAGTAGGTCCACCTGAAGAAGGAGAATCTTCTTTGGTAGTCCATCCAGATTACCAAAGATTAGAAACAGGTTACAATCCCGAAGCTGTTACAGTTTCCGAGCTTGCTGGTAGTTTTTCATCTGCCAGTGAAACAGGCGAAGAACCTGAAATTTCAGAACCTGTTACTCCAACTCCTAGTGTTCCTGATTCACCAAGAATAGAAAGAATAATCACCGAAAATCTTCCTGTTGGGTTAATTGCTATAGAAGAACTTGTTCCAGAGGAAGAAATAGGCGTTTCTGATTCTGAAGATCTAATTACCCTTGATCTAAGGGAGCGTGAATCCATCTTTTACAGTCCTCCTAGAAGTGAGTCTTGGTACCTTGCATTAACCAATTTTTTAGACAACTCAGTAGGTTTTTCTACACCTCGTACTCCGGTTCCACCCAGAGGAATTCATTCTCCTGTAAATATGTCTGGTCAGTCGTCTGTGTTTTCGCAAAGTCCTGAATCATTTTTACATGGCGGTCCTTCTGTTCCTACTGGGTATCAGTCACTTTCTGGTACCTTTGCGGGAGCATCTCCTCAACCTGTTGATCATGGGTTATTAGTTGGAAACAGTGGTAATGTACCATTGAGTATAGGTGAAGTTTATATGATGTCAGGTTCAACTCCCATTAACCAACCTCAAGGTGGCCAATTACCGCCTGGGGGGCAACCTTCGTTAATGCCTGGGGGGCAACCTCAAGGTACTTCATTTGTGACTGGGGGGCAACCTCAAGGGTATCAACCCCAAGGGTATCAACCCCAGCCTCAATATGTACCCCAAAGTCAACCTCAGTATCAGTATCAACCTCAAGGATGGCAACCTCAAGGATGGCAACCCCAAGGGTATCAACCCCAAGGGTATCAACCTCAAGGATACCAACCTCAAGGTCAAGGTCAACCCCAGTATTCGTATTTACCTCAAGGTTATCAACCTACGGGTCAATACCCTGGTCAAGGTTATCAACCACCTCAAGGGCAATCATATGGGACTACACCTTACAGTTATCAACCCTATCCTCAATACGGCTATGGATCTCAGTATCCTCAACCTGTTACGAGTCAATACCCTGGAATGTTAACATGGGATCCGTCACAGGGTCAACAGATGTCGCAACCAAGTATACAGTCGGTACCTCAAGCAGGACAACCTGCAGTTCCTGGTCCATCCCAGCAACCGCAACTTGTCCAGTCAAGTGTTCAGACCCCTGTAACTTCTGTAGTTACTCAGCCGCCAATTGCACCGAGTACTCCACCTCACACGGCTGCAGCAGCTACCGCTTCATCTACCATGCTTACATCTGGAGTATCGGCAGCTCCGGTTTCTACTGTCCCTGTAACCGTTCCTCAGACATCTGTACCGTTGTCTGGACCCACGATTCAAACCACAGTCCAGATGCCTGCAGGTCAACCTGGTACAAGTACGGTTGTTACTACTCAACCTCAATTTGTTCAACCTCCGTACCAGGGACAGTATCAACCTGGTCAAGCTGCCCAACAACCGGTTTACCAGTATCAACCGTATCCTGGGTACAATTATCAACCACCTCAACAACCCCAGTACGGTCCGGTTAATCCTGGTTTTCCAGGAGGATATAATATCCCCAATGCGAATCCTGTTCCTAGTTATCCTGGATATCCTCCTCCTGGGGCTGGTATTGTGACTCAGAGTTTCCGAGATCCTAACCGGCAGTTACCATTTATTGCGACTTTAGATTTACCCGACTTGACGCGCCTAACGAACGATCCAATTCAATATCTTCCGTTCTGGCCGCCAATGCCAAATAAGTTGCCCAGCGATATACCTAAGTTCGAAGGTAAGTCTGGAGAGGATCCGTCTAATCACGTGATGACTTACCACCTCTGGTGTGCATCAAATTCCATCTCAGATGATTCTATCCGCTTACGTCTTTTCCAGCGTACACTCATTGGTCTCGCAGCCAAGTGGTACATTGAGTTGCCACGGGCTTCTTTTTACAACTTTAGCCAGTTAGCTACTTCATTCTTAACTCATTTTCAGTTACCAGTCAGATACGATAATGGTACAGAATTATTAACTTCGCTAAAACAATCGACATCCACGTACATTTCTGATCACATCCATGAGTGGAGACGTCGAAGGAGATTAGTGAAAGTTTTTATCCCGGACCAAATTTTAGCTGAATGGTTTGTAAAATCATTATTACCAAGAATTACTGAAGATGTAGCTAAGGCCGGCGTAGTTACTGAGGAGCAAGTCATTGCTCAGGCACAATACCTTGACTTAGTTTACACTCAGTCGGGTACGTTACACGAGAAAATTCCGGATCTTCCCAAGTCAAACCAAATCGCTGCTGCTCCTTCGGGATCTCATGCCGCTGATGGTATGATCGGTATCGTGACTACGAAGAGTAAGAAGAAGTCTTCCAAGACCTCCAATACTCCAATTATCACTTTGCCTGATTCTCCGACAGGAGAGTCTTCTCCTCCTGAACTTACCGCCGACATTCACGCTGTAGAGTCATCTACGGCCAAATCCAAAAACGGTGGAAAGAAGAAAGGAAAGAAGAAGGCTAAAGCAGACAAGGCTCCAAAGGAGAAAACGGAAAAGTCGGAAACTAATGACGAAAAGCGCAAACCTCGTTATCCTTGTCTCATTTGTGAAGAAGATCATTTTACGAGAGACTGCCCTCATCGGGCCGAGGTAGTGAAAATAGTTAAAGGTTCTCCGACTCCTGCTGTGTTAAAGAATCCATTCCCGAGCAGGAAAATAAGATGATAGGTTCTTCTTCGAATGCCAGTGAAGAACCCATTTTGATGATGTCTCATGTCAGGATTGCGACTCGATCGCAAGATTATGGTAGTAAGGCTCCTGTTGATGGTAAAGAAGCAGAATCTTCTAACTCTAACCCATCAACCTCAGCTCCTGGTTCCGATCCACTACAGATCGAAAAACCTAACCCAGACTTAGTGATTAAGCCGCCCGCCAAGGGTGTACTTCGAAGGTCTGCTTTCAATCCACATGCGAGAGCAGCCCAGAATTACAACATTGTTGAAGATTTAGCTGTTTCACCTTCAGCAATGTCGGCACTCGAAGTGCTGCAATCATGTCCAGCGCAACGAAAATTGCTTTTGTCGGCTATTGGAGCTGTCGATGTTCAGGACCCGAACCTAATGATCTTTGATCTAGAAAGTAGTACACCGCGTCTCCCCCATCAAATGGCTTTCCAAATTCCAGTGATAGTCAAAAACAGGCCTATTCATCGGACTGTGATTGATGAGGGAGCTTCTACGTGTATTATGTCGATTCAATGTTGGAGATCGCTTGGTTCTCCTTCGTTGAACCAATCCCCCACCATCCTTAAGGCCTTTGATGGCCGTGGGTTCCGTCCGTTTGGTATTCTACAAGAATTGCCTATAGGGGTCGAAGGTAAAACCGTTAGTCTGGATGTGGAAGTGGTTGATGCCCCTCTAGACTACAACCTTCTTTTGGGTCGAAGTTGGTCATATGCTATGACAGCGGTCGTTTCATCGGTCTTCAGAGTCATTAAGTTTCCACATAACGGTAAGATCGTGACTATTGATCAGCTGACATACTTTTCATCCGACCCAACCTCTTCAGAAACTATCCAGCATGTTGGTAAAACGACAATCCCTTATAGGGACATTGGTGTAGGTTTAGTTAAGGATTCCGGTTTACTGGGAACTTTTCCTCTCCCTCCACTCAATGCAGACCCTTCGTTCGCAACAATTCATATGATCACGTCAGAAAACATTATTTATGATGATCCTTGGTATGTTCCCTCTGACTCTGAGCTAGACTCACTCGGTAATGTTATGCCGTTGAGTCCGTATGAGATTGCTTATGAAGCTCTTATGTCTTTTACCGACTTTCATTCAACCGACCAAATGAATGTGGTCAGTGAAGAGTCACTTTTCACCTCACCCTTAGAACGGATAACGTTTCCCGAAGAAGTGTCATCTGACGAACAACTTCGCGAAATCCTAAGTGTAGATGATCTACCATGGGACGATCTCCATCACAGATCTTCGTTTTTACCTAAGGATGATGTCTTTGAAAATGATTTTTCATCTATCTTTACCGCTGAATATGTCAAAGACGCTCAGGATCCAACGAAACATTCTGATTCAGAGCTGAATTTAGGGAATATTTCTCGTACTATTCCCATTGACATTTCAGTGAAGCCCGGAATCAAGGAGAACATTCATATAGGTGCCGCATGTACTGACGAAGAAATTGAAACTTACAAGGCCCTATTCCAAGAATTCCGCGACGTGTTTGCCTGGTCCTACGAAGAAATGCCAGGAATCGATCCTGCCATTGTTGTTCATGAAATCAAAACCTACCCGGATGCTAAACCCATTCGGCAACGGTTGCGTCAGATTCACCCTCGAAAAGCAGCTGCAATCAAAGCCGAAGTCGAAAAGCTGTTGAAAGCAGGTTTCATTTATCCGATCCCGTTAACGGATTGGGTATCGAATATTGTTCCCGTCAATAAAAAACAAGGAACAATAAGAATCTGTATCGATTATAGGGATATCAATCGAGCTTGTCCAAAAGACAACTATCCTACGCCTTATATCGATCAAATTATTGATGATTGTGCCGGAAGTGAGATGTTTTCCTTCATGGATGGTTTCTCGGGTTATAATCAAATCAATATTCTACCTGCCGATCAACCAAAAACGGCATTCATTTGTCCATGGGGGACATTTGCTTATTGCAAATTACCTTTTGGCCTTAAGAATGCCGGTGCTACTTTTCAACGGGCCATGTCTTATGCATTTCATGACATCAAGCACATTGTGCAACCCTATCTCGATGATTTGCCTGCTCATTCTTTACACCGAGCTGATCACCTTGTCCACCTACGAGCAATCTTTATGAGGTGTAGGCATTATCGAATTCGGTTGAATCCCCACAAGTGTGTTTTCTGTATAGAAACAGGTCGATTGCTGGGATTTGTTGTTTCCAAAACCGGCATTCGCGTCGATCCCTCGAAAGTCGAGGCTATCATCCAATTGCCTCCTCCTTCGAGTTTGCGCCAACTCCAAAGCTTGCAAGGGAAAGCAAACTTTTTACGCCGATTCATCCCTAACTACGCCGAGGTCACTAAAGGTTTTACACGGTTGTTGAAACAGAATGTACAATTCTTTTGGGACGAGATTGCTCAACAATCTTTTGATGCACTGAAACACGCGTTGACCCATGCACCGTTATTGCATCCTCCCAACTACAACCAGGACTACTTCTTATACCTCGCAGCTTCGCATTCCACCATTGGAATGGTGTTAGTTCAAGAAGATGAATTCAACGCAGAGCATGTGATATATTACCTTAGCAGAACCTTAAATCCAACTGAGTTAAAATATTCACATGTGGAGAAATTGGCCCTGGCAGCCGTTCAAGCTGTCCAGCGTTTTCGTCACTACATTCTTCTCCGCAAAACTACTGTTATTTCGGATTGCAACCCTATGATTTATATCTTGACAAAACAACTGCTAGGGGGCAAGTACTCTAAATGGATCGTCATCCTGCAAGAGTTCGACTTGGAGTTTGAGAAGTCCAAGTCTAAGAAATCTTTAGTCTTTGCGGAATTGATGTGTGATTTCCCGAGTGCTGACACAGAGACTGTGGCAGAGGAGTCCATTGCGGACGAATCTTTGTTTCTTATTAGCACTGTAGATCCGTGGTATGGGGATATAATCATCTATCTCCAAACCCAAACCTTTCGGCCTGAAACTTCCAAGGAAAACCGTCGAAAAATTCGGTTTCAATCCCAGCAATACAGAATTATTGGAGATACACTTTATCGCCTGGGGGCAGACTTAGTTTTTCGACGTTGTTTAACTCACGATGAGGCTGAGAGAGTTTTGAATGATTGTCACTCTGGAGCATGTGGCGGTCATATGTCTGGGTATGCCACAGCTCAGAAGGTGTTGCGCGCTGGCTATTTCTGGCCGTCTATGTTTAAAGATTGTATCCTTGCCGTCAGAAAATGCCACAACTGTCAAGTGTTTGATCGCAAGATGCGCGCTCCACCTGCTCCTCTCCACCCTATAATTGCCGCTGGTCCATTCGCCAAATGGGGCATTGACTTTATTACTTGTAACCCTCACTCGGCCGGGGGGCATGCGTATATCATCCTTGCGGTTGATTATTTTACTAAGTGGGCCGAGGCGATGCCTACATTCGACGCAAGCGGCAAGACAGCTGCACTTTTCGTATTCAATCATATCATAACTAGGTTTGGTGTCCCACAAGCAATCATTACGGACCATGGAAGCCATTTTCGAAATGTCATGATGACTGAACTTACAAGCCAGCTTGGTTTGCGCCACGATAGCTCTACACCTTATTATCCGCAAGCCAACGGTTTGGTTGAGTCAATCAACAAAGTTCTAGTCGTCATGATTCGACGGATCATTGGTATCCATCGAACGAATTGGCATAACATGTTATTTTCGGCACTATGGGCATATCGAACTTCAGTGAAAAATTCAACAGGTTTCACCCCTTTTCAGCTAGTTTATGGCTTAGAAGCTGTGTTACCTATTGAGTGCGAAATCCCATCACTTCAAATGGCTGTCGAATTACTTCCAGCTACTTCCGAAGAGGAGAAACGGTTGTTATACTTAGCTAAATTAGATGAGACTCGACGTGACGCTACTTTAGCTATCGAGACTCACGCGAAACGAATGAAAGCTCAGTACGATAAAAATGTAACCCCTCGAAGTTTTTCGGAAGGAGACCTAGTACTATTATATGATCAA
The DNA here is from genome assembly GCA_031772625.1 of Pinus tabuliformis. Taxonomy (NCBI): domain Eukaryota; kingdom Viridiplantae; phylum Streptophyta; class Pinopsida; order Pinales; family Pinaceae; genus Pinus; species Pinus tabuliformis. The sequence goes on along the minus strand of CM062806.1, from coordinate 67,961,654 downwards.
GCGAACGATAAGCTAGGTGCTGGAAAATTCGTTCCCATGTGGCATGGGCCCTACATTGTAAAGCGAAAGCTAGCAAAAGGGGCTTATGAGTTAGTTGATTTTGATGGGGACTCTTTGGGCAAACCCAGAAATGGACTTTACCTAAAGAGGTATTATGCTTAAAATGGTGGATGGAGAAATTTTTAGATAGGTTAGATTTCCTTTCTAGCTAGCAAGTGTGTTAGTTTAGTCAGTGTGCTTAGCTTAGCAAGTGTGGTTTTTCGTCATTATTTTGGCTCATCTTGGTTTTACTCTTGATATTGTAGATGTCGACGCCTCTCCAAACATACATTGGATTTGCTGATGGTGCTTGTCGTAGTACACGGAATATCTCTTCCGCAGCTTGGGTTATCTATTCGCCCTCTGACGAGTTAGTTTCTATGCATGGGGTAAGCCTCGGTCAAACAACGAATAACATTGCAGAATACAGTGCAGTGGTTGAATTATTATCCGAATCTATTTCATTTGGAATTCGACGTTTGATAGTGAGGTTAGATTCTGAACTTGTTGTATTACAGCTTAATAGAGTTTATGCCATTAGAAATCCTGTGTTATTAAGGTTGTTTTTGAGAGTGCGTCTCTTGGAACGTGAATTTGATTACATTGAATATCAACATATTCCAAGGTCTTTGAATACATTAGCAGATGCAATTGCTTCTCAAGTGTTGGACAGACATTTATAATAATCATGCAAGTAAATTTAAAGACATTTCATCATACATGTTAAACAAGATAAGCCGATAATAGTGATATATAGATATAGATAGAAGTGTGTCCAAAAATATATACATCGTCTTCGATCATAGGTTTAACACACCTTATGATCGGCAAAATGATAGTGCAAAAAAGTCAAAAATGTCACATGTGACTACAAAAGTGACTAGTCAATCACTGGTGGTGCTCTCTGTACGACACCACTGCGCGGGCTATCTTGCGCAGAAATCTCCTAAACGGTCCAGGGACTGCAACCACGAAGCGCTGAAGCCTCATTGGAATGTCATCCATAGTAGTCTCAGGTATATCTGCCGTGAGACGCTCTAGATCATGCTCCAAATCGGCTAGTACTTCTGCTGTCGCATCCTGTAAGGCCGGTGCCGGTGCAGCTGGATGTCGTCTGTCATAAGGACGGAGATTGGCTGGACGCTGTGGTCCAACATCTGCATTTTTAAAATTTTACTGTTACTTTGAGACGATATATATGAAAAATAAAAAAAATACATAATTAGAAAACTTGTGAAAATGAAAGTACCTCTGTCATCCCATTGTTCTCCCTGTGGAAGAACCATGTCCGGATCACCTCTGAAATCCATTCCGGCATATGGAAAGTCTTGTATCACAAAAAGCTGGCCCTCTAGCCAGTCGAAGTAACTGTCAGAGAATCGAACCACTGCAGCACCCTCGTCAGGATGCCGGGCCATCACCGCTACCCATCGAATAAGCTTTGGCTCCCGAGGACCCAAGTCATCAACTGTGAGTTGCTGAGGGATCAGCATAGGAATTCTCTCCAAGGCAAAGCTCACGACTAGAGGCCCATATCCAAAAGTCTTTAATCGTCCGTTCTTTGCCTTGGTTAGTTGGCTCTTCATATGAGCCGACACAGCTTCGCACCAGTTGAAGATGGTGCCTTGGTAACAGTCAACTGCCATCCGCATTTGGGATCCGGAAGCAATGTGCAAGGCGGCCGCGCCACAAATCCTAGTGACCGTAAATGCAATAACTCTAAGTTCCGCCAGAGCGATGTGCTTTATCTCTACACCTTTTTTATGGTGAGTCCCTGGTCTGCACCACTCCTCGCGGAGATCATCAAGGGATTGGCCACCCGGCCTGGTCCCCGCAAGGTTGAGTTGCTCACCTCTGTTTGGCAAGCCAGTGAGAAAGTATACATCCGAGGGCTCTATCTCGAGCTGGTGCCCTCCAATGTAAAAACATTGATCTTGAACGTTCCATCGCTCAACTAGCCATTCCAAAAATCTTACCTGGCCCCTCATGCCCGGTATGGTCCAATATTTGTACAATCCACATGTTCTTAAGGCATCCAGAGAGGGTTGGTGGTTAATCGCAGCTTCATCGTCTTCTACGTGCTCTCTCTCTCTCCAGTCCAACATGTTTTGGCCCTGCACATCAAAAGAGTCAATTAGAAATTAATTTGAGAAAATTTGGTGGTTTTTTGAGAGAGTTAGGGTTTTAAAATGCGCCCTTTGCGGAAGACGCACCCCGGCTTTTTAGCACAGGGCGTCCGGACGCAGCTCGCCTGAAGGCGGACCGCGTCCCCAGACCTTTTTCCCGTGTGAGAAAAAGTCGGGGGACGCGGCCCACCCGAAGGGCACCTGCGTCCGCCGAGGGGCGCATTTTGAACCCAAAACCCCCCCAAAAAATGAAACAGAGACCAAAAACAAAAAACTAAACGGATAAAAATGAAGAGTGGGATGTGTAAAATACCTCGGTGAAGCGGCGTTCGATTCCGACGGTCAGATTTTCCGCAGCAACCACGGGAAGTTTCTTGTCAAAAGCTCCTTTTTCAACCTCAACAGTGAAACGGTAAAAATGACATGGTAAAAGGTCTTTTTATAGGTTTTTTGGATGAATTAGTTCATTTTTTACCATGAAAAGATGTTTTCAAATGTATTTTTGCCTATTTTAAACAGGTATGAGTAATGTGTCGCTTTTGTGCAGGACGAAGGGATTTCAAGGGAAATTGTAATTTTTCACAAACAAAATTTCAGAGTCATCTTTTAAGCCCTTTTCTGACTCCTAAAACATGAAAAGATCGCCGAGTGTTTCTTTTTCACTCGTTAAAACGGAATTAAAAGACGGTCCCCTTTTAGCTCTTTTCTGACCGTAAAATCAAGAAAAGATTGCCGGGTTTTTGTCGTTTCAAACTCGATAAGGAAATAAAACGACGTGTCTTTGATCGCTTTTTACTTTTCAGATCAACGATTCTATTATGAAAGTACTCCTTGGTCGCAAGATCAAGCGGTTCCCCCAGGTATTATTTTATACTTTTTCGGGCTTGAGGGACACAAATATACGAAAAAGTTCAACGTGGAGTTTCCTTAAGTTTTTCAGACTCTCTAAAAATGAAAAACGCCGAGTTTCTCCTATACTGGGCTCGTTAAACTTTTACAGTAAAGGACCTGTTCAATTACAAACAGGAACGAACCACTCCTTCCTAGGGTTCGCATTTAAACTAGGTTGGACTCGTCCGAAGGATGAGCTTATAATCAAGCATATGTTATCCTCCTCAAGCTTGTTAAAAATAAAGAGGTACTTGCCAGAAATGGTGGGGGAAAAAAGAGAAGAATGAACCTATTTGTCACCTTTTGCCTCAGAAGAAACTTTATTACCGCTCTTGAACACGACACTTTTCATTCACCTGGGTTGGGAAATCTTTTACCTCACAGTTGACTAAAACACTTTGAAAATCTTTAACCGGGTTCAGGGATCAACTTTGAGTTATTCGTCATCTGTTGTGTCGTTATGTGTTCAAGAGGTCTGCAAGCAAAACTTTCATCTGCAAAATACTTGTCATCCATTGACCATCCCTGAGTCAGTCCTTACAGCAACATTTCTTCAACTTGAACAATGATTTCGTGTTGCAGGCTTGCCTGCAACGGGTCGCTTTCTATCGACATCGACACATTATCTAGAAAGATGACTTAGGAATCGACAGTACCTTGAAGTCTGCATGCATCAATGGCAGGTTTCTCGCCTTTGACGTCAGTTTACATCATTGACTTTCGATCAAAGGATTCCGTGAAGTGTTCGACATCAAAACATCTATTCACATTTCACGGGTTGTGCTTGGTACTTTGAGGACCATTGACATTACTGGTGGTTTCTCTCACGCTTGCTAACAGTTTACATCATTGACTGGTAATCAAGTGGTTTCTACCATGTTCGACATCGAATCATTTAATCACATGGCTAGAATCGTACCAATTCGGGAAGTAGAAGTGAAGACCCTGGATCTAGTTTCTACCATCCAGGCTGCGAGGAGTTTTGTATTCATTATCTATGTAGACTAATCATAAACAGATGGCTGCGTCCATACTGTGTCTACAAAAGTCTATAAAAATGATGTACTGCAAGATCATTCCTATATCAGAATAGTTAGTCCATTAGTTAAAGTTTTGAATCTGAGTATGGGAATGCCTACCTCAGTGATGATATAATCTTATCCATGTATTTTGTGTTGAAAATTGCAGGTTCCAACCAGGCCATCCACAAGGCAATCCTTGAAATGATAAAGCGCTTCACCCTTCCTAGAATTACAAAACCCTATTCTATTCCAGGCTTCGCACTTTAGGGGGCAATCTGTTACACTAAAAAATGTCACCTTGACTACTTACAGTTAGTATGGCTCCAATCAACAAGTCATGCTACCCTCTTAGGCAAGTCTCATGCCTCTGTTATCCATCTCAAACTCAAAGAAGAGAGAAAGTCTTGTAAAAATCATGTTTATCTCTGGGGTCGCAGGTTCTCTCTAGCCTTACCTGCGGGGACGCTGATCATGTTCACAAAATATGCGTCCATGGACGCTCTGTATGTTAAGGGACAGGTGCGTCCCTCTGTAAAAGGCAAAATGCGCGAGTTTTATCTTGAAAAAGTTACTTGTGGTTACTTCTAGAACATTCTAGAGGTCGGTTTGATGAAATGGATGCGCCTCCAGTTGGTTCATGTATCTCTATTAAGGGGGAACCTATCCCATCAATAAGGGAGCTATCCCACCCATAGAGGGGGATGATCCCATTGATAGTGGACCTGAATAACCTCTTTACAGCACTATAAATGAAGGCATTGAGCCAGAAGGAGAAGAGGTTGGAGCTATACATTTTCTTTGGGTAAATGCTGCAGGATTTAGGTCTTCCATTAGAGCCTTTGTGAGGAGAGATTGTCTTCACTTGATTCTACTTGGGAGAGGGTGAGCTTTGTCAAAGTAGAGGAAAACCCTTGATGGACCCTGGGAGGAACTTGCACAACACCAAGGCCAGGTTGTAAGAGTTTCTTTGTTTCGTTATTAATACAAACTGGTTTATTTTTCTCAATAGCTTATGTTAATGAGTTATTTCATGTGTTCCTTGGTCTGCATGTTGAATATATGTTTTATTATATGAAATGCAAGTGCTTGGTAATTGTTTGATTGTTTGTGGTTGCAGGAATTGACTTGAAGGAGGAGCTCATCCGGATCGTCAAGAACGGACTTCAACAACAGCGTTTTGGAATAAGGTAAGCCTAAACACTTGTAGTTTTCATGTTGTAAAAGGTGTATTTAGAGAAAGATCACTCCATTTTGTCTTGTTTGTCATTAGAATGTCTTAGACTTCTAGGAAGGTCAGTCGTGTCCGCACCCTTGACAGATTCCGTGTGACAGTATCGATATGCTTGGTATTCTTATGAAACACTGGATTATATGCAAGCTTGATGGTACTCTGGTTGTCAGGTTTGATAATAGCTGATTCTTTCTGTTGTAATGGTGTTGCTGCTGATCTGCATTGCTCCATTCTGAACCTTTCCAGCAAGCTTCTGGCATACTTCCCTTGAGTAAGAAAAGTTTGTCCAGTGTCTTCCCATACCTCCAATCTCAAGCAATAATGAAGGTTTCCAAGATCTTTCATCTCAAACACTTGTGACATCTGCTGTTTGATTTCTTTGATCAGATTGTTAGCATTCCCTGTTGATGAAATGAGATATTGGGGGTTAATCCAAAATCCCAATTCCCAAATAAATCGATCCTGAGGCCTCTAGGTTATGGCCCACAAAGCCTATCGGAAGCGTTCTTTAGGCTTTACGCTCTTAACCATGGACTTACTTTTGAATCGGAGCCACCATATCACACTATCGGCATTCTTAACTATTGGGAGTTTTTCCCCATCCGTCGGAGGCTTTACACTATCGGCATTAGGTCTTAAATCCCCGCGACCACACATAACACAATATACAGGAAACCCATGTACATGGATTTCAATCTTATACGGGTGCGTTTATAAATTGGCGGGTCCAGAACGCTGTCACCCTTCTGATGGCCGATCGCCGATCGAAGACTCCAACCTCCGATCGCTACAACCTTTCGATGGGCCGATCACCGATATGGCCGACAGTCGATCGCCGATTAGTTCATCGCACTATTGCCATCGCTATCGGTGGATCTCCAAAGCACCAATGCCTCCAATACACCCCGCGGACCCGACACATCTTATGCTCCCTTATATATGGATTTTGGGTCCGGCCTATCGCCGGTTCCCTATCAGCGGTTTATAATGAAATGGGTCTGCGGACCCGACGCCCCCTTCAAATTTCTCTTTATAATATTTCGGATCCAGTTATTTGAGCGTACAGTCTAAGCCTTTACGGACCCGACACTCCTTTAGGCTGCACTATATAACATTTCGGCTCCGGGATATCGGAGTGCTCAGTTAAGAGTTTAAAAGGCCCTCTTCGATGCGATATTGGTTTCGGACCCGATAAGGGTAAGAACCAATATTTATAATGCTTCACGTCCGCCCACTGTTCCGCTTAAGGAAAATGCATGAATCCTCTGTGTAAACAGAATAGCCACAATATTTTATAAGATAGCTTATGAAGCCTGCATATGCTAAAATAAAAAGGAATCGGCCATGAAGTCCTCAATCAAGCATCATGCGGGAAACAATAAGGGAATTCAACACTTTCAATACACAGTAAAATAAACTGTCTACTACATGCATATATATATTTACAGAAACCATTAATTCTGATACACAGGAAAACCAAAGACACATGAAGGCACAGTTTCAACACTTAAACACATGTAGGTATTATTATATATAGAACAATTAGAAACTAAGGCATTTCAGCCTTAGAGACAAGTTCCCACTCGACTACATTGTGAACATACTGTTCTCACTCTCTTCTATCTATTCTCTTTTTTCTCTTTTCTCTACCTTGAACACGCAGGTTCAACATACATATATATATATATATATATATATATATATATATATATATATATATATATATATATATATATATATATATATATATATATATATATATATATATATATATATATATATATATATATATATATATGAAGCATTGTTGGATCGGATCAGAAGGATCCGATCAACCCTCAAACCAAAAGCCCGAAAGCTCTTTATGCATGCATGCATGCTCATGACTCATGGCAGATTACATAAAAAGTCTTCAAGACTTATCCATTCTTTTCTTTAAATCTGTTTTAACTGCTTTAAAGCATATTTTCCCTGTTTTTCTCCCTTCTTTCAGCTCCATTGGTCCACGTCCTCCTCTTCTTTCCGCTTGGATTCCTCCCTTCGACTAAGGGTGCTGGATGCTCTTGCATCGGACTCCCGAGGCATGAAAGTTTATGACCTCCTGGTCATATGCTTCTCCTTGTCCTTAGCAATTCTACCCACTACATATCTTCAGTGGAACTGCTTTTATAATCTTTTTGAGCTGCAACCAACCTCTGCAGTAACAGTCTCCTCTGTTACACGATACCTCACCAAGCCCTCCGCACTCGGTCTTTTGGCATCCTTCTAGTTCTCTTCTCTGGAACCAATTGAGCACACCTTGCTCTAAGTTTCTACAAATATTCTCACCTTCCGTTGCCGCCATCTGCACGACAGTAAGACCACAAACTCTCCAGCTTTAGCACAACTGTACCTCTTGCTTCTTCTTCTTTCTCTCTGGAATCCTTCTCCTCGTAGGAAACTTTCCCTGCTCTGATACCACTTGATGAAATGAGATTTTGGGGGTTAATCCAAAATCCCAATTCCCAAATAAATTGATCCTAAGGCCTGTGGGTTATGGCCCACAAAGCCTATCAGAAGCGTTCTTTAGGCTTTACGCTCTTAACCATGGACTTACTTTTGAATCGGAGCCACCATATCACACTATCAGAATTCTTAACTATCGGGAGATTTTCCCCATCCATCGGAGGCCTTACACTATCAGCATTAGGTCTTAAATCCCCGCGACCACACATAACACAATATACAGGAAAGCCATGTACATGGATTTCAATCTTATACGGGTGCGTTTATAAATCGGCGGGTTCGGAGCGCTGTCACCCTTCCGATGGCCGATCGCCGATCGGCGACTCCAACCTTCGATCGCTACAACCTTCTGATGGGCCGATCGCCGATATGCCCGATAGCCGATTGGCGATTAGTTCATCGCACTATCGCCATCGCTATCGACGGATCTCCAAAGCACCAATGCCTCCAATACACCCCACGGACCTGACACATCTTATGCTCCCTTATATATGGATTTCGGGTCCGGCCTATCGATGGTTCCCTATCGACGGTTTATAATGAAATGGGTCTGCGGACCCGACGGCCCCTTCAAACTGCTCTTTATAATATTTCGGATCCAGTTATTTGAGCGTACAGTCTAAGCCTTTGCGGACCCGACACTCCTTTAGGCTGCACTATATAACATTTTGGCTCCAGGATATCGAAGCGCTCAGTTAAGATTTTAAAAGGCCCTCTCCGATGCGATATTGGTTTCGGACCCGATAAGGGTAAGAACCAATATTTATAATGCTTCACGTCCGCCCACTATTCCGCTTAAGGAAAATGCATGAATCCTCTGTGTAAACAGAATAGCCACAATATTTTATAAGATAGCTTATGAAGCCTGCATATGCTGAAATAAAATGGAATCAGCCATGAAGTCCTCAATCAAGCATCATGCAGGAAACAATAAGGGAATTCAACACTTTCAATACACAGTAAAATAAACTGTCTACTACATGCATATATATATTAACAGAAACCATTAATTCCGATGCACAGGAAAACCAAAGACACATGAAGGCACAGTTTCAACACTTAAACACATGTAGGTATTATTATATACAGAACAATTAGAAACTAAGGCATTTCAGCCTTAGAGACAAGTTCCCACTCGACTACATCGTGAACATACTGTTCTCACACTCTTATCTATATCCCTCTGTCTCTCCTCTTGAACGTGCAGGTTCGACACACACACATATATAAGAAGTATTGGATCAGATCACTTCAAAGATCTGATCAGATTCTCCCTGCTTTCCTCTTACAAAAGCACTAAAGCTCTCGGTACATGCATGATCATGACACATGGAAGATTACACTAAAATTCTTCGAGACTTATCTATTCTCTCTTTAAATTTTGCTTTAACTGCTTTAAAGCAGATTTTCCCTTGTTTTTCTCCCTTTATTCAGCTCCGCTGGTCCATGTCCTCCTTGCTCCGCTTTGGATTCCTCCCTTTCTCTAAGGGTGCTGGATGCTCCTGCATCAGACTCCCGAGGCACAAAAATTTATGACCTCCTGGTCATATCCTTCTCCTTGTCCTTAGCAATTCTACCCACTGCATATCTTCAGTGGAACTGCTTTTATGATCTTTGTGAGCTGCAACCAACCTCTGTAGTAATAGTCTCCTCTCTTACACGATACCTCACCAAGCCCTCCGCACTCGGTCTTTTGGCATCCTTCTAGTTCTCTTCTCTGGAACCAATTGAGCACACCTTGCTCTAAGTTGTTGCAAATCTTCTCACCTTCCGCTGCCGCCATCTGCATGACAGTAAGACCACAAACTCTCCAGCTTTAGCACAACTGTACCTCTTGCTTCTTCTTCTTTCTCTCTGGAATCCTTCTCCTCGCAGGAAACTTTCCCTACTCCGATACCACTTGATGAAATGAGATTTTGGGGGTTAATCCAAAATCCCAATTCCCAAATAAGTCGATCCTAAGGCCTGTGGGTTATGGCCCACAAAGCCTATCGGAAGTGTTCTTTAGGCTTTACGCTCTTAACCATGGACTTACTTTTGAATCGGAGCCACCATATCACACTATCGGCATTCTTAACTATCAGGACCTTTTCCCCATCCATCGGAGGCTTTACACTATCAGCATTAGGTCTTAAATCCCCGCGACCACACATAACACAATATACAGGAAACCCATGTACACGGATTTCAATCTTATACGGGTGCGTTTATAAATTGGCGGGTCTGGAGCACTGTCACCCTTCCAATGGCTGATCACGATCGGCGACTCCAACCTCCGATCGCTACAACCTTCCGATGGGCCGATTGCCGATATGCCCGACAGCCGATCTCCGATTAGTTCATCGCATTATTGCCATCGCTATCGGCAGATCTCCAAAGCACCAATGCCTCCAATACAACCCGCGGACCCAACACATCTTATGCTCCCTTATATATGGATTTCGGGTCCGGCCTATCGGTGGTTCCCTATCGGCGGTTTATAATGAAATGGGTTTGCGGACCGACGCCCCCTTCAAACTGCTCTTTATAATATTTTAGATCCGGTTATTTGAGCGTACAGTCTAAGCCTTTGCGGACCCAAAACTCCTTTAGGTTGCACTATATAAAATATTGGCTCCGGGATATCGAAGCGCTCAGTTCAGAGTTTAAAAGGCCCTCTCTGATGCGATATTGGTTTCAGACCCGATAAGGGTAAGAACCAATATTTATAATGCTTCACGTCCGCCCATTGTTCCGCTTAAGGAAAATGCATGAATCCTCTGTGTAAACAGAATAGCCACAATATTTTATAAGATAGCTTATGAAGCCTGCATATGCTGAAATAAAAAGGAATCGGCCATGAAGTCCTCAATCAAGCATCATGTGGGAAACAATAAGGGAATTCAACACTTTCAATACACAGTAAAATAAACTGTCTACTACATGCATATATATATTAACAGAAACCATTAATTCTGATACATAGGAAAACCAAAGACACATGAAGGCACAGTTTCAACACTTAAACACATGTAGCTATTATTATATATAGAACAATTATAAACTAAGGCATTTCATCCTTAGAGACAAGTTCCCACTCGACTACATCGTGAACATACTGTTCTCGCTCTCTTCTATCTATTCTCTTTTTTCTTTCTCTGAACACGCATGTTCAACATACATATATATATATATATATATATATATATATATATATATATATATATATATATATATATATATATATGAAGTATTGTTGGATCAAATCAGAAGGATCTGATCAACCCTCAAACCAAAAGCCTGAAAGCTCTCTATGCATGCATGCATGCTCATGACACATGGCAGATTACATTAAAAGTCTTCGAGACTTATCCATTCTCTCTTTAAATCTGTTTTAACTGCTTTAAAGCATATTTTCCCTGTTTTTCTCCCTTCTTTCAGCTCAGCTGGTCCACGTCCTCCTCTTCGCTCCGCTTGGATTCCTCCCTTCGACTAAGGGTGCTGGATGCTCCTACATCACCTATTATGGTCATATCATCTATATACAAAGAAATCAAAATAATTTGCCTCTGTTTATTAAACTTGGTATACAGATTTGGATCATTCAAGCTCCTATGAAAGCCATGTTGTACAAAAAATGAGTCATTTTTCTCATACCACGACCTGGGTGCCTGTTTTAAACCATAAAGTGCCTTTTTCAATTTACACACAAGCTGTTCCTGTCCCTTTTTCACAAAACCTTCAGGCTGTACTAAATAAATTTCTTCCTTCAAGTCACCATTCAGAAATGTAGACTTAACATCTAGCTGGTGTAGCTGCCATTTATGTTTTGTTGCTAAGGAAATTAGCATTCTAATGGTGTTTAATTTGGCTACAAGAGCAAAGGTGTCATCGAAATTTATTCCCTCTTGCTGTGAGTAACCCTTTGCTACCAGTCTAGCTTTAAGTTTCTCTATACTCCCATCTGCATTTACTTTTGGTTTATACAACGATTTGCATCCTATGGGGGTTTTACCTTCAGGCAATTCAACCAAATCCCTAGTATGGTTTCTGTTTATTGATTCTATTTCCTCATACATTGCAGCCCTCCATGCATCAGATTTACTTGCTTCCTCATAATTTGCAGGTTCTACAATGTTTAAAATCTTTGACATTAATGCATAGTCTTTCAATTTAGAAGGTAATCGAGTCTTCCTACTTGATCTCCTTGGTAGGGGACTTACCTCAAATCTGTCTATTTCAGCCTTTTCTGGGCTTGTATCATTGATTACATTGTCTGTTACTTCTTCTTCTTGTTTCTACTCCTGCTCTTCATTTTCCTCACTGTTTTCTTCCATTAGCAATGGAAATGTGCCAATCACTGTTAGAGTCATCCTTTCCTTCTTCAACCTGTTCTAGTTCTAACATTGTAAATTCCCCAGGATTCCTAAGATTGAAAGGACCAGCATGTTCGTCCTCCATAAGTCGCATAAGGCCTTCAACCAGATCAGAAACGAACTAGAAACTCCGTGTCTGTTTCCCATCTCCATAGACTGTCAAAGGCTCCTTGCACAAAGCCTGAGCAACAAAATTACTTACAACCCGACCATCATCAAGGCACATTCATGGACTGTATGTATTGAAAATTTGAGCAATCCAAAACTCAACATTTGCTCCCCTGTGATAATCCATAGTCAGAGTTTCGGTTGTTCTCTTACCCTCATCATAGCAACTGCGGACTCTGATGGGATTAACATTGCCCCAGTAAGCTTCAGTTTGAGGATGTTCAAGAGGATCTCCATAAACCTCACTAGTACCTGTAAGCAAAAAACGTGCCCCAACACGCTTGGCAAGTCCGAGCATGTTCAAGGTTCCCATAACATTAGTTTTGATAGTCTTCACATGATTGTGTTTGTAATGCACAGGGGAAGCGGGGCAAGCCAAATGGTAGATCTGATCAACCTCCAACAATAAGGGTTCCACAACATCATGCCTTATCCGTTCAAACCTCGGATTGCCAAAATGATGCAAAACATTCTCCTTCCTTCCTGTGGAGAAATTGTCGATAACAATAACACTGTCGCCTCTTGCCATGAGCCTGTCAACTAGATGACTACCAACAAATCCAGCTCCACCTGTCACGACAACTCGCAGGGAATTTCTCTTCAAACCTAGGAGCACTTTAGCCCCCGAATTCACCATCGAACCCGAATGATGCTGAGCAAACCGAGAAACAGGAGTCTCATAAACAACCCGATGAGGTTTGTCGGGCACAAAACTTCCATTTTCATTAACATTAGAAGCCAAAAAACCAGGCTAAAGGATAAAGAAAGTCGATGCGATGGCGATTCCTATCAAAATAAATAGTAGCCACTGCTCCTTGAGCAAATAATCCACTGACCTGATAATAGACCATGGATTTTCTAGCTTAAAAGAGTACTCATCACTGTTATTCATATTGGACTGATAAAATTTCTGATCCTCTGATGAATAAATCTTCAATCAGCCACCATCGGGCGAGTTCGATCTGCTGCCACCATACAGATCAGGAACTCCAATGCGCCACCACCGGGCAAATCGAATCTGCTGCCACCAAATAGATCAGGAACTCCAATGCGCCACCACCAGGGAAATCTGATCTGCTGCCACTGAACAGATCAGGAACTCCAATGCGCCACCACCGGGCAAATCCAATCTACTGCCACCGAATAGATCAGGAACTCGAATGCGCCACCACTGGGAAAATCCGATCTGTTGCCACCGAGCAGATCAGGAACTCCAATGTGCCACCACCGGGCAAATCCGATCTGCTTCCACCACGCAGATCAGGAACTCCAATGTGCCACCACCGGGCAAATCTAATCTGATGCCACCCAGTAGATCTGAAATTTCAATGCGCCACCACCGGGAAAATCCGATTTGCTGCCACCGAGCAGATCTGAAATTTCAAAGTGCCACCACCGGGCAAGGCCGATCTGCAAAAAAATTGCAGATTTTCCAAAGAGAAAGAGGCTGGCACTTCTCGACGGCTAAAGATCCGTGCCAGAAACAAAATCGACGCATCTTACGAAATTGGCGTGATTAATCCTTGCTTTTCTGCACCAATGGGAATTTCTGGCACGCTGGTGCGATTATCACTATCAAAACCGCGCCAAATGGTGTGACTGTTCCTTAATAAACCGCGCCAACCCTTCTTTCTGCTAAAAAATGGTGCGACTGTTCGCGACGAAACCGCACCAACCCTTTCTTGCGCTCAGAGATGATCAGTCATCTGAGACGTGTGCTTCAGGTGTTACTGCAGTCCACCTGATTCTACGAATGCTTCTGTACACTCCTACCGCCACTATAGTTATGTAATCAATGATGCATCCTAAAAAAAAAATTAAGGTTGTCCCTACTCTATGCTCTGATTCCAAGATAAAAAATCAGGCTTGAATTGAAAAAGAAGGAGTTGCAACTCACAGGTGAGTACTGCACCTGGAGACTGCACTCAAACAAAGAGAACTCTCTCCGTACACTCTACATGCATCAAATGAGTAATTACATCATTAAGTAAATTACTAAATATCAGGAAGTTGCAACCAAACTCCTAAACTCTAGGAACAAATCCTAAACTAAGGAGATACGTTACAACTTGTGTAACCATTTCTCCATTAATACAAAATAATATTAATTATTTTCAACTAGAATGAATCTAAGATCGCTAGAGGAGTTTTGACCTCATTAGCGTATGGAAGATTATTAGGATGATTTATTGCTATTTGTCGATAAAAATAATGTAAGATTGTTACATTAGACTTCACCACATTGCTCGAGTCGTTAAACGATATTGGACCTTTTGTCATATCTCAAGCATGCCGAATTTAATGAAGTATTTATTCAAGTAGTTGGTTTTTTTTGTTTTGTTGTTTTGTTTTCATTTTCATTTTCTTTTCTTCTATTATTATGCGTTTGAAAAATGCATGCGTTGATCTCTGATAAATTTGGGAATACATTCATAATTTGTTTAAAATCCTTGGGTAAACTTTAATGGTTTTATAAGGATCCGGTGTGAGTGCGATGTAAATTTTTGTCGATTTGAGAAAATGCAGATTCATGCCATAACAAAGTCATGGACCCTGGTCCCTCACCGAAAATTCAATATTTTTATATTTGTAGGTTATGACAATTCAATATTTTTATATTTGTAGGTTATGACAATTCAATTCTTTTATCATTTGGCTCCTTCGCATAAGTCCATCACAATTAAATATTTTTATATTTGTAAGTCATCGGAAATCGATATTTCATTTGGCTTCCTCGCTTCCGGTATTCTATAAAGGAGCAGGAACGAAACACTTTCTTCATCATTTGATGGCAACAAGATTCAATCATGTTTTCCTTGAACAAAGCACTTAAAATGAGTCTTTCCTCCATCGGGATGGGACTTAATCTGGCTTTAGTGAAGCCATAACCTTGTTCTTGAGTCAGTCCTCCTTCAGTTGGTTATCTCTTCCAATCATATGGAGAGTTTGTTAATGCCTCAAGCATTGCAAGCTTATACAAAATTATCTTATGCTACCATAAAGTCACATAGAGTCGTGCTTCTGTTCAAAGGAAGTAAAGTTGTTGTCGACCATTCTGCGGTGTCTCTTGATTCATTTTTGTTAGCCATGCCCAGCCTGTCAATTTATTCTTAGTATGACATCACCTACATGTCCTTTCACTTGTGTTGGTTAAGAAGGTCACCATTGACTTCTTACTGGTGGTTCTCCTCTTATCGACTCTGACAAAGCTCTTTGAGAGTAGACCTAGAGTTTCACCGTGGCCCTATGTACATCATTGATAGGTGACCTTGTGCTCAACATTGATCAGTATTATGGATCTTTTACTGAGTAGTTTCCCTTGTGTTTGACTTCAGCTTATATTATCACACATTTGGATTCGTTCAATACCTTGGTTTTCATTTGACCCTATTGATGGATTCCTCGCCTCTCTATCATTTTTCATTATTGGTTGGTTCATAGGATTTCTGTCGTGTGCTAGCCATATCTTGCGTACATCAAAAATGTACTTCAGAATGGTTACTTCATCTATCTTCGTCCGAGTTCTTCCAAATTATTGGCCTACAGGTTACACTCATGCTGGTTGATGTGGGATGCCTTAATTCCTTCCTTCCAGTCAATATTTTTCCATCAAATTCAACTCATTACTCTAGGAACAAGTTCTGGAGTCCTCTTTTTAGTACCTTAGGGTTTGCAGTCATTAGTGGCAAACTCCTTCACTATCGACAATGAGAATACACTAATGTCTCCTAATTGGTAGATTCCTTCAAGTGTTCAAATTGAACACATTTATTTGCACTTGTTAGATTGTAGTAGGGTACCTTAACACTCATTATCATTATTGGTAAGTTGTCTCATGTTTTTTGACGTTATACATCAATTATAGGTAATCAAACGATTTCTCACATGTTCGAATTCAACTCATTTATTTCCATAGTGTAGAATGTACCATCTACGATCGGTGAAGACTTCAGGTTGTGTTAGCATCTTGGTTCACTTGACAGCTCCTTCAGTTTTCTACTAATGAAACCTCCCACCTTTATATGTTGCATTCCTTCACAACAAAATCTTATATGTTGGCACCAGATTTTATGTAGTACCATTATTCCACACCTATGACTTGGTACTTTTATGAGAATAAGTTATGCAACATCATTGATTAGACACTCTTCTAACATCATTGATCAGATATTCTTCCATATGTGATATCGAGATATCGATTCGTTGTGTTCCTTCACAGCTATGATATGATTATCCATTATGTATTTTATGTGCTCCTGCTATAAATTTATGTATACATTCTAGATCCGCTTTATACTTGATCAGCAGACATGATTTATTACTTCTGAGCATGGGTATGCCTGCCTCAAACATGAGTTTTCTTTCTAACTCCTTCCGAAGGTATTTGATGGGCAGGAATGTTTGGCCCCTATACTACTAGTGTAACCCCCTATTGTTGTTAGTATAACCCACTTATTATATTGATGTACCCATGTAGTGCCCATATTGTTACTATTGTGCCACATAGAAGCCCACTATTGTTATTATTGTGCCCTTACATTATTATTGTTATGTCGGCTCTGATTATGTTATAACCCCTTAGACTCCTATATATAGAAAGGAGGTCTTTTCATTTGTATCATCCAACAATTGTTCATTTATGTAATGTAAAGGAGGTTTCCCCCTCGAAGAGGTTGAATTCTAAGGCGTGAATCTCTCTTTTCTATCTTTTTGTGAGCTGGTTTCATAACATTTGGTATCAGAGCTTTGGATTCTAGGGTTTCGCTGCTCCAAACAGGTCATCGTGGAATTGTCGCTATAACTTTTTTTTCTGTGACATTTCAGAAGTCGCAAAAAAAACCCATTTGAGAAGAAATCGCGGTGAACCTTGGCTCCGAATTTCAGAGTTTTTCGCGCGATATTTTCGGAGATATGATCTGAGGAAGTTGGTCTTTTTGCAGACTCCTGAATTACACTCAAAACAGGTGACCTGGGGAAAATCGTCATAACTTTCTTTCTGAGCATCGGATTGAAATTTCGTAAGAAGGTACAGAAAGAGCACGGACTGTAGTTTTCTTGTATATATTTTTCAGAGCCAAAGGTTGAAACAATGACACGTGGAACTTCATACAAGTTCACTCTTCTGGAAAGGTCTATAATCAAGTCATCTTGGGAGACTACAGGTTTGCGATTTCAGAACTTAAAGATCTGAAACTACAGAGTTATAGTTGTTTAAAAGTAGATCTCCTAAAATCAAGAAAAAGCAAGATGAGGAAGTTTGATGGCAAGGATCCGGTAAATTGGATACTTCAGATGGAGCAATATTTTGATCTACATGGTGTAAAACTATTACAAAAGGTATGTATTGCATCTTCATATTTAGAACCAGATCAATTTTTATGGTACAAAGGGCTTTGTTCTCGTAAACAACTTGTTACATGGTCAAGATTCACGGAGGAAATGATAGCACATTATGAGGATATAAAGAGCAACACCTTCTGTAGAGCAACACCACAACAATTGGAAAGACTAAAAGGGTTGTGTGACATAGTGGAAAGAAAAATTATGGAAACCAGGAAGCGTACCCCTCACAACTATAAAGATGGAAGTGTTGTTTCTCCTAGCCTTCCACAACCTACAAGGGTTACACCACAACAATTGGAAGAAAAAAGAGAAAAAGGGCTTTGTTACAATTGTGATAACAAATGCACTAAAGGTCATAAGTGTGCTGAGAAGAAATTATTTTACATAGAATATGAAGAGGAGGAAGAAAAGGATCAAGAAACATCAAAAGAAGAAGATATATGCCAGGACCCCACCCCAGAGAAAGAAGAAATGAATTAGACCATATCTTGTAAAGCATTGGCAAGAATTACCACTCCTCAAACTCTCAAGATAAAAGGACATATCAAGAAGAAAAATGTGCAAGAAGTGAAAGATCACATCGAGAAAGAAGAAATGAATCCAACCATATCTTGTAATTCATCGTTCGAAATTACCACTCCTCAAACTATCAAGATAGAAGGACATATCAAGAAGAAAAATGTTCAAGAAGTGAAAGATCACATCGAGCATCAAGAAATGAATCCAACCATATCTTGTAAAGGATTGGAAGAAATTACCACTCCTCAAACTCTAGAGATAGAAGGACATATCAAGAAGAAAAAGGTTCAAGCAGTGAAAGATCACATCGAGCATCAACAACAAGTTCTCCAACTTTTAAAGGATAACGCCACTTCGGTGCAAAATCAAATGAAACAACAGGTAGATCAACATCGTAGTGAAAAATGTTTTGATGTAGGTGATTGGGTATTTTTACTGCTACATCTCAAGCAAGCTATTTATGAGAAGGAAATGTTGGCAATACTACATGCACTTAAAAAATGGCGACCTTACCGAAAGAGAATACTCTTCAAGGATATGGATGTGGAAGCATTGTTTTTTGCTATTTATATTATCCAACCAAATTGGATAAACGAAGCAAGGGATGAATGGAAGAAGGACGAAGAAGTATGGCCACTTATTCAAAAGTTGCAAAAGATCCCAATTCAAGCAATATTGTCAGAAATTGAAGAGGAAGGAAAAATCATATTGGAACCTGGAGCAGTCACAGAAACAAGAACCCGACAGCTACGAAATCGATCAATTTCAGAGTATTTCATCAAGTGGAAGAACTTACCTGCTGAATATTCCACATGGGAGGACAAGAATTTTATACAGAAGCATCAAGAACTACTCAAGCGTTGAGGACAACGCTTTTTGAAGGAGAGGGGCATGTTAGGCCCCTATACTACTAGTGTAACCCCCTATTGTTGTTAGTATAACCCACTTATTATATTGATGTACCCATGTAGTGCCCATATTGTTACTATTGTGCCACATAGAAGCCCACTATTGTTATTATTGTGCCCTTACATTATTATTGTTATGTCGGCTCTGATTATGTTATAACCCCTTAGACTCCTATATATAGAAAGGAGGTCTTTTCATTTGTATCATTCAAGAATTGTTCATTTATGTAATGTAAAGGAGGTTGCCCCCTCAAAGAGGTTGAATTCTAAGGCATGGATCTCTCTTTTCTATCTTTTTGTGAGTTGGTTTCATAACAAGGAATCTAGTAATATCCTCTTGGGTTTTCAGATGACTCCTCTCTCTATACTTAATATATTTTGGCCATCATGTACCCCTTCTAACCTCATATATTAGGGGGCATCTGTTATAGCATCATTTAGCACTCTTATAGACTTGATGCTCTTTTATAGCCCCGAGT
This sequence comes from Pinus tabuliformis, assembly GCA_031772625.1. NCBI lineage: Eukaryota > Viridiplantae > Streptophyta > Pinopsida > Pinales > Pinaceae > Pinus > Pinus tabuliformis. Next base: position 67,942,068 of record CM062806.1, on the reverse strand, counting down.
AATCCATTTTTCCATACAGACTTGATCTTATATTAAAAAATAATATTTCAAATTCCATACATGACTCTATCCGCACTAAATCACATACATACATGGGTCCTATACCACTACACCCACATATACTTTTTAAAATATGAAAAAATAAAATAAAATGTTATTTTACGGGTAGGGTTTACGGGTTTTACCGAAATCACACCTACAGGAGCCCATGGCACAACTGAAATAACCAATTTCAAGTGGTCTATATACTCCCCTTGGGTAGGTCTAATGGATACAAGAGAAGGGCTATCAACATTATACCCATTTTTCTCCAAAATCAAGTATGTTTTTCCCATGCCTCCTACACTCCTAGTCTCTCGGAAACCCTAGTTTCTTTTGCAAATATGTTCATCATCCTTATAACATCTCCTTACACTTGTTAGAGAGGTTGTATTTGTGGATCAGGCTAGACAGATCCGTAGGAAGGCTTCGTCGATGCCTTTGGCCTAGATCAGGTTGTACCTTTCCTATACCTATTGTTGTTAATCAATAAAGAAGCTTATGTCTTGTTCTTGATATGTTATTGTCTCATGAATAGTAATTTATATGCTTATATATGATGATATAACATATATTCTATGTATGCATATTGAATTATCTATTATTGTAGAAATTCTACAAATTATTTGCAAATCTCACCCTCAAATCTATGTATAATATTTGATTGTAGATTAACCCGATAATGCAATATAACCAAAGCAAAATACTATAACCTACTTCTACTATCAATTTGCGGAAGCTTAAAGATTGAACTCAAGATTGAGCTGAACACATATAACCAGAAGAAGAATAATCAATCACACAATACACATGAAAATACTTTGGGGAAAGCCTCAACTAAAACCCCACTATCTGTATTATCATACAAGGTGGAAATAAATAGGAATCATACAAAGCCGTAGATCTCACAGCTAGCCAACTCTCAGTACAATCCTCACAGATGCTCACAGGTAATCCTGGCTTCTCTCAAGTCTTCCTCTCTGCCCTCCAAGCTCCTATTTCCTTGCATTGTTCCTAGTGGTTGATTCTCACCTCACCAAGTGGAACACTGCTCTAACACACTATCAGAACTGCGCAATCCTCAAGGTATTATTCCCTGCTGCATGCATGAGTTTTCTTTATAGGAAAACACATGCAACTGATAGTACACTATCCTTGTCTTTAATCTCAACTGGGTCTTTCTCATCATAGACATGCATGAGTTTCTGACGAGGGAATATTCAGTTAAATGGAGTACACTAGTTGAGTGCATGCATGCATAAACTTATTGTTAACTCTCTATTAGTTCCTTAGACAGTTTGGAACTAATGTAACTGGACTTAACTCAGTAAACTGAGTCAACTAATTACAACCCAAATATAACTCAATCTTATCTCCTAAATTTTAGGGATAACTCTTGCATGACTTCAGAAAGACTTCTAACTTGAATTTATCCAACTAATTAATTCAAAATGAATTAATCAATTATTTTCAAGTAGTTGTTAAGACTAAATTCGATTTTAATTCACAATTTAATTCAAGGACAAATTAAATTGGAATATTCTTATTGCCACATTTCAACACTCCCTCTCAACAAGAAAGGGATTATCTACCACCCCGAACCTGTCTCTATGAAACTCAAATTTACACTTTGACAATGCCTTTGTCAAAATGTCAGCATCTTGCTCCTCTGTCGAAATATACACTGCAGCAACATGAGCCTCCTCGATTTGTGAAAAGCCATGGGTAAAAAATCTTTCCTTATGCTTCTCCACACTATCATCAACAATTTTCTTTACCTTATAAAGCCAACAGGAACTCACAACTGATTTGTTCACTGGTCTCGGAACCACCTCCCAAACATTGTTACGAACTATGGAGTCACACTCCACCATAGCATCAACCCAAATCGGTTGCTACACTGCTTCCTCAAAGGAAGATGGCTCAGTCTCAATACATTCCCCCAACAAGGGCCATGTATCTAGTGTACCTCTCAGGTGACCTCCTTTGTCTGCACTGAGAAGATGGTGCTCCCACATTCTCTCTCGCATCCTTCAACAATCTTTCAACTTCTCTTGTGCGCTTCCATCCATCTCTGGAAGACTCTACTTGATTGGATGTCTCCACTCCTAAAACCTCTACATGCGGCTGCTCCGCATCAGTCTGAGGATCCTCCACCTTAGGAACCAACAGTTCCTCCATAGCCTATAGTTGGAGTTCCCTCTCAATGGAAATCGCATGGCCTTCTGCTCGTCAAACTTGAGATCTCTGTGAACCACTATCCTCCAACTGGTAGGAAAGTACACCCGATAGTTGTGATATGTATCAGTGTACCCCACAAGTATCCACAACATTGCTATCGGCTCAATATTCTTCCATGCATCCTTTGTCACATGGAAATATACCAATGAGCCAAAGATCCTGAACTGACCAACATTTGGTCTCTTATTGGAGAAAACTTCCTCTAGTGTCTTCATCCCAAGTATGTGATGCAGCTTCAATTCTACATATAGACTGTTGTGTTGCATGCCTCGGCCCACAAGTGAAGTGGTAGGCCTTGGTCATGTAGCATCACCCGTGCTATCCCTACAATAGTTATGTTCTTCCTCTCGACCACCCCATTCTGTTGTGGGTTATGAGGTGCTGCCAACTCTCATTTAATTCCTTTTGCTTCACAAAAGTCTTTAAACTCTTGAGAGACATATTCTCCATCGTTGTTTATTCTCAAGGCCTTGATTTTCTTCCCTGACTCTCTCTCAACCAAATATTTGAACTCACAAAACTTTGTGAAGGTTTGGTCCTTCTTCTACATGAAATAAATCCAGCATTTACGAGAATAATCATCAATAAAAATCAAATAATACCTTTGCTTCATTGTGGATATTGTCGAGAATGGTCCACACACATTAGTATGAACTCGCTCTAAGATAGCCTTTGCTCGACTGTCTCTTTCATGAAAGGAAGACTTGGTGTACTTTCCCAAGGTACAACCTTTGCATGTGTCAACTTGCTCAATTTTACCTTTGGCAAGTCCTGTAGATATCTACTGCATTATCTTCAAAGCCCCATGATGCGAATGGCCTAACCGCCTATGCCACAACTCACAAATGTCTTGGCTTTGCACCAATTCTACTTTCATACTCAATGCTACACAATCATCTACCTCTAGTTTATAAAGATTCTTCACCTGAATCCCTATCCTCTTGGTCTGACCCATGGCTATGTGTCTTAGGAACGCCTTTCCTTTACTGAAGACAACATCGTAGCCTTTGTCCTCCAACATCATGACCGATGCCAAGTTCTTCTTCAGTCTAAGCACATACTTCACATCTGTCAAGGTGATAGGAGCTCCATGCTCCCTCTGAAAAGCAACTGTTCCCACTCCTGAAATACTATACTTTCCGTCGTCACCCATCTCTATGGGCATCTTGAGGTCTTTCTCCTCCAAGGTACTGAATAAACTTTTATCGTCGGTCATGTGGAATGAGGTTCCACTGTCAAGATACCAGACACAACCCATCATCGATGACACCATGTATACGTGTTGGAAATAATACTGAGAGGGGGGGTGAATCAGTATTATCAGGCAATTTACCAAATCTTCCTTATTTGATCTTTTGAATTATTCTTGCATATCAGTACCATAAAATAATGAGCATGAATAAAGAAAATAGACAGTCACACCAAAGAACACAAGATGTAAGGTGGAAACCCAATGCGGGAGAGAAACCACCTGCTGCAATATGTCTCTATCTTCTTTCAAGAAATTCTTTTTACAATGATTTTGTACTGGTGCAGTCCTTTACCAGCATGCAGGCTGCAACCTACAGAGAGCTACAACTCTCTCTCGTTTTCCAGTCTCTCCTGGAAGGGAGCTACAACCCCCTACTTCTTTTCATGAAGAATCAAATGATCAACAAGAATACAACAGATACAGTCCACTACAGATATCAGATCAGTAATTACAAAAATAACCCAGAACACCTTATGAACAGAAATATACAGTCAACAGATCATCTTAAGACAGGGACGCATATTTTCTTTCTGTGGCCTGCGACTGGACGCAGTCTACCTTCCGCTGCTCTGCGTGCAGACGCACTGTTCCTCTAGGCTTTGCTGCGACCGACGCACCGAGAAACACTATCGCGCCGCGTCTTTTGCTTCAGAGACGCACCCAATAACACAGTCGCGCCGCGTCCTTTACCTCAGAGACGCACCTGAGCCTTTACTGTACTGCGTCCCGGCGCACTTTCCCTTCACTGAACCTGCGTCCCTTCAGATATAAAAGATATGAGGACTTCAGAACCAACCCAAACACTCAGATCCATAGATCTGATCATGCGCCATAGAGATCACAGTCCATTAGAAGATTCGCCTTCATAGATCTGGACTAGATCTCACCAAAAGATATTCAACCAAGATGATGCATAATCCAAATGAACTCCTTTGCTTTATATAGGCAAGCTTCTCCCCAAAACATGGAACAAAACCACGAGCCGACACCATAGAAACACAAAACCGTCGGCTAGATACCACACAAGAAACCCCCACGTGCTTTTCTCTGCCTTGAAATGTGTGCACTGGGCGGACGCACCTCCTGAACGGCTGGCCTGCGTCCCTGGACGCGGGTTCTGTATGGTATACCTGCGGGGACGCACTTGCTGAACATATTTCCTGCGTCCTTCTTGATTTATCACCTGAATGGGTTTGCCATCAAGGACAACACCTGAATCATAATGCCAACAATCTCCCCCTTTGGACTTGATGGCAACCACATAATCTTCAGCTTCATTCTCCCCCTTTGACATCAAGGGCAAAGGGTATGCTCCCCCTATGCTCATGCATCTCCAGATCTGTAACCAGAAATCCATCATGAAGGAGATAGAGACATATTGCAGCTATTTCCAAGATCTCCTTCTCCATAATGCCAACAATGCATTATGTGCTCCCCCTGAGCCTATACCACCAATAGGAAGATGATCAACAGTAAGATGATGCATCAACAACCCCCAGCTTTTGCCTGAGGTATTCAAAAGTGTCCCTGGGCAACGGTTTGGTGAAAATATCAGCAACTTGTTCCTTAGAAGGAACATACTCCAACTTGACCTTCTGTTCAAGTACTTGTTCCCGGAGAAAATGGTACTTGATTGGTATGTGCTTGGTTTTTGAATGCATAACCGGATTCTTTGAGATGCTGATTGCACTTGTGTTGTCACATAAGATAGGGATTGGAGGAGTACAAGTGATTTGATAATCCTGCAAATTCTGCATCATCCAAAGGAGTTGGGTGCAACAAGATGCAGCAGCAACATATTCTGCTTCAGCTGTAGACAAGGCAATTGAACTCTGTTTCTTGCTGAACCAAGAGACCAGTCTGGGACCCATAAAGAACGCACCACCACTTGTGCTTTTCCTGTCATCCACGCTTCCGGCCCAATCTGCATCTGTATAGGCATGAAGAGTAAGATCTGTATCTCTAGGATACCATAAGCCATAATTTTGAGTCCCTTGAAGATATTTGAAAATTCTCTTCACTGCTTGAAGATGAGTCTCCTACGGATTTGCCTGAAATCTTCCAACTATTCCAACTGCATGCATGATGTCTGGTCGGGTACCTGTCAAATATAGTAAACTTCCAATCATAGATCTGTAGGTTGGTTGATGTACTGCTGCAGATTCATCATTTGCACTGAGACTGCATCCTGTGACCATGGGTGTACATACTGGTTTTGCATCTTCCATGCCATATTTCTTCAAAATCTGCTTGAGATACTTGGTTTGAGATAAAAGGATTCCTCCTTCCTTTTGTTGGATTTGCAAACCAAGAAAGTATGTCAGTTCTCCTAGCAAGGACATTTCAAATTCTTTCTGCATGACTGAGGCAAAGCTTTGACTCATAGCTTCTTCATTGCTGCCAAAAATAATGTCATCTACATACACAACAAGTATTAGCAATTTGTCATTTTCAATTTTTATATATAGATTGCTATCTGCTGAACCTTTTGAAAAACCTTGTTGATGAAGATATTTGTCCAACCGGTAGTACCAAGCCCTTGGGGCTTGTTTGAGACCATAGAGAGCCTTTTTCAATCGGCATACAAGATTTGGATCATTTCCAAGAATGAACCCATCTGGCTGTTCAATGTACACTTCTTCTTCCAAGTCTCCATTCAGAAAGGCTGATTTTACGTCCATTTGAAATACTTTGAAATTCTGAGAACTTGAGAGAGCAAGGAACATTCGGATGGCCTCAAGTCTTGCAACAGGAGCAAAAGTTTCTTCAAAGTCTATTCCTTCTTGCTGTGCATACCCTTTACAAACAAGTCTGGCTTTGTTTCTAATTACTTCTCCATTTTCATTCAATTTATTTTTGAAGACCCATTTTGTTCCGATAACATTCTTATCCTTTGGTCTAGGAACCAGCTCCCAAGTGTTGTTCTTTTCGATTTGCTCAAGTTCTTCATCCATTGCTTTCACCCAACATTCATCTTTGCATGCCTCTTTCACATTTTGTGGTTCAGTAGAGGAGAGTAATGCCAAATAGCTTGAAGCTTCTGCAACTGTTCTTCTAGTTTGTATACCTGCTTCTTTCTGTCCCATGATCTGAGATTCTGGATGGTTCTTTTGAACATATCTGGATGGAGTCTTTTCTTCTATTCTTGTTCGTTCTTCTGCTTCTTCGTGAGGTTCTTCTTGAGATTCTTCTTGTGGTTCTTCTTCTTCATCATTCTGTCTTTGAGGGTAGCTTTCATCTTCTTCGATGTCTTCACGATGTATTTGCCTAGGAATGTATCCCTTCTCATCAACCACTACATCAATGCTGTCAACAATTCTGCCAAGTCTTTTATTGTAGCATTTGTATGCTTTGCTATGTGGAGAGTAGCCAAGAAGAATACCTTCATCTGCTCTAGGATCAAGTTTGCCAAGCTGCTCCTCAGTATTCTTGATATAGCATTTGCTCCCAAAGATTTTGAAGTGCTTTACCGAAGGAGTTTTACCACTCCAGAGCTCATGAGGAGTTTGAGTGCTGTTCACTCGGACATTTGTCTTGTTGAGAATAATAACCGCCGCATGTGCAGCTTCACCCCAGAAGGTTGCAGGAGTTCCTGATTCATCAAGCATAGCACGAGCCATTTGCTGGATTGTTCTGTTCATTCTTTCAACTACTCCATTTTGCTGAGGAGTTCTAGCTGTAGAAAATTCTCTCCTTATCCCATGTTCATCACAGAAATCGAAAAATTCATTTGAAGTAAATTCCCCACCTCTGTCGGATCTGAGGCACTTAATTTTGTGACCTGATTCATTTTCCACCAAGGCTTTGAAGGATTTGAATTTTTCGAATGCTTCATCTTTGTGCTTCATAAGTCCTAACCAAACAAACCTGGAGAAATCGTCAATAAATAATATCAAGTATTCCTCTCCTCTAGGTGTTCTTTTTCTGAATGGTCCACATACATCTGTATGTACTAGCTCAAGAGGCATGCTGGCTGATCCTTCTTTCTCTGGAAAGTTAGTTCTGGTTTGTTTTCCAAACTGACATGATCTGCATATGGTGTTGTCAGGAATTTTGATATCTGGAAGATCGCGAACTGCCTGATATTTGCAAGCTTTCCTTATTTGTGAGAAGCTTAGATGTCCCAACCTTCGATGCCATAACCAGTGCTCTTCATTCTTGCTTAGATAGCATTGTTGTTGTCCTTCATCAAATATGTATAGATTATTTGGAGTTCTTTTTCCTTTGAGAACTGTTTTACCTGTATCAAGATCACGAACAAGGCATCCATTTGATCTGAATATAACCTCGGTTCTTTGATCACACATCTGGCTGACACTTAGTAGATTATGCTTCAATCCATCAACAAACAAAACATTTCCAGCCTTAACATCTTCTTTTAAAGGAGCAATACCTTTTCCTTTTATAGTTGCAGGAGTATCATTTCCAAAAGAGACTTTCTTTCCCTTTTCTAAATTAGAATAAGACTCAAGTTTTTCTTTATCACCTGTCATATGCTTCGAACATCCACTGTCAATGTACCATAGATTTTCTTGTCCTTCTGCATAAAATGCTATCCCACATCTTTCTGTTTGAGGTTCCTTTATTCTCCATGTTTTGGCGCCTGAGGCTTGTTCCTTTTTCTGCTCTTGTACCTTTCTTTCCGGAAACCTGCTTCTGCATTCAAAGTCTTTATGTCCAAAATTATTGCAAATAGAACATTCAACTTCATTTTCAAGAGCTGAAAAGTTGTTATAGGTCCTTTTTGTAATCCCTGTCATACTTCTTTGTTTTTGAGCTTCCCTAGTCATGATTGTTTTATATGCAACACATTGAGCTGCTTTGTGACCAAAGTTATGGCAAGAAAAGCATTGTCCATTGAAGAAGCTTCTGCGATTATTGGATCTACCAGCCAACTGATTGTAATTTCTATTTTCATCTATTCTTGAACCAAATTGAGAAGATTTTACCTGTGGCTGGTTGTGGCTTTTGTTCACCCTTAAGCTGGATTGCCCCTGATAGTTTCTGCTTGACATTTGTCCCTGCTTTACCTGATGATCTTCCTTGTGCTCTTGCTCATTTCTTCTTGCTGCATCAAGATAACTTTTTGAAGTGGATGCTTGAGAAGTTTCTCCATTATAGCCCAAACCTGTCTTATTTAGTGGAGACCGCTGCACACTGATAATCTCATCCAAAGTTTCAGATCCTTTGACAAACTTGAGATTAATAGTTTTTGTTTTCTCAATTTCTTTTCTAAGACCAACAATTTCACCTTCTAATTTTTCAAGATGTTTTTCCTTTTCATCAATTTGGAATTGTAGAGTATCAATAATCATGTTCTTTTCTTCTATGCATCTCTTGAGTCTAGTAATTTCATCATAAAGGTTATCCACATCTACAGCATCCTCATAATCATCATCTTCAAATGCCATTAACAACCTATATTTATTACCTTGTTCATCTTCATCACTGTTTGATAAGCCATCACTATCTTCATGGGTGTAGTAGCTTTTCTTATTTGCGCTTTGTTTCTTGTTCCATCTAACTGGTTCCTTTCCTTTATCCTTATAAGAGCATTTTGCAGCATAATGACCTACTCTTCCACAAGCAAAGCATTTGAAAGGTAGCTTACCTCTGAACCTTCCAGAACCTCTTTGAAGATTTCTGACAAAATTTGATTCTTCTTCCTCTTCTTCTGGATCATGGCTTGCTTCATAGTAATCTTCTTTGCCTGATGCTTTAAAAGCAGCCTCCCTTCTGTCTGATGGTCCTCCCTTTCTCATTTCATAAGCAGTTAGAATTCCATGTAGCTGAGACATAGTAAGAACACGGAGATTTTCTTTTTCTTCTATTGCAGATACTTTGGATTCAAACTTGGGGGATAATGATCTTAGAATCTTTTGAACTACTAGAGACTCCTTTACTTCTTCACCCAAATTTTTCATACAATTTACAATCTCATCTACCCGAAGAAAATAATTAGCCACACTTTCATCATTATACATCTTGAGAGTCTCATATTGAATTCTGAGAGTTTGAAGTTTGGCTTGTTTTACCTGTTCATCTCCTTCATAGCTTGTGATCATTTTGTCCCATATTTCTTTTGCTGATTTGAAGTGCATTACCTTCATGAATTCTGTTTGGGATATACTTCCTAATAGAGTACTGACTGCTTTTGCATTTGTTTCATACTTCTTTTTCTCAGCTGGATCTGTAGGAGTAGCTGAAGGAAAAGCATAGCCTGTTTCTACAATGTCCCAAACTTCAGTACCAAGAGATTGAAGATATGCAGTAACTCTTACCTTCCAATAATTGAAGTTTGTCCCATCAAAAACTGGTGGCCTGATTGATGCTTCTCTCTCGTAGTTGCTCATGATGAACGATCTACCTTCAAGCGATCAAGCTTTTCTGAAGGACCTGCTTTGATACCAATTGTTGGAAATAATACTGAGAGGGGGGGTGAATCAGTATTATCAGGCAATTTACCAAATCTTCCTTATTTGATCTTTTGAATTATTCTTGCATATCAGTACCATAAAATAATGAGCATGAATAAAGAAAATAGACAGTCACACCAAAGAACACAAGATGTAAGGTGGAAACCCAATGCGGGAGAAAAACCACCTGCTGCAATATGTCTCTATCTTCTTTCAAGAAATTCTTTTTACAATGATTTTGTACTGGTGCAGTCCTTTACCAGCACGCAGGCTGCAACCTGCAGAGAGCTACAACTCTCTCTCGTTTTCCAGTCTCTCCTGGAAGGGAGCTACAACCCCCTACTTCTTTTCATGAAGAATCAAATGATCAACAAGTATACAACAGATACAGTCCACTACAGATATCAGATCAGTAATTACAAAAATAACCCAGAACACCTTATGAACAGAAATATACAGTCAACAGATCATCTTAAGACAGGGACGCATATTTTCTTTCTGTGGCCTGCGACTGGACGCAGTCTACCTTCCGCTGTTCTGCGTGCAGACGCACTGTTCCTCTATGCTTTGCTGCGACCGACGCACCTAGAAACACTATCGCGCCGCGTCTTTTGCTTCAGAGACGCACCCAATAACACAGTCGCGCCGCGTCCTTTGCCTCAGAGACGCACCTGAGCCTTTACTGTACTGCGTCCCGGCGCACTTTCCCTTCACTGAACCTGCGTCCCTTCAGATATAAAAGATATGAGGACTTCAGAACCAACCCAAACACTCAGATCCACAGATCTGATCATGCGCCATAGAGATCACAGTCCATTAGAAGATTCGCCTTCATAGATCTGGACTAGATCTCACCAAAAGATATTCAACCAAGATGATGCATAATCCAAATGAACTCCTTTGCTTTATATAGGCAAGCTTCTCCCCAAAACATGGAACAAAACCACGAGCCGACACCATAGAAACACAAAACCGTCGGCTAGATACCACACAAGAAACCCCCACGTGCTTTTCTCTGCCTTGAAATGTGTGCACTGGGCGGACGCACCTCCTGAACGGCTGGCCTGCGTCCCTGGACGCGGGTTCTGTATGGTATACCTGCGGGGACGCACTTGCTGAACATATTTCCTGCGTCCTTCTTGATTTATCACCTGAATGGGTTTGCCATCAAGGACAACACCTGAATCATAATGCCAACAATCTCCCCCTTTGGACTTGATGGCAACCACATAATCTTCAGCTTCATTCTCCCCCTTTGACATCAAGGGCAAAGGGTATGCTCCCCCTATGCTCATGCATCTCCAGATCTGTAACCAGAAATCCATCATGAAGGAGATAGAGACATATTGCAGCTATTTCCAAGATCTCCTTCTCCATAATGCCAACAATGCATTATGTGCTCCCCCTGAGCCTATACCACCAATAGGAAGATGATCAACAGTAAGATGATGCATCAACAACCCCCAGCTTTTGCCTGAGGTATTCAAAAGTGTCCCTGGGCAACGGTTTGGTGAAAATATCAGCAACTTGTTCCTTAGAAGGAACATACTCCAACTTGACCTTCTGTTCAAGTACTTGTTCCCGGAGAAAATGGTACTTGATTGGTATGTGCTTGGTTTTTGAATGCATAACCGGATTCTTTGAGATGCTGATTGCACTTGTGTTGTCACATAAGATAGGGATTGGAGGAGTACAAGTGATTTGATAATCCTGCAAATTCTGCATCATCCAAAGGAGTTGGGTGCAACAAGATGCAGCAGCAACATATTCTGCTTCAGCTGTAGACAAGGCAATTGAACTCTGTTTCTTGCTGAACCAAGAGACCAGTCTGGGACCCATAAAGAACGCACCACCACTTGTGCTTTTCCTGTCATCCACGCTTCCGGCCCAATCTGCATCTGTATAGGCATGAAGAGTAAGATCTGTATCTCTAGGATACCATAAGCCATAATTTTGAGTCCCTTGAAGATATTTGAAAATTCTCTTCACTGCTTGAAGATGAGTCTCCTACGGATTTGCCTGAAATCTTCCAACTATTCCAACTGCATGCATGATGTCTGGTCGGGTACCTGTCAAATATAGTAAACTTCCAATCATAGATCTGTAGGTTGGTTGATGTACTGCTGCAGATTCATCATTTGCACTGAGACTGCATCCTGTGACCATGGGTGTACATACTGGTTTTGCATCTTCCATGCCATATTTCTTCAAAATCTGCTTGAGATACTTGGTTTGAGATAAAAGGATTCCTCCTTCCTTTTGTTGGATTTGCAAACCAAGAAAGTATGTCAGTTCTCCTAGCAAGGACATTTCAAATTCTTTCTGCATGACTGAGGCAAAGCTTTGACTCATAGCTTCTTCATTGCTGCCAAAAATAATGTCATCTACATACACAACAAGTATTAGCAATTTGTCATTTTCAATTTTTATATATAGATTGCTATCTGCTGAACCTTTTGAAAAACCTTGTTGATGAAGATATTTGTCCAACCGGTAGTACCAAGCCCTTGGGGCTTGTTTGAGACCATAGAGAGCCTTTTTCAATCGGCATACAAGATTTGGATCATTTCCAAGAATGAACCCATCTGGCTGTTCAATGTACACTTCTTCTTCCAAGTCTCCATTCAGAAAGGCTGATTTTACGTCCATTTGAAATACTTTGAAATTCTGAAAACTTGAGAGAGCAAGGAACATTCGGATGGCCTCAAGTCTTGCAACAGGAGCAAAAGTTTCTTCAAAGTCTATTCCTTCTTGCTGTGCATACCCTTTACAAACAAGTCTGGCTTTGTTTCTAATTACTTCTCCATTTTCATTCAATTTATTTTTGAAGACCCATTTTGTTCCGATAACATTCTTATCCTTTGGTCTAGGAACCAGCTCCCAAGTGTTGTTCTTTTCGATTTGCTCAAGTTCTTCATCCATTGCTTTCACCCAACATTCATCTTTGCATGCCTCTTTCACATTTTGTGGTTCAGTAGAGGAGAGTAATGCCAAATAGCTTGAAGCTTCTGCAACTGTTCTTCTAGTTTGTATACCTGCTTCTTTCTGTCCCATGATCTGAGATTCTGGATGGTTCTTTTGAACATATCTGGATGGAGTCTTTTCTTCTATTCTTGTTCGTTCTTCTGCTTCTTCGTGAGGTTCTTCTTGAGATTCTTCTTGTGGTTCTTCTTCTTCATCATTCTGTCTTTGAGGGTAGCTTTCATCTTCTTCGATGTCTTCACGATGTATTTGCCTAGGAATGTATCCCTTCTCATCAACCACTACATCAATGCTGTCAACAATTCTGCCAAGTCTTTTATTGTAGCATTTGTATGCTTTGCTATGTGGAGAGTAGCCAAGAAGAATACCTTCATCTGCTCTAGGATCAAGTTTGCCAAGCTGCTCCTCAGTATTCTTGATATAGCATTTGCTCCCAAAGATTTTGAAGTGCTTTACCGAAGGAGTTTTACCACTCCAGAGCTCATGAGGAGTTTGAGTGCTGTTCACTCGGACATTTGTCTTGTTGAGAATAATAACCGCCGCATGTGCAGCTTCACCCCAGAAGGTTGCAGGAGTTCCTGATTCATCAAGCATAGCACGAGCCATTTGCTGGATTGTTCTGTTCATTCTTTCAACTACTCCATTTTGCTGAAGAGTTCTAGCTGTAGAAAATTCTCTCCTTATCCCATGTTCATCACAGAAATCGAAAAATTCATTTGAAGTAAATTCCCCACCTCTGTCGGATCTGAGGCACTTAATTTTGTGACCTGATTCATTTTCCACCAAGGCTTTGAAGGATTTGAATTTTTCGAATGCTTCATCTTTGTGCTTCATAAGTCCTAACCAAACAAACCTGGAGAAATCGTCAATAAATAATATCAAGTATTCCTCTCCTCTAGGTGTTCTTTTTCTGAATGGTCCACATACATCTGTATGTACTAGCTCAAGAGGCATGCTGGCTGATCCTTCTTTCTCTGGAAAGTTAGTTCTGGTTTGTTTTCCAAACTGACATGATCTGCATATGGTGTTGTCAGGAATTTTGATATCTGGAAGATCGCGAACTGCCTGATATTTGCAAGCTTTCCTTATTTGTGAGAAGCTTAGATGTCCCAACCTTCGATGCCATAACCAGTGCTCTTCATTCTTGCTTAGATAGCATTGTTGTTGTCCTTCATCAAATATGTATAGATTATTTGGAGTTCTCTTTCCTTTGAGAACTGTTTTACCTGTATCAAGATCACGAACAAGGCATCCATTTGATCTGAATATAACCTCGGTTCTTTGATCACACATCTGGCTGACACTTAGTAGATTATGCTTCAATCCATCAACAAACAAAACATTTCCAGCCTTAACATCTTCTTTTAAAGGAGCAATACCTTTTCCTTTTATAGTTGCAGGAGTATCATTTCCAAAAGAGACTTTCTTTCCCTTTTCTAAATTAGAATAAGACTCAAGTTTTTCTTTATCACCTGTCATATGCTTCGAACATCCACTGTCAATGTACCATAGATTTTCTTGTCCTTCTGCATAAAATGCTATCCCACATCTTTCTGTTTGAGGTTCCTTTATTCTCCATGTTTTGGCGCCTGAGGCTTGTTCCTTTTTCTGCTCTTGTACCTTTCTTTCCGGAAACCTGCTTCTGCATTCAAAGTCTTTATGTCCAAAATTATTGCAAATAGAACATTCAACTTCATTTTCAAGAGCTGAAAAGTTGTTATAGGTCCTTTTTGTAATCCCTGTCATACTTCTTTGTTTTTGAGCTTCCCTAGTCATGATTGTTTTATATGCAACACATTGAGCTGCTTTGTGACCAAAGTTATGGCAAGAAAAGCATTGTCCATTGAAGAAGCTTCTGCGATTATTGGATCTACCAGCCAACTGATTGTAATTTCTATTTTCATCTATTCTTGAACCAAATTGAGAAGATTTTACCTGTGGCTGGTTGTGGCTTTTGTTCACCCTTAAGCTGGATTGCCCCTGATAGTTTCTGCTTGACATTTGTCCCTGCTTTACCTGATGATCTTCCTTGTGCTCTTGCTCATTTCTTCTTGCTGCATCAAGATAACTTTTTGAAGTGGATGCTTGAGAAGTTTCTCCATTATAGCCCAAACCTGTCTTATTTAGTGGAGACCGCTGCACACTGATAATCTCATCCAAAGTTTCAGATCCTTTGACAAACTTGAGATTAATAGTTTTTGTTTTCTCAATTTCTTTTCTAAGACCAACAATTTCACCTTCTAATTTTTCAAGATGTTTTTCCTTTTCATCAATTTGGAATTGTAGAGTATCAATAATCATGTTCTTTTCTTCTATGCATCTCTTGAGTCTAGTAATTTCATCATAAAGATTATCCACATCTACAGCATCCTCATAATCATCATCTTCAAATGCCATTAACAACCTATATTTATTACCTTGTTCATCTTCATCACTGTTTGATAAGCCATCACTATCTTCATGGGTGTAGTAGCTTTTCTTATTTGCGCTTTGTTTCTTGTTCCATCTAACTGGTTCCTTTCCTTTATCCTTATAAGAGCATTTTGCAGCATAATGACCTACTCTTCCACAAGCAAAGCATTTGAAAGGTAGCTTACCTCTGAACCTTCCAGAACCTCTTTGAAGATTTCTGACAAAATTTGATTCTTCTTCCTCTTCTTCTGGATCATGGCTTGCTTCATAGTAATCTTCTTTGCCTGATGCTTTAAAAGCAGCCTCCCTTCTGTCTGATGGTCCTCCCTTTCTCATTTCATAAGCAGTTAGAATTCCATGTAGCTGAGACATAGTAAGAACACGGAGATTTTATTTTTCTTCTATTGCAGATACTTTGGATTCAAACTTGGGGGATAATGATCTTAGAATCTTTTGAACTACTAGAGACTCCTTTACTTCTTCACCCAAATTTTTCATACAATTTACAATCTCATCTACCCGAAGAAAATAATTAGCCACACTTTCATCATTATACATCTTGAGAGTCTCATATTGAATTCTGAGAGTTTGAAGTTTGGCTTGTTTTACCTGTTCATCTCCTTCATAGCTTGTGATCATTTTGTCCCATATTTCTTTTGCTGATTTGAAGTGCATTACCTTCATGAATTCTGTTTGGGATATACTTCCTAATAGAGTACTGACTGCTTTTGCATTTGTTTCATACTTCTTTTTCTCAGCTGGATCTGTAGGAGTAGCTGAAGGAAAAGCATAGCCTGTTTCTACAATGTCCCAAACTTCAGTACCAAGAGATTGAAGATATGCAGTAACTCTTACCTTCCAATAATTGAAGTTTGTCCCATCAAAAACTGGTGGCCTGATTGATGCTTCTCTCTCGTAGTTGCTCATGATGAACGATCTACCTTCAAGCGATCAAGCTTTTCTGAAGGACCTGCTTTGATACCAATTGTTGGAAATAATACTGAGAGGGGGGGTGAATCAGTATTATCAGGCAATTTACCAAATCTTCCTTATTTGATCTTTTGAATTATTCTTGCATATCAGTACCATAAAATAATGAGCATGAATAAAGAAAATAGACAGTCACACCAAAGAACACAAGATGTAAGGTGGAAACCCAATGCGGGAGAAAAACCACCTGCTGCAATATGTCTCTATCTTCTTTCAAGAAATTCTTTTTACAATGATTTTGTACTGGTGCAGTCCTTTACCAGCACGCAGGCTGCAACCTGCAGAGAGCTACAACTCTCTCTCGTTTTCCAGTCTCTCCTGGAAGGGAGCTACAACCCCCTACTTCTTTTCATGAAGAATCAAATGATCAACAAGAATACAACAGATACAGTCCACTACAGATATCAGATCAGTAATTACAAAAATAACCCAGAACACCTTATGAACAGAAATATACAGTCAACAGATCATCTTAAGACAGGGACGCATATTTTCTTTCTGTGGCCTGCGACTGGACGCAGTCTACCTTCCGCTGCTCTGCGTGCAGACGCACTGTTCCTCTAGGCTTTGCTGCGACCGGCGCACCGAGAAACACTATCGCGCCGCGTCTTTTGCTTCAGAGACGCACCCAATAACACAGTCGCGCCGCGTCCTTTACCTCAGAGACGCACCTGAGCCTTTACTGTACTGCGTCCCGGCGCACTTTCCCTTCACTGAACCTGCGTCCCTTCAGATATAAAAGATATGAGGACTTCAGAACCAACCCAAACACTCAGATCCACAGATCTGATCATGCGCCATAGAGATCACAGTCCATTAGAAGATTCGCCTTCATAGATCTGGACTAGATCTCACCAAAAGATATTCAACCAAGATGATGCATAATCCAAATGAACTCCTTTGCTTTATATAGGCAAGCTTCTCCCCAAAACATGGAACAAAACCACGAGCCGACACCATAGAAACACAAAACCGTCGGCTAGATACCACACAAGAAACCCCCACGTGCTTTTCTCTGCCTTGAAATGTGTGCACTGGGCGGACGCACCTCCTGAACGGCTGGCCTGCGTCCCTGGACGCGGGTTCTGTATGGTATACCTGCGGGGACGCACTTGCTGAACATATTTCCTGCGTCCTTCTTGATTTATCACCTGAATGGGTTTGCCACTGAATCATAATGCCAACAATACGATGAGGGTAAAGTCCATTTCGAACTGAGAGGCTAATGCCTTACCTTCTAATCCTTCTGAGAATCCCTTCTTAGACTTCTTCGATGGGCAATTAGTCACATAATGTCCCATCTCATGAAAATTAAAGTATCTTACTTTAGACTTGTCACCCTTCTTCACTCCATGAGAAGAATTCGATTTGGAATGGGAAGCCTTCCCCTTCCCTTTCCTTACCTTACGTGCTAAGGCTAGATTTTCTTCATCATCATCCTTGGATGAAGAACCATCTCATGTGCTCCTCCTGATCTCCTCCTGCATGAGATCCGACCACAGTCATTCCCAATCTGGCAATTTCTCCCTTCCATTCACAGAGTCCTTGTAGCTATTCCAACTCTTTGGAAGACCAAGGAGAGCGAGGCTCACCATATCATCATCGTCAGTAGTTATTCCCACACTACCAAGCTCATCTCTACAAGTGGTGAGCTTGTTCATATATGTGGAAATAGTATCGCCCTTCTCCATCTTGATTCTTCAAAGCTTATCCTTGAGTGCCAATTTCCTCTAGTCGCTACTATTCTAGTAGAGGTCCTTCAATGTCTTCCACATTGAAAATGGAGTATCCTTCCCATGGAGACTCGAGACAATATTGTCTCGAACTCCCTCAAGGATGATCTATCTCGCCTTCACCGCACACTTCTTCAACTCAACCAACTCTTGTGCATTAGTTGAAGCTAGCTTTGGGATTTCTTGATCAATGAAATCCTTTAAGCTGTTGTCTTCTAATACAGCCTCCATTCTATCTTTCCATGTTATGTAATTTGAGCTACCTTCCAAGGCATACTCTAGTCTCAAGCCATAGAATGCCATTGGCCAACCTTGAAGTATGATAAGAATTCGATTTGCACCTGCAACCCCAAACTTCAAACTTTGAATTCTCTTCTCAGTATATTATTCACAGCTCCGATAAACTTGGCTTTGATACCATGTAGAAATTCTGCAAATTCTCTACAAATCTCACCGTGAGACCTATGTAGAAAATCTGACTGTAGATTAACCTGATAATGCGATATAACCAAAGAAAAATACTATAACCTACTTCTACTATCAATTTGCGGAAGCTTAAAGATCAAGCTAAAGATTGAGCTGAACACATATAACCAGAAGAAGAAGAATCAATCACACAATACACATGAAAATACTTTTAGGAAAGCCTCAGCTAAAAAACCCACTATTTGTATTATCATAAAAGGTGGAAATACATAGGAATCATACAAATCCTTAGCTCTCACAGCTAGCCAGCTCTCAGTACAATCCTCACAAATGCTCATATGCAATCTTGGATTCTCTCAAGCCTTCCTCTCTACCCTTCAAGCTCCTATTTCCTTTTGTTGTTCCCAGTGGATGATTCTCACCTCACCAAGTGGAACAATGCTCTAACACACTGTCAGAACTACACAATCCTCAAGGTATTATTCCCTGCTGCATGCATGAGTTTTCTTTATAGGAAAACATATGCAACTGATAGTACATTGTCAGAATAGATATGCATGAGTTTCTGATGAGGGAATCTTCAGTTAATTGGAGTACACTAGTTGAGTGCATGCATGCATCAACTGATTGTTAACTCTCTGTTAGTTCCTCAAACAATTTGGAACTAATTTAACTAGACTTAACTCAGTAAACTGAGTCAAGTAATTACAACTCAAATATAACTCAATCTTATCTCCTAAATTTTAGGGATAACTCTTGCATGACTTCAGAAAGACTTCTAACTTGAATTTCTCCAACTAATTAATTCAAAATGAATTAATCAATTATTTTTAAGTAGTTGTTAAGACTAAATTTAATTTTAATTCACAATTTAATTCAAGGACAAATTAAATTGGAATATTCTTGTTTCCACATTTCAACAATTATGTATATGCTTCTGTGAATTGACTTGCAGGCTTTCTCATTCTATAGGAAGCACAGGGTTTGGACCCTATAGGAACATCATCAAATGTAGGACCTTTGGGTATGTTTCCAAATCCATGTTTAGTAATTCATATGCTTGGTATGCTTGTTTGAATGCTCTTTTTTTATTATCTTGTTCTGCTCTATTGAGGTTTTCAACCCTTACCTTAGGGAATTTTCCCCGCCAACAATAAGCACAAATCTGAGCATAGGGGTCTCATACTTATCTGAGAATCGTCAAGAAGAATTGTTGTCTTATCATAATAGTTGCATTATCATCTATTAGGTCATATATTCATTCACATTTCTCTAATCAAATCATGATGAGATCCATAACCAAAGTCTGTAATGAATCATGCTTATAACCACCATATAACCAACAGAATAACAAGAGTAGAACAACCATAAAAACTACATATTAACAAGTAAATTTATACATGAAATTCCAAATGAAAAGGATTTCTTATTAATGTATGCATAAGTTAACCAAGTCAGGGACTTCCACGAACCACTTGACCATAGATTTGGTTGAACCAAATCTTTCTTTCAGCCAATCACGCCTATGCCATATTCCAAGCATGAATGTGGGACTCACAATAACTTCAATCAAGTCTTCCTCTAGATTTACTGTATATCCACCAAGGGATTCCTAGGCCCGAAACCCTCATCAATAAAACCAGGCTTTACCACAATCCCACCAGATCACTAGGCCCTAAACAAGCATGGATACCTCCATATCTATCCACCCAAATCGTGAGGAATTTTTTTTTCTCCACCTCTCATCTTTACGGTGTATCCCAACATTAATGGTCAAGGGATTTCTAGGCCTACGAGGTCTCCACCCTCTGGCTTTAGCATGTATCCCTCCATTACCAGTCAAGGGATTCCTAGGCCCGATTGTTATAGACATATTTGGGCGCTACAACCCCAATCACATATGTCCATAAACCAAGGGCTTCTAAACCCCTAAAAGTGTTGTTTCATACCCTAAAGGATCAAGGTCAGCTGATTACATCATTTCCCATAAGTTCTCCCTGAAAAACTACTCAAAACTGGTCAAAACTGGACCATACAGACTGCTCAGTGCTAAGGGTACGATGCATCTCACCTGTTACACACAAGGGGTGCGATGCATACTGAAAAACCCTTCTGTAGGGTGCGACGAGCAAGAGTAGACAAATTGTAGAGAAAATTTGCTAGGTGGAAAGTCAAAAAATCTTCTAGAAACTGCTCATATGACACTTGCCTCTCTGAATTCGCCCAGGGATGAGTAAGAGATCATGAAATATCCAAGTGGAACCAAGAACTATCAGTGAAATGACACTAATCAAAATCCCAAAAGCTGACTCACCCCCCTGCAAATATCTATATATGGATCCCTCATCCTAGAGATCCAGAGGCTGGAATTTTGTATTTTGTAAGGAAGTGTTCTTGGTTTCTCTTTGAGACATTGTATTGTTGGGTGTTCTAGCTTTTCATGACGTGAAGAGGGCTCTCATGTTGGGAGGATGGCGCTAGATCAGATAGCTCGGTTGTAATCCTCTCTTCTACTACTTCTATCAATAAAGCTATTTGAGTTTTCCTCCATATACTTGTATATTTCTGAATCTTGTATTTGTGTATGCATTTGTATGGTTAATGTACTTCTACATTGTTTATGGTTATAGATCTCTATGCTTTGACGGTATTTTGCTGCTTTGACTCTACATGTGTTATTTGAAGTGGGACAAGTGAGAAAGGAGTGACAAAAGCTCTATCAAGGGAGAAAGGAAACAAGCAAGGAGCCAAGCGAAAGACTGAGGTTTGTGCTCTCTGCTTCTCTCTCATCTATCTCTCATAAAGGAAAACGCAAGTTACTTTGAATTGTTTGTTTCTAAGATAGCTACCTGTCTCAGTGGGACTAGCAGATCTAAATAGACACTAGTTTTCCTGGAAACAAAATGGCAACCATACTGGGGAGTGAATAGTTTTTTTTTTTGTTACTGTTGTTTGCTTTATAAACTATAGACGGAGCCTAAATTTAAGCCAGCTAGCCTTCGAACTACTTTTGCTATGCAACTGCAAAGTAGATCAACGTTGCTTCAGTCAATCTCTAGGTTGGTTTATGAGCTGAACATCTGACTTGAAAACATCCTAAGTGCCTTGGTGGTAGCTCAAATAACCTTATTAGATCAGCCTCTATACTTTGTGTTTACTGCCTATCATAAGCTTAGCCTAAGTCCGTGAACTTAGCTGCAAACTGTGGGTGAAAACCAAGCTCAGTCTCATCCCTGGACCATCGCACTATCTCTCATTGGAAGTCTGGATGCATCGCACTTCCCGTGTGTTGCAGATGAGATGCATCCCTGTTTCCCTTAAGGACAGGTGCGATGATTGAGTGAGACTGTTTCTGCCTCCATATTTTGGTTTTTTCTTCATTGTTTTCAGCTCTATTCAGTAGTTTTGCTGTTTATGATCAGTATATCACTGTTGAAGCTCTCTTCCTTTACATTATGCAACCTCCGTTGATAAGGAATTGTGAATGTTTTTTATGTATTTTTCATCATTTATAGTCCTCCTTTGCAAAAAGTAGCTTAATCGAACTGTCGTCTTTTGATTCGAAAGTGTCGTTTTCAGTCAAGAAAAAGAGTGTCGTAAAGTCTTCCTCTTTTAGATAGTCGATTGTAATTTTGCCATTGTATTTGATTTGAATTATCAGATCTTTAAAGTGTCGAAAACAGTTTTCCATTCGAAAGTGAAAGTGTCGTCTTAGTCTTCCTTTCGTTTTTGAAAAGAAATTGCTAAAGTGTCACTTTGAAGAAAAGTAGTTCAGATCTGTACTTAGTTTTATTTTTTGTCATTCTCACATTAAGAAAGCGGAAAAACAAATACATGCATGTGCATTTGCATTTAGACTGCATTCGGTAATTAATTTAGGAAAAGTGCATTTAGTGTGTGCTCTCTGCTCTATGTTGAAAGAATTTTACTCTTCTTTCCTTAGTAGCTAGGATTTTCATTGCTAAAAGAAATAAACGATTGTTTATCATTTTAAATTGCGTATTTAGGAATTATACATCTACATCACGCAGTGAACCTTGAAAGGCAAAATTCTTAAGAAAGATCAACTATAAAATAAACCTCAATGAACATAAAAACGCTTTTGAACCTAACGCACAACATCTAGAAGTCTAGGCTAGAGACGTATTCCGGCGTCATAAAGCCTAGTAACTATCATTTTCATCATAGGTTGGGTGATTCCTCCTCTTTGATACGACAAGTACCAATACGGACTTGTGCTCCCATGTACATCGAGTATATATTGGGAGACCACAATAGGCTGATATCCTTTATCCTTAGGAAGCCATGTTTGCCACCCTATCAATCGCAATGCACTGAACACAGCATTCAGGAAGATTGACTGCCGTACGTAAAGTCCTCGGTAATTTCTCTACAATTTACCACCGAGGTGTATATTGCAGTTTTGTGATTGGTTTGGTAATCCTTATGTCTAGACTTCCAGAGTAGTCACTTTCATTCCTTTTCAGACTCCTTAAAAGAAAAGGTCCATCTAAGCACTTGTCACTTCAGGCTCATTAAAAATCGAAAGCGACTAGAGTCACCTTTAGCTTTTTCTCGAATCTTAAAAATTGAAAAAGCAAGTTGTGTCAAAGCGTCATAAAATTCATTTAATTCAGAATAACATTTTCCCCTTTTAATTTTGAGTTGATCAAGTAATCCGCAATCGTGGAAGAAAGTCAATCAAAACCCCATCATTCGCGGAAACAAAACCATTTCGGGCCAAGCGATCTCATTTAAGTGGGTCAAAGTCTCCTGGTTTATTTGAAACTTGTGTTTCAACATCATCAAAGACTTCGATTACTCCAATTATTTCTGGTATCCCTGCCTCTACAGAAGAAGTTCCGCAGTTACAAGAGGACATTAGAACTGATCCTAGTGTAACGTTAAACACTTCTATTCCTAAACCAACTCCATCTACGACTAAATCGGAAGGTGTCACCCCTCCAACATCTGTCACTGCAGAGTCTATACCTTCTTCGGCACTAGAAATATTTTGCGGACCTGACGGTCTACCTCTTCCACCTGGATTGATTGCTATAGAAGAGATTGTGGAGGATCTTCCATCTAGTACCCCATTACATTTTGGAATTGGGATCCACCTATATCCTTTTACCACAGAAGTTAGTTCTTTTGATCACCCTTCATTGCAAGTTCCTATCGAATCGCTAGGAAATATTTTGGATAGACTCGACATCTAGGACTGTTTCATCTGATACAGCAGTAGTAGAACCTCCTACCACTACTCTGACAATGTTCGTTGGTATGCCATCTATCCCAACTAGTTCTCAAACGCTAGATTGAGTCCACCCAGGGACTGTTTCGACAGCATGGTCTGTTCCTATTTGTTCATCCAGAATCTTATCTGGAGTTTCTTATGTTGAGACTCAACAAATTGATCCTTCACATTAGTATCAATTTGGGCTAAACAATTTCCAAAGACCAATTTACCCTTTGAACACTAGATTGCAGCCATATGGGGGGTAGTATGCCTTTTCATTTTTCCCTCTGGGAGAGCAACCATATGAGAGTTCACAACTAAATTCAGGTCAAGCTAGAACTGCATCCAGTGGTTGGATACCAATACTGCCTCAACAGCCAAGAGTTGTATATTCAATGCAACAAAATCAACCTATGTCAAACATTCCCACTACACCGACTATTGTGACGATGTCACAAGTACAAGCGCTGCCTATTGTATGTCAACCTCAAGTCTCTCAAGTCATAATACAACAGCCTCTTGTCTCCGCAACTCAATCACAACTGCCAATTAGTGGCTCCTTAAATGAAGTGACTTAGGCTCAAACAGGTACTATCACCCCTCATCTTGGTCAAACATCCAGTATTGGACAACAGCAAATGGTCTCACAACCATGACTTGTGCAATATCAACAACCGCAATTCCAGCAAGCTTACCAAGGACCTGAGAAACAAAGATTTGCAGGATGGGCAGCCGTATATTCAAAACGGTTACCAACAAACATATTATAATGGTTATGCCCATCAACCTTATCAAAGTTATCAGCATCAAATACATTATGCTGGTATGCAAAGACCCACTGCTCAGGTGATCCCATCTTATCCTGGGTATGCTTCACCAAACCTGAATCAGCAGTTGCCTTTCGTAGAAACTTTAGAATTACCAGTTCTGAAACGGTTAACAAATGATCCAATTGCTTATGCCCCTTGGTGGCTAGTGATTCCTCATAAACTTCCGTCAGATATTCCTAAATTTAATGGAAATCCAGGTGAAGATACATCGAATCATGTAATGACCTTTCATTTGTGGTGTTCATCCAATACCCTCAATGATGATTCGATTAGGCTTCACCTTTTTTAGCAAACACTAACTGGTCCGGCAGCAAAATGGTACATTGAATTTCTTAGAGCTTCATTCAATAACTTCAACACCCTCACCACCACTATTTTAACCCATTTTCAGTTACCCATAAGGTACAAAACAGGAATGGAGCTCCTTACCAATTTTAAACAGACAACAACCACTCACATATCTGATCATATTCATGAGCGACAACGTCGTCGTCGAATGGTAAAGACATATGTTCATGATCAGCTTCTAGTTGAATAGTTTATTAAGTCATTATTACCTTCTATTACAGAAGATGTGGCCAAGGGAGGAGTTGTCACTGAAGAGCAAGTCATTGCTCGTGCACAATATCTAGACTTGATCTATACTCAGTCTGGCATGCTCTATGACAAAATTCTTGATGCTCCTAGACCAGAATTTTCCGTTCCTCCTCCTCCTAAATCAAACAGGGACTCTCATGCCAATGACGGCATGATTGGCACCTCAAGTACGCAAACCGCAAAGGCCCCATCTAGTAAAGCCCTTGCAGTTTCCAGTAAAAAGGAAAATGACAAACTTCCTGCCTTGGAGGTTAATGCCGTGTCGACCAACAAAGGCAAAGAACCAAAGCAACCAGGGGGCAAGAAGAAAGGGAAAAACAAAAAGAAGAAACAGGAAGATTCGACTCCTGAAAAATCTTCTGGAAACCCTTATAGGCAAAAGAAACCTAATCGGCCATGTCTCATATGCGATGAGGACCATTGGAAAAAATATTGTCCGCATAAAGCTGAGATTAAGAAATTATTTAAGAATTTAAACACCTCAGCAATATTAACTGATCCGTTTCCAAACCCAGAAACCAATCTGGTTTCTAGCGACAATGCTTCCCCATCCCAAGTGCTTATGTTGTCCATTTCGAAACAGCAAAATGATGCTTTGATATCGACAAGGAATAAAGATTATGGGAATCCATAGATGTCAAACAACAAGGCTATAGATCAACCTAGTAGTTCGACAACAACTCGACCAAAGTTGTGCCACCCATCATTCCTGAGCTAACAATAAAGCCTCCAAAGGGAGTAGTATACAAATTGACATTTAATCCTCGTGCTCGAGCAGCACAGAATTATAATATAGTATAGGATTTGGCCCAATCGTCATTCGCTATGTCGACACTTGAAGTACTGCAAAATTGCCCCTCCCAAAAGCAGGCTCTATTATCAACAATAGGTGGGATTGACCCAGCGGATTCCAATCTTGTGGCCTTTAAATATAAAGGATATGAACCTTAGTTACTGGCTCAACTCACTTTCCTCGTACAAGTGAAAGCCCTCAACAAAACTATTCATCGAACAATCATTGATGAGGGGGCATCTACCTGCATTATGTCAATGAGTTGCTGGAAAACTTTAGGCTCACCACCCTTGTCAAGATCATCAATTACATTAAAATCATTCAATGGAAAAACATACACCCCATACATGATTTTAAGTAACTTGCAAGTTGAAATGGGGGGCAAGACGGTATAAATTGACGTCGAAGTTATCTATGGAAAACTCGATTACAATATCCTACTACGAAGGCCCTCGATTTATGCTATGGCTGCTATTGTGTCAACATATTTTAGAAAGATTGCATTTCCCTTCCAAGGAGGAATTACAATCATTGACCAACAAACCTTTCTCCCCAATAGTTCACAAGTTACGGTAACCATTCCAATGATCCATGGAAGCTCTCAATCGCTTCAAAATATCGGAGTAGGCCTCCTAAAAGACCCTACCTTAATGGGTACTTTTGCCCTACCACCTCCAAGTAATCTTGCGGAAGTGGCAACGGTGGAAACCTGCAATATGGTATATTCTATATCTTCAAGGATTCAGAAGATTTCCGAGAATTTTGTTAGCATGGATCATAGCAAGGTATTACCTGCAAGCCCAATAAAAATATTGTAGCAATCAATTTTCTTGGCCTGGGCGGCAAACCCAAATCAATTCTCATCAAGTGTTTGGATAGATAGGTCTAAGGAATATGGCACCTCTTCAGATCCTTGGTCGCATGTACATGCTACAGACGAAGTAATCATTCAGTCAATGATGATAGGAGAGGCACCATGGGAAGATTACCACCATCGTTCCCATCTTCCGGATTACATTGAAGATTATTCCAGTGACCTTAATCATCCTTCAGTTTTTTATTTTCTATCAAATACTGTAAATACAGTGGATTCCGAGCAAAATCTATCCAATATTGAAGAAACTATCGCCATAAATATCTCGACCAAACCAAATGTTGTAGAGAATATTCATGTCGACAAATCTTGCTCTTCTTCAGTACTAGAAATATATTGCGTTCTCTTTCGCGAGTTCAGAGATGTCTTTGCCTGTTCATATGAAGAAATTGCAAGCATAGACTCGAGCATAGTTGAACATGAAATCAAGATGTATCTAGATGTTAAACAGGTACGACAACGGCTTCGTTAGGTACACCCGAAGAAACCCGCTACCGTTAAGGCAGAAGTTGAAAAAATTTTTACATGCTGGTTTCATTTACCCGATTCCTCTAACTAATTGGGTACCGAATATTATTCCTGTGATGAAAAATCAAGGAACGATTAGAGTGTGCGTTGATTACATGGATGTAAATCAAGCTTATCCAAAGGACAATTACCCTACACCCTTCATCAACCAGATAATTGATGAATGCACCGGATGTGAAATCTTTTCATTCATGGATGGATTTTCTGGGTATAATCAAATAAATATCCACCCACACGACCAATCGAAGACTGCATTTATATGTCCATGGGGCACATTCACGTACTGCAAACTACCTTTTGGTTTAAAGAATGCAGGGGCAACTTTTCAGAGGGCTATGAACTACGCCTTCCATGACATCAAGAACATCATTCAACCGTATCTCGACGATCTACTGGCTCATTCGCGAAAGCGGATTGACCATCCGCAGCATTTGAGAGCTATATTTCTATGTTGCCAACACTACAAGATATGACTCAATCTGCACAAGTGTGTGTTTTGTGTCGGTTCTGGTCATTTACTTGGTTTCATAGTTTCTAAAGACGAGATTCGACTCAACACATGTAAGGTTCAGGCAATCATCGATATGCCTCCACCTTCAAATTTGCTTCAGATTCAGAAACTCCAAGGGAAAGCAAAATTTCTGAGGAGGTTCATTCCAAATTACGCTGAAATTGCTAAAGGTTATTCGTGTCTTTTGAAAAAACAAGTACCCTTTAACTGGGATCAAGTTGCTCAAGCTTCCTTTGATTCTCTAAAGAAATCCCTAATAAAATCATCATTAATGTACGCTCCTGACTATAAAAAAGACTTTAACCTGTATCTAGCTGAACCAGATACGACCATCGCAATGGCTTTAGTTCAAGAAGACAATGGAATCGAACATCCTGTCTATTATTTAAGTCAAAACTTAAATGATACAGAAAGCAAGTACTCCTATGTTGAAAAGCTGGCTCTTGCAATTATTCAAGCAATACAGAGATTTCGACACTATATCCTCTTTCGCAAAACTACCATTTTGTCAGATTGCAACCCTATGACATACATTATGTCATGTCAGTTACTTGGGGACAAATATTCGAAATGGATAGCCATTTTGCAAGAGTTTGATCTAGAATTTGTAAAATCCAAATCAAAGAAATCTTTAGTTTTCGCGGAGTTACTATGCGACTTCCCATTATCGTCCAACGATTCAACCTCAAAAGCAAAAATCATGGATGAATCTTTGTTTCTGATATCGTTGAGCAATCCATGGTACGGATATATAATAATCTATCTCCAAACCCAAACATACAGGCCTAATACCTCTCGCCCAGAACATTGACGTACTCGATACCAAGCAAAAGACTACATGATTGTCGATGATACACTTTACCGTCGAGGTATCGATACAGTTCTACGAAGGTGCCTCACCCATGAGGAAGCCGAAAAAGTCCTGAATGATTTTCATTCAGGCACGGGTGGGGGACATCAATCTAGTTATGCTACAGCGCAAAATATCTTACGAGCAGGTTACTTCTGGCGTACTATGTTCAAAGATTGCATAATCGCAGTCAAACGTTGCCATGCTTGTCAAATCTTCGACCACAAAACCAAAATACCACCCACACCTCTGCATCGAGTAATTGTTGTTGGGCCATTCGCTAAATGGGGGATAGATTTCATGACATGTAACCCCACCTCGGCTGAGGGGCATGGGTATATCATAGTCGCAGTTGACCATTTTACAAAATGGGTCGAGGCAATGCATACATTAAATAATAGCGGTGAAACGGCTGCTCTTTTCTTTTTCAATAATGCAATCTCTAGATTTGGTGTTCCATAGGCTAGTCACAGATCATGGATAGCATTTTTGCAATCACATGATGGTTGAATTCGCTGCCAAATTAAGACTGTCCCACAACAGTTCTACTCCGTATTATCTGCAAGCTAACGGACAAGTTGAGGCCATCAATAAAGTCCTGAAGCGCATGCTGCAAAGGATGATTGGAGTCCACAAATGGAGTTGGCACCTAATCCTGTACTCGGCCTTGTGGGCATATAGGAAATCGGTGAGAAATGCAACTGGATTTACATCCCTGGAAGCGATCTTACCAATTTAGTGTGAAATTTCATCTCTCAAGCTCACAGTCAACCTTCTCGCCGGAACTTCAGAGGAAGAGGCTCGTTTCTTGGAACTAATCCAATTGGATGAAACCCATTGTGACGCTGCCTTGGCTAATGAAGCCCATAAGAAATGAGTCAAGGCACAGTTTGACAAAAATGTCAAACCCCGTGTCTTCTCAGAAGGTGACATGGTCTTACTTTATGATCAGGAATCCGATAAATTGGGAGCAGGAAAGTTCCAATCATTATGGATGCATCCCTACATTATGTTGATGCCTCGAAAATCGCTACAACAACATTGGGGATAACCACCCGGTCCGGACCTTAGTACAGCTCCTTTTTCATTTGGAATAGTGGCTCCGACTGGGGATAATGGGACCAGTTTACCATTATTGGATAAACGAGATAAATGAATGATTTATAATCTAAGCTGGCAGGGCGAATAACTAAACTATCGATAAGAATATATAAACTATAATCTATCCCGGGAATCTATTGAGCTTTGAAGTGTAGCGTTTGATGGTCTGCGTCTAAAGACAGGCATATAGATGACTCCATCTTTGAGACATAGATATTAACTCATTCAAGATTGCTGTGCCTAAATAGTTAAGCAAAGCGATTATAACTATATTACCACACTCATCATTTATATCATTGAAATATACATGATTTAAAAGAAACACATCATAAAACATCCAATAGTGGAATGAATACAGATCTGTTGTTATGTCGCATGCATATAATCAATAATAGCAAGAATAATCACATAGCAATTCATATGAAAGGAATGAATTCAGACATAGATAGAAATACCATATGAGCTTCGCAACATTCCCAATATCAATCGCTATTTGTAGTTCTTCCTTCAACGCAAAAACATTCCAACAAAGACAATAGTGCACAATTGTATAAAAGCTTCCTTGTTGAATTAAGAACAACTGGTCCAGTTTTATAAAAGAATATTGACTGAAGCACAGAAGTGCAAACTTCAGTCTATTAAGTCTGATACAAAACTTTAAGACCCCTTCTAAAAACATGAAAGGGTCTATAAATACTAAATTAATCTAAATATCTATGAAACTGAAATGCTACTAAATTGGTATCAATAAATATTGATTCTATTTCCCTCAGTGATCTGGCAATCGGCGGCATGATTCATTAGGTAGGCTCCTTGCCTTTAAATCTGAGCTGACTTATCGCAAGCATTGGCTCTACTTCAGGCGGTTTGTTGAGGCACGAACTGAGCTGGGCGGCATATGTGGCATCTTGAATATCGAGAATTATACACCTGATTGCATCTGTTAAACACTTGAGGGCGGATCTTTGTGTGTGTGGCTTAATCAGGAAGAGCCAATATGCATCGAAGGTCAAAGTGTTAACCCCAGCGATTAACCTCCCCTTTTCCTCTAAGTCAGGATAACTCATTTGCTCTATCATATTTACTGTTGTTATCTTTCCTGGTGTACACTGGGAAATCATGTTCGCTAAGTAGAGAGTGTTGTTGACCAGGTCAACTAGATTGCTGGCAGTTGATTTACATCTTGAAGCCTCCCTCTCTGCTTTCATCACCTGAATTTGCCATTCTGTGAAGAGTATATCCTTATATGTTTCTTGGATCCTGGGCAATTTTGATGCTTTCCCTAGATCAGAATCTTGCCAGTCAAGATATGCAGTTATGATTTCTTCGGCTTGGTATAAATCATTCCTGGCCTTCTCTACCTGCTGATTTATTGATGTAGTTAGCTCACATAATGGCTCTGCCTCAGTGAGTTGTTGACACAGGAGCCTAATTTGTGATATTAACGCAGTATTTATTTGCAATGCTTCTGCCCTGAACTCGTCCACTTGTGGGGTGCCCTTTATGATTTCGAGCTGTGATGACAATTGAGCTATTTGCTCATCTTTCGTTTTCATCATTTGCTCATTCGCTGCCCTCAATTGTGCCAATGCCTCCGATAACTCCTTCTATTTCTGGATCGCACTTTGGTCGTTCCTCTGCTTTTCTGCCTGCAACTGCTGAGTTAATTGACTGTTCATTTGTTGTTGTGTCAACAATTGCTGTTCCGCCTGCTCTGCCTTCTGCTTTGATTCAGCAAACTCTGCCTGCAATGCAACAATTTCTTGGTCTTTAGTCTTTAGTAGAAGACTTACCTCTGATGCCTTGTCAATTGTTGCTGTCGAATAGGCTCCTGCATACTGCGATAGTTTTGTTAGATCATCGGAGGGGTCGAATTCCTCTTTCCAAACCACGTTGCCCGTAACAGTTTGTTCCGGAAAAAGGGAAGGTTGATCAATCTTCCTTCTTTTCCTTTGTCGTTTTACCACTACTCTATGCCTCGGGCTGTAGAAAACATCCAAGGGAGGAATATCTTCTACCTGTAGAATGATTTGGTCGGAGGGGTCTTTTGGTATTACTTCAACATCCTTAGAAAAGGGTGGGCCGCTGGTTCCACTTAGACCCTGAGGTGAAGTGATGTCCTGAGTATCATTTGTTTTGGAAGTGTCTGTATCTTTGGAACATTCCATCCCATTGATAATAGAGTCAAATTGCTTCCATTGCTGGAGCAATTCAGGGTCAATGGTGGTTTGTTTCTGCTTTTCGGCTTCAGACTCCTTCTGCACTTCTTCTTGCTGTTTCTCCTGTTGTTCTTCTTGTTCTCTCCTCTTTCTTTCCTCTTGTTCTTTTCTCTGTTGTTCCTCTATCTCTTTCTTCTTTCTTTCCTCTTGCTCTTCTTGTGCTCTCCGCTGCTTTTCTGCCTGTTCTTTCCTTTGCCTTTCCTCCTGTTCTTTTCTCTGCCTTTCTGCCTGTTCTTTTCTATGATCTTTTGTTATAACAGGAGGTTGGCTCGACTGTTGCCGACCAAGCTCGCTTGATGATGTTGCATGGGTCGTTGCGAGTAAATCTAGAGGCAGAGTTTGCAACCTCTGTTCTCTAAGTTTATTGAATTCAGTCAACCCTTCATCATTGTACTTTTGTAGGGCGAATTGCCTAACCTGGCTTATTGACTCGGCTGAGGAGAGCAGTTCATCAAAGAGATCTTCCTGATGATCAAATCTTGTCAGTTTGGCCTGTTCTAAAGCATTATAGGCAACCTTTTTTGGATCAAAATGCCTATTTGGGAGAGTCGCTAGAGTCAAGGATTGGATTTTTGTGGCTTCCTTTTCTGCATGTTTGAGGTCATGCAAGGTATACACACCACACTTCAAAGGAAAAGATGGCCAGCCTTGCTTTTTATTCTTCTTGAGTGTTTGTGTAACACTCTCGGAAATGATTTGGTAAGAGATTTCCCTCGCTAAAAGCTTATCTGATATGTACAGAGGGAGAACATGGGGTCGGGCTTGGCTGCCGAAAACTCTTATGTAGGTAAACCTTTCTTCTCCAAACCAACTGGCTATTCCGGCTAAATCAAAACCGGCTTGATAAGAGATCTTGGGAGCAGGTCTATCAAAAATGGAATAATGAATAGGCAACATAAAACCATTGCAAACTTGGTATAAATGATCTTTATAAGAAGACTTCCACATTTTCTGGTGATATATATGAATGGGTGAGGGGTCTTGCGGAGTCCACCTCCAACCGAGTATGGGGAATTCAGAATTATAACAGAGGGTGTCTAGAATATAAGTGTTGTAATAAAATGGGGGAATTATCCTCTCAGTAACCCGGGTCTTGCTTCTAAACTCAAGCACAGCTTGTGCTAGTTTGTCGGAAAGAATAGTGGCCCAATCCATAATGATATTGTTTACTGTTGCCTCCATTAGAGGAACCATTTCTATGGTAAAATTAGCAGAATCATGCAATCCCCATAATCTACACATCATTATCCCCGCATAGCAATAAGGAGAAGCTAGAGAGTCGACCGAGTACTTACCAGAAGACTCGTGCTTGTGTTTGGCTGGATTCTGTCTCCAATCCCGGATGGGTTCGGATTCTTTTTCATTATCGCTTGCAAACTTCTCCAGGAAGGTCTTGTTATACACCTTCTCTGGCT
This sequence comes from Pinus tabuliformis, assembly GCA_031772625.1. Classification (NCBI taxonomy): domain Eukaryota; kingdom Viridiplantae; phylum Streptophyta; class Pinopsida; order Pinales; family Pinaceae; genus Pinus; species Pinus tabuliformis. The sequence continues at coordinate 67,908,620 of CM062806.1, read as the reverse complement.
CGGGCAAATGATACATTTTCCTTAGATCATCTGCCTTGAATGATCCGAAAATCCTCCCATCTCTGGTGCTAAAAGTTCTGTCCAGGATTGGAATTTCTTCAATCGCCCATCGCACGACGTCCGTGTATGGGAGAATTTGCTCTCTGGCCGCTATCCTATGAAGGAAAGAGTCGGCCAAATCTTTGAGAGTGCTATCAGACTTCCAGAGTAAGTCCATGCCTGCTTCTGTTACTGTCTTCACTGGTTGTTCGGCTTCAATCAGATTGTATGTGCCTTGCCAAGTAACTCTGGTGAGACCAGTACATGTAGTATCAGAAATTAAGCCCTTCTTTTTGTCCACAGCAGCTTGTCCTGCAACTGGTGTAGCGGAAGAACCCGCGGTCTTTTTAGATTTCTTGCCCATCTTGCTCAAGCTTCTCTCTAAGGATGAATTCTGCACAAAGGCAAAAATAACCGTAACACAGAAATATGATAATGAAAATCCAATACGGGAAGATATATTAATCGAAGCGTGCTGAGAGATTAACTCTCAAAAATGGCTGCGGATCCAATCGATGGGAAGATCTTACAGATACATTAAATGGCCGTTTAAGGCCTGCTACCCCTTAAATGCTCATTACACCATTATCCGGCTGAATGACTCACTTAAGCGTGCTATGGATATTTTGGCGGTTGAGTGCAGGTGATCGTTAATTCAAGAGATAAAACTTTAAATACGAATGAATCACCTTATCCCTCCATTTAACGGCTTTTTTCGAAATCCACGCTTTATCATGATCGGGTATTAGGAACACTTTAAATCTTTAATTTATCAATTTCAAAACGCCGATCGCCGATAGCGATATCGCATCTCATCGGGAGAATAGGTGTTATATAATCATATGAATAGGATACCCCCAACCGCCGATTGCGAAATCGCATCGGATTAGCGTGAAAAGGTATAACAATGTGCATAGAAAGTGCATTGCCGGTTGCCCGATCGCCGATATTGCATCGCATCGGGAGTAAAACTTGGGCGCCTTATTATTATACATGGGATGTTACCGATTGCCGATTGCGAAATCGCATCGGATCAGGGTAAATGACTTAAGGTGCTTTGACTGCATATAAAGTATCACCGATAGCCGATCGCCGATTGCGCATCGCATCGGAGCTTATGTTATGTGCATTTTTAAGATGTGTATGGAGTATTGCCGATAGCCGATAGCGAAATCGCATCGGCGGAGACCAATGTGCCACCTATATGTGTTTTCCATGTCATTGCGATATGCGATCTTGCGATCGCCTTATCGCAATAATAAAAGATTGTTTTATTTGTTAAAAAATGGGTTTTTCAAAAGGCTTTAAATAATATCTTCATTTGGTTTGCGGATCTTTTAGAAGAATGCGCTATTGATACCAATTAATTTCTAGAGGGACCCATTTCATATACTAATTTTGTGAATATAAATGATATGAAATGGGGGGTTGTTGTAGGGCACAACACATTATTAAGTGAGTATTAGCAAAAGGAGCCTATGAGCTAGTATATTACGATGGGATTCCACTATCGCAACCTCGAAACGGGTTGTACCTTAAGCATTACTATGCTTGACTAAGTGTAGTAATCTCTTCATATGCTTTTTTTACGTTTTTGTTTTCATCAAGAGTGATCATTTTGGTTAGGTAATCCACTTTTGCATTTGTTGCAGATGTCGGACCTATTGGAATCATTTTTTGGATACACTGACAGAGCTAGTCGTAGTATGCGGAACCTATCTTCTGCAGCCTGCGCCATTTTTTATCCAAGTGGCGAATTAGTGAGTGTCAGAGGGGTATGTATTGGTCAGTCAACGAACAACATCGCTGAGTACAGTGCGTTGATAGAGCTTCTCTCTGATGCCATTGCACATGGCATACGCCGACTTGTGGTCAGGCTAGACTCACAACTCGTCATCCTACAACTTACTGGCATCTATTCAGTTTGGAATCCAGCTATCTATCGTATGTTCCTAAGGGTTAGGGTTTTGGAAAGGTAGTTTGATTCTGTTCAATATCAACACATTTCCAAAAACTTAAACACATTAACTGATTCATTAGAAAATTATGTGTTAGATAGACATTTGCAGCATTTATAAAATAAAAAGCATTTCAATCAACATTTGCATCAGGATCATATAACTTAACCAAAATAAAGCACCAAAAATAAAAAATATATATAACTGTTTATAGTTTTTACAAAATGTTCTGTGTCCAAGACAAAATCAGTCATACAACCCAAAAAATCAAAAATGCAGGAAGCACCCTAGACTAATGGTGCTGGTGATAACAAGTCACTACCTATGCAATCATACGTAAGAGCCTAGTCCATCGACTTGGCACGGCAATGGTATGGCGCTGTAATCTCAGAGGTAACTCGTCGGTTCTCACATGTTGAATACCAAGGGTGAGACCCTCGATCTGATCCTGCAATACTGCAAGGGTCTCGGCTACGTCCAGATCGCGAAGGATAGCCCTCCCTATAGCCTCTCAAGCTGGAACAGCAGTTGCTATCCTCGAGCGCACTGCTGGTCGCACTAGTCCAATATCTGTGAAAATATATGGGTTTGATTAGTCTTGATAACATTTAAAAAACACAAGAACCTTATAAAAGCAATAAACAAAGATATGGTCAGATTTTTTTACCTATAACACCCCACTACTCGCCAGCCGGCAGCACCAAATCTAGGTCGCCCCGGAAATCCATCCCAACATATGGATACACGGTGAAGACCATCTCCTGATGGTTGAACCACTCAAAGAAAGCATCAGAGAATGAAATCTGCGACTGACCAGTATGTATGGCCATGAGATCGACCCATCTTTGCATCCGTGGTTCTCTCAGCACTGGCAGTCCAAGTGAAATGTACAGTGGCTGCATCAGTGGTATCCTCTCTAAGGCGAAAGTGGTCAGAATAGAACCATAACCAAAGTTCTTAGATCTTCCATTCTTCACCTTGGTAAGTTGTTCTTTTATAACCGGAAGTACTGCATCACACGAGTTGAATACCTTTGGTTCAAGGAATTCCAAGGCATAATGCATATAGGACCTGTTGGCCAAGTGAAGAGCGGTTCTACCAACCAATCTAGTAACTGTAAATAAGATAGTCCTGAAGGACCGGTCAATGACATCTCGAATACTAATCTTGCCGTCCCTGTTCGGCTAACATCCATCTCTACAGAATCAGCGAATGTAATCCCTCATGGATTCACCCCCACGGGCAGATCCTGATAGTGAGAGAGGAGCACCACGCCTCGACAACCCAGTCAAGAAATAGATATCCTCAACTGTCAAAGGGATGGATTTACCTCTAATTTGGAACACTTGGTTGGTAGGATCCCATGCATCAAGAAGATATTGCAACAAATTGATTTGTTGCCTCATGTTAGATATGCGGAAGAATTTGAGCAAGCCACAGTTTCGCAATGTAGTAACCGTACCTGGATCATGTAAGGCAATCATATCCTCTTCTTCATGCTCATGTTCACACCATGTAACGACCATCTTGATTTGATGAATCTCTGAAAAACAAACAAGAGAAGAATTAGGATCCTGATTTGGGCAAAAACAAGCAAAATTTCCATGAAAAAACAGTGCATAAACTTTCCTCCTTGTGCCCATCGCACCCTAGCTGTGTACAGGGTGGGATGCATACTGACTGGCCAATGGCCAGCTCAGTATGCATCACACCTTTTGATGTATACTAGGTGCGATGGGAAGAAAATGAATTTTTTAAACCCTTGAGGCCCAAAGAACAAGAAAAGATGCTCAGAATCAGAAAAGGAAAGAATTCAATTGAAGAGCTCAGGGTTAGCTCCTACCTGGTCCAGACGGCACTGAAAATAGTCGACCCAATCTCCCGGAATTAGCTGATGAAAAATCGAGGGGAAAAACACCTCCAGAGCTCCAACAATCCCAAATTTGAATGAAATGGTAAAAATGAGAGGTAAAACTACTTTTATGTTACTGTTCACGTAATTCAAGTAAGATGTTGGTTTTTAACTCATTTTTCAAGCATGTATTTACATTTCTAATCAATTTGATGGAGCAATTGAATAGGTAGTACGACCATCAAAGGGACATAGTGTTAATGATGAATTGAACATCTCTAGCTATTATCACGAGCAATGTTTCCGCAAAGTTCAAGCTCGTTAAAAAATAAACCTAGCTATAAGCATATGTTCCCCTAGAGTTCAAGCTCATTAAAAAATGAACCCACCTTCAGTAAATAACCTTTGTGATCGCATTGCTGTCAGCTTTTAAGCCTTGGTCGTGTTATTACCATCACCTTCACTTGATTGGTTACCCTTTTGAGGGACAACGACGATGAGTGATTTTGTTAGCCACCTTCTTTACACTGCCATAATTGAAAAGTTCCAAACTTACCTGGAACCAGTTGCTACACGAAAACATCACTCATTCCTAAAAAACGAGTCTCTTTTAAGCTCTTTTTAGACTCATAAAATATGAAAAGATTGTCGAGAAATTGGCCTCTCCAACTCATTAAAGTGATTGGAAGTGCCATCCCTCCTCTATATTTTAATATTTTTGGACCTGAGGGATCATTACACAAAAAGATTGAGCGCTTGTCTTTTTCAGCTCGCTAAAGTGATCGAAAAGTCATCCCTTTCATATTATTTTATACTTTTTTGAACTTAAGGGATTATACTACGAAAAATGACTACTAAAGTTTCCTTTCCATCTCTTTTAAAACTCTCTAAAACTAAAAAGGACGGAGTTATCTTTGTCGTTAAACTCATTAAAACAATAGTGACAAACTTGTCTATACGGACAAGAGCGAGTTTCACTGTCGCTAGGCTCGCTAAAACATAGCGACAGGTTTTCCCAAAGGGAAAATTATAGAACAAGCATATGTTATCCTCCTCAAGCTTGAAAAAAATAAAGAGGTACTGTTCAGCAATGACAGGGGAAAAAGAGAAGAAAACTTGAAGAACTTCATTGGTAGCAGGTCGCTCTTGAACATGACACTTTCACTCAACCACCATGATTGAGTCGGGTTGGGTTATTCCATTCACCGGTCATATCACCATTTGTCCTCTGTACCAACCATTTTTTGGGTTAATGCTACCAATCCATTTCAGTGTCGCTGATATGTTTAAGAGAAGTCGCTTAGAGAATTCACCAACCCAGCTAATGCCTCATCCATTGCAATACCTTCATGCTCCATTCTTTCATGACCGCCACCCTGAACCTCATATCACTAGATCGTTTTCACCTCCACAAGATCATTTGCTCTATTCTGTTCGTAGATGTGGGATTCATTAAGGCCTATGATGGATCACTTCTTGTGGACATCATATTATTATCCAAGAAGTTGACTTAGGAACAACCCTTTCAGTACTTTGAAGCTTGCATGCCTTAAGGGCAAGTTTCTCACTTCTGGCAATAAGTTTACATCAATGGCCTTTAACCAAAAGATTTTGCGTGGTGTTTGACATCAACTCATGTATTCACACCATGTGAATTGTACTACAATACCTTGAGGGTCATTATCATTATCGATGATTCCTCTCGTGCCTATTAACAAATTACATCATTCGTTGGTAATTAGGTGATGTCTTTCCATGTTTGACATCAGAACATCTTTTCACATAGATCGACTTATACATCGGGCAAAGATTGAATGAGTTTGAAAACCCTAGATCTAATTTCATCCATCTGGGCTGCGATACATTCAGGAAAATAAAGACATCAAATGTACTCCATAGCTGCACAGATAATCATCCAAGCTAAGGGATGATGGCTCTACCAAAATCATCAGTCTGCCACATAGACGGTTGTCTTTCCTATGTACGTGAAAATTGATTTATGAAGTTGAGCATGGGAATGCCCGCCTCAGCTAGATCATGAAAATATTATGAAAATAATGTATTGTATTGTATCTTATTGTAGAAATTTTGAATAATATAACACTTATTCACAGAGATTATCCTGATTATACACTATTTGCGGAATGCATGCATAATACATAACCTCCTCTACCATTGATCATCAATTTTGCGGAATCAGAAACATTTGCATGCGCACATTGAAACATCAATCACACATATCAACACAGTATATCACAAGGAAAGCATACAGCTAAAAACCCCAACTATTTGTATATTATATTGATTGAGAACATGTAACAATACATAGTACAATACTCCTCACAAGTACTCAGTACTATCTCCACATGCTACACACAAACTAGCTCAGATCTGAATCAATCACAGGTTCAAATCTCCTTCGTTGCTTTCCTGCCTCTACTGCGCAATCCCATGCTGAGAATACCTGCAATGAATGAATCCAAATTCAAATTCCCTTGGTTTGTACCACGCAATCTTCATGGGCAATCTCAATCCATGCATGTGCAAATCTCATGCACAACTATAGTCACAACTCATAGCACTCTCACCATTTCACTTACTTCTAACACTTGTCTCCACTGAACTATCCATGCACTGAGTTAACTAATGTATTCTTTAGTTGCTTTATGAGTTAATAAATAGTGAATTAATTAATAATTAATTCACACAACTCATCATTTAGTCTATTTGTCAGTTAGACTAAATACAACTAGTTCAACTAAGTCAAACTGAACACAACTCCATTAACTGCTCATCCAACTCCACAGAACTCAATCAGTTGAGTTCTAACTGAATTTCTGCTTGCAATAGCTCAAGTAACCCATATAAAATCACGTGTTTCCTTCTAGCAGTTGCATGTGCCACATCCGTAGCTCCAACTGAAGTGCTCCAAGAGAATAAGATAATGTTTATAGTCCAAATATTATTAAGGGCTAATAATATTCGACTTCTCTATATTTAGACTGGTAGTACCTCCTATGTTGTCTAAAAATATAAGTCCATCTATTTTTTCCCAACATGACCAAGCATCCATAAACAGTATCCTGCAACTCATAGACCATGATCCATATGCCTAAAAATAGACATAGTCTAAAAATAGACTTTGCGCCAAAAATAGCCTGCGGGACCACTTGGTGAAGGCGACTCCTTTTCACTAAGCTCCATCATCTTGTTGCATTTTCAACACTCCCTCTCAACAAGATATGGATTATCTACAACCCGATCCTGTAACTCTGGAATTTTCTGTATGCAACACAGTTTCCTGGTCCACTTGCTCCAACAACACTTGGAACAAAAACACTCCCAACTGACCACTCTGTTGGGCTACGAACATACTCTAATGTTGAATCTCTACCTGCTGTTGACAAGTGCTCCCTCTCTGACATTTGCGCTACTGCAACATCTTCATGCATCTCGCACCATTGCACACCTCTCTGTGCCACCTAACACTGTGCAAAACATTTGTGCCTCTCGCATTGCTGCAGCCTGCTAGCTATGCGTTGTCCTGGGATTCCCTACACTGTCGCTCTCTCTGCCACTCCATCTGCATCTGTCTCTACCCAATCAGTGAGTTCCTGCTACTCCACATCGAGGCTCCCGTAGCAAGGTCTCATCCAAGAGGTTGGGTACCTCAAGGATCCTGCCCCTCCTCCTTGGGACAATCACTCTATATCGCCCCACCTCCTACCTGTTAGTGCTCAAATCTTCCTCAAGCTGAGGAAGGCAAAACTCGAGGCCACATCAAACCACGCTCAGCCTCGTAGCTAGCCCTACGAGGACAGGAGAGGGCTCTCTCCGGGTCTATCTCGGCAAAAGGTCTTCAAAGGGGATGAGATGACTCAAATTTAATACTGATTTTAGGCTAGTAAAGAGATAGGAAGGCTTGTTTTGGATTTTTGAGTTTTTTGTTGGAGAAATGGGAAAACCAATTTTGGGTGCGGGGATTGAGGTCAGATTTTTGCAAAGATCGAGTTGGGGCGAGGTAGGCAATAGTCTTGATGCCCTTTGATCAGGTGTATGGACGAATCAGAATGACAAGAAGTTGAAGAGGGCAAAAGAGAATATGGATCCTCTTCAAACTGACGAAAACATGGAAAATCAAACAAACTTAAAGGCAGAGCATAACAATCTATGGATTCTACCTTAACATTTCATTTGTTCAATTGCAGAAGATGAAAGAAGGAAAATGATACACATTAACAACTTACAATTACAGAAAGAAACACACCATCAACACCCAAAGCCACAAGGATCCCAACAGGCGCTGCAAAATCTCTGATCTTTCCTTAGCCAAAATATGAAAAAATATGTACAATAGTGTCCAAAATCTTCCCAAGAGTCCAACCTGTGTTACTGAATGAAAATTTACATATATAGATCAAGCTAACCTCATTCCCTACCCTCTAGGGGTCGAGCTCCTCCTTCTAAGAGAAGTTTCAAAAAATTCTAAACATGGAGCAAGAATCTAGGTGACCAAAACAACCTGCTTCTAAAAAGAAGGAAACTGATTCATTACATTAATTGTTTGCTAATTTGTGAATGAATCATCTAGAAGAAGGTAGATAAGTGCCATGTTACCTTACATACATCAATTTACATCATGGTGGGTCAAAAATTACATCAAGGAGTCAAACTGGTGAAAACTAGCCGAATTCCTGAGCTGTAGGATGAAAACTGGACCAAAAACCCCAATGCGTAGCGCCCTGATCCCAATGCATAGCGCACCTTTCAGCCTATGTTTGGGTCACTTCCTGACATCCAAATTGAGCTCATGATAGCTCATTGGAAAGCCCTGGATGTCTACTTTCCAACCCAGGTATAATTTTACAATTTGGAGCTCATTTGCCCCTCCAAAACTGCATTCTCCCAGAAGTACTTCCTGTTGTTGCAAAAGGTGGCAGCAAGGTGGTTTTCATGGTGTTTTTAGGCCTTTTGATCATCCAGAATTTGATGAAATGCCTTGGAAATAACTGAGCATGTATATTTCATCATTACAAACCCAAAAATATAAGATTTTTCTCCATCAAGTTCCCCAATCAAAAGCGAGCGCGCGGGCGCGCTACCCATTGAGCGGAAAAAATTGTTTTTGAGACCAAAAATTTCAAAATGAAATAAATTTCTCCGAATTTGCTCAAATTCGGAGTGAAGACCCTCCATCATGTGTCATGCTCAGGCAGCGAAGCCTTGGCCAAAACGCGAAGCGGATCTAGCCTCTTTCGCCGTTTTAGTGCTTTGCTCAACCTCCTTTGCAAAATCTTCATTTTTTCCTTGCAAACATGCATGCGGGTCCAATAATGATTCTTCATGTGACGAAGCAAGTCTTTGTCTCTATTGGCCTTCACCAACAACCCCTCCAAATGTTGGTTGACCTTCTCAAGCAAAAATTGTCACGCAACAGGTGTCAAATCACCCGGTCTTTTACGGGCCAACCTACGGTCTTCACGGATTCATTGCAGCTCTATAAGTGTGTGCTCGTCCTCTAATTTTTTATTGCGTTGCTCCAAGTATTTGATCTGACATTCTGCCTTCAGTAACTTCTCATTCAATCTATCAATCTCGGTCTTTTGTTTCGAGCTAGGAGAGCTCCTATCCACATCACTCAATGCAACATCAATATCATGACCACCTGAATGGCCCTCCTCGTAAATTGGCTCCTTGCCTCTGTCCTGAACCTGTACCTGTACTGAAGAAGAAGGCGAGACCCCTTCCACACCATGTGGAGATAATACTCGCCGTGTAGCTGCAAATAAGGCCCTGTGGCCTCGCTGATATGTCACACATGCTGGAGCGCTGACATGCTCGGTCTCAGGAATGTCAAACTGATGTGAAGGTCCTCCCTCATCATGAACTATCTCAGGAGGTGGTTGTGGCACTGTGAAAAAGTCGCGAGAAATGAAATCCTCCCAAGTAATACCCTGCTGTGCCAACTGATGAACCACTACGATCTTGATCAGTGCATAATGATAAATACTCCTGTGCTGTTGTGCTGGGGTCTTCCTTTGTACTAATACAACCATCCTCTTTATGTTGCGAAACATGAAGTATGGAATGTTCATCAGACGTACCCTTGTAAAATGCATCAACAAACGGACATGGTACACATAAAGACGGGAGAATCTTCCCTCACAACTGAAGTACCAAATGATGAGCTTCATCAAAGGTGCGAACTGATCATTCAGGTACTGGAAAGGAAAAACTCTACTCAAGTGCCTCATATACCCAGGTTTGATATATGGCTCATAATAGGATTTCTCTAGTTGCTGACGCTTATTCCATTGCTCTCCAATATTTGGTATCGTAGTGGCCTCTGCAATAATCTCTGGTGACAAAATGAAATTAACTCCAGCAAGGTTTACATGGCCATCATGTAAATGTAAAACAAACAAGCGAGCTAATTCACGATGATGGTGAATTTGTGAAATTAGCTCATAATAGCGATAGCATGACTGGTGGCGAAAACAATCCATTGCCAGCGGGCAAGCCTGCAATTGAGCCAAAGAAGTGGGCTCTTCTCTGAGTTGCTTTCCTCCTTTGCCACCTCTGCGAGACCTCCGAGGCACATTACCCTCTGTTGTGGAATCACTGTCATTCTCCTGCTCATAAACTGAATCTGTGTCTGACATGGCTTTAAAAACACAAAGACTGCAATATATAGGAGGTCTGCAATATGTCGGATGTATGTTGTAGCTGTGGTGAAATCACAATTTTAATGCATGCTCAAAAGCCAACCTAAACATCATAAGACTTATGCCATAATGGACATTCTGTTTTAGTGTATTGGGCATAAAACAGTCATAAGGACAGTTTGACAAATGGACCAAAATATGAAGTGTTGTTGGCTCAAAACTTACAAATGGGTATGAGGCTATGTTTCACCAAGGGAAAGCAGAAAAATCTTCACCAATCATCCATAAACACCCTTAAGGCAGATTTTGGTGAGGCCTAGGGTTTCATTTGTTGACCTAGGGTTTCATTTTTTTTTTTACATTCAACACATCACACCCCTCTTCAAACACACTATAAACAATATGAAATTGATTGAATCGGTCATAGAACACCTACTTGCAGATTTGGAGGCAATTAGACACGATCTGGGCGCATGAATATAAAGAAATTTTGTGCTGAACTGAGTGCGTAGCGCACTATCCCAATGCATAGCGCACAGCCTGATGCGTAGCGCCCGTGTATTTTTACACTGGCCGCGCTAACCCAATGCGTAGCGCACTGCCCGGTGCGTAGCGCACAACCTCCAACGCGTAGCGCACCCTCCAAAACTGTCCACAGGTATGTAACTCGCGGTTTTGACCTTCAAACGCTTAGACACGATGTTGCTTTGGGAATTTGTGTGCAAATGGACTTGTTTTCCCTTTTTATAAGTAAACAAAATATCTCATTTGATTTAAATTGATTTCAAAACCCACTTTGTAAGGTTTGGCACTTTTCACTTTTGGTCTTTCCATACAACACTTCTTTTTGACTTTCTCATGCTTTTCTGAGATTTGGACTGATCATTTTTGTTGATTTTTGCAGGGATCTGGCATTTGGCTTTGGAGAAGATCAGAGACTTGCTCTGAAACCTTTGAAATGACATAAATACAGTTATTTACAATAACAATTTTTAGTTCCAAAACAGAGTTTTGGACTAAAAATGTTTCAAAATGCTCTATGAAAATTATTAAATAAGAGTCTTTTGACATCAACCTCATGGCCTGCAGGCTTGTTTTATGTATATGCAAAGGACTGACAACCCTAGACTCTAGGACACTTTTATGACAATGAATGCATGATTATGGACTTCAATGATTTTTGAGAAAATTTGTTTATTCACTAACCCTGCAGGGACAAACATGAGGAAACACAAAACAACCAGACCCCCTCGTCAGTCAATGGCATGCCCCTAGCGGAATGCAACGAAGTGGAACAAGAGAGACACCTAAAAATGATATGCAAAGCAAAAAGATCTCTGACGGAGGGTTGTAAGGACCAACTCTAACACTACCTAGAGGTATGGCTGCATGTGATCCCTCAGCCCACCTGGCTCGAAGTTTCCCCCTACTAGAGGTCTCTGCATGAGTAGATGTCTCTACTCGATCTCCTCTCAGCTTCCCTTGTTGTGGCTACTCCACAACCTCCTGAAGTTGTTGCACCAATTGTGGCTCCTCCACAATCATCTGAGACTTCTTCTGGCTCTGCATGTTCAGAGATAATATATGCTCCCTCTCAACCACCAAGTCTCCATCAGTTGCCTCGCTGCTCAAGGCTTCACATGCATCTTGAACCTCAAGAGAATACAGGTTCTTGACCCGTGAACCAATCTGCTTCACCTATCTAGTGATGATGTGTCTAAGGAAAACATTTCCCTTACTGAAGACTACATCATAGCCTATGTCTTCCAGCATCGCGATTGACACCAAGTTTCTCTTCAGTCCTGGTACATACTTGACATCGGTCAAGGTAAGGCGAGCTCCATGCTCCCTCTGAAAAATAATCGTGCCTACACCCGAGACACTATACTTCTCATCATTACCCATCACTATGAGTATCTGGAGATCTTTCTCCTACAAAGTACTGAACAAACTCTTGTCACCGGTCATGTGGAAAGAAGCTCCACTCTTAAGAAACCAAACACTTCCCACCATGGATGAAACCATGCATGCAAAGAGTGTGAAATCCAACTCAAACTGCGAAGCAAGTGCCTCACCTTCAAATCCTTCCCCGGATCCCTTCTTGGATTTCTTCCGTGGAAAATTTGAAGCATAATCGCCCACCTCATGACAATGAAAGCATCGCACTTTCGATTTGTCAACCTTCTTCCCATCATTTGAAGAACTGGATTCGGAAAGAGAAACCTTCTCCTTCCCCTTCTTTGCTTTGGCAGCCAAAGCGCAATTTTCTTCATCAGATGCCTTTGATGAAGATCCGTCCCTGGTATTCCGCCTGATCTCCTCTTGCACAAGATCCAACCAAAGTCTCTCCCATCCTGGCAATTTCTCCTGACCATTGACAGAGTCCTGATAGGAATGCCAACTCTTTGGAAGACCAAGGAGAGCGAAGCTCACCAAGTCCTCATCATCGACAGTCACCCCCACACTTCCTAGCTCATCTCGGCATTGGGTGAACTTCATGAGATACTTGGGCATACTGTCTCCATTCTCACACTTAATGTTTCTGATTTTATCCTTGAGCACCAACTTCCTCTGGTCGCTCTTGCTTTGGAGTAGATCTGTCAACGCTCTCCACATCAAGTATGGAGAAGCCTTTCCATGGAAACTAGATACAATGTGATCCTTCACACCCTCCAACAGAATCCTTCGACACTTTGCTGTCTTCTTTTGCCAAGCCTCAACTTGAGCAGCATCAGTAGGCTTTGGGACTTCAGCATCTACGAACTCCTTCAACCCATTGTCACCTAACACTGCCTCCATCCTATCTTTCCATGCAATATAATTCGAACTGCCCTCAAGGGCATACTCCAATCGCAATCCGTTGAAATACATTTCAACTTTGACACCAAGAAAACACTACTGCAAATTAGAATTCCACCAGCTCAAAACTCAACCGCTTATGATCTAAAATTCGTGAGAACAAGGTATTTCTTGTACAGAGATCGACTGTATGGGCATTCACCGGATATCTCACCTTCCAAAATAAGGATGAATCCAGAAGCTCCTTGGCCCGATTACAGGCTCTGCCTGAAGAAATAAAATGTAAACACTTTCTGAATAATAGATCTGATGATCAATCTGCTCTGATACCATGTAGAACTTTTTCTACAAATCAACTTGGCTCTGATACCATGTAGAAATTTTGAATAATATAACACTTATTCATAGATATTATCCTAATTATACACTATTTGCGGAATGCATGCATAATACATAACCTCCTCTACCATTGATCATCAATTTTGCGGAATCAGAAACATTCACATGCGCACATTGAAACATCAATCACACATATCAACACAGTATATCACAAGGAAAGCATACAGCTAAAAACCCCAACTATCTGTATATTATATTGATTGAGAACATGTAACAATACATAGTACAATACTCCTCACAAGTACTCAGTACTATCTCCACATGCTACACACAAACTAGCTCAGATCTAAATCAATCACAGGTTCAAATCTCCTCCGCTGCTTGCCTGCCTCTACTGCGCAATCCCATGTTGAGAATACCTGCAATGAATGAATCCAAATTCGAATTCCCTTGGTTTGTACCATGCAATCCTCATGGGCAATCTCAATCCATGCATGTGCAAATCTCATGCACAACTATAGTCACAACTCATAGCAGTCTCACCCTTTCACTTACCTCTAACACTTGTCTCCACTGAACTGTCCATGCACTGAGTTAACTGATGTATTCTTTAGTTGATTTATGATTTAATAATTAGTGAATTAATTAATAATTAATTCACACAACTCATCATTTAGTCTATTTGTCAGTTAGAATAAATACAACTAGTTCAACTAAGTCAAACTGAACACAACTCCATTAACTGCTCATCCAACTCCACAAAACTCAATCAGTTGAGTTCTAACTGAAGTCCTGCATGCAATAGCTCAAGTAACCCATAGAAAATCATGTGTTTCCTTCTGGCAGTTGCATGTGCCACATCCGTAGCTCCAATTGAAGTGCTCCAAGAGAACAAGATAATGTTTATAATCCAAATATTATTGAGGGCTAATAATATTTGATTGTTCTATATTTAGACTGGCAGTACCTCCACTGTTGTCTAAAAATAGAACTCCATCTATTTTTTCCCAACATGACCAATCATCCATAAACAACATCCTGCAACTCATAGACCATGATCCATATGTCTAAAAATAGACATAGTCTAAAAATAGACTTTGTGCCAAAAATAGCCTGCAGGACCACTTGGTGAAGGTGACTCCTTTTCACTAAGCTCCATCATCTTGTTGCATTTTCAACACTTATTACAAGTCACCTTCTAGTTCGAAAAACCTCGGATCCTCATGATAAAGCATTTCACCCGACATCAGAAGATTTACAACTTCATGCTTTAGGGAGCAACTGTTATAGACATATTTGGGCACTACAATCCCAATCACATATGTCCATAAACCAAGGGCTTCTAAACCCCTAAAAGTGTTGTTTCATACCCTAAAGTATCAAGGTCAGCTGATTACATCATTTCCCAGAAGTTCTCCCTAAAAAACTACTCAGAATTGGTCAAAACTGGACCATATAGATTGCTTAGTGCTAAGGGTGCAATGCATACTGAAAATCCCTTCTGTAGGGTGCAATGAGCGAGAGTAGACAAATGGCAGAGGCAGTTTGTTAGGTGGAAACTCAAAGAATCTTCTAGAAACTGCTCATATGACACTTGCCTCTCTGAATTCGCCCAGGAGAGTAAGAGATCATAAACTCTCCAAGTGGAACCAAGAACTATCAATGAAATGACACTAATCAAAATCCCAGAAGCTGACTCACCCCCCTGCAAATATCTATATATGGATCCCTCATCCTAGAGATCTAGAGGCTGGAATTTTGTATTTTGTAAGGAAGTGTTGTTGGTTTCTCTTTGAGACATTGTATTGTTGGGTAATCTAGCTTTTTATGAGGTGAAGGGGGCTTTCATGCTGGGAGGATGGCGCTGGATTAGGTAGCTGGGTTGTAATCCTCTCTTCTACTACTTCTATCAATAAAGCTATTTGAGTTTTCCTCCATATACTTGTATATTTCTGAATCTTGTATTTGTGTATGCATTTGTATGGTTAATGTACATCTTATTCTACATTGTTTATGGTTATAGATCTCTATGCTCTGATGGTATTTTGCTGCTTTGACTCTACAGGTGTTCTTTGAAGCAGGACAAGTAAAAAAGGAGTGGCAAAATCTCTATCAAGGGAGAGAGGAAACAAGCAAGGAGCCAAGCGAAAGACTAAGGTTGGCGCTCTCTACTTCTCTCTCATCTATCTCTCATAAAGGAAAACACAAGTTACTTTGAATTGTTTGTTTCTAAGATAGCTGCTCGTCTTAGTGGGACTAGCAGATCTGAACAGACACTAGTTTTCCTGGAAACACCAATCAAGAGTACTCACAACCAAGATTTACCATATATCTTACAAAGGGATTCCTAGGCCTTTTGATTAATCCTTAGACCACGCCACTCAGCTTTGAATCCATCCAAAAATCCGGCTCAACCAAAACAAGAGAACCCCATCACACCATGGTTATCCGAAAATGGCAAGGCAAGGCTGAAAATCATTGTCACACTTGGCAAGACCCATGCCAATGAAAATGTGAAAACCAAGTACACACATGCATGTTCCATGCATGCCAAAACTAGTAAGGAAATCATACGTGCAACTTGATACCTGCAAGTAATCCCGTTGTAGCCGCTTGATCCCGCCCTTCTTTGCTTGATCTTTTCTTCCCTTTGCTTTCTTGTCCTTCTTTTGCCTTCTTTTCCCCAATGCTAAAATGCTCCAAGAATACTCTAAGTGTCCAAGAGTATGAGAAAAAGAGAGAGAGCTCCAAAACCGAACTAACAAAAGGTTGTGAATTGATCCTTAGAAACCTTTTTATTAATGAGGCCTTTATTTTCTTCATTTTCCATTATTTTCCTTCATTTTCCTCCTCACATGCAACATGTGACCTTTCACCTTCCTTTTCTCCTAATTTCCATTATTTTCATAAATAAAATGTCAATTAATGCCACTTTTCCTATCCAAAGCCTTTGCCAATTTCCTTTAGCCATAATAAACCAAATGAACACCCACATTAGGATGTTTTTCCCAACATTCAGCTTGGAATCCGTGTGTCATGACCTTGGTTATTATTTTTCCTTTATTAACTTTATTACATGGAATTTTGACCAGGGTTGTTACAACAACAACACTTATTAGTCCATACATTAATCAACTGATCAATAGCTAAACACTTCATGACAAGAGCCATAGAAGATAAACATCATATAAATAGCATATAACTAGAAAATAACCAACATATAAACCATGGCAACCCAACCATAACATCATCAACATATTTACAACAAATATACATGAATCAGAATAGAAGAATAACTCTTATTAACATATGAAGATATCAACAAAGTTCGGGACTTCCACGTACCACCCGACCATAGATTGGGTTGAACCAAGGTCCAAATCTCTCTTTTAGCCAATCAGCCCCACACCATATTCTAAGAATGAATGTGGGATCTCATGGAATAAACCAAATCAAAACCAAACCAGGGCTTCCAGAGGCCAAAACACCTCAACCCTCAACCAATGATTCTAGTTCACGATCAAACATCACTAACACCAACCATATTGGTCTCTACCCAAGTTTTCCAAGGCTCCAGGAACTAGTAACTCAACCGACAACCTTCCATGACTCTAGAGCATTTGTCCAACCTGGCTCCAAGGACTAGTAATTCAACCCACCAAGGGCTCCAGAGCATTTGTCCCAACCTAGGCTCCAGGACTAGTAACTCAACCTAAGTTGTTCTATGGCTTCCATAGCATTTGTTCCAATGCACGACCAAAAGGAATTATGAGCACCAACCAGAAAACAATCAAGTGGAAAAACCCACAACACCATGACTATCCAGGAAATGGCAAGGCAAGGCTAAAACCATTGTCAATCCAGACATATCTCCATGTCAATGATAACACATAACTAGAAAACCACATGCATCTAACATGCATCCATAAATCAGCAAGGAAATCACGCTTGCAACCTGCTACTTGTAAAGCAATCTATTTTAGTTGTTGATCCACCTATTCCCTTGCGATTTCCTACTTTTCTTGCCTTCTTTCTCCAATCCAAGTGAATACTAGAGTGCTCCAATAATGCTCCAAGGTTTCTCTAAGTGTGCAAGAGTATGAGTGAATGAGAGAATAGAAGAGAGTTTCAACACAAGACTGACAAAAAGTTGTGAACTGATCCTCATAAGCCTTTCTATCATTGAGGCCTCTATTTTCTTCATTTTCCTTCAATTTTCCTCTCATGCAAATCTGTGACTCTTCATTTTCCTTTTCTCCTATTTTCCTTTATTCTCATAAATAAATGTCAATTAATGCCACTTTACCTTTGCCAGTGGCTTTGACAATTTCCATAGACATGAATCAATCACAAGTGATCCCATCACTATGTTTTGCCCAACATTCAACTTGAAATATGTATCCCATAACCTTATTTTTTTATTTATTTTTTTACATAAGAAATCAACATATTACAAATTGAAACCAAAAAATTATAAACTAATTTAAATGTAATTTTTTTTATTATATATAAATTATAAAATTTAAATATTAAATTTTATTATCCATTATAACCAACTTAAATAAAATAAAAATAAAAAAATAATCAGCTTAAATATAAAAAGTAACCAACTTAAATATAAAAAAATATAAGTGAAAATTTGCTTGTTTCGAATAATTCTTAATCATAGGAATATATTGAATATATTTTTTCAATGGAACTTAATCAACAATAGTTCATGAAGTGTGTACATAGATGAGTCCTAGTGAGGAGGATAACAATTGTCCTCCTAACCACTAATCGACGAGAAACACAATGTCGTTATATATAATCATTTTTTTTACAAAATGCTAAAAAGGATATAAGATTTATCACATAATTTTTACAATAATTTATTGTTATCAAATAAATGTAGCAGAAAGAATATGAAATAGATTTGCTTTAATAATCTACAAACTCACTTTTTGAGAGTTAATTAAAAAGGAAAATAAAAAAGAAAATGATAATAGATTTCATGTAACATAGTTATATATTTGAGATGAGATTTCAAGATTATAATTTTAGTTTAAAAAATCTTTATTCTTAAATTAGAACATTAAATCCAATCCTCTAATTTAATAAGAGTTAAATTTATATAATTTTATAATAGACCATATTCAATTGAATGTATTGTATAAGGTGTAAAGATAAGAAAGTATGTCCAACTTAATTCACCTCATTCTTTAGTAGCTATTTATGTCTGATTGAATAGCAAGAATATATCATGAAAGATGGCTAGTTTGTGTTGGGCAAGAAATTATCGTTTGGAGAGAGAAAATTCAAAGAGTAGTAATCATAATTTCTTTAACTTTCAAAAATAAGATTTAGAAAACTAAATATTTATTTTATATTATATCAATCACACATATAAATATATCAATTATTGATTTAAGATAGAAATAATATCTTAATCACACAATCACTTAGTTGAGAATCTCTCAACTAAACATTAATTTAAAAACCATTTTAAACTATTTTAATTGGACAAAATATTTGAGATCCAACTAATCAACAATTAACCAAATCAACCAAATCATATACATTATGAAAAATCGCATTCAATATACTCAACACAAACACTTAAATCTCCAAACATAAAAAAAACTATCATATACATTTTTCTTAATTTAACCAAAAACTGTCATATTCATTTTTCTTAATTTAACTTGGATAAAGTAAGCATATCCTTATTGCAACATAGAGTTTCATTAGGCTAGAGAAGGGTATGTTGGGCAAAAAGTAAATCAATCCCATAGTGCAAATCGAAGATGCAGAAGGTCGTTGATCAAACACAACAACGCACTATCCACACTCATTGCTCTCACTAAGGCATATTTAATTAAACACTAATATTTATTACTAAAAAAATCTGGGGTTCCTTAATATTAAACAATATTCAATACAACCTCTCACTAAGGCATATTCGTATATATTAAGTGATCTAGATTATAGTTGCACTCATATTTATTATTAAAAAAATTTGGGTTCAAAATACTAAACAATATTCAATACACTTAAAATATAAAGTAAACAAAAGTATAAAGCAAACAAAAATATGTTGTAGAAAGTATATTCAACTTAATTCACCTCATAGCTATTTATGTATAATTAAATAGAAAAAGTATTAAAACATAAGTAACAATTAGGAAATCAACTTTTTAAATCATTAAAATACATAGTTTCCTTATAGCCATAGCCATTAATATAAGATATTATTATATATTAAAAAATACTTAAGATATTATATAAAATATTTTAGCTAGATGATTTGTATCTATGAGGTTGGTAGTAGCATGGTAGGTTATGTTATCTCTGATCTCTTTCTATACAATGAAATAACAAATTTTAACATCTTAAATGACCACGAGCCTGACTCTAATCATAGGCCTTTACTTATAACTCTCTATTTTGTCATGCATAAAGATTTCATAGAAGATAATCCTTATAGCCAAAAGAAGTTAATCTTTGATAGAAATAAAAAAGATCTCTTTCTTAATGAACTAAAAACTAATTAGCTTCCTTTATCTAGTATAGACAACATAGAAAATCTCTATCATAATTTTACTACAACCCTCTCATATTCTATTAACAAGTTCTCAATTGAAGTTTCAAGTAATAAAAGAAATAGCAAAACCAACCCATTGTATGACAAAGATTGTAAAAGTGCGAGGAGAGCAATTAAGGAAGTTGTTGATGAATCTCTTAAAATTGGCAAGATAAAAATATACGAAGCCCTAACTAAAAAGAAAAAAAGGCAGTATATTCGTAAAAGACAAGAGAATCTCTTACACCTCTCTAAGGTAGCTCCTAAGAAATTTTGAAGGCAAATTCTAACTAGGAAAACTAAAGATAATAATAAAATTGCTTTACACAACTAGAATTCCTATCTTAAAAAGCTTTATGAATCTCCAAATGTCATGGATAACTTTGAAACCCTGCTCACAACGAAAGAAGTTTTCTCATTATAAGACATTGATTTTGGGGTTAATCGCTTGGCTTGGGAAAGCTAAGGACATTGAAGGTTACTAGGCGGAAATCTTAAAAATTGGAGGTCATGTCCTCATCCCCCACATTCACAAGCTTTTCAATGAAGCGGTCAATCAAGGGTTCCCCAAACCATGGACTCAAAGCCTCATTATCCCTATTTTTAAAAGTGGAGATACAAATAACCCCTCTAATTATCGGACAATTATGATCAACCCTCTCCTAGCCAAGTTATATGGTATTGTTTTGGAAAGGAAGTTGAGCGTATGGATTGAAAGTGAAGGTAAGCGGGCTAAAGGCCAAGCGGGTTTTAGAAAGCAGCACTCAACAATAGACCACCTTGTTACGTTTAGGATCATTATGGAGGAATGTCGCAATGATAAATCCAATCTCTTTTGTTGTTTTGTGGACTTTAGAAAGGCTTTCGATACGGTTCCTAGAAATAACCTTTGGAACATATTAGAAGAGTTAAAGGTTCCTTTTGAGTTGAGAGATGTTGCTATAAGGTTATACGAGAATGTAATTGCCAAGTTAAAGAGCAATGAGGGGTGGTTGAAAGATATTAAGTGTAATATCGGAGTTAAACAAGGTTGCCCCCTCTCCCCTACCCTATTTGGCGTTTACATCAACAAGCTAGAAGGTTGTTTAGAGGAAGCAGGATGTGCTAGCATGATTTTAGCTGGGATAGTCATCATCCTTCTTCTCTACACTAATGATATTGTTCTTCTCACAATGTGCCCATCTGATCTTGATAAGCAACTTATACTTCTTAAGGATTTCTGCTCTACCATGGGTATGATTGTTAACACTGATAAAGCAAAAGTTATGATTATCAAATCCAAGAAGGACACTTACGCTAATTTTATGTATGACAATAGTAACTTGGAGAAAGTGTCTTCCTACGAGTATCTAGGAATTGATATTCATCACAAGCTCAACGCGAACTATAGCATTGAGAAAAGGATTAATAGGGGATGGAAAGCTTATTTTGGTCTTGAAAATAATTGTAAAACAACAAACCTCGTAATGTGGGATAGAAAGAAGTTCCTCTTTGAAACTTTAGTCACTCCGGTTATCTTATATGGATGTGAGGTTTGGGGTTGTAGCATCTCTAGAGAATCCTGGAGAAAGATTGAGCAAATCCAGAAGCGTTTTATAACGTATAACCTTAAAATTAAAAGCAACACACCCTATCCTATTCTCCTTATAGAAGTGGGTCTTTCCCCTATCGAGAGCCTAGCTATGACTAGGTTTTTGTTGTACAAGCACAAAATCAATAACATAGGAGACCATAGACTTCCTAAGCTAGCTTTAAATTCTAGCCAAAACCACCCAAGGCTCAAACGAGGTTGGTATAAAGACACCAGGGCCTGGTTAAACCATTGGGAGATCGACCTGAATGTTGCATTGCAAAACATTAATAACATTAAAAATATTGTTACTTCTAAGTTCAAAGAAAAAATGTGGTGTGAGAAAGATTTAACAGCTAAAAGAAAATTAAGATATTATAAGGAGGTCATCAACCCCACCCTAGAAGATCAAAAGTATCACTCTGTTTTAACTAGCTCAAAGAATAAAATTAATATAGCCAAGATTAGAATGAACTCCCACGAGCTCCATAGTGAAACGGGTCGTTGGGCAGTTCGTAAAACACCATGGATGGAAAGGTTCTACCATCTCTATGAGAATACAAACATCAAGGGTGAAAATCACTTCCTCTTAGAGTGCCCCGTGTACAACCACATTAGATCTCAGTTTCAAAATCTTTGTTGCAATACTCACCTTCCTAGCCTTTTACGTTGTTAAAATTACAGTGAGCTTGGGAGCCTTCTCTCCAAGCTTTTTGAGCATAGGAATAAAATCTTAAATCAAATTAAATAATGCATTTTTTTAGGTTCGATAGACCAAAATTTGGTCTCAGTGGATGTTAATCATCATCATCATAATCAATATAATGTATAAATAAAAAATTCTATAATATTATTATTATTCTAAAAATTTGTTTTTTTTTTGGAAATTTAGTTTAGTCATGTCATGTATCTGAGCAAAAAAAAATTCAAAAAATCTTGTAGAGACAGTGTTTGAATCGTGTTTTTGATGGTGGAAATGGGTTCATCAAAAACTTCTAGGACACCTAAAATTTTGAAGTTTAACAACTATAATTTAAATTTACAAAAATCCTTACCAATTTTTCTTTAAATATGATTGGAAGTTCCATAACTTTCCAAGCAACTCCTCTATAATAATCAACTGTCATTATTAATTTGTTCTATTTATACGAAAACTATAAAATTAATTTAACTCTTTATAACTATTTTATTTTTTAATTTACAATTGCTAAGATACTTTGTCAAAGCCATCATTTTTTACTGGCCTTCAGATTTTCAAATATCAAACATGTGGGCGATGTGATAAACACCAGGAAACAAGTACGTTGTGTCGTTTTTGAGGGACGGAATATGATCGATCGATCACGCACCACGCCACTTACAAAGATCAGATGGGAAAGATGATTGGATACGGCTTTGCATTTGACAGCGACAATTTAGCGTGGGAATTTATATGGGACAATAAACACAGCATTAAATTTCTGTACTCCAGTGTTTAATGCTTCCCAAATTCTTTCTTTACAGAGATGGAAAACTTTTTCGTATGGAAGATTGAAGATTCCGTAGATCCCGAAGAAGTGGAGAACGTGAGTGGAGTGCTCAAGGTATACAGAGATGGCACCATTTTTCGGCTGGAAGATCCCCAAATGTTCGTCAAGGCTTCTCTGCAAGGAGAAGGTGGAGTTGCGACTAGAGATGTGGTGTTGAACGAGGAGCTGGGGTTGTGGGTTCGACTCTACTTACCCTCTTCCCACCTCCAACAACAAACAGAAAAGCACCGCCTCCCGGTAATCGTGTATTTCCATGGCGGCGGCTTCTGCCTCGCCTCTCCTGCCCTGCCGGATTTACACAACTTTACTCTTAAGTTGGCCGCTTCCGTGGGCGCAATGGTAGTCTCCGTGGCTTATAGATTGGCTCCGGAGCACCGCCTCCCCGCCGCCTACGACGACTGCATCGAGGCTCTCCAGTGGGTGAGCTCCCATGCGGTTGGCGGAGGAGAATTCGAACACGATCCGTGGCTCAACTCCCACGCAGAGTTTTCCGAGGTGTATCTGCTGGGAGACAGCGCAGGTGCCAACATCGCACATCACGTGCTCTTGCGGTGTGGCGGTGTTGAAGCGTGGAGTCCCATGAGAGTCAGAGGGGCCATTTTCGTGCAACCTTATTTCGGTGCGGAGCAACGCACACGATCGGAGAACGAGTGCCCGCCTGACGCGTGTCTCACTCCGCAGCTTAGCGATGCGGGTTGGCGGCTGTCGCTCCCGGTGGGCAGTAACAGAGATCATCCATTCAGCAACCCTTGGAGCCCTGCAGCGCCCAAGCTGGAAGAGGTGCCGTTGCCCCGATTTCTGGTTGCCATCGATATGCTCAGAGATCGAGGCCATGATTACCGTGAGTTATTGAAGCAGTGCGGTAAGAGTGTGGAGGTTGTGGTGTTTGGGGAAGAAGAGCATGCATTCTACGCGCTCAAACCTAACTCTCGTTCTTTTCAACGCCTGTTGGAACAAATCTCCCTTTTCATCTCCTCTTCTCCTTCAGTGTCCGCCATTCATATTATAGACGTTGCCAGATAGATGAGGTCGTGTAGGGAATGGTCTTTGTCTTCTTTTTAATTTGGGTTTGAATTTTATGTTATCACATATTTGTTTGTAATAGGATTATTTCTTTTATTCTTAGAAATAGTATTTAGATGTTGTTTATGAATATGACATGTAAATGTTGTTCAGAATAGATGCTATTCATAAATATTGCTGGTACCAGATTAATACAATAAATAATTTAATTTTTTTTAATGGAGAACAGAAAAAAGATTATTTTTATTTTAAATGTTCACTTTGCATGTAGATATTGTTAAAAAAAAAATGAGATGGCTAGTCTTCTGAAGAAGCATTTATTAAGCTATTATGTACAATATATTACAAATATCCAGGCTGATAAACATCACATCCATCATCCCATACATCATTGATCATATATCAACTGCATACAAATAACTGCAGAGCAACTCACTATTGCGAATAAGCCGACAGCCCGGCCGTTCAACCAATAGATAAATAAATATTAATCATAACCGTAACTAATAGCAGATTAATACAGTGAACCAAATAGCTAAATAAATGTTATTTATAACCATAATTGGTATCATATTAATACAGTGAATTACATTTAAAAAATAATAGAGAATATATATTTTAATAGCTAGGAGAATTTTTATTTTTTTTAAATGTTCCCTTTGCAGTAAGCTCAAAGTTATTGAGATTAGAAGTTTATTTTATAGTTCAATATAATGTACAATTTTATTCATCAAAATTAGAATTTTGTTAATATTGATTAATTTTTTTAAATATAAAATTAAAAAATTAAATAACAATACAAAACATTTAAATAATATTGATTTATAAATTCAAAAATTAAATCTTTTAAGCTGATATTAAATCTGTATTTAAAATAAATATTGGCTGGTATATATAGTTCAATATAATGTACAATTTTATTCATCAAAATTAGAATTTTGTTAATATTGATTAATTTTTTTAAATATAAAATTAAAAAATTAAATAACAATACAAAACATTTAAATAATATTGATTTATAAATTCAAAAATTAAATCTTTTAAGCTGATATTAAATCTGTATTTAAAATAAATATTGGCTGGTATATATAGTTCAATATAATGTACAATTTTATTCATCAAAATTAGAATTTTGTTAATATTGATTAATTTTTTTAAATATAAAATTAAAAAATTAAATAACAATATAAAATATTTAAATAATATTGATTTATAAATTAAAAATTAAAAAATTAAATCTTTTAAGCTGATATTAAATCTGTATTTAAAATAAATATTGGCTGGTATATACTATATCGGACGAAAAGTAAATTATTGATTTGCTGAGAGTGTTAATTCGCCGCTGATCGATAAACCGAGCATAAAGTGATTAAATTTGGACTTTATACATAATCAACGTAGGGTCAGACCTATTGATGTCATATGGGTTATACACTACATTTTTCAAAGACTCAAATGGGTAAAAGTGGGAGGAAACATTATCTTTATCTTTTCAATGTGGATTATGCACTTTTATAAGGAATAGTTTTTTCCAAAATGCATTAAAAATTTGGGATATTTTGGATGAATATGGAAGTGAAAATTTTGAATTTATTTTAAGATTCATCTAAAGGTTTAGGAGCACTCCTTTACATTAAAATGGAGTAAAATTTTGGGATATCTTGGATTATGGCCTAGGATATGGAAATGAATGTCTCTATGTGTGAAAAGTTTGAATTTATTTTAAGGTTCATTTAATGTGAAAAGTTTGAATCTATTTTAAGGTTCATTTAAGGCTTTAGAAGCACCTTTTTTTACTTAAAGATTTGTGTTCAATAAAGATTCAATTTATTGAGAATTTTATTTTTTTCATTGATTGTTTTGACATGGTCAAATATATGTGAGAAGATTTCAAGTTTTTTTTAAAGAAAAATGTTTATCATAAAATTTATTTTCAAAAAAGGTTGTTATGAAGTTTGTTTGAGAAAGTCTTTTCAACTATTTTTTGTTAATAAATTTTGATGAAATCTCTCAAAACAAATGTTAGTATGTGTGCATGTTTAATTATATAGAAATGTTTATTATTATTTTTATTTTTTCTAATAATTTTTTTGTAATTTTTTTTAAAATTAAATATATTGGAATTAGGAATATTTAATATTTAAATATTTAGAGATTTTCAACTTTTAGTATTTGTGATGTTTAATTATATAGAAATGTTTATTATTATTTTTAATAATTTTTTTATATTATTTTTTTAAATTGTAAATATATTGAAATTAAGAATATTTAATATTTAAATATTTAGAGATTTTAAAATTGTTATATTATAGATAATTTGACATGAGATGAATAATTTGGTAATATAGATTATAGAACTTGATTTTATTAAAAAGAAAAGTTATTTATAAAACATTATAACAAATCAATCATTCAAATTTGGTGTTCCCTTCTAAAACAAACCACTAAAATTGGTGAGAGAAGAGGAAAAACTTATGACAAAGCATACCATCATCATATCTTTCTTCTTTGTAGGGAAATGGGTTATCAGTTTTTGGTTGAGTAATATAACTATAATGAACCTTTGTTTACTTTTTGGAAATAGTGATGAATTTGTATCATAATGTTAATAGTGGCATGTTGACTTTAGTTTTTCTTCTTCTTTTTTAAGAGATTCTTGGTATCAAGGACATTAGCTAAATGTAATATCATTTCTTGTTATGGGGTTGAAATTAATCAAATTGAAGGGATAATCTCAATTTTGGGTCAAAGGATATGTAATCATTCTACTTTTTTATGCAAAGTCTAAAAATTAATTGTATTTTAATTGGAAAAGGTAAATTAAGTATATACTTAAAAAATATTGTCGTTCTAATTATTTAAAATGTTAAAATTAAAAAACAAAAACAAAAAAAAAACATTTTAACAAAAAAGTAATAATGTGCATACTTTATAATGTCAAATATAACATCAATATGTTTCATAGATATTAATAACAATATAAATTCATACCAATTGAATTACTTCATTTTGAAGAATTTCATACTGTGAAAAACGAAAATATAAAACTTTAGACACAATTGTAAATTGAATACCCCTATAAGAGATTACGTAATCTATATATTCATATCATGTATGAGCAATGGAACTTATATTTATATTTTGAGAATACACTTATCCTACTTAATCATAGGAGTCATGTTCATTCTAAATCTCATTAGAAAAAAGGAATTGGGCTAGAACTTGAAGCTTTTGTTGAAAGGTGATCATTTCATCAAAATACTATAAAAGTAATGAGAAGACCCTATTTGCACTATAGGCCTCTAGGAACATGACAATCTAGCATGAGTGCATCCAGTGCTTATACTTTAGGTTAAGATGTTTATGATTTGGAGCTTACCAAGATCCATAAAAACATGAAACTAAAAGAAATTACTCATAAGTCAATTATGTTAAATTTTTATTGAGGATATTGATTGTTAATTTTATCTCTCATACCATGGGAAAATGGATGCTAGATCATTATCCTAATGAGTTTGATGATAATAAAAATTATGTTACCTTCTCCATAACTTTCTTAAGAATCCTATACAACTTCAATAATGTTGTGCAAAGAATTTGCTACAAAGGATACATTTAATAAATATTGGGCTTGAGATGAGGTACAAGGAAAGAGTGCTATATAGGATATTCTCAAAACATCTACAACTTATCACACTAATGTCAGCGTTTCTAGAAAGAACATGAAAAAGGTGAAAAAGCATGATAGATAAAGATGCATGGAATCAGGAAAAGTGGAATGATTATTTTGGACAACAAATGAGTGATGCTTTGATGATGCTCTAAATTGAATGAATAGAATCACAATTTTAAGTTTTGTGATGTTAACAAGGTTCACTTTATGCAAGTTCATATATGATCTAAGATCTTTACTTCATTGATGTTTATAAAATTGCATGGAAAAGAGCACAAAAAACCATATGTGAAAACACTTAAAGACGAGGAAACATAAAAGATACCATAAAGACAATGCACACAAAAATTTGATAATGAAGTTCATCTAGTGTGGACTACGTCTTCAAGCCTTGCTTCAATTGTGGGGAAGCCTCTTCATTCATCTCCTTAAAAATAAGGAGTACATGGCAAAATACATCATTATATCTACAATCCTGGGAGTGACCTGAAAATGGGCTACTCAAATCCAAAAGAAAATTGCACCAGTGAAATCCTATTGAAATTCTAAGAAATTTGAGTATAAACTTGGCTATATTTTGTCACCTACAACTTTGCCCCCTCAGAGAATCTAAAAGATTCCACAACAGATTTTGTGGGAGAATATTCCTAAAATATTTTAGTGAATTTTCTCCTAGTATATTCTTGTTTCAAAATATACAACACACGGTTTTGTAGTCAAGGTTCTCGTCTTTGCATGTGGTTTTGGACTCATGGTTCCTAGCCTGCCTATCGACCCTCCTTCTCCACCGAATGCATAAGTGTGTTTAAATATTTCGTTGGTTGCGGAGTTACCAAGGTGTACATCTTGGCGTATTGCTAGTGGTTACAGTTTGTTGGCGGCGACCCAGGGTCAAACCTCGTGTTTGACCCACTCCATTGGTTATATATATATATATATATATATATATATATATATATATATATATATCTGTTGTGTTGTCGTTTCATTACATATGGTTCGTAACCATATACTATATATCCGTTGCATAATCATTCCATGTTTTGACCATGCCATTTGACAATTTGTCCCAAGAGTTGGCTTGGCCCTTAGGGGTTGCCAATTGGGTGCCACATGACACCATTCGATTGGGCCACGTGGTTCCCACCCATTGGTCCACAAATGTGCCCAGTCTGCTATCACATGTGCCCAATCACTAACACATGGTGCTCCCCGATTGGCTCGTACGGTTGACTGAACTATTGGCCAAGGTGTTGATTGTACTGCCACATGGCAGCCTAAGATCCACCTGCATTTTTTTGACAAAAACCTCAGATGGTCATAACTTTCACATATTGTGTCGGATTGAGATGTCATTTATGTTGTTTGATTAAGAAAGATGAGCTCTTTGATTTGAGTTAGGTTTCGTTGAGATTTGAGGACTTCAAAATTTTTCCTTTTAGGATCCTCCTAGATCATTCCTCCTCATTGAGAAGCTTTTGGGCCTCCAAAAGCCTCATCAATCAACTGGCGGGTGAGGGAATTGCTCCCTCAATTTCTCTTTTTCAATCCATCATGCCTTACTTGGATGCATTCCTTTGAAACCCATTCGAAGTTACTCCACATCTCCTCGCCGTGAAGTCTTGGTCCTCCTATCAAAGATGATGTCTTCAAACAACTTGTCTAAGTACTCTGGTGTAAAATCATCCAATGAAGGGACCTGTCCACTCTCCTTTGGATCCATGACCATAGGTGGTTTGTAGAGCTTCAAGTTTTCAACACTAACCACATAATACATCTGCATATATGCTGGAAGATCAAGGTAATGTGCATTACTCCCAATATTCTCCAAGATGATGAAAAGACCATATCTGATTGGTCTCAATTTCTTTCCTTCTCCATTCATCCCATCCTTGCTAATATGGAGCCATACCATGTCTCCAACCTAGAACTAATGATCAAATTAGTGTTTTTCATGTTGATCTTTGTATCAAGCTTAACTCTTCTCCAAGTTTTCCTACACTGCTTGATGAATCATTTGGAACTACTGAATGAACTTGTATGCTTTATCCTCGTCACTTCATTCGTTGGAATTATCTTCCTTGAAGTAGTCTAGCAAGAATAGAAAGAAGTGCTCAGAACCAAGCAAAGTGAGGAAATGGTGCTGCTATCTAGTACGAAAAATGGTGAGAATTTTCTTATTCAGGATTCGTAGTGAATACAAATGCCAAAATAGCATTCATGTTATTGCCTTCTATGTATGCTTTATTTCTTATTTAAAATTTTATATTTTAACTATTACATGACAACTATTTATTAGGACTGTGTAATGTCCCTTAATAATAAATGATAAAAAATAAAAAATAAATAAATAATATAATATTAAATAAATAATAAACAATAAATAAAAAAATAGTAATGGTAAATAAATAATAAATAATAATAAAATAATTTATTTACATGCTCTAAATAAATATAAATCAGAAATAAAACAAGAACACAGTAAAAATCAGTAAGCTCTATTTAATAAGATGGGAGGAAGATGAGGGGGATTCCATCATTCCATGATTCCATACCCTGGCAGTAGTACGTTGATTGAGGGCTCGGGGGTGGCCAGTTGTAACAAGATTTTGTGCAATTGAGACTATGGTTGGATGGAGAGTAGTCCCCAAGACTTTGTTACAGGTAGCAAAATTCAACTAGCGTTGCACAAGTAGGTTGTCTCTCTACCCATATATTTTTAAAATTGATGTTAACTAGTTGATAAATTGTTTGTTGACTATAAATCGCTTGATTAATCTAATTGATTATGTGTTGTTATTTCGGGGCTGTTACATATGATATAAAAAGTTAGGTTAAACTCTTAGGGCCTATAGACATTTTAATATAAAAAAACTCTCTACCCATATATTTTTAAAATTGATGTTAACTAGTTGATAAATTGTTTGTTGACTATCGCTTGATTAATCTAATTGATTATGTGTTGTTATTTCGGGGATGTTACATATGATATCAAAAGTTAGGTTCAACTCTTAGTGCCTATAGACATTTTAATATAAAAAAATTCGATTTAAATGATTTATCGATTTCTTTTGGGAAGCTATCAACATTTCTATTTAAAGCCGATTTTGAGAAATAAATTATTCAGAGCATTGAAATCTATAATTTAATTTATGAGGTTGTTATTCACTTTCCCTAGTGGGTAATTTTCATCATTGAGCTTTGACTTCAATTGCTTTGAGTTTTTTTTTTTTTTAATAAGGAAAATCAATTTCCTTTGGGAGAAAGGTTATCATTTTCATTTTTATAAAATCACTGTAAAGAATTTTTTTTAAATTTTTTCTTATTTGTAAACTTTCCTTACTCTTTTATTATCTAAGAGCTTTAAATTCTTTAAAAAATATTTATCTTCCCATTTAACCAAAAATAAATTATTACGGAGGCACATGACGTGCATGATGTAATGGTTGGGGCGGATGGCTTTCACACTGCCCAGCCGAGTTCAAATCCTGCGGAGAGGTTTTAAAATGTTGTAATGTGGAATATGAATGGGTAAATGTTGTAATGTGGAATATGAATGGGTCCTACCGAAGCTTACAAAAAAAAATATTACGGAAAGCAGCATGGAGATTACTATCAGCGACAGAGACTGCTGTCCTTCATCTTGACACGCCTATCGGGGAAAGCAGCATGGAGATTACTATCAGCGACAGGAGACTGCTGTCCCTCATCTTGACACGCCTATCGGGGCCGCAGGATCTGCTCTCGGCATCCATGGTGTGCACAATCTGGAACGAAGTGCTCACGTTGGCAGCCAAAAAGCTCACAATCAGGGCCCGTGCACTTCTCCCTTCTCTCGTTTCTCGCTTCAAACATGTCAAGCACTTAAATCTCTCTGAGTGCATGGATCAATTGCAGGACCAAGATCTTTAGTTGGCCTCCGAATGCCTTAAAAACCTAGTTACTTTATCATTAGGGAACCCTGACCAACCACAGGAATGCATTTCAAACATGGGGTTTGTAGGGTTTGTGAAAAATTGTACTATGCTGGAGGATGTTGCCTTGACTTCCATACCCAATCTGCAAGATTCGGGTATTGAGGCGTTGACTAGTGTTTGTAAAGGGCTTAATTCTATCAATCTTGATAATGCCCTGGAAAGCCTTAAAAACTGTGACAATATCCAAGAATTGGGTTTAAAGGGTCGTTTCTGATTCACTCCATCTGGTTTGATAAAAATAGGTGAGAATTGTCCAACGCTTCTGAAGTTCACACTCGAGCTTGAGCCGTCCGTCGACATTACCCTGGCCCTCTAGTCTCTGGCCACTCACTGTGAAAATAATGTAGAAATAGATTTAGTTATGAAGCAGTTGAACAGAATTAGTTATGAGCAGTTGATCAGAATTAGTTTGTGTGGTTAGAAATTGGTTGCAGATATTTCTTATATAATTGTGATGTAACTGAGAAGTTGTGTGTGAGCATTGTCTCACTTTTGCTGGTTTTCTGTCCATGTATTTGTCTGTGTATTTGTTTTAAATCTCACTACCGCAATCTGCAGGAACTGTCTTTACAGTTCTGACGTACGGACTTGTGTGGGAATTACGAGGGTAATCTCTGGTTTGGTGACACTTGCTTTGTCTTGTAACGCCAACCTTATCTCGATTGCAGGTTGCAAAGACCTGTTTAAGTGGCTGACTAGGTCCCTCCATATCCGTTAACGTCTCCGTTTATAAACCCTCAGGATGTCATGACTTAAATGTTTTAAAACTTCCAAATTGGGTAGGTGTCATTTAAAGTTGATTTGATTATTTAAATTAATGCTCGCCTTGGTGGTCTGTCCCTTCTCTTCCAGCTTGCCTGCCATCCTGAGAAAATTCAAATTATCCATTTTCGCCTCCAAATTTTTCATTCGTCTTGAACAAATTCAAATTATCCATTTTCCCCTCCAAATTTCTCATCCGTGAAGAAAGTCCTAATCAGTGTTACATAATACGAAGTGAATAAACCTGCAATGGATGTTGTAATATCAGGCTCAATGAAAACAGGGTCATAATATCAGACTTACTGAAAACCAATTTTAAATTCAAAATTCATTCAAAAGGCATTGGAATGGTTGAAGTCAAGGCGATATGTTCCCTGGGAGCAACTCCTTTATCGCTACGCTTTCCTCTACAAAATTTCCATGTTTTTGCGTAGAACACAGAGATCTTTAAATGTTGAACACAGACGGCTTTAAACAGTATTTAAATTGTTATGCCCATATATTACAATATTTTTTTACTGTGTTATTTTATTCTTTTGCAACGGTATTTTTTTAAATAGTACTCTGTGAAAATTCCCTAAAATTAAGTGCCTTCATTGAAGCAATTGTAATATATATTTTTTTAACGGTGTGGCTTTAACTCTTTTGCAACCAAATGTCCCGAATTAACTTTCCGTTAAAAAAACAAATAGTTATGAGTGAAAATTCCCTGAACTACAGTATCTTGGCCCAAGAAATTATGGTGCCTTGATTGTAATATTTTTTTTTTTTACAGTTTGGCTTCTGCAAAAACAGAATAAGTGATTTTGTTTTAGTGGGGTTTAGATATGCCAATTGAAAACCGATTGAAAACCGTGATAGTTAGTGAATTTTTTTATTTTATATGGTAATTTAATATATTTGTAGAACCCTGATTTTAGTAAAATTATTATTTTTGAGTGAGATATGAAAGCATGTTATTCTTATCATTTTCATATACTTTTGCTATTTTGGTTTGTTTTGATGGTCAAAGTGAGTTGGATCACTTCTTAATAAGGAAAATAGTGTTTTGGTGATAAGTCATTAGTAATGTTATTTGATATTTGGTTTATTCTATTAGTATTGGTAACACTTTTTACTAAATAATAAATGAGTAATTAATTAGTTTTGGATAGCATTTATCTTTTTTTTAAATGGATTAAAGTTTTAATTTAGAATTTTTTATTTGTGATCATGAAGTGTTTGATTTTGATTTATAGTTTATTATTTAAAGTAGATTGGGATATTAAATTTATTTTTTCATACTCTATTAAATTGGAAACTAGACTAATAGTAGAGTTGTTGTGTGTATGCAGTTTCTACCACACTTATCTCAAAAGTAGCAAGGCTTCCTCTCTAAAAAAATCCCGGAGTTGTAGCTCTCCAAAGCATATCGGGTTCACCTCCTTACCATGGTATTTTTAAAACTTCAGAATAATAATGAATAGATTACTGTGAGGAGAATATATCACATCAAATGAAAATATTTCTAATACAATTTCCAATCACATTTTCACCTGTTTAGTAAATTTAGATAAACATGTAAGACACATTTAAATTTTTAAATTTTAGCTTCTTTCTTTCAAACGTGGCACCAAACAATTAGAATATAGCATACCCACAAAGTGACTTGCAAATTTAGAAACACTCCTCATCACACTGTTAAACTCGAGTTTTTAGATGAGAAATTCATGTGTGTTTGGAGCATTAAACATATAATATTGAATCTTAAAAAAAATTATGTAGATTGAAAATTTTTAAAGATTTTTGAATTTCAAAGTTAGAAGAGGATATGGTTAACGTGGATAATTTCTTTGTGGTTATGGTGTGGATAATTTCTTTGTTCGCTTCACATGATGTGGTTTCCGTGGATATTTAACTTTGAAAATCAAATTTCAGGCAATTTTCAATATGTAAATTTTAAAAATGTTAATATGTAAATAAAAATAGGAAAAAGAAAATTATCGCTGAATATGATAATCAACATGATAAGTTATTTCCATTTGATACCTATCTAGTATTTTAAGCACAAAACTCATTGACTTTTCCAATGGAACATATCATTTTTTTGCAAACTTATGAGAAACTAACTTGAGTTATATATCTTGTAGAGGTGTTCAAAATGGAAACAAAATCAAGCTCGTGAAGTGCAAGATCCACAAAAAGAAATATTTTCTTCTTTTGATTTGGATTCGAGTATGATTGGAGGTAACAATGTGGCTTGGATCAAATCAAATAGATATAATGAGTTTGTTTTTTTTTCCAAGAAAAAAACGGTAACCTTTTATTAATAAATTAATGAAAAGTTACACAAAGCAGATGCAATTAAGCATTCCGTAAGTTGCCACATGGGCCCGAGTGCCTTCGCACTCCACGCAACGTTAGAAGACTAACGTGCAAAGAATAGGAAAAAGAGACAGAGAGGAGAGAGAAGGAGAGGCAAGAAAAGCTGAAAGTCTCACGCTTCAAGCTTTTCTCCCCTTTTTCTTTTCAACCTTGCGCCATTCTCCTTGAGTGGGCTCGATCGAAGCAATAACTAACTGTGTTTCTGCATTCTGTGGCCCTGTTTCTTTGTCTGAGTCTGAGGTTTCTGAATGGTGGTGCCGTTTGATGCCTCCCACACTTGGATCCATGGTTGTCATCTCTGCGTGATTTTGATGAATCTTTGTGCTCTTGTAGGTTGATGTAGTAATTTTCCGGGAATCTGAGGACATATGTTCCTGATTGTTTACCGTTTGGGTCGCTGCTGCGATATTCTCCCCAATAGGATCATCGTGTTGTTCAGGTGGAGCATTAAGCTCCCCCTCTTCCTCTATTTCTTCTTCTGGATTCACTGTACATTGCCAGCCTCTTGGTTTGTGTACTTGTTTCTTGTTCCTTTTGGTTTCTCTTTTATTTTGCGGACAGTTATTTTGTAGATGTCCTGTTTGTTGACAGCCTCGACATCTGAAGGCCGTGTTTTCATAGTCCAGAGGCTGTTTCCACTGAGAGTTGTTGTGAATCAAAATTATATTGTCAGGAAGCCCTTCACTGAGATCAACCTCCACGCAGATTCTGGCGAAGGTATGAATGCATCTGTCTATTCTTTCAACATCCTGCTTGATGAATGAACCTATGGCATTCCCTATCGCTGCAAAAACATTAGGGAACCAGAAATGTAATGGTAGATTGTGGAGCCTGACCCAAACCGGCATTTTGGAAACCACCATAGTGGAGGGGTCAAAACCCGGAAACCAGGGGGTCATGAAAAGACCAGCATTGCCCCAGAACCATGGCCCCTCATGGAGGGCATAATCTTTTTCCTTTGCTGTGTCGAATTTTACAATAAAGAACCCCTTGGAGCACAAATGTATATCACAATTTGTGGTCCATGTGGAGAAAATCCACTGTCTTAAAGCATCTGTTTTGGGCCAAAACCCGTTGAATCTGCATATAACAGCCAATGAAGCAAGATCAGAGTGAAATTTTTTTACCTCAGGCAAGTCGATTTGCAGAGCAGGGGTCTGAGTTCTTTGTTCCACGATGTAGGGACCAGGAAGATCTGGAGATGGTGAAGGCTTGTTTTTGACTTCCCCCTTCCCTTTGACAGCATCTTTGAAAGAACCAGAGCCTTTAGGGCCTGAACCAGAGCTCCCTCCTCTCAACCTTGTGCTTATGATGATAGTTGAGTCTCTGCCAATGCCATAGTGCTGTACTGAGAAATTGTCCTGCAAGATTTTACCTTCATGTATCAAGCTTTGCAGATTTGATGGGATGCCCATATCTGCTTGTATTTCATCCTTTATATTTTTTATCAGCAGTCCTGTCCAGATCTGCTTGCAGATGGTTTTCCCTGTCAGGGTTCTGATGAAGATTTGAGTTCGATCCTTTTCTGGGTCTTTGAGGGCTAGCTTGAATTCTTTGCCCCCTGAAGCTTCTACTGTGCTTCTGATTGGACTGTCGCTTATTTTCAAAATATGCTTGTCGGGCCTTCTGTTACAAAACGGCATCCAGGTTGTAAGCGCCCAGATCTGCTCAGCCAGGAGCTTAAGAAACTTCACGCCCCGTTCCCTGCTCCCGCCCCTTACAATTTTATCATTTAAAATCCGTCCTATTACGGCAGATCGACTCCATATTGCATCCAAATGGAACATGGGGGTTTCCTTTCTGCCATACCAGTGTATAGCATTCACAGAGGAGATCGTATCAAGGAAAAACCAGTAAAGAGCCTGTTGTTTTGGGATGCGGATCTCCGGGCAGAGGATTTCTGGTGTCGCCCTGAGATATTCGATCTGTAACTTGGCAGCGGGGCACGCCAGTCGCAGCCTCCTTTGATTCCAACCGTAAAAGACCTTCTCCCCAGCAGATCCTGCCCCGGACCAGAGAAAGCCAGCGGATTCAGGGTATCCAAAAGCCAGACGCCCAGCCGATCCATAGCCGAGCAGTTCTTTTGGAGCCTCGGCGGCGCAGAAGACCTCCTCTGAAACCCTAGATCCAAGAAAAGCCTCCATCGCTCGCCCTTTCTTCAATCAGATCCCAGATATAATGAGTTTGTTATTGGGGAGAGAAAATCTATTGTATCCAACAAGCTTTCGAAAACGTTTTAGCAGAAAATCGAAAGAAGAAAATATTGGAAATCAAAAATATAGAGTTAGAAAATATTGGAAATCAAAAATATAGAGTTGACTCGCCATTGGAATATATAATGTAAGCATTTTTCTACTAATTTTTTCTTCAAATAATTTTCTTTTAAATTCATTTTTTGATGTGATAATATCTTGTTGTTTCTTGCAGGTTTTGGTGTTCATATGTGCCACAAGATTATCGAGATATTGATGCATTGTCTTATGATATATCAAAAGTGACTGAAAAGGGGATAGGGAGTTGTCCAGGTCGTAAGCATCTAAGACATGGTTGCACATGTCATTTTAGTGTTCACATATCTAAGAAAACACCAGAACGTGCCTTGATCACTTATGTTGAGATGAACAATATAGATATTACAGGTAAACCTTATTGATGCATTGTCTTATGATATATCAAAAGTGCCTGAAAAGGGGATAGTGAGTTGTCCAGGTCATAAGCATCTAAGACATGATTGCACATGTCATTTTAGTGTTCACATATCTAAGAAAACACGCCTTGATCACTTATGTTGAGATGAACAATATAGATATTACAGGTAAACCTTGCCATGGACAGGAGGTTGATGATTTTGTAGGCACAAGAGCATACCATGCACCCCATCTTAGTAATGAACTACATCAATGGGTAGAAAGATGTTTGTTGTTGGGAATGTCAGCTGAATGTGTACATGACAAACATCGTGAATTAGTGCATGCTAAAGCAACATCATCTAGAGCTGAGTTTGATCAAAATGATTTTCTTACTCGTGACGACCTTGGAAATTTAGAGAGGAGATTGAAACATGCCCAATACATGTTTGATAATAATGATGCTCAAAGTGTGCATATATGGCAAGCAGAAAATCCTAATAAAGTATTTTACTACTCAGAGTTTGACAATGCCATAGATGATGAGGGATACACTCCATTCATTTTAGGCATTCAACAACCACTACAACTAAAATGGATGAGAAAATATGGTCATTATAGTATATTAGCGATGGATTCTACGTTTGGGACAAATCGCTTTAAGGTATATTTATATTGTTATATATTTTCTTATTATCATTTTCTATTTATAAGATAATCCAAGTATATAACTAATTATTATTTTACATTGCTATGTATTTTTTATCATCATTTTTTATTTATAAGATAATCCAAGGATATACCTACTTTTTTATTTATTTTTATGCAGTTTCAACTTTATACATTATTGGCATTTGATTTTAGGATATTCCGACACATAGGATATAGTTAAGTTCAACTTGGTCTAGTGTAGAGTTAGGTATAGAGTTAGGTAAAGTGTGTTTCTTTACCGTTGTACATTTTGTAACTTACAATCTGACGGTCACGATATGTAGTGATCCGACGGTTCACTCTCTCCTCGGTATTACCGACACTTGATCCGTGGCTTGACACCCGATTGGTCCATGAGTTCTATTTAAAGCGCATGGAGGGTCATTGTTCGCGTAATCCGTGCATGAGAGAAGCTTATGTAAATTTTCATTCTTTGATTAATAAATTGCCTGTAGTAGCCACGTTGGCGCAGGCCGTGGACTGTTTCCCTCTTTGAGGGTTTTAACCACGTCAAAAATACTGGTGTATTGATCTGTGATCTAGTTGTGAGCGGTGTCCTTTTGGTGTTCTTTCTGAGGAACTTACCCTGTAAATTCCTACATGGTATCGGAGCTATTTGAAGGCCGCGTCCGTTGGTGATCCAAATCTGAAGCCGGTAGAACTGCATGCGGCTGTCGTTTCCTAGATCTATTGTTTCTGACTGCTTTCGGGCCGAGAGGACTGCTTTGTTGCGTTCGGAGCATCTGTTCCATTGAGGAACCCCTTTCGTTTCACGCGAAAAGGTTTCTGGTAGCCCTAGCTGCGTCATTTTTCAGATCGGGAGGTATACAGTGTTTTTAAAGTTTACTGTTATTTTCTCTCTGCTTATTTCGGTTTTGGTTTATTTAGCCTTTTTTTAACCGGATCTATACCTTTCATCTCTGCGTATGCTCTTTGCCCTGCGACTCTGTGCGATCTGGGCAAATCAGAAACAGAAAGGAAGGATTTTTCTCATGCGTATGCTCTTTTCCCTGCACCTTAGTGTGATCTCGGAAAATCAGAAACATTGAGAAAAATATTTAGTTTTTCGGCTAAAGCTAACTTTGAGTTTTTTTTTTTTTTTTTTAAATATCTAGTTTTTTTGCTAAAGCTAACTTCGAGCTGCAAGGTTTGTTTTTTCTTTGCATATTCGTGTTGGGTTTTGTGTTTTGTAGGGAAAAAGAGCTTTCTCAAGGCAAGCACGCAAACCAAGCCCCCCCCCCTCTCTCTCTCTCTCTCTCTCAAATTTTTTGTATAGATCAATTGGTTCAAAGCTATTTTAAGAGAGTAGAGGTCTTGGGTTCAAGTCTCCATTTTGTGGGGGCGGATTTTTTCATTCCCGCACATTCGCGCACTTTGCCGGCAACTTCAACAAATAGTTTTCAAAAAGCCATAACTTCTTCATTCGGAAGCCTTTTTCAGAGCCGTTTTTTTTAAAACAGCCTAATTTTTCGAGATCTATCCATTGGAACACTTACTTTCTGCATCTTCAGCTTCAGTTTTTTTTTTTTTAAATGGAAAGTCCATGCCAAGTCATTCTTGACATCACTAACTACTTCCAATGGATAGCCTACGTGGAAGATTTACTTAGAAGTAAAGGTCTCTACAGAATAGCCACAGACCAAGAGAAGAAACCAAAAGATGAAGACAAGGCTGCAAAATGGGAAAATAGACAAGATCAAGCACGTGGTTTGATAGGGATGTCTATTTCTCCTGATCTTAGATTCCATATTGCAGAACTTGAGACTCCTCATGAAGCATTGGAAAAACTCACTAAAGTTTTTGGGATTAAAAATGAAATTAAAGCCCATCAACTTGAAAATGAGTTGCTTACATTGGATCCTAATAATTTTTCTTGCATTGAAGATTTCTTGTCCAAATTCAAGACCCTTAGATATCTTTTGGAAGGTGTTAAGGTTAAGAAAGAAGATAGTAACCTTATTTATTCCATCCTTACTAAGTTGGGACCAGCCTACTCTGTATTTGTTTCCACCTTCCATTCTACAAGGGAAGCTTTCATTTGTCAAGGAAAAGACTACAAGGCCCCTTCCTTTGACTCTTTTTGTGATTCTTTAATAAGAGAACAAGAAAAACTCTTACACCTTGGTCTTCTTAATCTTGGAAACTCTTCCACGAAAGCGTTAGCCGCCCAGCAGCAACCAAATTCAAAGAATCCTAAGAAGTCATATCCTCAAAAGAATGGTCCTAAACCAACTCAGCCTCAAAATGAAAGATCATTTCAGCAAAATGATAAGACCAATAAAAACAAATGGAAGAAGACTGATAGACATTGTAACTTTTGTAATCGAGATGGCCACTTAAAATCTAAATGCTTTAAGAAGATGGAAGCCTTGGAAGCCGCAATGAAGAAACATAACATCCATGTGGAGCATACTTCAACTTCAACTTCCGTAATGGCACTTTCTGCATGTCGTTGTCAATCATCTCAGTCTGGTTATGCATTAAATGTATCTTCTTCCTCTCCTTCTCATGAGTGGCTCATTGATTCTGGAGCCTCTTATCACATGGCCAAAAACCAAGCCATGTTTTCTTCTTTAAATGATTGTAACACCAAAAATATATATGTTGGTGATGATAGATCTCTTAATGTTGTAGGGACTGGAACTGTTCATCTAGACAATGGTCAGTTTAATGATGTATTATGTGTTCCAACCTTATCCTGCAACCTTCTATCTGTATATCAGATAACTCATTCAGGTGAAGGTAAAATTGTTGAATTTTCACCTCATGATGTTGTAATCAAGGACTTAAGAGATCCTAAAAAGATTTTAGCTACTGGCATTGCTGATGATTCTACAAGGTTGTATAAGTTTCACAACTTTGGGTCATCAAATCTTCCCTCAGTGTTTGTTGCTCATAATGATGAAGTGAGCAAACTTTGGCATGAGCGATTTGGTCACTTAAACTATCACTCCCTTCAGCATCTATGTAAAGAAAATATGGTGACAGGTCTTCCTATGGTATCTTGCAGAGATGGTGTTTGTTTCGGATGTGTACTCGGAAAACATCATCGGGACAGTTTTGACAAACGTGCCTCTTGGCACGCCTCAGCCCCTTTACAGCTTGTGCACAGTGATTTATGTGGTCCACTTCCTGTTGCTTCATTCTCTGGCTGCAATTATTTCTTAACTTTCATTGATGATTTCTCCAGACGCACTTGGGTATACTTCTTAAAACTCAAGAGCGAAGTATTTAACACTTTTTTGGCCTTCAAAGCCTTTGTTGAAAAACAATCTGGACATCAAATTCTTAAGCTAAGAACTGATAATGGTGGAGAATATGTTAAAAACACATTCATCAACTTTTGCACCGAAAATGGAATTCAAATGCAACATACTGTTCCATACACTCCACAACAAAATGGTGTAGCTGAACGAAAAAATCACACCTTAAAGGAAATGGCTAATTGTATGCTGCAATCTAAAGGACTCAGTCTTAGTTTTTGGGCCGAAGCAATTAATTGTGCAAATTATATAATCAATCGCACTCCTACTAAGGTTCTAGAGAATATCACTCCAGAAGAAGCTTGGAGTTCCATTAAACCAGATGTAAGTCACTTTCGTGTTTTTGGAAGTGAAGCATGGGCCCATATTCCAGATGAAAAGCATAAAGCTTTAGAACCTAAGAGTGAGAAATGTACTTTTGTTGGATATTCTGAAGATGTAAAAGGTTATAGACTTATTCCATTTAAGTCCAAAAATGTTATCATTAGAAGAGATGCAAAATTTGATGAAAAAAAATCGGCCTGCGAGCCTAGTCCGGCGGATGTGCCACCTCTTCCTATCTCTTCTACTTTTGAAAACATTTCTTCTTCAGATGATGAAAGTGAGGATGATAATCCTCCCCCACCTTCTCAGGATCCTCAACTTCCAAGATGGGTCCGTGCTACTCGGGATGCAGCAGGTGATCTTGCCGGTGATCCTACAGATCAGCGACGTACACGTTCTCAGTTTGAAAGAGCCTCTTCTTTACTGGCTCAAGCTCCAGTAAATCATGATCCTGACACTTTTGCAGAAGCTTCAGGCCATCCACATTGGGAAGCAGCTATGAATGAAGAATATCATTCATTGTTGGCAAATGATACATGGGATCTTGTTCCTCTACCAAAGGGACGCAAACTTGTTAGATGTAAATGGGTTTACAGAACCAAGTATGGACCAGATGGGAAAGTTGATAAACATAAAGCTCGTCTTGTTGCTAAGGGCTTTTCACAGGTTGAAGGCATTGACTACACTGAAACCTTCTCCCCTGTTGCCAAAATGAACTCTATCTGCCTTGTTCTTTCCCTTGCTGCCTCTTTAAAATGGGAAGTCCATCAGATGGATGTTAAATCTGCCTTCTTGCATGAGGACTCACAGGAAGAAATCTATATGGAACAACCCATTGGCTTCATACAAACAGACTCCAGCCTTGTTTGTCGACTTAAGAAATCCCTTTATGGTCTCAAGCAAGCTCCTCGGGCTTGGTATGCCAAAATGGATAGCTTTCTTTTAGAATCTGGCTTTTCTAGGTGTTATTCTGACAATACTGTCTACACCAAGAAAGTGGGAACTCTCTTATCATCCTTGTTCTTTATGTTGATGATCTTATTCTTACTGGTAGTGATCCCAACCTTATAAACCATGTGAAGTCCAGCCTTAAAAAGAAATTTGAAATGACAGACTTAGGACACTTACACTATTTTCTCGGTCTTCAAGTCTTGCAATCCAAGGAGGGTATTTTCCTTTCCCAGTCCAAGTATGCTTGTGATATTCTTCGTCATTTTCACATGGAAGACTGTAAGC
Organism: Pinus tabuliformis; assembly: GCA_031772625.1. Classification (NCBI taxonomy): domain Eukaryota; kingdom Viridiplantae; phylum Streptophyta; class Pinopsida; order Pinales; family Pinaceae; genus Pinus; species Pinus tabuliformis. Next base: position 67,865,347 of record CM062806.1, on the reverse strand, counting down.
CAGCCCCTTCTCCCTTTCAGTCTGGAGTCAAACTTTCAGTCTCTTGTACTTCTCCTGAAGTTGATGCTACCTTATACCGTCAACTTGTAGGAAAACTCTTGTATTTAACCCATACTCGTCCTGACCTTTCCTTTGTTGTTGGCCTTGTTGCTCGTTTTATGCAAAAACCCCATGAAAGTCATTGGAAAGCAGCTAAAAGAATACTTCATTATGTTCGAGGTACAGAACAGTTTGGGATTCATTACAGCGCCAAAGTAGCTCCTCTATTAGTTGGTTTCACTGATTCTGATTGGGCTGGTGACCCTGATGATCGGAAGTGTACTGCCGGTTATGTCTTCACTCTTGGTTCAGGACCTATTACATGGGCTTGTAAGAAACAGGCTGCCATTTCTCTTTCGTCAGCAGCAGCAGAGTATCGAGGTGCCGTGGAAGCTAGTAAGGAAGCCTTGTGGCTTCGTCAGATCCTATCAGAGTTTGGCTTTGAGGAGCAACATCCAACCACACTTTGGTGTGATAATCAAAGTGCCATTCAGCTATGCAAAGATCCAGTCCAACATCAGCGCAGCAAACACATTGAACTACACATGCACTTCATCAGAAAGCTCATTCATGACCATGTTCTTGAAGTGCAATATTGTTCAACAGATGATCAGGTTGCAGACATCTTCACAAAGGCTCTCACAGAGGCGAAGTTCACTAAACTTTGATATATGCTTGGAGTTCAGGAAGTTGTCACTAAGGGGGGATAGGCTCTAGTGCCTCCTTCCTTCTCCTATTGTGTCATATTTGTAAATCCTTCAATCCTATCCCAAGTTGTTCTTAAGGGGGGATGTTAGGATATTCCGACACATAGGATATAGTTAAGTTCAACTTGGTCTAGTGTAGAGTTAGGTAAAGTGTGTTTCTTTACCGTTGTACATTTTTTAACTTACAATCCGACGGTCACGATATGTAGTGATCCGACGGTTCACTCTCTCCTCGGTATTACCGACACTTGATCCGTGTCTTGACACCCGATTGGTCCATGAGTTCTATTTAAAGCGCATGGAGGGTCATTGTTCGCGTAATCCGTGCATGAGAGAAGCTTATGTAAATTTTCATTCTTTGATTAATAAATTGCCTGTAGTAGCCACGTTGGCGCAGGCCGTGGACTGTTTCCCTCTTTGAGGGTTTTAACCACGTCAAAAATACTGGTGTATTGATCTGTGATCTGGTTGTGAGCGGTGTCCTTTTGGTGTTCTTTCTGAGGAACCTACCCTGTAAATTCCTACATTTGATTCCCAACATAATGGTGTTCTAGTGGCATGGGTTCTCATGTCAAGATCTATGACTTCTGATATCACCAAGTGGATGGAGATTCTACTTCTTAAAGTTCGCATGGGTATGTTGGAGTGGAAGTTAAATGCATTCATGGTAGATGATGCAGCTGCTAAGATTGGTGCAATCAAGGATAGAGATATGAGTGTGTTTTTTCTTCATTTCTCAAAATGAAATATTATATAAATAATTGTAGACTCACTATATAAATATATATATTTAACGTTGTATGACATTTATGTGTAATAGGGCGATATTTCAATGTGAAGTCTACTTATGCATTTGGCATGTTAGAAGGGCATGGTTAAAAAATCTTGTAATGAAAGTGAAAGATGATACTACAAGACGTGCCATGTTTAAGCGTCTAGGTGACATTATGCACATCCACAAAATGCAAATTCTGCACTTGAGGAGACCAACAAATTTCTAAATGAATTCTAAGAAGAAACCACCTTTGTTGACTACTTTCGAGCACGATGGTTGGATAGAATAGGTTTGATTTCTGTAGCTTTAATTTTCATATTTTTGGTATAATTGTATTGACTATTGACATACTTTATTTTGTGTTAATCAGAAATGTGGGCAAAATGTTGTCGCCACTTAAAGCATGCCGAACAAGAAACAAATGGCGCTATTGAGTCCTACCATTCACATTTGAAACAAGTTCTTTTGAAGTCAATACAAGCAGCTTCACATCGTTAAGTGGATTGGTTGGTGCATCAGTTGTGTTCAGTGGTCTACATTTTTTATTGGTGGCGTTAATGTGAAAAGGAAAATGGTTTCCATAGAAACTATAACGTGGAGAAAATAGAAGCTCATTCATGGGTAAGAGCATAATCTATTCCATATTACAATGTGACACTGCACCACTCAGATTCTTCAATAGCATGGGTGCAAAGCCAACGCCATATAGATAAATCATATATGGTGTTATCACTCAGATTTTCCTTGAAGTTGTAAAAGGAGGAAAGGGGTCCGAGGTAACCACAAACCAATCTTTTAGACACAGAATCTAGCCAATTTGTGTCCAGAGAGGGCTCTCTGTTTAAGTTTTAGCTTTGTTTTGAAAGATATTAGGCTAGTTGTGAAGTTTAGGATTTTGTTTGAATTTGGGTGGTGAGATTCAATAGCAGAGGGGTATGACTGACTAGTTTAGGCCATTGGGCTAATGGAGTCAAAGAGAATGGCTTAACTGGATTAGGTCTCTTAACAAAGGATGGTTTCACAGGGAAAGATGGTCAAACAGGGAACAAATAAAGACTTAGAATCAATGGAATGGTTTCAAAATGGGTGAAGGGAAGTTAAGAATCCTTCAACCTATTTGAAAAAGGGAACTTGAATGATTACTAATAAAAAGCAGTTAAGTATTCTTTAATAAATAATCAAAATGAACGAACTAGCAAACATGATCAATTAAGATTTCACTGTTTATCCTAATTCAGAAGAAAACATAGATGATATATGAAACAAGGAAAACTTTAAAACACAAGGTATAGAGGACTTATTGATCCGATGTTTGATTCAAGAAATCTGTGGAAAGTCCTTTGCATCAATTCTTTATCCACCTAGCCATACACAAATTGGTCCAACAACACTTTATTCCAAATAATCAATATTACAGCAATGTCTAAGAATCCACCCTCAATACTCCAATTGAGGGAGTATTTATACAAAAAAAAATTACAAAAAATATCTCATAACAAATTGAGATATATTCTAGGATGACTAAGAATAAGTTACAAGAAAATAGAGACAACTAGTCTCGAAGATAGGAGAAAGATAAACTGATGTTGTGTTGTTCTTATTCTTTCTGAGTGTGCAGGAGGCAAGCCCTGTGATTTGGTTTGCTACTGTCTTCTTTAGTAACTCTATGCTGGCTGCCCTATTTTGACTGATACTCTTTACCTGTTCTGATGCACTTCGACCTGTTTGATCTCTGTTCATTTTTGTTCATTACTTACTACAATAAATAACTAAAATTCACCTTTTACCAAGGATAAATTTACAAAATTTCCAATATGTCTTCCCACCACTTTGGCTCTAGCAATCTGTGTTTCTAAAGTTTCCTCAGAGTCTCATCGGTTTCTGTTTATCTGAAGAATGTGGGCCGAATTGCAAACAAGTGTTTCAATTCATGCTCGACATATAATAAGTTCTCTAAGCTGTCATAGAGAACTCGGCCTGTTGGGAGTGCTTTTATTCCTGATGCACTTGTTGATGAACTAGCTTGATTGCCAGCATATTTATTCAATTTATCTACATAATCTCTATGCTTCATTAATCTGTCATTAATCACTAAAGGAATTGGTAATCCTTTACTCTGCAAAATAGTAAACTTCTCCATGAAAGCATTAATTTCTACCTGCATATCATGACATCTTTTCTCTAAATTCTGCATCAAAGTTTTCTTGGTTAGCACCCTTTTGATTTCCAAAATGGTTTCTGTTCTATCTGTGATGTCCAACTCTTCAAGTTGTTCACTAGTCTTGGTATTCAAAAAATGTATGAGCCTGCTAGCTTCATCAGGCATTTGTCTTGGCAATTGTGCTTTTGTCTTTTGAATTTCTTCCTATGTTGTCTTCACTAAATCAATTTGCTCAAAAATTACTTGAATGGATGGCCAAACATCATTTATGGATTGAGTGATGTTGGCCCAAAGAATTCTCTTGATTTCTGCCAGAGGCTTGTCAAAAGTGGGATCTTTTTCTAATGTTTTCACTTTATCTTCTAATGCTTTAATCTCTCTAGTTTTTTCCACAACGTTTAACTTTGAGAGATCATAGTCTCTTTCCATCTTAGCAAACTGTTCTTTAACCTGTTTTAACTCTGAAACATGGAGTTTCATGTCCTCCATTGACTTTATTAATTCCTTTGTGCTCAAATTAGTACTACTGCCCTTTACTGTCCCTGTTGTTCCTGTTGTACCTGTGACCACCTCTGTTGTGGCTGCTGGGATGTTTGGAGCTAGTGTTGTTCCAAGTGTAGAAGGGACTGCTGTTGAGACTATTGGTATTACATCAGGAGGCTGAGAGGTCGACTCTCCCTGCTTGTCATTCAATGCTTTTTCTAATGCTTGCTCTGTATCATTCAGTCTCTCATTGAGTTTTAAGAGTAGATCCATCATCTATTCTTCAGACTTTTGTTTTATAACCTTAGCAGTCTGTGGATGCCTTGAAGGAGGTAGCTTTAGCTGTTTCCTCAAGGCAGCAATATCTTCATCCTTCTTTTTGATTAATGCTTCTATACCCTTTACATCTTTGGGATCATGTCCCAATCCAATGATGATTTCTTCTAATGACTTTATTCTATTATCTTTAGCCTGAGAGGAGGATTTTTCTAAGTTTAGCTGGGCAGTTGTATTATCCAAAGAATTTTGTAGTCCGTGGGCCATCATTGCCTTATCAGTCAAGCTTGAATAAACCATTTCTCCAGTTTGCTTGTGCAATTCGATCTGATCCAAAGGATGAATATCCTTTTTCAAGACCTCCAAATTTGTTTTGAGGTAATCTGTTGCTGATTGAGGCTGTTGTACCTTTGGCTTGAAGTAGCTCATTATCATCTTTCCTTCTTTAATGTCATAGGCTGACATTAATCTTTGCTGATTTGTGGGGGGCATTTTCAAATATCAATTGTAAATTTGAAGCCTCAATGAATCATTCCTAGCCTTTATCTATGTAAATGTTTTGTTGATATCTAAAGCTTCTTTACTTGGTGGCCCGAGATATGATACTTCTGCACTATGTTGTTTTTCTAGCTCTTGCCTTTGTGAGCTAGTGGATGTTCCTTCTACTGGAAAAGTCTGCTAGCTAACTACCCTTTCTTCCCTTTGACTGTTTGTGGTTTCTTCAACAAATTCCTCCTCTGAAAGAGGATTCAGTCTTTGCCTTTTTATCCCAGGCTGTCCTAAAGGTCCACTGGTTGGGGTAATAGTTTCCATGTCTCTCTTCTTATTCCTTTCCTCATTCAGAGGAGTTTGCAAGCTTGGAGGTCCTTCTACATTGGTTTGAGCTGGTGGAGTTGGAATTTGGACCTGTTCTTTGGAAGTTTCAGGTTGTTGAGACATTGTAGACTGTTTTGTGACCTCTACTTCCTTGCCTTTAGATATTCCTATGGCTGGTATATTGATTTCCTGTGGAGGTTCCTAAGAAGTTCTAGCAATGGATGCACCAATTCCTGGCCTCTAGGATAACTGAAATGGTACTTGCCTAAAATAATCTCAGTCAAGAGTTTTTTCAAGATCTCTCGTAGCATTTTCTATATTGACCTGCTCACTAACAACTTCTATTAGGGTCCCTTCTCTCCATTCATCCATATTTGCAAATTGTTCAATTTCTGGGATCCTATGATGTATGTATGGTGACAACCTATTCTTCGTTCTTCTATCATAGGTAAATTTATTAGGAGCATATGGCCTCCATCCAAAACTCTTTTGCAACCTAAGATGATCTTGTAAAATTATATGTGCTTCTCTCCATGCTTCTCTATCATTGCAAATATAAGGGCATAACTGATTCTTGATCCTAAGTTGAGATTTCTTCTTAGCATTACAAAAATTGACTAAGTCTGTATGCATCATTTGTCTGAAGTATTCCAATGCAAACAGTGTCATTGGAACATATTTTGGGAGTTTAAAAGGGCAGAGATCACACCCATAGATTCCGATTTCTGTATGATTCTTGTATAGGTACCAATCACCTATTCTATACTGCTCAGAGAGTTGGAGGATTTTCTTTATATCACCACTGATCCTAGGAGGGGAAACTCTTGTCAATAAAGTGGTTGCTGGATGCACAAATAGATCAATGAACTCATTGTAGGTGTAAGGGGACTCAAGAGTATTATGAAAAATGGGACTCCAAAATATGACAGACCTGGGATTCCCTTTGGTGTCAAGCTTCCTGACAGGGAAAGGAAAATTCTCTGACTGGTAATATAACATAAGATGGTATATGAAAGTGGTGTATTTGAAGACTCCTTCATTGTCAAGTCTTAGGAATTGATCATGGATTTTATTGGCAATGTAGGAGGCATAGTCATATCTAATAGCAGGAGGCTGTCCAGGAGTAAAAATTGACAACAACACTAGAATTACCTCATCAACAAACTCACTAGTGTTGAATCCCATGATTAAAGATATCATATCAACTATGAGTCTTCCAGTATCTATGAAGAAAGCCTGCAGATAAGGAGGTGGGCCCTTAGGCTGATGTTTCTCTAACATAAAGGTTTGGTAGATACGAATGAGTTCTGATTGTGACAATTGAGCGGATTTCTCAAGCAAATATTCTATAGAAAGGGGAGTGAGAGCTTGAACAGGGGAAAATTGCAACATTTCATTAATGGATTGAGCAGTTATGGGGAAAAGGACTATTTGACTTGGGGACATAACAGCTCTGTGACTGGGGTCATAATTGGCACAACATTGATGAATTATATCTGGGAAAACATGGACTGAAGGGAGGAAATACATGGGAAGGTTAGATTCCCATAGTCCTATGATGTCTGAGCCATTTAAGTAATTGTCTCTGGCTTGGCAAAAGACCTTAAGGTGGTTTTTATCAGTTGATAGGTCTTTTATCTGAAAATATTTATCTGCAAGAGGCAGATAGTCTTGGTCCTTATGAGGGGCATTGATTGGTGCGACATTCAAAACAGCGGGGGTTTCCATTTTTGGTTCTTGTGGATTCAAAAATGGAATTTGGGTTTTCTGTGAGGAAATAGGCCAAACAACAGGTTTGGGAACTTATATGGCAAATCACAGACTGAATTAGAACTAAATTTGGCTTTACTCTGTGGAATTTACAGTGTGAAACTAAAATTTGCAGGGTTTTGGTGGAATTTAGATAAATACCTGTATCAAGGAAGTGAACAGTGCCAAGACAGGAAGGATAACAGGTTCCAGGCTACGTCACTGAAAGTTTCTTAACCAGGTGGTGGTTTGAAGGCTCGAACAGTTGACTTGGATGTTGTTTTGCATGGGAGCAAGAGTCGCAACATATAACAGTGAAAATGACACTTTGTTTGTTTTATTTAACAAAGTCAAGGTTGGTGGGGTTTTTTTAGATTATCAGGTGACTGACGTAGGCGGGGAAATGATGTTTTGTCATTTCTGGAGCGTGGCAAGTGATACGTGATCGCACCGCTTTTGGAGTTAGGCAGTATTCGACTGAGGGTGAGCGATCACATACACTGCCTGACGCGTGGCGGGAGTATGGGGGGAAAATTGCCTGGCGATCGCGCGTTAAAGCGCGGTCACCAAGGGAGTAGCGATATCAGTGTCGACTATTGGATGATGGGGGAATGATCGGACGACAGACGGGGAGTTAAGTACGATGGGACTTTAACTGCGGCGGGCTCGATTTAATTAACAAGTTAATAAATCATATCGGGGCGATTGTGAATGGCGGGGAGGTTCTTAATTAACCTTAGGGGTTAATTAATCCCATTTTGTGGAGCGGGGAGATTAGGTTATTAATGAATCTCATATTAATCCATTAATCCCTTTTTAACTGCGTTTATGGTTATAATTAACCAGGGCGGGGTATATAATAATTTGGGGTTTTTAGTATATAATTAAATAATACGGGAAAGGGTAAATAGGGCAAGATTTATATAATATAAGTAAGAAATTAATATGGTAAATGAAATGAAAGTGCTAAGTTAAAACATTTCGGGTATATGTTTAAACTTAGGCTTTAAAGTGGAAAAAGGGTTTTTTAGGTGATATTGTGCATTGTTCCTAAGTAAAATAGAATTTTACTTAGGGAAAGACTTTATGAAATCAAATGAATGGTTTATGAATGATTCTAAGTACTTAGGCTTTTTAAATTATTGGGTCGAGGGTCCGGTCCCTCTAGAAGTCAGAAAAATGTTCTGAACCCCTCCAATTTAGCAAATGCCTTAGTGCTTAGGGGAAATTAGTGAACAATTAGGGAAAATGAGAAGGGGAGTTAATCATTGTGACTTTGCTTTGCTTGTGATGTTTTCAATGTGATGCATGCCTTGGCCTTTCAACGAAAAATGAAAGATTAACACATTTAAAAACATTATTCATCACATGTATCATTCTGCAACCTCATCTACCTACCCTACCTACTTTAACCTAACATTTTTTTCTTCTTTATTTGGGTGCACTTAGACTGGCAAACCCTTATCAAATCTTCATTTTCTTTTACATGGCAAGCCTACCTAAGTCTGCACTTATTACATCCAAGGGCTCAAATTACACTGTTGAGCTCCTTTTTATTTACTCTACCTATCTACTTATTTGCCAAGATTATACTGTTTAGTCAGGTCTTTATTATTTATTTCTACAACATGAAATTGAAATATGAATAAGCCAAGTTTAAACACTTTGACTCTTCATAAATTGTGGCATAAGTAACAAGCTACACACGATTTGTTTATTACAGAAAATGAAAAAGTAGTGGCATTTAGACTTGCACACTTTCCTGGTCTATTTTTGTTTGGGGTTCATTCTTTCTCATTTTTTGACCATCTTATTCTTTTTATCCATTGATTTTTCTTTTAGGGTATACTCTCTTTTCATTTTTTAAATTTTTTGATTTTTTGAAAATATGGAAAACCTTTGCAACAAGAAAAGGTATGAACATATTACAGAGCTCATCAAGTCAATCATGATATATGACACCTATTGGTATAGGGGCATAACATATGGTATGCCATTCAAGTTCAAGTTTTGCTATGTGTGATTGTGATTGGGTGAAAAATGGATATCTTTGCAAACATGTCATCAAGGTTATCATGATGAGGGAAAAAAAAAGGTTGGAACAAGAAAATGTAGAAGCAATAATCAATGCAACAACCCAAAACTAGGTGATTTGAGTATTTCATTGAATATGTAGATCAATAATAATAAATAATAGTCATTGTGATCTAATACCATACAATGTTTTGTTCATAGATACGTGAAAATGATGGCTTTGAAAGTGTGGATAACTTGGATGTTGATGTCGTGGTAATAATTTAATAACTCTCTAAATTTTATATTTGTTATCGCTCTTTTAATATTGTTGTGACTAGTTGTTTTTTTTCTTTGTAGGTAAATGATAATGTTAATGCTTCCATGGATTCTTATGTTGATGTCATGGTAATAATTTCATAACTTGGTTAATTTTATGTTTTTTATCACTCTTTTACTATTGTTATGACTATTTTTTGTTTTGTTTTGTAGGTAAATGATAATGTTAATTATGTTTTTTATCACTCTTTTATTGTTGTTATGACTATTGTTTTTTCTTTGTAGGTAAATGATAATATTAATTATTCCATGGATTCTTCCACTAATGTTGATCCAAGTCACAAACAAGAAAAGATCTCACAAAATATTAGGCATATTTTTGAGTCACTTATGCAATTACCTGGTGATGGGTCACATTTGCACTTCTTAGAAAAACACATGGAAGATGTTGCAAGTGAATTCAAAACAGTATTGACATTAACCACGTTGGGGTTGGACCATCCAGTTGCTCCATCTTTCTAACAAGTGCAAGATGGATTTGGATATACACTTGGGCGTGAAAGAGATTTCTTGGAGATGATGGTCACTTATAAGCGCTCATATACATCATCTAGTTCTGCACAATTTCTTCCTCCAACAAAAGGTTCAAGAAGGAAAAAAACATTTACTAATGAGCTTGATAGAGCTACTACAAGAGACAATGAAAGAAATACAAACATATGAAGGTGAGAATTATATATCTCAAATGTGAATGTTAGTTTGAAATGTTTTAATTTAGAACATGTATAATCTAAACGTGCAAGGAAACACCAAGGAAGTTATTTATTATATGGTTGGTAATGTAGGATCTAAAATGTTTTTTAAAATACTTTCAAATGGAATAACTAAACTAAGAATTTTGACTTATGTACTAACATGTATCATGTTCATCTTTTTGGTAAACCAACATCTATCATGTTCATTTTTTTTGGTAAACATGATGTTTTCCCTTGCATTTGTACTTTATTTCCTTGTTGCAACTCTTTGTTTTAAGTGTAGTATGTGCACAAAGATATCATTTATTTACTTGGTATTTTAATTTCATTAATTTTCTTAGTGTTTTTATTTCTTTGCAGTGCCAGCATGGGAGAGATTAAAGCTATGGAAGATTGAGTGTTTTAACACCCTACTTTGCGATTTTGTTGGTTAAGTAATTATTTTACTCAGTGGTTAGATTGATTTAGAGGCTGGAGTTATATTCCACACAATCTCCATCCAGTGTAATAGAAAATTAAAAATAGACATGTGCTAGTTTGGAGATTCTCTTATAACTCTAAATCTGACAGGAGAGAATTATCTTATCTCAAGATAGCTTGTGTGCATCTGGTGGGCCTTGAATCTAAATGCAAACTTCTAAAAATTCTATTATATTAAAGTTAATTTGATTTTTGAATTATATGAATTAATTCGTTCAGATGTTTTTTTGTTGGGCATTATTTTTGGATTTTCATTTCAATAAAAGTAAGGGAATATATGTTTAAATTTCATCATAGGTGTAATTTTTATCATGATATTTGATAATATCAATTATTTTTATTTATTTATATTAAATTATAAGTATATCAGTATTATTTAAATTCCAAATTTAGCAATTTTATATGTCATCAAAGGATTTGTTAAAAGTAATGATATTTAAGAACATATTTTATTTAAGTGTAACTTCAATTTGATATAATTAACATTTCCCAAGATACTATAAAAGCTTGATTATCTTCGGCTGTGGAAATATCACAATAGTGACAAGGTCGGAATACCATAATATCATCTTTTGTAGTGGAATAGGATAACTTATGGGTTTAATGTATTTTGTTTTAAAGAAAATTGTGTACTAGCTAGTCCTTAAAGTGTCACAATTTTTTTTCTCTAACACGATTGTGGTTGAAACAACATTGAGTTATGTTTGTATAGAGTATACTGTTAGGATATTCCGACACATAGGAAATAGTTAAGTACAACTTGGTCTAGTATAGAGTTAGGTATAGAGTTAGGTAAAGTGTGTTTCTTTACCGTTGTACATTTTGTAACTTACAATCCGACGGTCACGATATGTAGTGATCCGACGGTTCATTCTCTACTCGGTATTACCGACACTTGATCCGTGGCTTGACACCCGATTGGTCCATGATTTCTATTTAAAGTGCATGAAGGGTCATTTGTAGGGTAATCCGTGCATGAGATAAGCATATGTAAATTTTCATTCTTTTATTAATAAATTGCCTAAAGTGGCCACGTTGGCTCAGGCCGTGGACTGTTTCCCTCTTTGAGGGTTTTAACCACGTCAAAAATACTGGTGTATTGATCTGCGATCTGGTTGTGAGCGATGTCCTTTGGTGTTCTGTTTGAGGAACTTACCCTGTAAATTCCTACATGGTATCAGAGCTATTTGAGGGCCGCGTCCGTTGGTGATCCAAATCTGAAGCCGGTAGAACTGCATCCGACTGCCGTTTCCTAGATCTACTATTTTTGACTGCTTTCGGGCCGAGAGGACTACTCTGTTGTGTTGGTAGCATCTGTTCCAGTGAGGAACCCCTTTCGTTTCATGCGAAAAGGTTTCCGGTAGCCCTAGCTGCGTCATTTTTAAGATCTGGAGGTATACAGTCTTTATTTGCAGTTTATAGTTATTTTCTCTCTGTTTATTTCGGTTTCGGTTTATTTAGCATTTTTTATTACCGGATCTATACCTTTCATTTCTGCATATGCTCTTTTCCCTGCGACTCTGTGCGATCTGGGCAAATCAAAAACAGAAAGGAACAATTTTTCTCATGCGTATGCTCTTTTCCCTGCGCCTTAGTGTGATCTCGGAAAATCAGAAACATTGAGAAAAATATTTAGTTTCCGGCTAAAGCTAACTTTGAGCCACAAGGTTCATTTTTGAAAATATTTAGTTTTTCGGCTAAAGCTAACTTCGAGCCGTAAGGTTCGTTTTCTTTGCATGTTCGTGTTGGGTTTTGTGTTTTTTGTTTTGTAGGGAAAAAGAGCTTTCTCAAAGCAAGCACACAACCCAAAGCACCCCCCCCCTCTCTCTCTCTCTCAAATTTTTTGTATAGCTCAATTGGTACAAATCTATTTTAAGAGAGTAGAGGTCTTGGGTTCAAGTCTCCATTTTGTGGGGGCGGACTTTTTCATTTCCGCACATTCCCGCACTTCGTTGGCAATTTCATCAACTGTTTTTTCAAAAAGCCATAACTTCTTCATCGGGAAGCCGTTTTCAGAGCCGTTTTTTTTAAACTAGCCTAATTTTTCGAGATCTATCCATTGGAACACTTAGTTTCAGCATCTTTAGCTTCAGTTTCTGTTGAAATGGAAAGTCAATACCAAGTTACCCTTGACAGCACCAACTACTTCCAATGGTTGGCCTACATTGAGGATTTACTTAGAAGTAAAGGTCTCTACAGAATAGCCTCGGGCCAAGAAAAGAAACCGAAGGATGAAGATAAGGCTACTAAATAGGAAAATAGGCAAGATCAAGCACGTGGATTGATAGGGATGTCTATTTCTCCAGATCTTAGATTCCATATTGCAGAACTTGATACTCCTGATGAAGCAATGAAACAAATCAATAAAGTTTTTGGGATTAAAAATGAACTTAGAGCCCATCAACTTGAAAATGAGTTGCTTACATTGGACCCTAATAATTTTTCTTGCATTGAAGATTTCTTGTCCAAGTTCAAGACTCTTAGATATCTCTTGGAAGGTGTTAAAGTTAAGAAAGAAGATAGTAACCTTATCTATTTCATTCTTACTAAGTTGGGACCAGCCTACTCTGTGTTTGTTTCCACCTTCCATTCAACAAGAGAAGCCTTCATTTCTCAAGGAACAGACTACAAGTCCCCTTCCTTTGACTCTTTTTGTGATTCTTTAATAAGAGAACAAGAAAAACTCTTACACCTTGGTCTTCTTAATCTTGGAAACTCTTCCAAGAAAACGTTAGCCGCCCAGCAGCAACCAAATTCAAAGAATCCTAAGAAGTCATATCCTAAAAAGAATGGTCCTAAACCAAACAAGGGTCCTAAGCAATCTCAGCCTCAAAATGAAAAATCATTTCAACAAAATGATAAGACAAATAAAAACAAATGGAAGAAGACTGATAGACATTGCAACTTTTGTAATCGAGATGGCCACTTAGAATCCAAATGCTTTAAGAAGATGGAAGCCTTGGAAGCAGCAATGAAGAAACATAACATCCATGTGGAGCATTCTTCAACTTCAACTTCATCTTCAGGAATGGCACTTTCTGCATGTGGTTGTCAATCATCTCGGTCTGGTTATGCATTAAATGTATCTTCTTCTTCTCATTCTCATGAGTGGCTCATTGATTCTGGAGCTTCTTATCACATGGCCAAAAACAAAGCCATGTTTTCTTCTTTAAATGATTGTAACACCAAAAATATATATGTTGGTGATGATAGATCTCTTAGTGTTGTAGGGACTGGAACTGTTCATCTAGACAATGGTCAGTTTAATGATGTATTATGTGTTCCAACCTTATCCTGCAACCTTCTATCTGTATATCAGATAACTCATTCAGGTGAAGGTAAAATCATTGAATTTTCACCTCATGATGTTGTAATCAAGGACTTAAGAGATCCTAAAAAGATTTTGGCTACTGGCATTGCTGATGATTCTACAAGGTTGTATAAGTTTCACAACTTTGGGTCATCAAATCTTCCCTCAGTGTTTGTTGCTCATAACGATGAAGTGAGCAAACTTTGGCATGAGCGATGTGGTCACTTAAACTATCGCTCCCTTCAGCATCTATGTAAAGAAAATATGGTGACAGGTCTTCCTATGGTATCTTGCAGAGATGGTGTTTGTTCTGGATGTGTACTTGGAAAACATCACGGGACAGTTTTGAAAAACGTGCCTCTTGGCACGCCTCAGCCCCTTTACAGCTTGTGCATAGTGATTTGTGTGGTCCACTTTCAGTTGTTTGATTCTCTGGCTGCAAGTATTTCTTAAATTTCATTGATGATTTCTCCAGACGCACTTGGGTATACTTCTTAAAACTCAAGAGTGAAGTATTTAACACATTTTTTTCCTTCAAGGCCTTTGTTGAAAAACAATCTGGACATCAAATTCTTAAGCTAAGATCTGATAATGGCAGAGAATATGTTAAAAACACATTCATCAACTTTTGCACTGAGAATGGAATTCAAATGCAACATACTGTTCCATATACTCCACAACAAAATGGTGTAGCTGAAAGGAAGAATCACACCTTAAAGGAAATGGCTAATTGTATGCTACAATCTAAAGGACTTGGTCTTAGTTTTTGGGCAGAAGTAATTCACTATGCAAATTACATAATAAATCGCACTCCTACTAAGGCTTTAAAGAATATCACTCCATAAGAAGCATGGAGCTCAATCAAACCAGATGTAAGTCACTTTTGTGTTTTTGGAAGTGAAGCGTGGGCCCATATTCCACATGAAAAGCATAAAGCTTTAGAACCTAAGAGTGAAAAATGTACTTTTGTTGGATATTCTGAAGATGTCAAAGGCTATAGAATTATTCCATTTAAGTCCAAAAATTTTATAATTAGAAGAGATGTAAAATTTGATGAAAATATATCGGCCTGCGAGCCTAGTCCGACGGATGTGCCACCTCTCCCTATCTCTTCTACTTTTGAAAACATTTCTTCTTCAGATGATGAAAGTGAGGATGACAATCCTCCCCCACCATCTCAGGATCCTGCTTCAGCTCCTCAGCTTCCAAAATGGGTACGTGCTACTCGAGATGCAGCAGGTGATCTTGCCAGTGATCCTACAGATCAGCGACGCACACGTTCTCAGTTTGACAGAGCCTCTTCTTTACTGGCTCAAGCTCCAATAAATTATGATCCTGACACCTTTGCAGAAGCTTCAGGCCATCCAGATTGGGAAGCAGCTATGAATGAAGAATATCATTCATTATTGGCAAATGATACATGGGATCTTGTTCCTCTACCAAAGGGACAAAAACTTGTTAGATGCAAATGGGTTTACAGAACCAAGTATGGACCAGATGGGAAAGTTGATAAACATAAAGCTCGTCTTGTTGCTAAAGGTTTTTCACAGGTTGAAGGCATTGACTACACTGAAACCTTCTCCCCTGTTGCCAAAATGAACTCTATCTTCCTTGTTCTTTCCCTTGCTGCCTCGTTCAAATGGGAAGTCCATCAGATGGATGTTAAATCTGCCTTCTTGCATGGGGACTCTCATGAAGAAATATACATGGAACAACCCATTGGCTTCATAGAAACAAACTCCAGCCTTGTATGTCGGCTTAAGAAATCCCTTTATGGTCTCAAGCAAGCTCCTCGAGCTTGGTATGCCAAAATGGATAGCTTTCTTTTAGAATCTGGCTTTTCTAGGTGTCATTCTGACAATACTGTCTACACCAAGAAAGTGGGCAAGTCTCTTATCATTCTTGTTCTTTATGTTGATGATCTTATCCTTACCGGTAGTGATCCCAACCTTATAAACCATGTGAAGTCCAGCCTTAAAAAGAAATTTGAAATGACAGACTTAGGACACTTACATTATTTTCTCGGTCTTCAAGTCTTGCAATCCAAGGAGGGTATTTTCCTTTCCCAGTCCAAGTATGCTTGTGATATTCTACGTCATTTTCACATGGAAGATTGTAAGCCAGCCCCTTCTCCCTTTCATTCTGGAGTCAAACTTTGAGTCACTTGTACTTCTCCTGAAGTTGATGCTACCTTATACCGTCAACTTGTAGGAAAACGTTTGTATCTAACCCATACTCGTCCTGACCTTTCCTTTGCTGTTGGCCTTGTTGCTCGGTTCATGCAAAACCCCCGTGAAAGTCATTGGAAAGCAGCTAAAAGAATACTTCGTTATGTTCGAGGTACATTTCAGTTTGGGATTCATTACAGTGCCGAAGCATCTCCTCTATTGGTTGGTTTCACTGATTCTGATTGGGCTGGTGACCCTGATGATCGGAAGTCTACTGCCGGTTATGTGTTCACTCTTGGTTTAGGACCTATTACATGGGCTTGCAAGAAACAGGGTGCCATTTCTCTTTCGTCAGCAGAAGCAGAGTATCGTGGTGCCGTAGAAGCTAGTAAGGAAGCCTTGTGGCTTCGTCAGATCCTATCAGAGTTTGGCTTTGAGCAGCAGCATCTGACTACACTTTGGTGTGATAATCAAAGTGCCATTCAACTATGCAAAGATCCAGTCCAACATCAGCGCAGAAAACACATTGAACTGCACATGCACTTCATCAGAAAGCTCATCCATGACCATGTTCTTGAAGTGCAATATTGTTCAACAGATGATCAAGTTGCAGACATCTTCACAAAGGCTCTCATAGAGGTGAAGTTCACTAAACTTCGATTTATGGTTGGAGTTCAAGAAGTTGTCACTAAGGGGGGATAGGCTCTAGTGCCTCCTTCCTTCTCCTATTGTGTCATATTTGTAAATCCTTCAATCCTATCCCAAGTTATTCTTAAGGGGGGATGTTAGGATATTCCGACACATAGGAAATAGTTAATTACAACTTGGTCTAGTATAGAGTTAGGTAAAATGTGTTTCTTTACCGTTGTACATTTTGTAACTTACAATCGAACGGTCACGATATGTAGTGATCCGACAGTTCATTCTCTCCTCGGTATTATCGACACTTGATCCGTGGCTTGACACCCGATTGGTCCATGATTTCTATTTAAAGCACATGGAGGGTCATTTGTAGGGTAATCCGTGCATGAGAGAAGCATATGTAAATTTTCATTCTTTTATTAATAAATTGCCTGAAGTGGCCGCGTTGGCTCAGGCCGTGGACTGTTTCCCTCTTTGAGGGTTTTAACCACGTCAAAAATACTGGTGTATTGATCTGCGATCTGGTTGTGAGCGGTATCCTTTGGTGTTCTGTCTGAGGAACTTACCCTGTAAATTCCTACATATACATAATAATTAAACATATATGATAATTAATAATGAATTATTTATTATCAAACTCATATAATAAATTATCATATTATAAGTTGAATGTTAAATGGGAAAATTATAATTGATGAGTTTATGTATACTAGGATTGTATTTTTATTCATTGTTAAAATAAGTTAGAATATTTTATCTAAAAAATATGTGAATAATTTTTACTTGGCTAGAAACATTTTGATTAAAATGTTAACTTAGTTTGGTTTTATCCGTTATAGTAGTTTACAAAAATTAGTAAATGAAGTATTATAATGTTTAGAAGATATTTTATTTTGGATAAGAATTAGTACATCATCTTTCCAATCTTATATTAAAATACGTAACTTTAGCAATAAAGCTAATCATAATACCTAATTAATGAAATATATTATAAGTAGATAATATTTATTACTAATTAAGTTTTATGAAGTATTGACAAAAAAACTGCACACATCTATATCATAAGTATACTCTACATAACATATGTAGGCCTTCTAGACTACTTCGTCATTACAAAAAAAAAAAATCATTATGAGTTTTGATGTCATATTATAAATTAAACCTTAATTTGTTACATTCATAGATTCTTTCTCTTCCTAATGTCTTGGAGGTATCTTTTCTCTTGTAAAGTTATTTAATGTTCTCATTTTCCTAATAACAATTCATTTTAACATTTAATCTATAAAAAATCATATCATGAGTGGGATTTCTCATATCATTGTGAAATGCCACACAACATAATGTAGACAAAGCATCATTCTGTACTTATTTATTTCAATGAGTTTCGTTTCATATTCCTAATAGTTGTAGATAATTTACCAAATATTTAATCTCAAAATGCCTCTCCCCTAATTTTGTAATATCATTAAAAGTTGTAAATTTTTATCCACGTCTTGTAAGCTAGTTTCCAACGTTTTTGTGTTTCTTCTTGCATCGAGTATTATATTTATATAAGTATCTATTTTTTTAGCCACCCTATATCCTAAAGATTCCATGGTACATTTTTGTTCTCAACAATAGGCTTAGTGTTTGTTAAGTTCGGCTTTCAATATCTTGAAATACTAATGCAAAACCTTAGTGTTTTAGTTACAACCCATTTTCTCTTAAAAATATTATTGGCAAGAATACTCCATGATTCTACTAACCCCTATTTAACTTTATTACAATTTCGATAAATCTTGAAATAATCATGTCATTTGTTAGTTCACAATTGTGCATAAAAAAAAATATGAATTTTAACAAAAAAATTCAAACTATAATAATTTCCTTTAAAGAAAAATATATCAAATAAAAATTACTTGAATAAATTTGAAATCCTATTTTTTTAACACTATACAAGTAATTTTTCAATCAAAATTTCTTTGATCTTAAAAAATCCATATCTCATTCTCTATATGTAAAAAAAAAAGAGTCACTAAAATCTCACATCCATGGAAAATATACTTTTATCCTTGGAAAATATACTTTTAGTATAATTTACATTTTACAATGATCTAGAAAATCATAAATACATAATGTCATGATAATATTTCTTTAACATTAATATATTTTTTTCTTTTTACTTTAATCAAAATCACAATAATAATTCCATTGAGTGAAACATAAATTATTTCTCAAAACTATTGTTGCATTGTTTTTATTCAAAACAAATGAATTATTCATAATTAAAACATATATCCCAACAAACAAACATATCCAATCTTACAGAAATGGATGGAAGACATCACAAATGAGTTCAAAACAACATTGACATTAACAACTTTAAGGTTGGGCCATCCAATTGGTCCATATTTCCAACAAATCCAATATGGATTTGGACATACATTGGGGTATGAAAGGGATTTCTTGGATAGGATGGTCACTCATAAGCACTCATACATCATCTAGCTCTGCACACATTTCTCCCTAACACAGGGTTTTAGAAGGAAAAAAACATTTGTTGATGAGATTGATAGAGCTATTACTTGAGACAATGAATGAAATACAAACATGTGAAGGTGATAAATATATACCTCAAACATGTAGGTTAAAATCAAATGATTTATTTAAAACATGTTTCATATAAACTTACAAATCAATGCTAGAGAATTTGATAATTCTATGGTTGGTAATGGAGGGTATAAAAAGCTTGTTAAAGATTACTTCAAGTGAAACAACTAAACTAAGAAGTTTGAATTATGTACCAACATCTATTATGCTCATTTTTTTTTATAAACTCTTCCATCGAAGAGAAATTAAAAAGGAACATGAAAGTTCACCTCCACAGGGTGTATGACTGTGTGGATAGGGAATTTCTCTCAATGATCCTGTATAAAAATGGTTTTTTGTACAAGCATGTGAAGTGGATAATATCTTCCATAACATCAACGTCTATGGTTTTTCTCATCAACGAGGTTCCAACTCATTTCTTCAAAATTTATAGGGGGCTTCGCTAATGATGTGCACTATCATTGCTTCTTTTCATTCTGATCATGGATGCCTTCAGCAAGGGAGTTAAGGTAAGTTTTGAGGAAACATTGATATATGGATGCAAAGTCTCCAAAGGATGAAAAAATTCTCAGCTGATGCTTGTTTATGATGCACTGTGTGCTCGTGAAACAATACTCTCTAAGTGGGTCGCTTTTCATAGGAACTTCATGGATTTATGTAAATCTTTTGGGCTCTACATAAACAAAGACAAAATTTGAGCTGATAGATGTGGTGGTGGATGACCTAGAAGTACTTGAAATAACATCCCTATTTGGAATAAAAATATTCTCTATGACAGATGGTTTTAAATACTTGGGATGTTTTCTAAAGCTTGGCAAGTAATTATTGAATGATTGGGAACGTCTTCTTTCTAAAAAAAAAAAAAGTGTTTGTTGGGACCAAAGATGGTTGACATTGGGTGGAAGAATCATTATGAAAAAGGTTGTCTTGACTGGCATCTTTATCCACTAGATGCATCTCTTTCATCTTCCCCAATATTTCATTAACAAGATAGACTCAATGGTGGCTAAGTTTGTTTGGTCTGGTTTTTGGTGTAGTAAAGAGGGTCCATCTAATTAGGTTAATGTCAATTTCCAAGTCGATTGTATGTGGAGGTTGGGGCATTATTGGCACATGATCCTTTAACCTAGCCCTTTTCGCAACAAATTTGTGGAGGTTATTTTGTGAGAAAGGGATCTGATAGAGCATATGAATACAAATACTCTTCAATGCATAATTGAGGAATGGATTGTTGAGGGGGCATCTTTAGCTAGCTGACATTCCAAGATTTGGGGCAGTATTAGAGTTGTCCTACCGTGGCTAAGCAGTAACCTTCGATGGGTGGTTGGAAATGGACAAAGGATCCACGTTAGTTTGGATTGGATCAAGGGTTTCAGTGGATGCCACTCTCTTCAAATACAAATAATCAAATCTCTCTCCTATATGGTGATGAACACCCTTGCTGGCCCGTGGGAGAGATAGAGACTTGTCTGTGTTGCTCAGGATTGGTCACATGCATGGCAGATTGGTTTATAGGAGGACATGACAGCTGAGTGGGAAGACTATCACGGTAGTCTATGCATGGTCGATATCCACTTATCACTGAGTTTGGATAAGCTAGTGTGGGGGGGTGGGGAGGCGAGCCAATGGTGAATGACAAAATCCCTCTCAAGGAGGCCTACGACCACATCATTTCGACCTCTCTTCCCCTACCATTCACAGAATTCACCTTGCTCATTTGGAAATGGGATGCTCCCTTGAAGCTAAAATGCTTCTCTTGGCTCGCCATCCATAATAGAGCATTGACCTGGGACAATCTTCTCAAGAGAGTCTTTTCTGACCCTCGATGGTGCCTTCTTTGCAAGTTGGATTCGAAGAATGGCCCACACCTATTCCCGTGCTATCATTTTGCCTCTAAAATGTGGGCAGAGGTATCAATTCATTTTGGAATCCCTACTATTAGTAATGTACCTTCCATCCATGATTGCGTACTCCTTTGGAACTACAGAATGAAGGCCTACAAGATTGTCCATTTTGATGTTCTATGGGGCATCTGGAGGGCTTGTAATGCCCTTATTTTTTAAGGAAAAGCTCTCGACATCAAACGAGGTACTATAGGTATAGTGGAATTATTCCAAGAGATTGTCTCTTGGCAACCAAAAATCCCTTGTTCATCTATCTCTTATTCTGATGTGGAGAGAATTTATCCAATATGTTTCTTTGATGGGGCTTCCTCCGGTGCTGACTATGAATGTGTGGTTGTTCTTCAATTTGACCTAGATGTTCACTTCCATTTCTCCTAGTATGGTGGTAGAGGACACAATGGTAGGGCTGAGTTATTAACTCTTTGGGGTGCCCTGCAATGTGCTTCCTCACTTGGCATTGAAAAAATCTTAATCATTGGAAACTCCTTATCTACGGTTAACTGGGTGAAAGTAATCTCATCTCATGATGTCCCCGATCCCTACAACTGGTTGCTACAGATTAGGAATTTCCTACCTCTCATCCTGGAAATCAACTTCAGGCATGTCTATTGGGAACGAAATTTGGAGGTAGATTCTCTTTCCACTCTCGGCCTCTCCATCTGCCTTGGGTTCATGTTCTTTGAACTCTTTTATGGTGGTCAGAGCAACAACATGGTTTTTTTTAGATCTAGTTCCCTCCCCTACCTTTGGTTTTTTTTTTGTTTCCATTTTTGCATTGAACTAAATGGCTTTTTGTTGGTTTCGTCTGTTTATTATTTCCTTTTTTGTTGTGGTCAATGATGCATCTTTGCTCTCTTTCGATTGACGATTTGACACTACAATAGATTATGTCATGAGACGGATGTTGGTGGAAGATACTTACTTGTGTTTGTAATCTATCTTATAAAGAATCATGAATATGTAAAACTTTTTCTTTATTGAATGGAAGTTCTGTTTTTTCGTCTAAAAAAGGAGGTCCTTTTGTGCTATAAATTATTTATTCTTGTAAAAAAAAATATTCATGATAATTACCATAAAATATTTGAAGATTGTATTCAAAATGGTAGATTGATTCAAAATCTCTAATACAACTCTTTCTTTTGACTCCCTCAATGTTTAATGACATTAGAAGCACTTTGGTGAACTTTTTAAAGTATGATGTAAATGATTCATTATGAATTGTTCATGTATGCAAACAATTGTATCAATATTGACTTTTGTAAAAGTCTTCCAAACTAAATGAAGCTGAGACATGAAAATTTTAAATAAATTTAATACTTGGATCATAAAACTATTTTTAATAATTAAAAGAATCATTATCGTTAAATGGGTCAACACTTCTAAGAAATATATCTTAATGTTATAAATATTCTAGAGAAAAAGAAAATGAATAGTTGTTGAATTGAGGCTTCTGTGATCCATAATAGTTGTAAGAAGAACTTCGATGTAAATCACATGTAGACAGACCTTTGTCGACGTGTTTCGAACCAACCAGTGTGGTTCATCGTCAAGACAAGTTAAAGACACAGATCCAGATTCGGATGTTAAATAGTGTGAGCAGAGCCTCCAACGACTATCTTGACCAACGGCAGACTGGGATAACTGTGGAATCTCTGCATCTTTTCAGAAAAGTTAAATCTGACTTCAACTTCGAGACCTGCAAGCGTGCCCGTTCAAATCGATGAACCTTAGAAGTAATGGCTTTACCGTGCAGGGAATCAATTCTTGAATTGAGGCTTCTGTGATCCATAATAGTCTTTTAAACATAAAAATTGACAACCATAAGATTTTTATTTTTGGAATGTTGAAAAAGAAAATATTGGATTTTCCCCTTTTAAAATTGAAAAAGACAATAAAGAAATAATGATGACATGACATAAACAATATAGACATTTATAAAAAAATAAAAGTGGAAATATCCTCTTTATAAAATTTAGTGCTCAATAATATTCCCATATACAAAAATAAAAATTCATATAATTGAAATGTATACTTTTAATAAGTTTTTTTTTTAATATATAATAAACCATTGTTTGGTCTTAGACGTTAACCACCACCACCATCATCATCATCATTTATAGTAATAAAAAAAATTAATAAAAACAAAAAAACACTTAAAATCATAACTAATAAAATAAAAATGGTTTAATATTTAGATATTTATAAATTATTTAATAATATTTTATATATATTTATAAAAAATTATTATTAATATTTTTTAATATTATTATTAATTTTTAAAATAAAAAATAAATGATATATATAAACACAAAAAAATAATTTTTTTTAAAATACTATTATATTAATATTTTTTTAAAATAAAAATTAAATTACTTCTCTTATAAACCAAGAAAATAAAATATGTTAGTTTAAAAAAAAACTAATTCCTATTGCGCAGGTAAGGGGATCTGATTGCGCAGTCAAAGGGAGTGAGTTTCATTAAATTATAAAGTGAAGACCGGAAGAGCCTCAATCTCTCTCCACATGAAGGCTCTCTCCACATGAAGGCAGGTGGATATCTTATCTCTCGAGTTCCGCGATTAACGCTGAAGGAGAAGTCAAGGGGAGTGAGTTTCATTAAATTATAAAGTGAAGACCGGAAGTGCCTCAATCTCTCTACGTGGATATGTTATCTTTCGAGTTCCCCAATTAACGTTGAAGGACAATACAGTTGTAATACACTTCAAGGGAAAGAGGCGGGGTTGAGAAAGTTTTGCACTGGTCTATAATGAGATTTTTTGGAGGGTTTTCATGTGGGTTTTTGGGTTTTTTTGATTAAAATCTGGCAGTAATTTATTGGAATCGCAAGTTTGATAGTTAGTTTCTGCACAATCAAAGTGTTCCAGAGGTTTTTCAGGATGTTGAATCCAAATATACAGTTAAAAAACCATTTTAAATAATAAAAATCAAGATTTAACCTCAATTTTTTTCCACCGTATTCAGTCACCTGAATCCCCAAAAAATCACATTATAAACAACTCCGAAAATTTCGAGTAGCACCATTCAGAATCTCCAAAAAATCAGATTATAAACAACTCCGAAAGTTTCCGGCAACACCATTCTCGGGTGAAAATAATTTCGTAGTCAATATTAACCTCCATCAGTATAAACGGAGATAAAAGGATGGGTCCACACTTCATGTCACCGGGTTTATTGAACCTGCCATCGGGATAAGGGTTTATTGAACCTACCATCGGATAAGGGTGGCCATTTTATGCCGCTTATAGAAAATTTGACAGATTTTTGATGAATTTTGTAGGGATTTTTTATTTTTGTGCTTCAAAATTCTTGTTTTTTTGAAGTTTTAATAATGCTGACTCTATTTCTACTATAAAAACATGATCCAGAAATTCCAACCACTTCTAATTTTCTAAACGATTCCTCTATACGATAAACAACCCCATTATCTCCCCTGTCCTTCTCGTCAGAAAGAAGTCCTCCTCAATCGCATTATCTCACCTGCCCTTCTCGTCACAAAGAAGTCTTCGATACGCGTTATAAAATTGGTGATGATGCAGAGAAATAATATAAAATTGGCCAGAAGTCTTAATCCGATTTTTAAACTGTAATTGGCCATTGAAAATCGCAATGAAATGGCCGAAAAATATTATAAAAGGGAGGGAAAGGGGAATGATTGTTCGCCACTGAAGTTGAGAAGTCTTTAGCGTTGAGAATTCCATGGCTTCAGCAGAGGTGGAGAACGTGAGTGGTATAGTCAAGGTGTACGCAGATGGCACAATTTTTCGTGTGGAGGATCCCCGGATGTTCGTCGAGGCTTCTCTGCAAGGAGAAGGTGGGGTTGCCAGTAAAGACGTTGTGTTGAACGAGAAGCTGGGATTGTGGGTTCGACTCTACTTGCCCTCTTCCCACCTCCAACAACAAACAGAAAACCGCCGCCTCCCGCTAATCGTCTATTTCCACGGCGGCGGATTCTGTGTCGGCTCTCCTGCCCTGCCGACTTTTCACAACTTCTCTCTCAAATTGTCGGTGACTGTAGGTGCGATCGTTGTCTCCGTGGCTTACCGATTGGCTCCGGAGCACCGCCTCCCCGCCGGCTACGACGACTGCATCACGGCACTCCAGTGGGTGAGCTCACATGCGGGAGACGGAGCAGACTTGGAACACGACCCGTGGCTCGACTCCCACGCGGACTTTTCCGCGGTGTATCTGATGGGAGACAGTGCTGGTGCCAACATCGCACATCACGTTGTGACGCTGCGTGGCGGTGTGGAAGCGTGGAACCCCATTACATTGAGAGGATCGATACTGGTGCAGCCCTACTTCGGCGGCGAGCAACGCACGCGGTCGGAGAGCGAGAGCCCGCGTGACGCGGTTCTCAATCTGGAGGGGAGTGACGCCTGTTGGCGGTTGTCTCTCCCGGTGGGCAATGACAGAGATCATCCATTCAGCAACCCTTGGAGCCCCGGAGCACCAAAGCTGGAAGAGATGTCGTTGCCTCCCTTGCTGGTGGTCATCGGTGGAAGAGATATGCTGAGAGACCGCGACCTTGATTATTGTGAGTCGTTGAAGCAGTGCGGTAAGAGCGTGGAGGTTATGGTGGCGGAGGAAGAAGAGCATGGTTTCTACTTTCTCAAACCGGACAGTCCCTCTTCTCAACGCCTCATGGAACGGATCTCCCATTTCATCTCCTCCTCTCGTTTAGAGTCTGCGATTCATATTAACCACGTTGACTGATAAATCGAGACAAAAATTTTCCGTAATAAGACTTTTCAATAATAATATATGCTATTTCTACATAAAACATGTAATAGTTGCTTGGACACACATGAAACTTAAGAGTATCAGGAATCTGCGGACTTCTTTCTATGTATTCAGATTATTATGTTTTCTTAATATAATCTAGCATGGTTTTCTATGTATTCAGATTATTATATTTTCTTAATATAATCTAGGATGGTTTTTTATGTCTCTCTTCTCAATGCCTCATGGAACGGATCTCCCATTTCATCTCCTCCTCTCGTTTAGAGTCGAATAAGACTTTTCAATAATAATATATGTTATTTCTAGATAAAATATGTAATAGTTGATTGGACACACCTGAAACTTAACAGTATCAGGAATCTGCTCGCTTCTTTCTATGTATTCAGATTATTATATTTTCTTAATATAATCTATGATGGTTTTTCTCTCTGAAAAAAAATGCTTTTCAAAAATGAATACGTTGATTTCGGATAAACATATAAACACATACATAATTTGTTTAAAATCCATAAAATAACACATTTGGAAAAAAAATTAATTGCATTTGGTAAAAAATTCTAATTGATTTATAAAAAAATTAATTTTTACTTATTTTGTATATTACATTAATTTAATTAATTTTTATTTATTTTGTATATTACGTTAATTTTTACTTATTTGGTATATTGAATGATGTTTTTTATCTCTTTAATTAATTAAATTAAAGAAATTTAATTTAAGTAAAATAATTTTTACTTTAGTATTTAATTAAAATATTTTTTCAACTAATTGATTAATCAGATTATATGATTAAGATAAAATTTCTATCTAAACCAATTGCAATCGATCTGGATCTATCAGAGGCATTGATGTTGAGTAATCGATGTCGAGCGAACTCATTGTGCAGCCATATCTTTTATTTAAGGGCTAAGTTGGAATGGTAAGGATAAAAACAATTGGCCTTTCGAGGTTTTATTTGGGATCTATTTTAACGGATTTGCATGTGGCTCGATCCATATTTCTATATATGTTTTTTGCATTCGCTCTATGTAATCTTCTTATATGAATGTTTTTGCATATGCTTCTTGTATTTACTCTATGTAATCTTTTTATATAAATATATTATGCTTTTTCTTCTGAAATAAAGAATAAATAAAAACCATTGCAATCTCGATCGATTGATCAACCATAGCCTATAGCCATTGATATTCGCTAATTGATACTGAGGATCAAGGCATAGCCTATAGCCATTGATGTTCAGTGATTGATACTGAGGATGATTTGTCGTTATTCTTTGAGAACAGATGTAAGATTGTTACACGAATTTTGTCCGGAAAGAAATTACACTAGCACATTTTATATTTATGTTTAAAATTAAGATGTATCATAGAGCTTTAATCGTTTTTGAATGATTTAAACCTATGTTTAAAATTAAGATATATCATAGAGCTTTAATAGATTTTGAGTGATTTAAATTTATGTTTAAAATTAAGATATATCATAGAGCTTTAATATATTTTGAATCAGGAATCAGGAGAATGTTGTTCAGAAAATTTTTCCGTGAGAATAATAATTTTCAAATTATTTACTAAAATAAATATTATTTCTAATATTTTTTCATAAATTTATTTTATAAATAATAATAGAAAATACATATAATGCTCATTCAAATTACATTTATTTGGTAGTCTAATATAGTTTTTATTAGTACTTCTGACTAGCACAATTACATTAGTAGAGATAGTTAATATACCCGAAAACCAGTGTATCGATAACATGCACAACCACATTAATTATAATAATAATAAAAATAAAACTATAAAAGTAACTATTTTAATAAAATTATTATTGTTATTTAATTAATTTTTATATTATTATATAAAATTATTATTGTTATTATATTAGCATATTAATGTGGCTGATATATTTGAAACCTCTAAAACTTCATTTGTATATACCATTGATAAAAATATATAATAATAAAATTAATATTACAACCAAAACTATTACAATAAAAATATTATTATTATTAAATATTAATTTCTATTAATAATAAATATTAATTTATATTAATCATATTATTTATATTAATAATAATACTAAATAATAGTTATTTAATATTTAATATTTAATATTATTTAATATTTAATTTTATTGGACCTTTTGTCATATCTCCAGCATGTCGAATTTAATAAAGTATTTATTCAAGTAGCTGGTCTTTTTTGTTTTGTTTTCGTTTTCTTTTTCTTCTCTTCTGTTATTGTGCTTTTGAAAAATGCATGCGTTGATTTCTGATAAACTTGGGAAGACATTCATAATTTGTTTAAAATCCTTGGGTAAACTTTAATGGTTTTATAAGGATCCGGTGTGAGTGCGATGTAAATTTTTGTCGATTTGAGAAAATGCAGATTCATGCCATAACAAAGTCATGGACCCTGGTCCCTCACCGACAATTCAATATTTTTATATTTGTAGGTTATGACAATTCAATGCTTTTATCATTTGGCTTCTTCGCATAAGTCCATCACAATTAAATATTTTTATATTTGTAAGTCATCGGAAATCGATATTTCATTTGGCTTCCTCGCTTTTGACAACATAGGGCACTCTGGTTTCAGAGTCTAGTTTCATGGTTAGTTGATGTTAAGTAACAAGTAACTTAGTAGGTAGGTTGCACGTAATTTTGTTTTGTTTGTTTGTATGGATTATAGGGAGATGTAAGAAATTCAGAGAGCTTTTTAGTACCGATTCAATATAATTGGATTTTATTTTTTCAATAATCTGAAGTGCATGAAAATGAGGATTATGGTACATATTAGAATTTCATAATCATAAACACATTAAGATAATTTAAAATACAAATTGATATATTATTTTTTGAGGTTTCAAGGAGTATATAGAAAGTTTTGGATCGTTCAATATTTAGATTGATAAATAAGACTTGAATTTCAAAAAATATATTTAAATATTGATCTAACATGAGCTGAGAGGGATCTAATTTCTTCAAGTGCAAATTTTTTTATGAGGCCACATTATTTAAATGTTTTGTATAGCTATTTAATTTTTTATTTTTTTTTAAATTTTTATTTTGGCTGACATGAACAAAATTACTTTGATGACGGACAAACAACGTTACACATCATACTGGGTTGTAGAATGAGCCTCTCGGCTCAATAAAGAATAAGGAAAAATAATTACTTTCTATTAAAAGAAAAGAAAGCCAATTAAATAAATGATTAATAAATATATGAGTAGTTGAAAAAATAATATAAAATTGAAATTTCATTAATAAAAATTCACAAAAAATAAAAATTAAGAACTCACTAGAGTTAAACTACTCTATAAAGAGACTAGAAATAAAAATACTAGAATGGGATATATGTAAAATTTTGTAAATGTTTTCTACAAATCAGTCAACTCTGATACCATGTAGAAATTTCCCACCTGTAGATCAACCTGGTAATGGAATGTACTAAAGCAAAACACTTATCTACTTCTACAAACAATTTAGCGGAAGCTTAATCAACCACGAGCAACATCAATAAGAACACATATAACTAATAACAAGGAATCAATCACACATAACACAGAAGAATTTACCCAGGGAAAGCACCTACCTAAAACCCCATCTTTATATTATCATACAAATGGAAATATAGTCAGGATTATACAAAGCCTTATCTCGGAAGCTATCCAGCTCTCAGTGCAATCCCTTTGCTGCTCATAGACATTCAAAGGCTTCTTAAAAACCGTCTCCTCTGCCCTCCAAGCCTCCTATTTCCTTGTGCAGTTTCCTTGGGGTCCAGTGCTGCCACCTATGTGAATTGGCCTCTTCACACACTCACTAACCTCTGATCTAACTGCACAAACTTGAAGGAGATAAATCCTCATCATGGATGAGCTTCCTTTATAGGAAAAATATTCATCCAACTGATAGTACATTGTCCCTTCTCTGATCTCAACTGGGTCTCTGTCTGAACTGACATGCATGAGTTATTTAAGCTATAATATTCAGTTATCTGAAAATACCAGTTGTTACATGCATGCAAACGTTAACAAACTGAATCTCATTAATTTAACAACTTGTTAAATTAATCTAAGTGGACTTGACTTAGTTAACTGAGCCAACTAATTACAACTCATCCTCATCCTTTAACTGATGGTTAAATCCCTTAATCAAAGGAGAAACTGTTGCATGTCCTCACATAGACTTCAAGTTCATAATTCCTTAACTAATTAACTCAAACTAAATTAACTAATTAATTTACAAACCGTTGTTAATATCAAATTCGAATTTTACTTCATATTTCTAGTCCAAGAACTGACTAAAATAGGAATCCACACTAAATTGCTAAAAATAGAACTTCTATTTTTAGCGCTTCCATTTTTCATTCCCTGTTGCCCAATCAACAATACCCAAACTGCTATTTTTAGTGGTGCTATTTTTAGCACTTCTATTTTTAGCAATTTCTTGTTGCCACTTTTCAACATATAGACTATTATTACTTAGAAAATTTTGTTTAAAATAACAATTCACTATAGGCTAAAAAGGAGGAAGAAGATAAAAAAGTCTTAGTGATAGAGGTGATGAATGATATATTTCTATCATAGCCTTTTTGGGTTAACTCCCTCTTGTAAATATCTATGAATTATAGTTTTCAACTAAGTTGTGGAAATGCAAACACAATGAACTGGATGAGAAAAAGGGACAAAAGTTCAATAGGGTTGAGGAGGTGATTGCATGGGAAATTGGGTAAACATGCATTTAATAGCAACCATGGCCTGATTGGTACGTCTTTAATGAAACTAACTAAATTAATCGTTGGATGAAGGAATCATATTCTCTTCCGAATGGAGGACAAGTCCATAGCCCTCTGCCCTGTCTCATGGATTGTGCTTGGACAAGTCAACACACAAAGAAGGTCAGAGCATTGAAGCATGCAAACGATGCTAGAAAAAGAGAGGAAGTGTGAGAGAAGGGGCAATGAGCATGACTGGTATAACTATGTGGAAAAACAAGGAAGAGAGCAGTGTAGACAACAAGCATGCTGGAAAAGTGTGGAAGTGAAGACAAGAGGAACCACGGGTTAGGGACTAAGCTTTGGGTGCACTTAGTAGAGTGTGGAAACACTACTCAGGTGAAGGAGCATGGCTCTTTGGACTCCTAACTTTAGGTGGAGTTCCTGTGTCCTTTGGATTTCTAGCTTGCAGAGGTGTCCTCTATGATTTAATACTTGACTGTGGGCTTTCATATGTTTATAAGTGTGCTCTAGATTCCCGATTTAGGTTGGAGACGCTAGAGGCATCTTTATCGCGTTCAAGTGGGTGGAGATGGTGTAATCTTTGGACTCCTTGTGTTAGTGAACTATTTGGTTTACTTTCCCTTGAGCACTCCTCCTCAGGAATTGAAGCTAGCTCGGGGGTGGTTGGCTACAAGAAATGTTGCAGTGCAGTCAACCTAAGGTTGGAGGAGAGTTGAAGTCCCACTCTCAGCCGCCAACCATCTACTTCATAAGATAAGTGCCTACTTGTGTCATTATGTATTAACGTAATGTAAATGTTTATTACTATTGTTATATAGCTTGTGTTGTTGATGAGGAATGTGTATTCTTATGTATTGATGGAATGATGCTTGTCCATTGCCATGATGAGAGAGATATTAGGAATCTTTGTTTAAGAAAAGTCTTTTGGTAGAAATCACATAAGAGAAATTTTTGCCTAACGCGTTTCGAACCAACAAGTGTGGTTCATCATCAGGACCAGATGATGAACCACACTTGTTGGTTCGAAACGCATCGGGAAAAAAATTCTCTTATGTGATTTCTACCGAAAGACTTTGCTTAATTCATTATGGATCAGAGAAGCCTGAATACAGAAATCTTTGTTTAACTAGTTAATTTCTTGTATTGAAATGATTTGTATTAAATGGCCCTGGGCTATGGAATTGTTTAAAGGAATTGTGCCTCTTTATGCAAGACTGTAATAACATGGAAGCATTAATTTCCATTATAACTTAGGAGAAACAACTCAATTCCATTTAAGTGTCAAAGGGTGCCCATATTGATTTTATAGCTCAAGAGAGATGGGAAAATGCATATGAGTGTTAAAGGGCATTCCTATTGATGATATGGCTTAGGAGGGATAGCCCATATTTAGCTAGGTGTCAAAGGTATCCATGTTTGTGGATGGGTATATATATGTCGTGTTGCAGGCCTTTGGAGGATTTTAACTCCACTTTGTGTTCCAGTAAGAAGGGCGAGGGCAAGAGATAGAGTATTTCCCATCAATAGGAAGATATATATATATATATATATATATATATATATATATATATATATATATATATATATATATATATATATATATATATATATATATATATATATATGTCGTGTTGTGGCCCTTTGGAGGATTTTAACTCCACTTTGTGTTCCAGTAAGAAGGATGAGGGAGGGAGATAGAGTATTTCCCATCAGTAGGAAGGGATCATGGGCCCTTGGGAAAGTTGACTCCTTATAAGGCATTGAAAGGGGGTTGGGGTGAGATTACGTGGAGGCTTGAAGGCTTGGCTCTATAGTTAATGCAAAAAAAGTTATAACTGAGAAGTGTTTCTTTCCACAGAAATCCAAGACCCGGAGGGACCCAGGCCTGTGGCTAAGGTGGCAGAGTGATGTCATCTTGAGATGACATCAACATGACACCAACACGATGCCATCTCGAACATCAAGACCTTGAGGGATAAGAGAGGAGTGTCATAAGCGGAGGAGGCTAAGGTTGGGGATGCAAAGTCTCCTGATACTTGATAGAAATATCCACATCGTGGACCTCAAGCCTTAGGGGTTCCTCGTTGTGTTAGCGTTTATGGCGGGAGAGGTTGCGGTTAATGGGGTCAAGAAATGAGAACAATTCCCAGCAAAGGACGGTAAAAGTTTGTTTCCTTCCCTAGGGGTTTGGCACGAGATTCAAAGTTGTGGTTCCAAGAATCTTAAAAACCCTTATAACGTCATTTGGCTACAAAACTTAGGTTAAGACCTAGTTCGGTGGGGCCCAAGTAATGGGGTGATGTGGAAAGTGAAATGAGGGAAAAGAAAATGATTGAGTTTCATGATGTGGACCTACTAGGTGAGGTTACATTTCCAAGTGGGAACCATGTGGGAGTCACGTGGTAGTACCTTGATAACATGGCAGGGTTGTGAAGGGGTCAGTATTTAAATGACTGTAAATTTTGATATAGGAATCAATTTTCAATAAAATTTATATTGTCAGAGAGCTCTCAATGAGCTAGTTGCAATGGTGGTATTAGTTTCTAGTTTTGAGAGAGTTGGAAAATGAGGAATTTTGTAATCCCATTTCCATGATGGGATTATAGAGGTTGGGTTAGATGAAAGTAAAACTTCCATCCAACTTGGGTTATCCAAGGGGGGTTGGGAAGGAGTGTTACAGAGTGGTATTAGAGTAGAAGATTCAACATTGGACCTCTGGAGACAAAGTTGGGACTTTGATGTAGTGTAACAATGTGCAGAGCTCTATTGTAGAGTGTAGTAGCTAAATGTGAATATTGTTGTGTGTTGCTTAAATAACATTTGAATTGTTGATTTCATGTTGTTTGAAATGTTGTTTCTAACATGTTAAGTTATTTTTACATACGCACTAACTTGGAACTTGATGTTTAGATAGCCTCATAGCCATGTACTTATGGTGGGATTACCAAGATGATAATGAATATGTTATTAATATTATTGATTGGCTAACAGTTGGGTGCGTGTGACAACACATAAGAGGGCATCAAGGAACAATAAAATATCAAAAGGAATGAGTAGCAGAATTGTTATAGCATCATTCAGCACTCTTGTAGACCTGATGCTCTTTTATGGCCCTGGGTAGTCCCTTTCCTTATGAAAACTTGACTTTATATTTAAAAAAAATATCTCAAATTCCATACATGACTCTGCCCATACTAAATCACATACATACGTAGGCACCATAACATTATACCCATGTACACCTTTTAAAATATGAAAAAATAAAATAAAATGCTATTTTTTGGGCGGGGTTTACAGGTTTTACTGAGAGCCCACCTACAGGAGCCCATGGCCTAACTGAAATAACAAATTTGAGGTGGTATATATATACTGCTTGGGTAGGCCTAATACATACAAGAAGAAGGATATCGACATTATACTCGATTTCTCCCAGATCAAGTCTGCTTTGCATGTGCCTCCTGCACTCCCAATCTCTAGGAAACCTTGGTTTCCTTTGCATAGATGCTCAAAATACTTATATAACATCTACTTGCACCTATTAGAGAGGTTGTCTTCATGGCTCGGGTTGGACATATTCAGAGGAAGGTTTCGTCAGTGCCTTTGCTTGGATTAGGTTGTATCTTTCCTATACTTACTATTGTTAATCAATAAAGAAGCTCATGTCTTGTTCCTGATATATGTTTTCATCTTATGAATTATGGTTTATATGTTTATATATGATGATATAACATATTACTATGTATGCACATTGAATTATCTATTATGTATATGCTTCTGTGATTGATTTACAGGTCTGCACATCTTGGAGGAAGCAAAGGGTTTGGACCCGATGGGAACATCTTCAAATGTAGGACCTTTGGGTATGTTTCCAAATCTATGTTTGGTAATTCATATGTTTGGCATGCTTGTCTAAGTGTTTTTTTTTATTATCTTATCCTTCTCTATTGAGGCTTTCAACCCTTGCCTTAGGGAACGTTTTCGCCAACAAGAATGGTGCAGTATAGCACTGATAGATCTCAACATGGAAATGAAGAGGAAGAATCAGTCGATAAGAGAGAAGAGGTAGGCTCTCTTGACTGGTTGTATACATTGAGAAGCCTAAGGGTTGAACTAAGAAGTTATAAGGCTGAAAATAGGAAGCTTGTCAAGGCCCAAGAAAGGCAGGAAAAAATGAATGCATTCATACAACAAAGCCTATCAGACCTACAAAGACAAATGCAACATGAATTAAGAGCTAGTTATAAGTTTAAGAAAAGTTCATCAGGCTTGCAAAACCATAGTTGAAGACTGATGGAGCAGAGGGAAATAGATCTAGGAAGAGGCACAAGCATCTAAGTGAGGATACAGTGAGAGGAGGTACTTCATTGAGTACTCCAGAAAGGAGGACAAACATCTATGGGCATTAGTTTAATGATAATACTAGAAGACACCATCACCGAAGAAGGAAATAAAAGGACCACATGTCAAAAGAGTTTAAGAAGGCAAAGCCTCCTACATTTGATGGTGAGGTAAATAAAGTAGAGGATGTGGATACATGGCTACTTGGGATGAAGAATTTTTTTAGAGTTCATAATCACTCTAAGAACATGAAAGAAAAAGTGGCCACCTTTAGCCTAAAAGGTAAGGTTGATCTTTGGTGGGAAGAATTAAAGAAT
Organism: Pinus tabuliformis; assembly: GCA_031772625.1. Taxonomy (NCBI): domain Eukaryota; kingdom Viridiplantae; phylum Streptophyta; class Pinopsida; order Pinales; family Pinaceae; genus Pinus; species Pinus tabuliformis. Next base: position 67,830,043 of record CM062806.1, on the reverse strand, counting down.
GTAAATATTATCAGCGAGGAAGAATTGTCTTGGAAGGAATTTGAGAAATACTTCAAGGAAAAGTATCTACTTGATAGGTGCTATGATAGAAAGGCCAAGAAATTTTATGAGCTTAAGTTAGGGCAACGTTCAGATGAGGAACATACAACAATAGTTTTATAACTATTGAGGTACGTTCCCTACCTTAAGGATGACAAGGCAAATATTAAGAGGTATATCTGCAGGTTACCATAGACATTCAAGGAGAGGATAGAGTTTAGTGAGCCATAAACTCTTGACGATGCTATTTGAAAAATGAATTACTTCTACGAGTAATCTAAACATAGGTTAGAATATACGACTTAGTGGAAAGAAAAAGGAAACCTCAAATTCAAAGCAAAGAGGTAGGGAGTTGTAGGATCGTGGCCTAGAGAAAGCATTAGAGAAATTTTGAGGTCTAAAACGGGCCTAAAAACAAAAATGGATCTTTGTTAAAGTGGTTGGGGTTAGCCAATCCTAAATACTTTTTATCTTTGATGGTCTTAGGGGCTAAATCTACCTCAGCCTGAGAAAGGAAGGTCTAGGGTAACATCAAACCACGCTTAACCTGGGAGCTAGCCCTACCAGGTCGGGAGAGGGCTCTCTCCTTATCAATCTCAGGAAAATATAGAAAATGAGGCTTGAGATGACTGATGTAAAGACTAATTTTAGGCTAGGTATATGCTCAGAGGAGATTGATAGAATTTTTGGTTGATTTGCTGGATCAAAAGTAAAAGGCAGTTTTGGGTTTGTGGAATGGACTCAGTGTTGAAGGGATTTCTGTGGGGCGAGATAGGAAAATGCTTTAGTACTTTGAAATAAGTGAAATGGAAAGTCTTAAGACTGGTGAGGAGTTGAAGAGGGCATGAAAGTATCAAGAATCCTATTCAAATAGTATAAAACATATAAAACTAAACAAACCCTAAGGGAGAGCACTACAACATCAATGAATTCCACCTTTATACTTGATTCATTTAGTTAAGCTGAAAAGAGAGAGATAATGGCACATATAAACATATGATAACTTGAATCACAGAAGGAAAAACAATATTAAGTCACCTTGCCACAAGAATTCCACAAAATGCTGCAAACCCTAGTCTATTTCCTTTGCCAAACTGCAAAGATGAATGTACGATAATGCTCAAAGCATTCACAAGAGTCCAACCTTTACAAATGACTGAAAAAGTACTAGATATAGGCAAAAAACAACTCATGCTAGGCTTTAGGGGTCGAATTCATGAGTTTAGTAGTTGTTTCAATAAGATCTAAACTAAGAACTGAAAAGTAGGTAGTGGAACAGCTTGCCTCTAAAACCTAGGAAACTGATTCATTCAGTTCAAAACCACTTATACATGATGTATCTACCTCCATGAGTGAATTTTCAACATTTTTACATCAAATTCCATCAAGTTACATCAATTTACATCATGAGTTTGACCATGAGAGAGAAAAAGTCAAACTGGGAAAAAAGTAGGTGAAAAACAGAGTTTTTTGAGCAAAAATAGCAATTTTCCATCCTGTGCACCGCGCCACTTTTTCTGTGTGTAGTGCTTTTTCCTAGCTGAATTTGGAGGCCTTCCCCTTCACCCAATTTGCTCCAAGTTGGCTTGTTGGAAAGCTATGTCTATCTATTTTCTATAACCTGTGGAAATTTTGAATTTGGTATCCATTTTCCCCTCCAAAAGTGAGTTCTCCCAACACTGCTTCCTATGTGGCCAAAAAGGGGCAGAGAGGGCATTTTTGAGGTGTTTTTGACCCTTTTGGAAGCTCAAAACTTGACAAAACTTTCTAGTAATTTCTGGGCATTCATAATTTTGCATGAGGAATCCAAAAATGTAGAGTTTTCCTCTAGAGGAGGTCCCTAGCAAAAGCGAGCGCCGGGTGGCGCTACGCACTAGGCAGAAAAACCTGTTTTTTCCTTCAAAAATTCAAAATTGAAAAAAAGTGTGTCAAATTTCTTGAAATTTGGGCTGAGTGACCTGCATCAAGTACTATGTTGGGCTAAGGAAGCCTCAGCCAAGATTTTGAGCTTATTTTTCTCTTTCTTCCTCCTCAAAGTTTTCCTCAATTTGGCCTTCAAGGTCCTTATTCTCGCTTTGAAAATCTTGTTTCTTGCCAAATAGTGATAGGAAATGTGCCTCAACATATTTTTATATTTTTTGGCCTTCTCCAACAGATTCTCCAAGTGCGTGTCTGCCCTCTCTAGCCAAGATTCACGATCAGCTTCAATCTCTTGCTCTAGTGGTGTCATGTTGATTTTCCTCCTTTTGGCTGCTTGCTGGTTTTCTCTTATGTTTTGTAGCTCCATGATTGTTTCTTGGTCCTCCAATTGCTTGTTCCTTTGCTCAAGGTAGTTTATAATCCACTTAGCTCTTTCCAGGTTAAGAGATAAGTCATGAATGTCAGCTTCTTGTTCTTTGATGATCTCCTTGAGCTTTGAGCTTTGGGAGCCCAAATCAGAGTCATCATCCTGAATGAGAATGAAATCTCTCTCTTGACCTTCAGAAGGCCCTTCATCATGCAATGGTTGTTTACCTTTGTCCTGTACCTGCTTTGTTGTTGAAGGAAACGAGACCCCTTCCACCCCGGGTGGAGATAGTACTCGTTTGGTTGCTGCAAACAATCTCCTTATGCCCTTTTGGTAAGTGAAAAATACTGGCACACTGGTTGTTTGAGTCTCATGCACTTCTTGCTGATGTGAAGGCCCTCCTGCCTCATGAAAAATTGATGGGGTCACTTGAGGACTTGTGAAAACCTCATGTGAAATGAAATCATCCCATGAAACATTCAGCAAGCTCAGCTGATGCAAAACCACAATCTTGATCAATGCAAAGTGATAGATGCTATTGTATTGTTGATGAGGAGGTTTCCTTTGCACCAATGTGGTCATTTTCTCAATATTCCGGCACATGAAATAGGGGATGTTCATCATCCTCACTTTAGTGAAATGTATCAATAGTCTAATATGATAAGTGTACAAGAGAGAAAATCTGCCTTCACAGCTGAAGTATTTGATTATGAGTTTCATAAGTGGAGCATATGTGTCCTATAGGTATCTGAAAGGGAAGACCCTACTGATTTGCTTCTGATAGCTAGCTTTGATATAAGGCTTATAATGTTATTTGCCCACCAACTATCCCTTGTTCCACTGTTCACCCACATTCAGAATACCTGTTGCTTCAGCTATAGTTTCAGGTATCAAAGTGAATGTAACACCTGCCAAATTGACCTAGCCATTGTGAAGATGGAGGACAAATAATCTAGCAAGCTCATGGTGGTATTTGACTCTTTCCACCATCTCACAAAACTAGTAGCAAGACTGATGTTTGAAACAAGCTACTGCAAGAGGGCAAGCCAATAGCTTTGTAAGTGTAGTGGGCTCCTCCCGGATGTGTTTTCCTCCCTTGTGAGGTTTTCTTGGTGCATGAATTTCTTGGGAGGAATCACTCACTGTTTCCTCATCCCTTTCATAAGGTGAATCTGTTTCCATGTTTGCCATTGTATGGTGTTTCAATGATGAGTATGAAGAGATTTTAAATGAAGAATAGTTGTTTGTTGTTTGTGTATAGGACTGATGAGTAGGACTATGAATGAGGAATTTTGATGTTGGTTGTAGGGTTTTTTGGGAGTGGTAGGGTTTTAGGAATGCGAATTAGGGTTTGGGAATAGTGGGAATTTGTTTAGGTATTAGGGTTTTGGGGATGAGGGGGGTAGGATGAATGTGAATGAAGGAGGGGTAAGGGATATGAAATGAGGGGAGTGTAGTGGAGGAATGTGAAAATGATTGCAGGAAGCAAACAACAACAATGACAATTTTTGAAAACCCTAGACAGCTTTTTCAATGAACTATGCAACAAACTAGGGTTTTATCTTTCACCTATTGAAACACCATGAAAGATGATCAAAACCTTTGCAATGGAAATATGAGAGCTTCCACTTACTTGAAAGAACGAAGTTTGCAAGATTTGGGAGCTTTGCAAAGTTGATTGGATGAATTTCGAGCTTGGAAGGTAGGTGCGCCGTGCCCAAACAGAGGTGCATTGCGCCAACCAAGTGCGTCACGCCCGTTAGATTTTCAATACGATTTCTGTGCTTTGTGCGCCGTGCCGACCAGGTGTGCCACGCCCAGTAAGCTTTGCAAATTTTGCTGCAAATTGCCTTCTGTCGTCTATAAGTCACGATTTTGACTTGTTCTTTTCTCTTTAACATAAGAAATGAAGCCTTCAACATGAAAAACACTTTATATACAACTGGATTTGATTTTTCATTTACAAAAACCCACTTTCTAATGTTTTTCCTTTCACTTTATCATTTAAAACTCTGTTTTGCAGTTGGACTTTCTTTTTGACTTTTGATGGACTAATGCTTTGAATTTCTTGTTTCTTTTATAGGAGCTGGAGTGCAGGAGCTTGGCAAGGTGACCAGGGCTGCATTTCTGGACTTATTACATATAGGAAGAATAAAATTACATGAAATTTTATACATAAAACAATAAAACTCTGTTTTTCCTCAAAACAGGGTTTTGAGGAAAAATCAATCACTGAGCATGTGATTATTGAAATTTTTGATACTGAGACCTTATTTGACCTCCTCTTGTGATTGCTGACCATTATTAAGCCTTTATAAGACTACGAGAACAAACCCTAGACCTAATGAGACCTAAAACCCTAAAAATTGCTTTTGCAAATGACTGTAAATGATTTGAATTCATGAAAATAGGCCAGAAGGTAAAGATCATGAGGGAAAATTGATAATGAACGACTACCATCAGATGATCCATGACCTAATGGAATGTAGCTGATTGGATGAGACACCTAAAATGCATGCAAAAAGAGAATTTTGATCACTGATGGAGGGATGAAGATATCGACACTAACAGATGGGTCCACATGCACACCCTACTCATTAATGATGTACCCCAGATATTGAACCTGGGTCATACCAAAAGTGCATTTATTCAGATTGGCACACAATTTTTGTTGTCGCAGGGTTTGGAGGACCTATCAAATATGGTGGAGGTACTCTTCCCAACACTTGCTAAAGATCAGGATGTCATCCAAATATACTACCATGAATGAGTTGGTGAAGGGTCGCAAGATGTCGTCCATCAGCCTCATGAAGGTTGCGGGGGCATTCGTCAACCCGAAAGGCATGACCAGCCATTCGAAAAGGCCATCCTTGGATTTGAAGGCAGTCTTCCACACATCGAAGGGTTCGATTGGTACCTAGTGATAACTGAACTTCAAGTCAATCTTGCTGAAATATTTGTCCCCCCTTGAGCTGGTCCAGAAGGTCATCAATATGTGGGATTGGATACATATTCTGGGCAGTCATCTTATTCAGCACCCGATAGTCAATACAGAGTCTCCAGGTCTGTCTTTCTTCTATACCAACACGATCGAGCTCCCACAAGGTGATGAAATCGACCCAATGTTCCCTTTCTGCAACAACTCCTGAATCTTCCTCTTGATTTCATCATTCTCCAGAACAAAGTGTAGATAGATCAACTCGTTGGGTAGCAGCACGCCTAGGGTCAAATTGATGGGGTCCTTGACGTGATAGTGTAGGGGTACCCCTATGGGTGAGGTGAAGATATCCATGTACTCTTCCATGACCTTGTCCATCTGCTGCTTCCATGCAGAGGAGCCCTATTTGGAGGCCATAGATGTGGCCACAACCTTCTTCTTTCCCTGAGGGTGAATCATAAGGAAGACAAATTTCCTGGTCTTGGAAATGATCTTACTGCATTGCTTCATAGAGATTAAAGATATGGCAGTAGGTGATGCTACCTCTAGTATCTTGTATAACTTATTTCCCAAAGAAATAATAACAATGTGAGACCTAGACTCATACACATCATGATGCTTCCACAAGTATGGTTGGCCTAATAATACATCACAAACTTCAAGAGGAGCAACGTCACACAGTACCTCATCTGTGAAGAGCTTGATGTTGTAGGGAAGGTGACACTGTTGGATGACGCAGATATCTCTTCCTTGGTGAAGCCACCTAATGGTGTACAACTACGGGTGTGGTGTGGTTGGTAGGCCCAACTGCTTCATGACCTCTGTTGAAATGAGGTTCTTTTGGATTCCACTGTCGACAATGAACTGTAGCGGGGAACCCTTCACCCACATCTTTGAGTGGAAGAGTCGCTCCCCTCCTTAGGATTTTCAGGCTCAATCTTTTGAAGCTTGGTGGTGGAAATGGTGGCACTAGGCTCCGCATCAATAATATGCCTCCCTTTTTCATTCCCCTTGTCACGTTCTGACTCAAATTCGGAACATGCATCTGATTTGGAAGCTTTTAGCTCAACCACCAATGACTGCTTGGCTCAACACTCATTGTGTTGTGAGTGGGGCTCTTATGAAACTCACACCATTTCCCTATGTCCTTCTTTGTCTTCATGGTGTTGTTCTTTTCTTGTAGCTTCGAAGGGTTGTCCTAGGTCGCCTCGCCTTTGCTTTATCCTTTGTTCTTCAGTTTGGGGGCACCTTTCCCTTGCTTTGGATTCATAGATCTAAAGTCTTAGCTTTTTTGTTGAAATTTTTGCTTGATCTTAACAAAGTATCAATAAGCAGCACCAAGTGAGGAGATGTCCAGGAAATCCATCTCATCTTGGATGTACTTGTGTAGACAATCATAGTACTTGAGTACCAACTTTCACTTAGAATCCTTGATACATGATTTTGTGCGAAGGGTATGAAAAATATTTGTGAACTCCGACACATCTTGGTTCCTTCCCTGCCACAGCGTGGTCCACTTTATGTATTTATCTTCATAGCTCTCGACAGGGTAATATTGTTCCTTGATGGTGTCTCAGAAATAATTTCAAGTGGGTGCAACTGAAAATAGTTAGGATTCCCTCTCATTCTTCTGTTCAAAGTAGGTCTCCCACTAGTCCTTAACATAGGGGGCGACTTTAAGGAGTGAAAAAGTAATATTTTCCTGATTAGAAAAGTCATGAACAAAAAATATCCTTCCAATAGATTTAACCATCTATCTACGATGTCTGCATCTATCTATCCTTGAAATATGGGAATGTCAAATTTGACTTGTACCTTAAAGGGAGTGGCACCTCCAAATTGGTTGCTGGATGAAGAAGTGTCACCTGTGGGTAGCTACTGAAGGATCTGGGCAAAGTTATCCATCATCACGTTCCTTTGTCACTCGAGGGCTTCCTCGAGCAATATTTTGAAAGGATCTCTTACTCCCTCATCTTTCTTTTCTTATGCCATGGGAGGCTTCCAGGGTTTGTGAGGCTAGTCTTGCAAAGGTTCAACCAGTTCGAGCCCTAACTCCTTATACCCTAACCTCATTGGGGACATGCAAAGAAAAATAGATAAAGAGCATATCGCTTTGATACCATTGATCCAGACTTATACAAGAATGCAATAGAATAACGATACAAACATAAACACCGAGATGTAGTAGAAATAAAACTTCATTTCATTAATATCAAAAAACTGAAATATGCTTACTTACAGAATGGAAATAAACTAGCTCAGGCAATGGTAGCTTATCTCTGAGAAGAGATGTGGTGGCTACATCCCTTTGAACTATGTTACAATGAGGCTCGGTGGCCTTCTTATCATTGAGAAACAATGAGAAACCCTAAACATCTAAAAACCTAACCCTAGGAGATGAAGCACCAAAAGCTTATGGGCCCCGTTGGGGTAAGTTGGAACATCAACTTCCCAGGGTCGTAACTTTGACATACAATCTTCATTTGGCTATCATAATACCTCGTTTCGAAGATCTCAAAGAGGAGGCCAAAAGAAAATTAGTGAATCGATACGACACTTTTATAGATACTCTGCTTTCCCTAAAAACATATTTTAATCCGTTAAAACTACTTCGGAAGTTTAGGACCCGAAAAACTACCAAAAATAGTAAGTTGTGCTACAATTAAGGAAATTGAAAAGAAACAATGATGGGGGTCCAAGTGGAATAGGCTGGTGGCCACCAATGTCCACCTCAATCAAAGGAGCATTGGATAACCTTTATATCACTAAGGACTAAATAATTTCCCAAAATATTTATGTATTGAGGTTAGGTTAGTATTATCCATTCGGTAGATATGTTTACCACGTAAAAATTTTATGTTGGGTAAATTGAAGCTTGAGAGATGTTATAAGTGGTATCGAAGCTGAAGTGTTCAACACCATGGCCTGTTTAAGGGAAAATAATTGCAAACCGTGTTATGTTTCACAGAAGAAAGAATTGAAAATATGGCAGGACCAGGATTCTACACCCCCACTTAAATCAAGATTTGAGAATAAGGATATAGTTGAGTGAAGAACTTTGGTCCATACTCATTATGTTGCTTTAAAGATAAGGCAGAAACTACTGGAAATGAATAATAAACCAAGTAAATTTTTTATGTTATGAGCCAAAATAATGAAGTCAGAATATTAGTTAGTTTATTAAAATATCAGTCAATTTATTGTTTAGGTCACCCTTACCTATAAGAATTGATATCTTGGGTACTTAGGAGAATAGACCATTGTTTGGAAGATTTATTTGTGAAGAACTTTGGTCCATACTCATTATTTTTCTTTAAAGATAAGGCAGAAACTACTAGAAATGAATAATAAACCAAGTAAATTTTTTATGTTATGATCCAAAATAATGAAGTCAGAATATTAGTTATATTATTAAAATATCAGTCAATTTATTGTTTAGGTCACCCTTACCTACAAGAATTGATATCTTGGGTACTTAGGAGAATAAACCATTGTTTGGAAGATTTATTTAATAACCCATGATAAGCAAGAAAATCATATTATCTCACTATTGAATAATGAAAGGGAGGTGGGGGTGTTGCATGTGAAAGCACTATGAAAAGTTTATCAGTATAATGAATTCCTGTTAATAGTTGCAAAAACCCTCTCGTTAAACTACAAAAATTATGATTGACACATAAATTATAAGACTATAACCATAAAGATGTTTAAATCAAGAATTTGTATGGATTGTTAAGAAGGAGGAAACTACAAAGGGGTAAATATTTCTTTAATAAGTAATACTTAATTATTAGATACAGTTGGGAAGACATGAAGGGTATAAATTACCTCTTCACACATATACTGAATGAGTGACTAAAATCCTAGCTGAGGTAGTACTTGGTAGTAAATGTAAATTTAAAAAAAATCTCGCATGAGAGTAATCTTACTTGCAAATGGGAAGTAAGTCGGATAAGGGAAGAAGACTGGAGAAACATTGTGAAGTACTCAGAATAAGAAGTGCATTAGAAGATATTGGAAAAACTGTAATAAATAAGATCAAATTATGGTGTATTGGGTAAAGAGGAAGTCGTCTCGCTATACTTAATGATAATCTTATCAAAGATTGAATATAGATATAGAAAACTTATGATTACAAAATGTATGAGTTAATTGAAATTATCCTGAGTGATTAGTGAGGATGGTTGGAATACTTTTTACCAAATTAAGATTTAACAAATAATATGGCAAAAATTGACAGTGACTACAAAAAAATGAATAATTTTAAGTTTAATACGGTAATAATCAGCTGGTGTAAATAAATTCATATTTTGTGATTGATGAACATTGAAAACAAACTCGTGGGAAAATTAATAAACTTTTATAAATAGTTTTAAAGTAAGTAATTGAGAATGGTGTCTTGTTTAAGACCAACAAATGGAGGTAAGAAGTAATAAACCATTATAATCACTTGGAATAGAAAGGAAAATGATCTTGAACAAGCAAGTGAGTAGTATACTTGGGGCTTTAAGTTGGAAGTAACATAATAATAGTATCTGGGTCATTTTAAAAGAGACTAAATAAATAAGATAACACTTCAGAACAAAGTCGTTGATACTCAGAAAGATAGTAAGTGTAACATGAGAGAGAATAAAGTCATTCTCAAGAGTATGAAAATCTACTAGAAAGAAAATGCAGTAACTCCCTGAATGTGGGGAAGAAATTTAAACAACTTTTGAAATTTTTGTACTTGATGGACGCGAGGGGGTTCAATATTTTCGTGAATTACAGGCTTGTAATATGGAATCATGGAATGATTCACTAATTGGTTTAATTTATAACTACTGCTAGATTAGAAAAGTTGAAACTAGTTGAAAACAAGATGACCAGAGAATTCTGATTTACTGAAATGATTATTCTGATATCTAACGATTTGATCTGAAGTGGAATAGTAGTATAGACAAGAATAAATGTAGGCTAGACTCTATGAGTAATCTAAAAGATATATTAAGGCCAGATGATACAACCGCAAAACTACTAGGGAATTTTTTTCATAGATATATATATATCTATATCTATATATATATATATATATATATATATATATATATATATATATATATATATATTTGGTCATTGTGGGTCTGAAGTCTCTCTTTAAACTTTGGAAAATAGCATAAGCTAATTAAAGACTTAAAAAAAATAGTATAGGAGATTATGCACGATAAGATACACACGATAATGGATTTGTATATTGACGCAGGAAAACCCTGCTTTTACCCACAATATGCATAAACCATTTTTCCCCAGGAATTAATATGACCTGCCAAGTCAAATATTCATTAGATAATGGTTAAGGCCCCTTTTATTAATTCTCATGTGAAAACATTTATTTATTAACCTCTGCAGAAACAATTCCATAAACTAACCATATTTCATGGCCTTAATCAATCCTTTTATCATCGGGACTTAATCACCTTCATAAACCTTTCACAAGTCTTTATGCCCACACATTAAACCAAATCCCACACTTATACTTTCGTTATATCAGAATTTCGACACTTCATCTCTATTATGAATCTTTTATAATAGAAATCATGCAAAACACACATAACCATACCTTTTTCTGCTTATTCCTCGTCTTTGCACATTTCTCAAGGCTTCCTTTATCGGAATTGCACTCTCGAGGTTCCACTAACATGCCTTCCTCCGTTCTACCTGATATGTGATAACATAACTCGGATCCCAAATACCATAAATTGCGTTCATTACCTTCTTGGGTCCGCTCTCATTGCACTTCGCAATGTCGCTCATCGCAATTTCTTAGGGCCCAGTACATTACCATGGAATATTTGTGATGCCATCAAATCTTAGATCGCATTGAATATCGCATATCACACTTGCTTGTGGCTGAAAGTTGGTCCCTCTTAATTGAAACATTGCGATGCGAGATTCAACAACCATCCTCCATCGTTGATCTGAGCACCCGATCCAACGGTTAACAATAAGATCACATATCGCAATTGCAAACACTTAAGGTTGGGGTATGTTACCCCTATGATAAGTTGCGATGTGATATTACTTACTCCATTTGCTGCGAATTAATCCTGGGCTTAACTCTATGTATTTCTTTGATCAAGATCGCTCCAAACCATTACTTGGTTCTTCAATGGTTTCAAAGGTCCATTATGTTCCTCTGTGTCATTCTTATCCTCTCTGTGTTCTGTCTGAACTCTACCTGCATACATATATTATGCAAAATCCTCTGACTCACTCATAATTCATCATTCAATACTCGAAACACACACTTACACAGTTTTGGAATTTAATCTCTGTATATATAAACAAACATTTACACAGTCTCTTTATCTTTGGCATGATCTTCTAATATCAGTGGCCTCTATTACAATCTGCCTGTAGGCTTACAGTCACCCTCTAGTTAGCTTAACTGTTTAACTATCTCACCATATCCTCTCCATCTATACCTTTTAGGCTTACATTTATACAAAAATATTCTAAAACCAATTCCTGGTTTAGATCCATAAGCTTCTCAACAAAGTCCTAAAATCTCTTCCTCATCCCTAAGGATCCTCTCCAATCCAAAAAATTATGAACTAACTCCTAATATGAGTTTTACAATTAACTCTCAAATCCCTCAATCTCTCAACTATCCTAAATCTCTCATATTCTCCTATATTCGAGAATATTTGCAAATATGTCTCACAATATTCATTAAATCCTATTCTAGCTTCTCTCATTAAAATCACTCAAACCCTTAATAATTACATTAATTCAATACTTAGGAGACCAGCTTACCTGGAAATAAAAGACCCCCTATGTCTACTAAAATATAATGATAATGTTGAGCTGAATGCTCCTGCATCAGACTCCCCATGTAAGAAAATTTATGACCACTTGGTCATAAGTTTGGATAATTAATTCCTCTTGGATCCCAGATTTTATTTTGTAATCTGTCTTTGCTTGTCAATTGTTCTATTGATGTTGTTGTCTGTTGTTGTTCTCCAGGTATCCATACCTTATGCTGTAATGCTCCACTTGTCATGCTTTCATGATCTACTATTGTCTTCCTCTTGTTATCGCTCCTTTCCTTTCTTGATGTTATCTTCTTTTGAGACACTTTCATCATTAACCTTCTTATCAACTCAATTTCTCTGTCCAGTATATCCTCTGTCTGTTGATTTTCTTCAACTCTTAATCGTTGAATTGTCATTCTTGCTGCTGCCCTTACATCCTTACCCTCTTGTTCACTATTGTCTTGCACCTTTTCAACTACTGCCATATTGTCTTTTAACACAATTTTCTACTTCTGTTTCTCGTACCTTTCAAATTCTTCTTGTCTTTCATTTATGACAACTTCTTTGTCATCCTTCATCAGTAATTTACCCTGAACATTTATCCTATGATCTTCCAACTTCCTCCTTTGAAAGTCTAACTTGTTGGGTTGTGTTATATTTTTCCATGTAGTTAATAGGGGGTTTGAAGGGCACCCATAACCCCACTTTATGGGTTCCGGGGCAGCGCCCCGAAAAATTTTGGTTTTGGACCATATGTTAGGTTGGGCGGACCCACCTATGGTTTTGTGCATGATTTTCGCACATGTTTTTTTGGACGCGATGGTTTTCGGTCCATGGTATTGGACGCGATGGATTTCGGTCCATGGTATTGGATGCTTCGGCATGTATAAATATGTATTGTAACATTGAAAGGAACATAATGAAAAATCAAGCTGGTAGTCCCGGTTTTGGGATCCAGGGAAAAATCTCTGTGCATATGTGTTTTATGGGTTATGCTCTCGCATTGTTTATTTTCTTTGTTTAAGAATTCATATGCAGGTAATTTTTGTATAGGGTTAAAACCTACATTTGGTATCAGAGCTGTTTTGGCTTCAAGGGGACGCCTTTGTTGCTGAGGGGTTTCGCTCGAGCCTGTGGTAGACCCTGTTCAGTGAGAGATCTGTGAGATCGATTTTGGTGGTGAAAGAAGATGGCGAGCAGTGGAAAGATAGAGATTGAGAAGTTCAATGGTCAGAATTTTGAGTTGTGGAAACTCAAGATGGAGGATCTGTTGGTGGATAAAGATCAGTGGATCGCAGTAGATCCAGGTACTAAACCATCAGGAGTGACTGATGAAGAATGGAAGAAGTTGGATCGGAAGGCAAAGAGCACAATACGATTGTGTGTCTCGGATTCAGTATTGTTGAATGTATCAGGGGAAGCTACGGCAAAGGCTTTGTGGGTCAAGTTAGGGATTTTGTACCAATCTAAGTCTCTGGTGAATAAACTGTTCCTGCGGAAAAAGTTGTATAACCTGAGGATGAAAGATGGAGACTCAGTGACAGAGCATCTGAATGCGTTTAATACTGTGGTAAGTCAGTTATTATCTGTTGATATTGAAATTTCAGATGAAGATAAGTGCATCAGTCTATTGTGTTCTCTACCAAATTCGTGGGATAGTCTGGTTATTGCAATAGGTAGCAATGCAACTGCTTTACAGTTTGATGAAATAGTCTCAGCCTTGCTGACGGAGGAGATGAGACGGAAAAATATGGACAACCAAAATGGTGATGCCTTGTCTGTACGAGGACGGTCCCAGAATAGAAACAAAAATAAGTCATCGAGTGGGAGATGTAAATCTAGAGGGAGATCTAAATCTCCAGGAAAACCTACAAAGGTGGTGTGCTGGAAATGCAGAAAGGAAGGGCACTTCAGAAGGGATTGTAAATCTAAAGCTCCTGATAAAGGAAAGGGATCTGATGATGTTCCTTCTGCAGAGGCGAAAACCACCTCAGATGAAGGTGGGGATGTGTACTTGGCTTCTTCAAGTACACATGTAGATCATGAGGCATGGTTGATTGACTCAGGTGCATCCTTCCACTTCACTCCCCATAGAGAGTGGTTCTGCGAGTATGAGAAATACGATGGTGGTGATGTCTTCTTAGGAGATGATAGGAAGGCTAGAATCATTGGTCGGGGAAAAGTAAAGTTGAAGTTGCAAGGTGGAAGGGTTAGAACACTTCCGGGTGTTCTACATATTCCTGCATTGGCCATAAATCTGATTTCTGTAAGCAAGTTGGATGATGCAGGTGTAAAGACGGTGTTCGAGAAAGATACCTGCAAGATGGTTTGAGGAGCACTAATATTGATGTGGGGAGTTCGGATTGGAACTTTGTACAAGCTGCAAGGTAGCACTGTTGTTGATGGGTGCAATAGTTCTATGGTTCCTGAAAATGGAGTAGAAAATCTAGTGGTCTCTGGAGAGAAGACCATGTTGTGGCATCAAAGGCTTGGACATATTGGAGAGAAGGGCCTTCGAATACTTCATGGTAAAGGTATGGTAGAAGGTATGAATGATAGCTCTCTGGATTTTGATTTCTGTGAAAATTGTGTGTATGGGAAGCAAACTCGGGTGAGTTTCCCCTCTGGTGGTAGGAGGACGAAACAGATATTAGAGCTTGTGCACAGTGATGTGTTTGGACCTGTGAAGGTTCCATCACTGGGTAAGTCTGTGTACTATGTATCATTTATAGATGACTTCTCAAGGAATACATGGATATATTTCCTTAAGAAGAAATCTGAAGTCTTTGACAGGTTTAAAGAATTTAAGGCTCTGGTGGAAAATCAGACAGAGAAGAAGATAAAGGTGTTGAGGACAGATAATGGTGGAGAATTTTGCAGCAAGGAATTTGAAGAATTCTGTAAGAAGTGTGGTAAAGACTACTCCATATACACCTCAGCAAAATGGAGTCGCAGAAAGAATGAACAAGACGTTGATGGAAAGGGCAAGAAGCATGCTCAGTGGTGCTGGGTTAGGATAGTAATTCTGGGCAGAGGCGGTGGATACTGCATGTTACCTGGTCAACAGGTCACCTTCATCAGCGTTGGAGGATAATATTCCACAAGAAGTATGGACTGGTAAGAAACCCTCTCTTTCACATCTGAGGGTATTTGGATGTGATGCATATGTACATGTTCTAAAGGAGAAACAAACCAAGTTGGATAGTAAATCTGAAAAGTGCATCTTTATTGGGTATAAGGATGGTTTAAAGGGTTATAAGCTTTGGAACCCAGTCACACAGAAGGTTGTGTACAGCCGAGATGTGGTGTTTAGAGAGGTAAAAGATGTTATTCAACATGAAGTCCAACCAAAGAACCTGAGAAGATAGAGTTTGAGCCAAAGGAGGAAGAATCAGACTTTACAACAGAGGAGGAATCAGAAGATGAAGAGCCACAAACTCCGGCTGTGAGAAGATAAGTTCGAGAAAGAAGGCAACCAGAAAGGTATAGTCCATCTTCTTTTGCTTTGTCTGTTACTGATGATGATCCCAGAACTGTGAAGGAAGCAGTGGATTCAGAGGATGGAAAATTCTGGAAGGAGGCCATGGTTGATGAAATGGCATCTTTGCACAAAAATGAGGCTTGGGACCTAGTGGAGTTGCCGGCTGGAAGGAAAGCCATTGGCAGCAAATGGGTGTTCAAGAAGAAGACAAATGCAGAAGGAAAGGTGGAGAAATACAAAGCTCGGTTGGTAGCAAAAGGTTATTCCCAGGTGCCAGGAATTGATTTTGGTGATATTTTTTCTCCTGTTGCCAAGGTAACTTCTATTAGATTACTTTTATCTGTTGTTCCTGCTTTTGATTTTGAGGTAGAACAGATGGATGTGAAGACAACATTTCTTCACGGGGATTTGGAAGAGGAAATCTACATGAAGCAACCTGAAGGCTTTGTGGTGAAGGGTAAGAAAGAACTGGTATGCAAGTTAAAGAAGTCTCTGTATGGGTTAAAACAGTCACCAAGGATGTGGTATCAGAAATTTGATACATTTATACGGGGACTTGGCTTCACCAGAAGCAAAGCAGATCATTGTGTGTATTTTAAATTAATTGGTGACCGTATTATTTATCTGGTCATGTATGTGGATGATATGTTGCTGGTTGGAAATGACAAAGAAATTATCCAGGATTTGAAGACCCAATTGTCCTCCAAATTCGACATGAAAGATCTTGGTGCTGCAAACTATATTTTGGGCATGGAAATTAAAAGAGATCGGTCAAAGAGGAAGCTCTGGTTAAACCAGAGGAAGTATGTCGAGACAAT
Source organism: Pinus tabuliformis (assembly GCA_031772625.1). Taxonomy (NCBI): domain Eukaryota; kingdom Viridiplantae; phylum Streptophyta; class Pinopsida; order Pinales; family Pinaceae; genus Pinus; species Pinus tabuliformis. The sequence goes on along the minus strand of CM062806.1, from coordinate 67,813,686 downwards.
ACTGCAGAGGTTTAATATGCAGGATAGTAAACTGGTGAAGGTTCCTATTCCTGTAGGTGTGAGGTTATCTGTTGAACAGTGTCCCAAGACACAAGAAGAGGAAGAGGACATGTCTCGTGTTCCATATGCAAGTGCAGTGGGTAGCCTGATGTATGCAATGGTTTGTACTAGACCAGACATTGCACATGCAGTGGGAGTATTGAGCAGGTTTATGTCAAAACCTGGGAAGGAGCACTGGACAACAGTGAAGCGGGTTTATAGGTATTTGCGCGGCACTAGTGATTATGGTTTGTGCTACCGAGGAAGACCAGGATTGGACAGAGTGTTGGATATTCATGGCTTTGTTGATGCAGACTGGGCTGGAGATCTGGATCAGAGAAGATCTACAAGTGGGTATGTGTTTAACCTATTTGGAGGTGCAGTCAGTTGGATGAGTAAGAAACAATCTGTAGTGGCACTATCAACTACAGAGGCAGAATACATGGCAGCCACTCATGCAAGCAAGGAAGCAGTTTGGTTGCAGAGATTGTGTTCAAGTATGGGGTTAGTACATAGAGCTATAAGAATAGACTGTGACAGCCAAAGTGCAATTTTCTTGGCAAAGAACCCTGCTTATCATTCAAAGACAAAGCACATTGATGTTCAGTATCACTTTGTGAGGGATATGATAGAAGACAGAAAGGTGTTGCTGGTAAAGGTGGACACTTTGAAGAATACTGCAGATGCATTGACAAAATCTGTGAGCTCTGAGAAGTTCTCTTGGTGTAGAGAAGCAATGGGAATCTCAACGCTGAAAAAATGACTAAGCTCTCCTGTGGCCCCCTGTGGAAAGAAAACAACAAGTGGGAGATTGTTGGGTTGTGTTATATTCTTTCCATGTAGTTAATAGGGGGTTTGAAGGGCACCCGTAACCCCACTTTATGGGGTCCGGGGCAGCGCCCTGGAAAATTTTGGTTTTGGACCATATGTTAGGTTGGGCGGACCCACCTATGGTTTTGTGCATGATTTTCGCACATGTTTTTTTGGACGCGATGGTTTTCGGTCCATGGTATTGGACGCGATGGATTTCGGTCCATGGTATTGGATGCTTCGGCATGTATAAATATGTATTGTAACATTGAAAGGAACATAATGAAAAATCAAGCTAGTAGTCCCGGTTTTGGGATCCAGGGAAAAATCTCTGTGCATATGTGTTTTATGGGTTATGCTCTCGCATTGTTTATTTTATTTGTTTAAGAATTCACATGCAGGTAATTTCTGTACAGGGTTAAAACCTACATAACTCTCTATATAACTCAATGATTTTACTTGGAGTAAACTTTGGAAATTTTACACAATCTCCCATTTCTTCATTTGCTATTGATCCATCATCACATGGCCCTTCTTCCTCTGCTAAATCTTTCTTAACATCCTTCAGTAGATGTTCTTCCTCCTCTTCTTTCATTTGTCTATCCACCTATGCCAAATATGTTCTAGTTTCTGCAACAAAATCTGCACTCATAAGACAATTATCAAAATAAAAAATATAAGGCCTTTGTACCTCTTCTTCTTCTTCTGGAAACCTTTCAGCACGTTGCTCTAATCTCCCCTTTAACTCCTTTGTCAGCACATCAGTATGATGATTCAAACTCAAAGAACTCTTGAGACTATCAGCAAGTCTCGTTCCAACACCATTTGTTTTAATGATGCCTCTCTATGCTTGTTCACTGTAGAGAACTATTTCTTTTCCAGTCTCCTTGTCATATTCTGCTTCAAAACTTTCTTTTCTAGAAGTTATTCTTTCATGTTTTTGATAGCTTTAAAAGACTGCCTATTTTCTTCCAAACCTGCAACCATACACAAATTATTAGTTTTAAAATCACAAGTCCTTATGGTCTCATTTGATGCTTTAGTCATCAAGTCTTCTGGCTGCTCTAAATCATTCATATGACCCAACTCCTATATATCTTCATCACTATCAGAAAGTAATGGTCCACGTCTGGTTCACATATCAAAACTCCAACATCTTCTTCAACATCTCCCTTTTGTTGTAGCTCAACTCTTTCGAACTTCTCTGTCTCCAATTTGGCATCTAAAATCTGTTCAAGCTCCCTCGGCTCCTTTATTAACTACATATTCATCTACTGATTCCTCTTCCCTTGTAGCCTCTGCCACTTCACTTTCTTTCTCATGACATACCCATATTTATGGTCTGTTTCATTTCCCTACAACATCTCCATTAATACTTCAAGCTAAACTGCTATCTCAGCCATTTCTTTATCATATTTTTCATCACTCATTCTCATGCCATTTTCCTTGGCATCCTTCTCCTTTTGTCCTCTACTATGATCTCTTTCGAAACCTCTATTATGACTGTCACTAGTCATCATCCTCTCCATCTCTATGAGCTCCTCACTCACTTCATTATGAGTTGCACTAAAGCCTCTACAACAACAAGTCCTCCCTGCTGCCACTTACCTCACCAAGCTCTCCTCTGTACTTGGTCTTTTGGCAAGCACTTGGTTCTCTATCTTTGGAACCTCCTTTGAGCACTTCTCTTTGCTCCTTCTGGGCTTCAACTCATCTACACTTTCTAAGAACACAACTGTCCTCTTTATGCAATCTTTGTTGGAATTCCTTAAGGTTCTGCCACATTTTGCTTTCACTTAGAAACTCTTACCAACTTCTTTTATCTCTTAGCAATTCTACCCACATCCTTTGTGGAATTTCCTTTGGGAGTTGCAACAATACTTTTGCATCAATACAAAGACCACAACTTTCCAATCTTCAAATCAAATTAAAATAAAAACATTTCATCTCACCTTCAAGATCTTTGTCTGATCTTGTCTCCCCATTCACCTGCACTTTGAATGGACTGTTCTTTTCACTAGCCTTCAGCTGTATCTTCAAACTCTGTTACTTCAAGAACTTGCAAACATCCCTCTTACAGTTTAACTACTGTAATCCTGCTCTAAAATTTCACTCATTCAATATCTGCTAATCATTAGACAAATTTGCATACCTTTGCCTATCTTCAGGATCTCACCACTCCTGCAAATCTATTTCAGCAGATCTTCATGCTTCCATTGCGCAAACTTTCAACATTCAGCTACTGTCAATTAGATTTAGAATCTATTTCTTTCTTTCAATCTTCCGGCTTTATCTTGGAAAATCTTAACTATAGGCAACGATTTCTTCTTCATTGAATTTTCTTCCACTCAGAAATCTTTACCAGTTTCCTTCATTACTGCTTCTTAAGGCTTGATCTTATTTTGCTAAGATACTTCATTAGCTGCAACTATCAATATTTAATCTATTTCTTTATCCAGCAAAACCCAAATAAGAGTTAAATAAAACAATACCTGCATGATTTCACAAGTAGTCTCCATCCACTCTTCACATTTGAGTGAATCTCCATTCTTCAAAACATTGCTGTGGATTCTTTATGTTTTTTCAATCTCTTCTTAATTCTTACTCACTTGCCTCTAAGAAATTAACTTTTCATCTCCAATTTCGATTTCAAACATTTCACAATTCCAACTATACGGATTTCATTGGCTATAAATCACTTTCTCTACTTTTCTCAAAATCTGAACATTCTATCAAAATGCATAAATTACAAGATTAGCATTCCTCTTATCAATCTCCCAGTTTTACCCTAGTCGAAATCACCAACTTTCAACAATACTCCATCCTTTCTTTTGCACGCAGAATCTTCTTCTGCTCTAATACCACTTTGACGCAAGAAAACCCTGCTTTTACCCATAGTATGCATAAACCATTTTTCCCCAGGAATTAATATGACCTATAGGGTCAAATCTTCATTAGTTAATGGTTAAGGCCCCTTTTATTAATTCTCATGTGAAAACATTTATTTATTAACCTCTGCGGAAACAATTCCATAAACTAACCATAGTTCATGCCCTTAATCAATCCTTTCATCATCGGGACTTAATCACCTTCATAAACCTTTTACAAGTCTTTATGCCCGCACATTAAACCAAACCCCACACTTGTACTTTGGTTATATCGGACTTTCCACATAAAACCATCTATCAGCACTTCATCTCTATTATGAATATTTTATAATAGAAATCACACAAAACACACATAACCATACCTTTTTCCGCTTATTCCTCGTCTCTGCACATTTCTTGAGGCTTCCTTTATGGTAATGTTTTGTTATATCATAATTGATTTCATGAAATTATGTTGGACGCTAAAGAACCGATCGTTGGTTGTAATTCCTCATGAGACAAGATAAGAAATATTCTCCTTAGACTTAAGTAAACCAAAAAATAAAGATAAAAAATATGATTACTGTGTGAGAGGTCTCACCAAATAATTGACTATTCCTATGATTGAGGCAAAAATTAATGTTTATTAACATTCCACTGGATCTCACGTGTCAATTATATTAAACTAGGTTGCTAGCATAGTAAGTGTGAGACATTCAACGTGCACACAAGTGCAAAGGGGAGGAGCCCCATGATTGTACACAAAAGTGTATAACTTACATCAATAACCTGTAATATAATATTATAAAAATCCAAATTGAAGGAATGTTGCGGAATATATGTTTGATGTTGTGTTACAAGGAAATAACAAAGTAACCCAAGATGGACATGACTAAGATACTTGGACCAAGTAGACAACAATGTAGCCACCTTGAATGTGGCAAGAATAAGAAGTCATCCTAAACTCTACTCATGCATGACTAATGCATATGTAACACTTGAATTAACAAAAAAGCATAATAGTGCTACCTAATACGATAATGCACTAGTTGTAATCCATCATGAAAATGAGAGCAATAAATGGGTTCTAAAATATTATTATGAAAATGATGTGAATGGAATTGGTACTTCTAGGGTTTGGAATCTACAGTGGGACAACATGGTGAGGTTATTGTCGATTGAAATAGCTATAGGATAAGTAAAAGTGTGTATCATTATTGTTGAAAAGTATACAATGATGCAGTTAACTTTATTGAGTACAGGTTGCTAACCCTTGTTGGGTTGTGATACCTGCTGATAACCTTTGCGGGGTACATAAGTAAAAAATTGGAAGTGTTAGTGATAAAGTTTGAAATGATATATATATATATATATATATATATATATATATATATATATATATATATATATATATATATATATATATATATATATAGATAGATAGATAATATTGACGAAAACTAATAACAATCATAATGGTTGTGAATGTAGGTCGAAACAGACAAAGTATTCCTATTCTAGCCTTTACACAGAAGCAAAAAATTGGTGATGATAATGTGCCTCGGGAACGCCTCAACTTGAAAGAGGCTGTTGGGTCCCTATAATACTAGTGATTACCCCATTACTATTGTAGTTGTACCCCTTATTAATATTGTTGTGCCCCTATTGTCCCCATATAGTTATTACTGTGCCCCACAGAATCCCTCTATTGTTATTTTTGTGGCTTTATATTATTATTGTTAGGTCGGCTGGGTTATATTGTGACTCCTTAGACTCCTATATATAGAAAGGAGGTTTTGTCATTTGAATCATCCAAGAATTGTTAATTTATGTAATGTAAAGGAGGTTGCCCCCTCGAAGAGGCTGAATTTTAAGGCGTTGATCTATGTTTTCTATCTTTTCTTGAGCTGGTTTCATAACATTTGGTATCAGAGCTTTGGATTCTAGGGTTTCGCTGCTCCAAACAGGTCATTGTGGAATTTTCGCTATAATTTGTTTCTGTGATGTTTTAGAAGCTAAACAAAAAACCCATTTGAGAAGACATTGTTGGGTGTGGAGCCTGATTATCTTCTATATTCAAAGGTATTGCCACATAGGACCCCAGCTCGAAATGGGGGCGGCAACGCCGCCTGTAAAATGTTCGCTGCAGGGGGGTCCAGGGGGGACATCTGCGACCTTTGGGAGCCCCCCCCTGGCGGGGGGTTTCGGGGGCAGCGCCCCCGAAGCTAAAAACAGCTGTAAAATTGCCTTGTAAAAGTATAGTAATTTCTAGTCAATCTGGGCCGTTCATTAGGCGGATGATCTGACGGTAGAACTTATGTTTAGTTCAGGGTTTTTTTGCCCTAGAAGGCAACCCCTCTCTTTGTATGAGGGTATTGTATTTGAGGCTGTGAGATAGATGTGTATTCGGTGAGCGAGAAACAGAGAGGTGAGACTGTGAGAGAAAACAGAGGATATTATAGCGGATTTGCTGTAGGTTGTGTCTCTTCATTTTGCTGGATAATAGAAAGGAAGGACTGGCTGTTCGGGGTGGACGTAGCCCAAACTGGGTGAACCACGTATATCTGTGTCTCTCTTGTTTTGTGCGTTTTCTGTGTTTATATTTCTGCAATATTTTATGTGTTCCATTGCTCCGTAATATATAATTTTCTAACAGACATCATGCTGAATTTTGAGTTTGAATTTCAGAGCTTTTTGCGCTATATTTGCAGAGATATGATCTGAGGAAGTTGGTCTTTTTGCAAACTCTTGAATTACATTCCAAATAGGTGACCTGGGGAAAATTGTCATAACTTTCTCTCTGAGCATCGGATTGAAATTTCGTAAGAAGATACAGAAATAGGAAGGACTATAGTTTCTTGTATGCAGTTTTCAGATCGAAAGGTCGAAATAGTGACTCGTGGCACGTCGTACAAGTTCGCTCTACTAAACTAGTCTATAATCAGGTCATTGTGGGAGATTTCGCATAACTCTTCCTTGGAGAATCCAATTTGGATCACACTGGTGGCATTGGAAACAAGACATAGAGGGCTATTGCAGGCTGAAATTGTAGAACTGGATGATTTGAAAGTATAAAGATACATCAGAGGTAATATCGAGCTCCTACCAAGTGAAAAAAGGTGTGTAGATTTTTTTAAATTTTTGCTTAAGCTTGGTTTGGAAATTTATTTTGAAGTAATTCAAAAGGCATAGTAGAGCATTATTATTGGTAACTGATGCCCCGAGGAAATAAAATGCAAACACCTAGTAAGAAACCTGAAAGCTCTAGCATGACTCATGAAGAAGAGGAAGAAATGCTACATGATATATCAAAATTACAAGACCAGGTGCAACAAATGTCACTCTCACAAAAGCTAATAGAAGCTAACATAAAGGGCATGGAAGCTAAGATGGACGATTTGAAGATAGATTTGAAGACAGATTTGAAGAAAGACATGGCAGATTTGAAGACATATTTGACCTATTTTCTACAAGAAATACTTACTAATGGTGAAAAGGTAGTAAAGGAAACTCATGATGCGAACAAAAGAAATGTTAATCATGATTTCATAGACTCTAATGTGGGATCAAAGACCCACCATATTCCAAAAATCGATATGAGGAAGTTTGATGGTAAGGATCCCGCAACATGGATATTGCAGATGGAGCAATTTTTCGATCTCAATAATGTGCAAAACACACAAAAGGTATGTATTGCAACTTTATATTTGGAACCAAATCAGTTTGTATGGTAACAATGGCTTTGCTCCCATAAACAAATTATCGCTTGGGCAATTTTTACGGAAGAATTGACAGCACATTGTGAGGATACAAAAAGCAACACTGTTTTTAGCCAATTGATAAGTCTCAAACAAAAGGGTTCAATAATGGAGCACATGGAGGAGTTCCAAAAATTGAACATAAGGGTAAAATATATTCCAGAGGAGCATAGGATTGATGTGTTCATAGGGACTTTAAAGGATAATATCCAACATGATGTTCGCGTTTGGGAACTTGATTCATTAGAGAAGGCATTCAGGTTAGCAAAAAAAATGGAAAGCAAAATTATGGCAACCAGGAAGCATACCACTCACAACTATAAAGATGGAAGTGTTGTTGTCCCTAGTCTTCCACAACCTATAAGGTTGACACCACAACAATTGGAAGAAAAAAGAGCAAAAGGGCTTTGTTATAGTTGTGATAACAAATACACTAAAGGTCATAAGTGTGGTGAGAAGAAATTATTCTACATAGATTGTGAAGAGGAAGAAGAAAAAGAGCAAGAAAGGTCAAAAGAAGAGGATATACTCCAGGAACAAAGTCTAGATAAAGAAGAAATGAATCCAACCATATCTTGTAATGCATTGGTAGGAATTACCACTCCTCAAACCATTAAGATAGAAGGACAAATTAAGAAGAAAAAGGTAATAGTGTTGATCGATTAAGGAAGTACCCACAATTTTATTCATTGTAAGGTAGCAAAAGAATTGAATTGCTTCTTATATCTAGCACCAGAGTGTCAAGTGATGGTTGCAAATGGAGGAACAATAAATTGCTCCAGAAAGTGCCATAATATCAAGCTATCCATGAGAGAATATGTATTGACTAGCCCAATGCATTCCATTCCAATGGGAGGTGCTGATGTTGTACTAGGTGTCTAGTGGCTACAATCCTTGGGTACAATAACTTTTAATTTTCAAGAACTTTTAATGAAATTTCTTGTGGAAGGAAAGGAAGTGGAATTAAGGGGTATTGCAGGGAAACTGGGAAAGATAATCAGCTCTAATGGTATGACAAAGCTTCTAAAAAAGGAACAAATAGGTGTAATTGCACAATTATGTTCGTTAGATGTTTCCATATTGGAACCATCTATTTCTCTAGATCTCCAAAAATTCTTGGACAATCATTCCAAGGTATTTGAGATTCCCAAAGGTCTCCCACCTATTCGTGATCATGATCATGCTATTCATATGATTCCAGGAAGTGTTCCTCCAAACATCAGGTTGTACAGATATCCCTATGCCCAAAAGAGTGAAATTGAACGTATGGTTGCAGAAATGCTAGAGGCTGGTATAATTCAACCGAGTCAAAGTTCTTTCTCTGCTCCAGTAGTATTGGTTCACAAGAAGGATGGATCATGGTGCATGTGTCCGGATTATAGGGAGCTCAACAAGCTCACTATTAAAGATAAGTTTCCCATTCCTGTGATTGATGAATTACTAGATGAATTGCATGGATCAATTTACTTCACCAAGTTGGATCTTTGTTCAGGATATCATCAAATTAGAATGGAGACTGAAGACATTCTGAAAACAACATTTAGAACTCACGAGGGTCATTATGAATTTTTGGTCATGCCTTTTGGCCTTACCAATGAACCTTCAACATTTCAAGGTTTGATGAATTCAATTTTCAAACCATTCCTTAGAAAATTTGTGTTAGTATTTTTTGATGATACACTAATCCACAACAAGTCTTAGAAGGATCATGTTGAACATGTTGACAGGGTGCTACAACTATTGGAGGAGAAACAATTATATGCAAAAAGATCCAAATGTTTCTTTGGAGTACAAGAGGTGGAATATCTGGGTCATATTGTATCTCATGAAGGAGTTAAGGTAGACCCTAGCAAAATTAAAGCCATTAAGGAATGGAAAATCCCCATATCCATAAAGCATCTACAAGGATTTCTCGGGTTGATAGGGTATTATTGCAAGTTTGTTAAGAATTATGGGAGAATAGCAGCACCTCTAACAACACTATTGAAGAAAGATGAATTTTCATGGACTCCAGAGGCAACAAAGGCCTTTGAACATCTTAAAGAGGCAATGTGCCAAGCACTGGTCTTAGCTACACCGGACTTCACAAAAACCTTTATTGTGGAATGTGATGCTTCAGGAAATGGAATTGGTGCTGTTTTAATGCAAGATGAAAGAACCATTGCTTTTGAAAGTCGTCCAATCAAGGGAAAGTTTTTACACAAAGCTATTTATGAGAAGGAAATGTTGGCAATACTCCATGCACTTAATAAATGGCGACCCTACCTAATGGGAAGACACTTCAAGGTAAAAACGGATCATGATAGCCTTAAATACTTTTTAGAACAAAGATTATCCTTTGAAGAGCAACAAAAGCGGGTCACAAAGATGTTGGGTTATGAATTTGAAATCATCTACAAAAAAGGGAAGCAAAATGTGGTGGCAGATGCACTCTCCAGAAAGGATGAGGATGTGGAAGCATTGTTGTGCGCCATTTCTATTATCCAACCAGATTGGATAAACGAAGCAAGGGAGGAATGGAAGAATGACGAAGAAGTGTGGGCACTTATTCGAAAGTTACAACAAGATTCTAGTACGTCTGATACATTTAGCTGGCAAAATGATTCATTATGGTACAAAGATCGCTTATACCTCTGTAAGAATTCCTAGATAAAACAAAAGATTCTTATGGAATTGCACACTTCTCCCTTAGGAGGGCACTCAGGATTTTTAAAAACTTACCACAGGGTTAAGAAGGAATTTTCTTGGGATGGCATTAAATCAGATATTCAAAAGTTTGTGGCGGAATGTTTGGTTTGCCAACAAAATAAAGTTGAAACAATTAAGACACCGGGTCTATTACAACCTTTATCCATTCCAAGCCAACGTTGGGAGGAGGTTTCAATGGATTTTATCACAGGTTTACCCAAGTTCGAGGGAAAGAGTGTCATCATGGTGGTAGTTGATAGACTTACCAAGTATGCACACTTTTGTGCATTATCACATCCATTTAAAGCCAATACAGTTTCTACTACATTTATGGAAACAATTCAAAAGCTACATGGAAACCCAAAGATTATTGTAAGTGACAGAGATCCCATTTTCACTGGAAATTTTTGGACAAAATTATTTTCTTATCTTGGTACTCACTTAGCTCATAGCTCATCTTATCATCCTCAATCTGATGGGAAAACTGAGATAGTAAACAAATTTTTGGAAGGATATCTTCGTTTCTTTGTATATGATAAATAGACACAATGGGTCAAATGGTTGCCTCTGGTTGAATGGTGGTATAACACTTCCTTCCATACAGCAACAAAAATGACCCCATTTATGGAACTTTATGGGTATCAGCCACCATCCATCACATCATATTTAAGAGAAAATTTTAAGGTTCAAGCAGTGGAACATCACATCGAACATCAACAACAAGTCCTCCAACTCTTAAAGGATAACCTCGTGTTGGCACAGAATAGAATGAAACAACAGGCATATCAACATCGTAGCGAAAGAAGTTTTGATGTAGGTGATTGGGTATTCCTATGGATACAACCATATAAGCAAATGTCCCTCAAGCAAGCTAAGAAGGATAATAAATTATCACCAAAGTAATATGGTCCGTACAAGGTGTTGCAAAAGATTGGTACTATGGCATACAAATTGGGGCTTCCTGTAGCTTCTTGATTGCACCCAGTTTTCCATGTTTCATGTTTAAAGAAAGTTATAGGTGACAAGATCCCAGTTCCAACAATATTGCCAGAACTTGATGAGGAAGGAAAAATTATATAGGAACCGGAAGCAGTCATAGAAATAAGAACTCGAGAGCTACGAAATCGATCAATTTCAGAGTATCTTATCAAGTGGAAGAACTTATCTGCTGAAGATTCCACATGGGAGGATGAGACTTTTATACAGAAGCATCCAGAACTTCTCAAGCATTGAGGACAACACTTTTTTGAAGGAGAGGGGCATGTTGGGTCCCTATAATACTAGTGATTACCCCATTACTATTGTAGTTGTACCCCTTATTAATATTGTTGTGCCCCTATTGTCCCCATATTGTTATTACTGTGCCTCATAGAATCCCTCTATTGTTATTTTTGTGGCTTTATATTATTATTGTTAGGTCGGCTGGGTTATATTGTGACTCCTTAGACTCCTATATATAGAAAGGAGGTTTTGTCATTTCAATCATCCAATAATTGTTCATTTATGTAATGTAAAGGAGGTTTCCCCCATGCAGAGGCTGAATTTTAAGGCGTTGATCTATCTTTTCTATCTTTTCTTGAGCTGGTTTCATAAGAGAGGCTACAGAGGAGGCCAAATATTTTTTGCGCGAGGCATATATTAGCCTGTTTTAAGGGCCAGGAAAGCACTAAGGATAATGTTTCATTTGAGGGGGGTGTTATCACTCTGATAATTCTTTTGAAGTAAAAAGAAAGAAAAACCAAAGGTAGCCACAAACTGCTTTTGGAGATCAGGGCCTAGCCTTCCTGATGGTCAGAGAGGCCTCTCTCTTTAAAATTTAACTTTGTTTTAGTTAAGATGTTTTTAGGCTACTTATGATTATTCAAGGGGTTTTTGTTTTGTATTTAATATTGGGTGGTGGAATCACTTAGACAGATGGATAGAATGATGTCTTTTAGACCATTGGGCTATGGAGTGAAACAATAAGGAAGCAAAGCTAGGTTAACTCACTAAAGGGAATGTTCAAAGGGCAAGATAGCATAGTGTTTTCCAGATTTGTTTAGACAGAGGTGTGAAATGGTTTCACTAGGGGTGAGAGAGAAATTAAGGGTTCTCAGACTAAATAATGAATGATGAATGAAGGGATAATCGAGATCAAAGGGAAATTAAGAATCCTTTAACCTGGATATTCAAGAAATCAATCTAAACCAAAGAGAAATTAAGAATTCCTTAACTTAGATATCAGCAAAAAACATTTAAATGTATAACTATTAAGACAAAGTGTAATTAAACAAGTTCTAAAGTATTATTCCAGTTATAACATTTAGATTAGAAAAAAATTAAATATTATGAATAACTTGAGAAAAATAACAATAACACATGAATCCTTTGAAATATCTGATCTTTATTTATCAATCCAGCTTGCTGGCTCAGCAAATGATACAATAACCCTCTGGGTTTTCTGATAAAAAAGTCTATAGAAATGTCTAGTAGAATCCACACTACATACTTCAAATTATGAAGTATTTATAAAAAATTATTTACAAAATATCCCAAATTGACTTGGGATTTATTTTAGGGAAAAAATATCTAATTCTAAAAAGGTAATGCCACCTTTCTAACTGATTGCTTTCTGGCACTATTATATCTAATTTCCTTTTATATTTAGCTGATTGTTCTTTTAGCTGTCATCTGATGCTCTTCGACTTATCTTCTTTCACTAATACTCCTTGACTGGGACAACAGCCCATTTACTTTCACCATTTTGTTTTTACCAAACTGTGTTAACTATTGAAATTACTTTGAATTAAAGTAAGTCAGTTAGTTGCTCCCATCTCTCTTCAGTTGGTAACTGAATGTTCTTTAACTTCCTGAAGACCTCATCAGCCTCTGTGTATTTAAAAAAGGTAGGCTTAATTACAAACAGGTGTTTTACCTCATGTTGGAGGTAAAACAAGTTCTCCAAAGCTTGGTAAAGGACTTTACCAAAGGGCATCCCTTGTTTTTTTGTGTTGTGGATGGCTGCATTGTTGACTTGAGTTTTAGCCACTTCCCTGAGCTTTCTATTGTAGTCCTCTTGTGTCATTAATTTTCCATTAATTACCAAAGGACTTGGTAAACCTTTCTGCATCAAAGTGTCAAATTTGAATTTAAATCTATTAATAGAAAGTTCCATAGTCTAACTTTGTCTTCCAAGTTGTGCATCAAATTCATTTTAGTAAGGATTCTTATTACTTCTAGTATTGTCCTTGCCCTGTCACTAATATCCAATTCTTCCAGTTCATATTTGTTTTTGGAATTCAAAAAGTCGATGATCCTGGTTGCCTCTTCTGGCATCCCTTCTGGTTTTGTTTTAACCTTTTGAATTGCTTCTGTGGCCTCTTTAACCAAATCAATCTGCTAAACAATTACATGAATGGATGGCCAAATATCAATGACAGAGTCAACGATATTGACCCACATTTTTTCTTTTTCCTATTCTAATGGCTCACCTAGATTCATTTATTTCTCTATATCCTTTATCCTCTCAGTTAATCTTGCTACCTTGTGTTGTTCCTCCTTATTCATAATTTGGACAAGTTTACAGTCTGTCTCCAGACTATTTACTTTCTCTTCCAATTTCCTAATTTCTACAGCTTTGAGGGACATCTCTTCCATGGATTTAGCTAACCTATTGGCTTCTTCACCTGTAGAATATACTGCAGTCGACCTTGTTGCTGAAGTAGATGGTGTTGTTGCAGGAAATGCAGTGGCCAATGGAGCTGAACGAGCCAATTTCTCAGCCAATGTTGATGGTAATGCTATGGTGACAGTTGCGATGATCGTGGCTACATTTTCCTGGAGGCTGGCCTGCTTGGTCAACTTGTCCATTTCTTTTTCCATTTCTTTCAGCTGGGTGTTCAACTGCAACACCAAGTCAAGCATTTCCTCCTGGGTAGTTTGGATCTCTAGGACTTGTTTTGTTTGAGGGTGCTGTGACTGAGGTAGTTTTAGCTATTTTTTCAGGGCTGCAATGTCTTCATTCTTCTTTTTAATCAACTTCTCAGTAACCTTTATGTCCTTTGGGTCATGGCCCATCTCAATGATCAGGTCTTCTAATGATTTGATCCTTGTGTCTTTAGCACTGGAGGAGGCCTTTTCGAGTTTAAACTATGCAATAATATTAATTAAGGAGTCCTGTAATCTGTATGCATCCATGGAATTACCAGTCAAGGTGGAGTATATCATTTCCCCAGCTTGTTTGTGAAACTCTATTTGGTCCACGGGATTGATGTCCTTTGCCAATACTTCAACTGTGGCCTTCTTATAATCTGTTGCAGACTTAGGTTTTGGCATTGTTGGATGCATATATGACATTTTCATCTTTCCTTCCTCAATATCAAATGTAGACATTAGTATGATTTGGTTAGGAGATGAATGTTTGGAATAATGAGCATATGTCTCAGCTTTCAATTTTTCATTTCTCATTTTAATCTCCTTATATCTATCCTTAATGGTTTTTTTTTTGTTAGCTGGTTTGACTAAAGAAGAAACCTCTACTGACTTCTACCTTTCTATCAACTGTGTGTTAGAGGTGGTGGGTTCATTTGTTTACTCTACCTCTTTCCCTCTCTGACGTGCTGTATCTGGCTGTGATTCTAAATGTGGTTCTAACTACGGTTCTGACTCTGTTCCTTCTCCCTCACTTTGTTCTTCCTGTTCAGATACAAGATTCAACTTTCTCCTTTTCCTTCGGTCTGCTTGCTCATCCACTGTTTCCATCTGGGAACTAGAAGTCTCTTCTCTGCTTTTAGGATTTTTCTCCTTATTTAGGGGTGTTTGTGATGCAAAGGGAACATCCATCCTTTGGCCTTGATCTGGGACTTGCAGGAACTCAATCAGGTCAATATGTTGCTCAATATCATACAGAGCATTTTCAACATCAACAATTGTGTTATCTTTATCTACAAAAGTGTTTTCCAACCATTCAGTTTGGTTTGCATATCTTTCAATTTCAGGCACTGGATAATGTGCATAAGGAGCTAGTCTAACCCCGGTTATCATATTTGTTATTACTCCATGAGGGTCATATTGCCACATAAAACTCTTGCCAAATTTCAACTCCTATAACATATTGTTTGCGTCTGGTCCAACTTATCTATTATTGCAAATAAATGGGCCTAGTTTACTTTTGACTTTGAATTGGGCCTTCTTCTTTGCAGCCACGAAGTGGACATCATCTAAGTTGATGATTTGCCTAAAATACTCCAAGGCAAAAATTCTTAAGGGAAGATACTTTGGCAAT
Organism: Pinus tabuliformis; assembly: GCA_031772625.1. Classification (NCBI taxonomy): domain Eukaryota; kingdom Viridiplantae; phylum Streptophyta; class Pinopsida; order Pinales; family Pinaceae; genus Pinus; species Pinus tabuliformis. The sequence goes on along the minus strand of CM062806.1, from coordinate 67,798,261 downwards.
TTATATGGAGCCAGTTGGCAGCCATAGAATCTGATCTCTGTGTGATTCTAGTACAAGTACCAGTCTCCTATCTTACTATTTTTAGCTAGCTGAAGTACCCTTTTGATCTGAGGACTAATCCTAGGTTGCACAGTTCCTGTCAGCATATTCATCACTGGGTGGACAAAGGAATCTATGAAGTCCTTATAATCAGAAACAGTGGAATATTTCTGGACAATAGGTGTCCAATAGAGTACAAACCTCTCTTTTCCTCTACTGTCACCTTTTATGATCTTCATGGGGAATTTATCAGTTTGGTAGTACAAAAACAAATAATACAATACTGCAGAGAACTTAAACACCCTTTCAGTGGGAAATCTGATGAGTTGTTCATGCATTTTGTCTGCAATGAACTGAGCATAGTCAAACTTGATGGCAGGAGGTTTACCAGGGGTAAAAAGGGACAAGAATGCAAAAGTGACTTCATCTACATGTTCATCTGTCTTGTATCCAAGGATGGAAGATATCATGGTGATAATATGCTTGGCAGTTTGTGAAAATATGGGGGCTATGTATGGAGGAGTGAAACTTGGTGTATGTTCTTTTGCAACTATGAAGTCCTTGAAAACTTGCTTGGCTTTGCCCTCATCAATAGAATTATAGAGTTCTAGTAGTCCTCCAATGGACAAAGGAGCTAAATTTGGGTTGGGTTAGACCTGTAACATCTGAATGATGGATTCTAGAAAGGTAGTGAACAACAACTATTGATTAGGGGCTACTACAGCTCTTTGGTTGGCGATGTAACAATTTTGACAATTTTGGGAGACCATGGACTTATAGGAATGAGTAGAGGGGGAGGTTTGAATCCCAGAGGTGAATATCATCAGCATGGTTTAAAAATCAGTTTTTTCTCCAGAAGTGGAGCTTCATTATTTCAGAGGTTGAAGATGTATCTTTAATCTGAAAATCCCTATCAGCCAAGGGTAGGTGATCTTGGTCAAGGTGGGGGGTTGAAATAGGCTTAACATTCAGGGAAATGTGGGTAGACATTGTGTGGAAAACAAGGGTAAAAGTCGGAAATTGACTTGGCAGGGTTCGACTAGTGGTCTGGGTTTTGCAGGTTTTTTAAGGGTCTAGGTGCAAATCAGTTAATTCAGGGGTAGAAAACTTAATTTGATTTATTCAATGTTTGAATTACTTTAACTTTTATGTTAAAAAGGGGCAAATTGGTGTATTTTGTAGAATACCTGAAACCAGAGGTTGGTGTTGTGAACTTGGTCGAGGTTTTAGGTCACAAGATGACAAATGTTGGCTCTGGATGAGTGCTAGAGGCAAGATGGCGACTGGTAGTTGGTTGGTGGTTGTAGATTTCAATGGCGCATGAAATATCAAGCTTTCAATGTGCAGATGGTCGAAAAAACGTAAAAATGGCATTCACGGGGCTTTATTGGGTGAAAAATGGGAAAAGCGGGAAAAATGGTTATGAACAGTGACTAGTATCGAGAGGGTGGTTTTTGCCCTCTTCACACCACTTTTGGGGGCAGGGTGATAAATTTCAGAGGGGATGCGAAATGATGCGATGATGACACGTCGCTAAATTGGGTCCGAGCAAAACTGCCTATTTCGGGCGCTATCGGGCGGTTAAAGCTCGGAAATGGAATGTGTTTGAAATGGTGGGATAACTGCTGGATGATATGGGTGTTAATCGGGTGATGGTCACACTGAAAAGATGTGCGGAGGGGATTAGGGGAAAGGTTAAGGAGGGGCCTGCCTAATCAAACACACTTAAGCCATGTTTAATTAACTTTTAAAACGACGGATTAACTTAAATGATCCATCAGGCCGGTTTTTGCAAAGCGGAAGGGTTTTCAACTTAGGATAAGTTGATTTATGGGTTTTTAGATTAGAAAATGGTAAAATAACTTTTCAAAAAAGGGGAAAAGGAGTTTTTGTTGGAAATAATACTGAGAGGGGGGGTGAATCAGTATTATTAAGCAATTTACCAAATCTTCCTTATTTGATCTTTTGAATTATTATTGCATATCAGTACCATAAAATAATGAGCTTGAATAAAGAAAATAGACAGTCACACCAAAGAACACAAGATGTAAGGTGGAAACCCAATGCGGGAGAAAACCACCTGCTGCAATATGTCTCTATCTTCTTTCAAGAAATTCTTTTACAATGATTTTGTACTGGTGCAGTCCTTTACCAGCACGCAGGCTGCAACCTGCAGAGAGCTACAACTCTCTCTCGTTTTCCAGTTTCTCCTGGAAGGAAGCTACAACCCCCTACTTCTTTTCATGAAGAATCAAATGATCAACAAATATATAACAGATACAGTCCACTACAGATATCAGATCAGTAATTACAGAAATAACCCAGAACACCTTATGAACAGAAATATACAGTCAACAGATCATCTTAAGACAGGGACGCATATTTTCTTTCTGTGGCCTGCGACTGGACGCAGTCTACCCTCCGCTGTTCTGCGTGCAGACGCACTGTTCCTCTATGCTTTGCTGCGACCGGCGCACCCCGAAACACTATCGCGCCGCGTCTTTTGCTTCAGAGACGCACCCAATAACACAGTCGCGCCGCGTCCTTTGCCTCAGAGACGCACCTGAGCCTTTACTGTACTGCGTCCCGGCGCACTTGCCCTTCACTGAACCTGCGTCCCTTCAGATATAAAAGATATGAGGACTTCAGAACCAACCCAAACACTCAGATCCACAGATCTGATCATGCGCCATAGAGATCACAGTCCATTAGAAGATTCGCCCTCATAGATCTGGACTAGATCTCACCAAAAGATAATCAACCAAGATGATGCTTAATCCAAATGAACTCCTTTGCTTTATATAGGCAAGCTTCTCCCCAAAACATGGAACAATACCACGAGCCGACACCATAGAAACACAAAAACGTCGGCTAGATACCACGCAAGAAACCCCCACGTGCTTTTCTCTGCCTTGAAATGTGTGCACTGGGCGGACGCACCTCCTGAACGGCTGGCCGGCGTCCCTGGACGCGGGTTCTGTATGGTATACCTGCGGGGACGCACTTGCTGAACATATTTCCTGCGTCCTTCTTGATTTATCACCTGAAAGGGTTTGCCATCAAGGACAACACCTGAATCATAATGCCAACAATCTCCCCCTTTGGACTTGATGGCAACCACATAATCTTCAGCTTCATTCTCCCCCTTTGACATCAAGAGCAAAGGGTATGCTCCCCCTATGCTCATGCATCTCCAGATCTGTAACCAGAAATCCATCATGAAGGAGATAGAGACATATTGCAGCTATTTCCAAGATCTCCTTCTCCATAATGCCAACAATGCATTATGTGCTCCCCCTGAGCCTATACCACCAATAGGAAGATGATCAACAGTAAGATGATGCATCAACAACCCCCAGCTTTTGCCTGAGGTATTCAAAAGTGTCCCTGGGCAATGGTTTGGTGAAAATATCAGCAACTTGTTCCTTAGAAGGAACATACTCCAACTTGACCTTCTGTTCAAGTACTTGTTCCCGGAGAAAATGGTACTTGATTGGTATGTGCTTGGTTTTTGAATGCATAACCGGATTCTTTGAGATGCTGATTGCACTTGTGTTGTCACATAAGATAGAGATTGGAGGTGTACAAGTGATTTGATAATCCTGCAAAGTCTGCATCATCCAAAGGAGTTGGGTGCAACAAGATGCAGCAGCAACATATTCTGCTTCAGCTGTAGACAAGGCAATTGAACTCTGTTTCTTGCTGAACCAAGAGACCAGTCTGGGACCCATAAAGAACGCACCACCACTTGTGCTTTTCCTGTCATCCACGCTTCCGGCCCAATCTGCATCTGTATAGGCATGAAGAGTAAGATCTGTATTTCTAGGATACCATAAGCCATAATTTTGAGTCCCTTGAAGATATTTGAAAATTCTCTTCACTGCTTGAAGATGAGTCTCCTTCGGATTTGCCTGAAATCTTCCAACTATTCCAACTGCATGCATGATGTCTGGTCGGGTACCTGTTAAATATAGTAAACTTCCAATCATAGATCTGTAGGTTGGTTGATGTACTGCTGCAGATTCATCATTTGCACTGAGACTGCATCCTGTGACCATGGGTGTACATACTGGTTTTGCATCTTCCATGCCATATTTCTTCAAAATCTGCTTGAGATACTTGGTTTGAGATAAAAGGATTGCTCCTTCCTTTTGTTGGATTTGCAAACCAAGAAAGTATGTCAGTTCTCCTAGCAAGGACATTTCAAATTCTTTCTGCATGACTGAGGCAAAGCTTTGACTCATAGCTTCTTCATTGCTGCCAAAAATAATGTCATCTACATACACAACAAGTATTAGCAATTTGTCATTTTCAATTTTTATATATAGATTGCTATCTGCTGAACCTTTTGAAAAACCTTGTTGATGAAGATATTTGTCCAACCGGTAGTACCAAGCCCTTGGGGCTTGTTTGAGACCATAGAGGGCCTTTTTCAATCGGCATACAAGATTTGGATCATTTCCAAGAATGAACCCATCTGGCTGTTCAATGTACACTTCTTCTTCCAAGTCTCCATTCAGAAAGGCTGATTTTACGTCCATTTGAAATACTTTGAAATTCTGAGAACTTGAGAGAGCAAGGAACATTCGGATGGCCTCAAGTCTTGCAACAGGAGCAAAAGTTTCTTCAAAGTCTATTCCTTCTTGCTGTGCATATCCTTTACAAACAAGTCTGGCTTTGTTTCTAATTACTTCTCCATTTTCATTCAATTTATTTTTGAAGACCCATTTTGTTCCGATAACATTCTTATCCTTTGGTCTAGGAACCAGCTCCCAAGTGTTGTTCTTTTCGATTTGCTCAAGTTCTTCATCCATTGCTTTCACCCAACATTCATCTTTGCATGCCTCTTTCACATTTTGTGGTTCAGTAGAGGAGAGTAATGCCAAATAACTTGAAGCTTCTGCAACTGTTCTTCTAGTTTGTATACCTGCTTCTTTCTGTCCCATGATCTGAGATTCTGGATGGTTCTTTTGAACATATCTGGATGGAGTCTTTTCTTCTATTCTTGTTCGTTCTTCTGCTTCTTCGTGAGGTTCTTCTTGAGATTCTTCTTGCGGTTCTTCTTCTTCATCATTCTGTCTTTGAGGGTGGCTTTCATCTTCTTCGATGTCTTCACGATGTATTTGTCTAGGAATGTATCCCTTCTCATCAACCACTACATCAATGCTGTCAACAATTTTGCCAAGTCTTTTATTGTAGCATTTGTATGCTTTGCTATGTGGAGAGTACCCAAGAAGAATACCTTCATCTGCTCTAGGATCAAGTTTACCAAGCTGCTCCTCAGTATTCTTGATATAGCATTTGCTCCCAAAGATTTTGAAGTGCTTTACCGAAGGAGTTTTACCACTCCAGAGCTCATGAGGAGTTTGAGTGCTGTTCACTCGGACATTTGTCTTGTTGAGAATAATAACCGCCGCATGTGCAGCTTCACCCCAGAAGGTTGCAGGGGTTCCTGATTCATCAAGCATAGCACGAGCCATTTGCTGGATTGTTCTGTTCATTCTTTCAACCACTCCATTTTGCTGAGGAGTTCTAGCTGTAGAAAATTCTCTCCTTATCCCATGTTCATCACAGAAATCGAAAAATTCATTTGAAGTAAATTCCCCACCTCTGTCAGATCTGAGGCACTTAATTTTGTGACCTGATTCATTTTCAACCAAGGCTTTGAAGGATTTGAATTTTTCGAATGCTTCATCTTTGTGCTTCATAAGTCCTAACCAAACAAACCTGGAGAAATCGTCAATAAATAATATCAAGTATTCCTCTCCTCTAGGTGTTCTTTTTCTGAATGGTCCACATACATCTATATGTACTAGCTCAAGAGGCATGCTGGCTGATCCTTCTTTCTCTGGAAAGTTAGTTCTGGTTTGTTTTCCAAACTGACATGATCTGCATATGGTGTTGTCAGGAATTTTGATATCTGGAAGATCGCGAACTGCCTGATATTTGCAAGCTTTCCTTATTTGTGAGAAGCTTAGATGTCCCAACCTTCGATGCCATAGCCAGTGCTCTTCATCCTTGCTTAGATAGCATTGTTGTTGTCCTTCATCAAATATGTATAGATTATTTGGAGTTCTTTTTCCTTTGAGAACTGTTTTACCTGTATCAAGATCACGAACAAGGCATCCATTTGATCTGAATATAACCTCGGTTCTTTGATCACACATCTGGCTGACACTTAGTAGATTATGCTTCAATCCATCAACAAACAAAACATTTCCAGCCTTAACATCTTCTTTTAAAGGAGCAATACTTTTTCCTTTTATAGTTGCAGGAGTATCATTTCCAAAAGAGACTTTCTTTCCCTTTTCTAAATTAGAATAAGACTCAAGTTTTTCTTTATCACCTGTCATATGCTTCGAACATCCACTGTCAATGTACCATAGATTTTCTTGTCCTTCTGCATAAAATGCTATCCCACATCTTTCTGTTTGAGGTTCCTTTATTCTCCATGTTTTGGTGCCTGAGGCTTGTTCCTTTTTCTGCTCTTGTACCTTTCTTTCCGGAAACCTACTTCTGCATTCAAAGTCTTTATGTCCAAAATTATTGCAAATAGAACATTCAATTCATTTTCAAGAGCTGAAAAGTTGTTATAGGTCCTTTTTGTAATCCCTGTCATACTTATTTGTTTTTGAGCTTCCCTAGTCATGATTGTTTTATACGCAACACATTGAGCTGCTTTGTGACCAAAGTTATGGCAAGAAAAGCATTGTCCATTGAAGAAGCTTCTGTGATTATTGGATCTACCAGCCAACTGATTGTAATTTCTATTTTCATCTATTCTTGAACCAAATTGAGAAGATTTTACCTGTGGCTGGTTGTGGCTTTTGCTGGATTGCCCCTGATAGTTTCTGTTTGACATTTGTCCCTGCTTTACCTGATGATCTTCCTTGTGCTTTTGCTCATTTCTTCTTGCTGCATCAAGATAACTTTTTGAAGTGGATGTTTGAGAAGTTTCTCCATTATAGCCCAAACCTGTCTTATTTAGTGGAGACCGCTGCACACTGATAATCTCATCCAAAGTTTCAGATCCTTTGACAAACTTGAGATTAATAGTTTTTGTTTTCTCAATTTCTTTTCTAAGACCAACAATTTCACCTTCTAATTTTTCAAGATGTTTTTCCTTTTCATCAATTTGAAATTGTAGAGTATCAATAATCATGTTCTTTTCTTCTATGCATCTCTTGAGTCTAGTAATTTCATCATAAAGGTTATCCACATCTACAGCATCCTCATAATCATCATATTCAAATGCCATTAACAACCTATATTTATTACCTTGTTCATCTTCATCACTGTTTGATAAGCCATCACTATCTTCATGGGTGTAGTAGCTTTTCTTATTTGCGCTTTGTTTCTTGTTCCATCTAACTGGTTCCTTTCCTTTATCCTTATAAGAGCATTTTGCAGCATAATGACCTACTCTTCCACAAGCAAAGCATTTGAAAGGTAGCTTACCTCTGAACCTTCCAGAACCTTTTTGAAGATTTCTGACAAAATTTGATTCTTCTTCCTCTTCTTCTGGATCATGGCTTGCTTCATAGTAATCTTCTTTGCCTGATGCTTTAAAAGCAGCCTCCCTTCTGTCTGATGGTCCTCCCTTTCTCATTTCATAAGCAGTTAGAATTCCATGTAGCTGAGACATAGTAAGAACACGGAGATTTTCTTTTTCTTCTATTGCAGATACTTTGGATTCAAACTTGGGGGATAATGATCTTAGAATCTTTTGAACTACTATGGACTCCTTTACTTCTTCACCCAAATTTTTCATACAATTAACAATCTCATCTACCCGAAGAAAATAATTAGCCACACTTTCATCATTATACATCTTGAGAGTCTCATATTGAATCCTGAGAGTTTGAATTTTAGCTTGTTTTACCTGTTCATCTCCTTCATAGCTTGTGATCATTTTGTCCCATATTTCTTTTGCTGATTTGAAGTGCATTACCTTCATGAATTCTGTTTGGGATATACTTCCTAATAGAGTACTGACTGCTTTTGCATTTGTTTCATACTTCTTTTTCTCAGCTGGATCTGTAGGAGTAGCTGAAGGAAAAGCATAGCCTGTTTCTACAATGTCCCAAACTTCAGTACCAAGAGATTGAAGATATGCAGTAACTCTTACCTTCCAATAATTGAAGTTTGTCCCATCAAAAACTGGTGGCCTGATTGATGCTTCTCTCTCGTAGTTGCTCATGATGAACGATCTACCTTCAAGCGATCAAGCTTTTCTGAAGAACCGGCTCTGATACCAATTGTTGGAAATAATACTGAGAGGGGGGGTGAATTAGTATTATTAAGCAATTTACCAAATCTTCCTTATTTGATCTTTTGAATTATTCTTGCATATCAGTACCATAAAATAATGAGCTTGAATAAAGAAAATAGACAGTCACACCAAAGAACACAAGATGTAAGGTGGAAACCCAATGCGGGAGAAAACCACCTGCTGCAATATGTCTCTATCTTCTTTCAAGAAATTCTTTTACAATGATTTTGTACTGGTGCAGTCCTTTACCAGCACGCAGGCTGCAACCTGCAGAGTGCTACAACTCTCTCTCGTTTTCCAGTTTCTCCTGGAAGGAAGCTACAACCCCCTACTTCTTTTCATGAAGAATCAAATGATCAACAAATATATAACAGATACAGTCCACTACAGATATCAGATCAGTAATTACAGAAATAACCCAGAACACCTTATGAACAGAAATATACAGTCAACAGATCATCTTAAGACAGGGACGCATATTTTCTTTCTGTGGCCTGCGACTGGACGCAGTCTACCCTCCGCTATTCTGCGTGCAGATGCACTGTTCCTCTATGCTTTGCTGCGACCGGCGCACCCCGAAACACTATCGCGCCGCGTCTTTTGCTTCAGAGACGCACCCAATAACACAGTCGCGCCGCGTCCTTTGCCTCAGAGACGCACCTGAGCCTTTACTGTACTGCGTCCCGGCGCACTTGCCCTTCACTGAACCTGCGTCCCTTCAGATATAAAAGATATGAGGACTTCAGAACCAACCCAAACACTCAGATCCACAGATCTGATCATGCGCCATAGAGATCACAGTCCATTAGAAGATTCGCCCTCATAGATCTGGACTAGATCTCACCAAAAGATAATCAACCAAGATGATGCTTAATCCAAATGAACTGCTTTGCTTTATATAGGCAAGCTTCTCCCCAAAACATGGAACAATACCACGAGCCGACACCATAGAAACACAAAAACGTCAGCTAGATACCACGCAAGAAACCCCCACGTGCTTTTCTCTGCCTTGAAATGTGTGCACTGGGCGGACGCACCTCCTGAACGGCTGGCCGGCGTCCCTGGACGCAGGTTCTGTATGGTATACCTGCGGGGACGCACTTGCTGAACATATTTCCTGCGTCCTTCTTGATTTATCACCTGAAAGGGTTTGCCATCAAGGACAACACCTGAATCATAATGCCAACAGTTTTTACCCTAGGAAAAGGGATTTATGGAACATAATGATGATTTTAGCAAGGGGGAAGGGATGTTAGAGGGAATTTCTAGGGGAAAATACAGGATAATGAAGTAAGGGTAAAAGTGGAGGGGAAAAGGGATATTTTGAGGGATGATGGGGAAATTAATAAGCAATGAGAGGGAGAAGTTTGTGAAAGGAAGGGGAGTTAGTTAAAATCATCTTATGAGCATGCTTTTTTCAATGATAACTACTCCTGCACACTTGAAACACATAGTTAAGCATGATAGTAGTGCTTATGCTCCAAATGACTTGTATTTCTGCAACCTTTCTTACTTACCCTTTTACCTACCCTAACATTTTTTTTGCACTTTGGTGGGTGCATTTACGCTAGCAAACCCTTTTCTTTTATAAAAAAACTATCTATTTCTAACCTTATGTCTTCCAAGGCCTCAAATTGAACTTATGTGCTCCTTTTATTTTCTCTACCTATTTAATGATCTACCAAGTTTAAATTGTTTGGTCAAATTTTATTCTCTAACTATAAACCTAAAATTCAAAGCATGAAGTAGTCAAGATTAAGCAGTTTGACTATCATGGGTTGTGCCATATATGAAAAGCTGCACACAACCATTATTTAAGACAGTAAAGTAAAAATTAGTGGCACTTGGACTTGTACATTTTCATGATCTGTTTTTGTTTGGGGTTCATATTTTTTCATATTTTTTTTGTATTTTTTGATATTTTATTATTTTTCTTGTCCTTTGATATTTCTTTTAGGACATACCCTCTTTACATTTTTTAATTTTAATATGGAAAACATTTGTAGAAAGTAAAGGTATGTACAATATTACAAGAGTTAACCTTGGCCAATTCAAAATTATGAATCCTATCACTATAGTACTCTAACAGTGGCTCCACATGGGGATGGAATTTTGGGTGAAATTTCAAGAACTATGAATATCAGTAGCCTTTGAATTGTGACTGTAGTTACCTTGTGAACTGTCCTTCTGTGATTCCTGCTTTATTGATACTTATGACAATAAATCCTCCAAAGCTCAGGGCTTTCTCTTCGGGCTTCAACTTCAAAGGATTACCATCCAATCCAACCTAAACTCTGCAATTTTATGTACAATGATGCAAAGTAAAGTGAACTATTGTGAATCAATGGAAAAATAATGCTTCAGCATCCTACCATTAGCAGGTCCTCTTGGTAGATCTCATCCATCTATGCTTGTTAAGAAAAAAGGCATTGTTGCCTCTGTAGCCATAAATGACATAAGGCCCTTGCCATAGAAAATCAAATTTTCCATGATTACCTTTGTCTTCTCTCCTTGAATCCCACTTAAGTACTTTGTCTCCTATGTGAAAATAATCTGCTTTATTCTTTTTATCAAATACTTTCTTGATATTTTCCTGGATTACTTGTGATTTTACATATACTTCTTCTCTGGTCTACTACAGGTGTATGGTCTGATTTATTCTTCTCTGAATATCATTTGGTTCCACCTATAATTCCTGGAGGATCTTCATGACTGGCACTCCCAAGGATGATGGGAAAACTACATCCATCCCATAAACCAGCTGATAGGGTGATGTTCCAATAGACTTCTTAGTAGTCAGTCTATCTGCCCATAAGGCATTGATTAACTTCTTGTTCCATGTCTTTTTGTTATTCATACCAGGGTGAATCAGTAAAAGGTTCACTGATTTGTGGAGTCGCCATCTCTTCCTGTGTTGAAATATGGCAACAAGAATATTCTGATTTAATTTGTCCTTGAATTAAATTGTGAATTAAAATTGAATTTAGTCTTAACAGCTGCTTGGAAATAATTAATTAATTTATTTTAAATTAATTAGTTGGAGAATTCAAGTTAGAAGTCTTTATGAAGTCATGCAAGAGTTATCCCTTAAATTAAGGAGATAACATTGAGTTATATTTGACTTGTAATTATTTAACTTAGTTTACTGAGTTAAGTCCAGTTAAATTAGTTCCAAACTGTTTGAGGAACTAATAGTGAGTTAACAGTCAGCTGATGCATTAATGCACTCAACTACTGCTACTCCAGTTAACTGAAGATTCCCTCATCAGAAACTCATGCATGTCTATTCTGAGAAAGACCCTATTGAGATTAATGTTCAAGGACAGTGTACTATCAGTTGCATGTGTTTTCTCAAGGAGAAAACTCATGCATGCAGTCAAGGATTCATCCCTGAGATTTGCATAGTTTTGAAGGCTGGTATTCCACTTGGTAATAGGCTAATCATCCACAAGGAACAACACAAGGAAATAGGAGCTTGGAGGGCATAGAGGAAGGCTGGAGAGAAGCCAAGATTTCCTGTGAGCATCTGTGAGGATTGTACTGAGAGCTAGCTAGCTGTGAGAGCTAAGGCTTTGTATAATTCCTATGTATTTCCACCATGTATGATAATACAATAGTGTGGGGTTTTTAGCTGAGGCTTTCCCCGAATTATTTTCATGTGTATTGTTCCATTGATTCCTCTTCTTCTAGTTATATTATTCAGCTTGATCTTTAAGCTTCTGCAAATTGATAGTAGAAGTAGGTTATATTATTCTGCTTTGATTTATATTGCATTATTGGGTTAACCTATCACAGATTTTCTACATGGTCTCGGAGCTCTGAATAGTATACTGAGAAGAGATTTTGATGTTTGAAGTTTGGGGTTGCAAGTGCAAATTAATTCATATCATACTTCAAGGTTGGCCAATGGTGTTCTATGGCTTGAGACTCGAATATGCCTTGGAAGGTAGCTCAAATTAAATAGCATGGAAAGATAGAATGGAGGCTGTATTAGAAGATAATGGCTTGAAGGAATTCATTGATCAAGAAATCCCAAAGCCAGCTTCAACTAATGCACAAGAGTTGGCTGAGTGGAAGAAGTGTGTGGAAAAGTCGAGATGGATCATCCTTGAGGGGGTTCGAGACCATATTGTCTCGAGTCTCCATGGGAAGGATACTCCATTTTCAATGTGGAAGACATTGAAGGACCTATACTAGAATAGTAGCGTCCAGAGGAAATTGGCGCTCAAGGATAAGCTTCGAAGAATCAAGATGGACAAGGGTGATACTATTTCCACATATCCGAACAAGCTCACCACTTGCAGAGATGAGCTTGGCAGTGTGGGAATAACTACTACCAATGATGATATGGTGAGCCTCACTCTCCTTTGCCTTCCAAAGAGTTGGAATAGGTACCAGGACTCTGTGAAGGGAAGGGAGAAACTACCAGATTTGGAACGACTATGGTCGGATCTTATGCAGGAGGAGATCAGGAGGAGCACATGAGATGGTTCTTCATCCAAGAATGATGATGAAGAAAATTTGGCCTTAGCAAGTAAGGCAAGGAAAGGGAAGGGGAAGGATTCCCATTTCAAATCAAATTCTTCTCATGGAGGGAAGAAGGGTGACATGTCTAAAGTAAGATGCTTTAATTGTCACAATATGGAAAATCATGTGACTAATTTCCGATCAAAGAAGTCCAAGAAGGGATCATAGGAAGGTGAGGCATTAGCCTCTCAGTTTGAAATTTAATTTACCCTCATCACATGCATGGTGTCATTGATGATGGGTTGTGTTTGGTATCTTGATAGCGGATCCTCATTCCACATGACTGGTGATAAAAATTCATTGAGTGCCTTAGAGGAGAAAGACCTCAAGAGGCGCATAGAGACGGGTGACGTCAGAAGGTATAATGTTTCAGGAGTGGGCACAGTTGCTTTTTAGAGGGAGCATGGAGCTCCTCTCACCTTGACAGATGTGATGTATGTGCCTGGACTGAAGAAGAACTTGGTATCAGTCGTGATGTTGGAAGACAAAGGCTACTATGTTGTCTTCAGTAGAGGAAAGGTGTTCCTAAGACACATAGCCACAGGTCAGACCAAGAGGATAGGGATTTGGGGGAAGAATCACTATAAACTAGAGGTAGATGATTGTGCAACATTGAGTATGAAAGAAGAATTGGTGCAAAGCCAAGACATTGGTGAGTTGTGGCACAGGCAGTTGGGCCATTTCCATCATGGGGTTTTGAAAATAATGCAGCAAATATCTACAAGACTTCCCAAAGGTAAACTTGAGCAAGTTGACACATGCAAAGGTTGTACCTTGGGAAAGTACACCAAGTCTTCCTTTCATGATCAAGATAGTCGAGTAGAGGCTATCTGTTACAGGGAAAAGTGTCTATTTAGAACTGCTCTATCCCACTAAGGTGTGACAGTTGCCTTAGAAACAAACAAAGAAAAACTAGTTTTGTATTTCCTTTATGAACTATAGATAGAGAGGAATAGAAAGAACCAACCTGTGTCTTGCGCTAATCCTTTGATCCAATCCCTCTCTTCTTTGAAAGTCTCCAGCTACCTACTCCCTTACTTTCCCAGCTTCACAAAGTACCTGTAAGATCACAAAAGAAGAACACTATACAAAGACATGGATCTATATTCATAAACAACTTAGGATCAGATTTAAGTTAACCATACAAATGTAACAAGCATCAATGATACAAAAGCATGGAGGAAAAACTCAAATAGTTTTTATTGATAAACAAGAAAAGATCCAGGAGGAGTTACAACCGGTGGTTCCTGACCCAGCATCAACCTCCCAACAAAGAAGCCCCTCTTCACCTCAAACAAAGCATAGATCACCCAATACTCTAATGTTTGTCTCAAAAAACCAACAACAATTCCTTACAATATGCAAAATTCCAGCCTCTGGATCTCTAAGATGAGGGATCCATATATAGATATGTGTAAGGAGGATGAGTCAGCTTGTGATTTGATTAGTGTCTTCTCTCTGTCAGTTCTTGCTTCCACTTGGAGACTGAAGGCCTCTTACTCATCCTTGGTCGAACTCAGTGAGGCAAGTGTCTCAGGAGAAGATTCTGGAAGCTTCCATTGTCTCTCCACCTCGCGGAATGACACTGCCATTTGTCATTTCTCGCCCATCACACCCCACAGAAGGGACTTTTGAAATGCAACACACCCTCACAGTGTATTTAGGTGCAATGCAACGCACCTAGCCAGTGGAGCAGCTGAAATGATCCTGTTTTGACTTATTCTAAGCAGTTTCTGGTGGAGAACTTCTGGGAGAAGCTGTAATCTGTTGACCTTGTTCCTTTAGGGGTTAGAACAACACTTTTAGGGACTTAGGAGCCCTTGGTTTATGGACATTTCATGCTTGGAGTTGTATGGCACAAAAATGTCTATAACAGTTGCCCCCTAAAGTATGAGGCCGTTAACCTTTTGGTGTCGGGTGAAATGCTTTATTATGAGGATCCAAAGTTCTTTCAATGCTGGGAGGAGACCTGTAATAAGATACAATACAATACATTATCTTCATACTGTTTTCATGATCTAGCTGAGGCAGGCATTCCCATGCTCAACTTTATAAATTCATTTTCATGTACATAGGACAGACAATCGTCTGAGTGTAGACTGATGATTCTGATAGAGCCATCATCCTTTTGGTAGGATGATTATCTGTGCTGCAATGCTGTACATTTGATGTCTTTATTTCCCTGAATATATATCGCAGCCCGGATGGATGAAACTAGATCCGGGGTCTTCAATCTCGTCCGATCTTTACTCGAAGTACAAGTCGATCCATGTGAGAAATGTTTTGAAGTCGAACATGGAAAGACATCACTTGATTACCAGTCAATGATGTAAAATGTTAACAAGCGCGAGAGGAATCACCGATAATGATAATGATCCTCAAGGTACTGCAGTACAATCCACGTGGTGTGAATAAAGGACTTGACGTCGAACACCACACAAATTCTTTCGGTCGAAGGTCATTGATGTAAACCTGTCGCCGGAAGTGAGAAACTTTCCATTGAGGCATGCAAGCTTCAAAGTACTGAATGGGGTGTTCCTAGATCAACTTCTTGGATAATGAGCTGATGTCGACAAGAAGTGATCCGTCACAGGAGGGCCTTAATGAATCCCACATCAATGACATGGAACGGAGCAAATGATTTTGATGGAGGTGAAAACGATCTGATGATATAATGTTCAGGGTGGCGGTCATGAAAGAATGGAGTATAATGTATGGTAGTGGGTGAGACACAGGTGACTTCTCTGGATGACTTCTCTTGAACATATCGGCGACACTGATGTGATGGATTGGTAGCATTAACCCCAAATGTGGATGGTATGGCGTGACCATGGTGATGTGACCGGTGAATGAAACAACCCAACCCGACTCAGACACGGAGTGGAAGTGTCATGTTCAAGAGCGACTTGCTACCAATAAAGATTCTTTGAGTTTTCTTCCCAATTTTTCCCCGGTCATTGCTGACCAGTACCTCTTTATTTTTGTCAAGCTTGAGGAGGATAACATATGCTTGTTCTATAATTTTCCCTTTGGGCAAACCCATCGCTATGTTTTAACGAGCCTAGCGATAGTGAAACTCGTTCTCGTCTAAAGAAAAGTTTGTCGCTATTAATCTTTTTAACGAGTTTAACGACAAAGATAACTCGGTCCTTTTCAATTTTAGAGAGTCTGAAAAGGAACGTAAAGGTAACTCCAAAATTCCTTTTTCGTCATCTAATCCCTTAAGTCCGAAAAAGTATAAAACAATACAGAAGGGATGAATTTTCGATAGTTTTAACGAGCCGAACAAAACAAGCGGTCAATCTTTTTGTGCAATAATCCCTCAGGTCCAAAAAGATTAAAATCTAGATGAGGGATAGCACTTCCTGTCCCTTTAACGAGCTGGAAGGCCAAGGACTCGGCAATCTTTTCATATTTTACGAGTCAGTTGAAAAGAGCTTAAAGGAGACTCGTCTTTTGAGGAACGAGTGATAAAATGGGTAGCAGCTGATTCCAGGTAAGGTTTGGAATTTTCCAATCACGGCAGTGTCACAAGGATGGCTAATGAAATCACTCTTCGCAGTTGTTCCTCAAAATGGGTAAACAATCAAATGGAGGTGAATGATCGGCCAATGAAAAAGTGGAGGTGACGGTGCAAACACGACCAAGGCTTTAATGGCTGAAGTACTACATTCACGGTGGTTATTTACCGGGGAATAGTTCATTTTTTAACGAGCTTAAACGCGGGTGGAAACATTTGCTCATTTCTTATGTTTATTTTTTAACGAGCTTGAACTATGTGCTAAAACTGCTCGATGCGGGTTTATTTTTTAACGAGCTTGAACCTTGCGGTAACACTACTCGATTAATCCAGTCGTATGATAAGAATGTCTCATATAAAAACGGTAACTTTTAGAGTTTTGCCCCACATCCTTTCTTTATGCAAGTTAGGAAACGACCAATCCTACGGGTTTAAAGGGTTAGAGGTCCTAAAAATTTAAAAAAATAAATAGTCGATGTTCGCTTGCATTCCAAAAGGTTTGCATGCCCCCAGGTATAAAACAGAGTTTCAAGGTTACCCCTTCTTTAGTCCGTTAAAACATTTGTTTTACCGAGAGAGGCCTACCTCTTACAGGTTACCCAAAGATTGTTCTATTCACAACGAAAACAAAACACTTCTTCGGCGATGTCTACCGAGATAAACAAAGGTGAGCGGCGGTGCTCGCCCGCTCACATAACTTTGACAAGAGAATCTTGTTCCAGTCCAACTCCCCCTTCCAATCACGGATGGGAGTACGGAGGTCATATTCTCTCGCGGAAACCTACCTTATACCCGAAGTTTTCCTGCTGAAGCAGACCAGGATGCATGCCCCTTGGGTTTCAGTCATATCCCTCCGAATCACTAGCGCTCATCGGGAGGACGAACTGGAGATTGAGACATTTCTTGCGTGAAAAGACCATTCAGGGATGGTATATGACTATTTTCTCTGTATGATCCGGGAAATGGAAGCTGGTCCACGAGCTTGAGCACTCTTCCTTCGTGCGGAAAACACATTACTCTAAAGAGTGAGGAGACAATTGCTCCCATGCAATAAATATAGTCTCATCCAAGGAGTAGATTGTAATCCAGGGGTCCTTGAACTACCATTACGTTCATGTGAATTGTTTTCCTTCTCAATGTTATGGGCACATCGGGAAGGATCCCTAACGGTCGATTGGTTCCTTTATCAAAGCTTGTCAGATTTCTCATCTCAGGCAAAAGCGATGGCGAACCAAGCGCTTTCCAAGCAGTTGAGGAAAGGATACTCACAGAAGCCCCCTCATCTATGATGGTACCAGCCATAACCATTCTATATATTTGAACGATAATTCAGAATGGTACGCTAGCTGGTAAACGGGGTCTGCCTAGTTGATTCCAGTCGAAGGAGACAACTAGGTTGCTTGGAGGTGGGACCGAATAGACGGCCGGGTACGGCTCTGACGAACTTCCTTCCTGCAGTAAAGGAACGGGTAAATTGCCCCCATGTTCGTCGGAGTCTGTGTTTATGAAGAGAATTTGGACGGTGTCATCCTTGTTCTCTTCAGTGACTGTATCATCTGAAGATGGAACTTCTGAAGGCAAAACCGGGTCAACTGCCGCCTCGACCTTTTGACTTTCGTCTGGTGTGGATTCAGATGGTTCATCTTCAATGACAGATGCTTCGGCCGACCACCTGAGCAGGTCAGCCGGATTTTCAACTAGTGACGGACTCGACAAGAGTTTTTTATATCCATGAGGAAGTCGTAACCATGATACCAGACGATCATCCAAAACTCTTTTAGCTTCGTCTAAGAAGGGACAACGGTGGACGGCATGATCGCCTTCGCACAGTTTACAAGGGAATCTATATTTCCCTTTTTGTCCTGGGGCTTCACTTTCACTAGTTGACGACGTGCTTTCAACATGATCAATAGAGGTTGACGACACCGGGTTGTGCAAACGAGGAGACCAGTCCCTTAAGATCCGAGGGATGCAAGGGAAATCTCTGTGAAAGTGGTCTCCTTTGCAAATGACACATGGCGATTTAGGCCTGGTCGGTGCAGTGTGTGGATTTTCGTTAGACGACACTCGTTTGCCCCCGTTCGCTTTTGGCTCCTTCTTCTTCTTCTCTTTCTTCTTCTTTTCCTTCTTCTCCTTAGGAACTTGAATTTTGGCTTTACCAGCCCCATCAAGCGAAGAGGAAGGAGGAGAGGAAGAATTAGAGGAAGTAGAAGGTTGGTGGGCTACTCTGGACTCGTCTAATTGCTGATTCGATTGTTCAGGAATAGTGGTGTTCTGAATGACAGAGGTCGAGAAGAGCCATACAGGCAAACCAATTGTCAGTCCTGGAAGCGACAATGTGGCCATATGGGGTGCACCAACATCTCCCCAAGAGGAGAGGGGACTAGGATTTCCTCCAAGGGGAATTCCTTGGTTGGTAGACTCCATTTTCTCAACCCAAGATCAACGTAGGAAAGGGTAATGAATATTCCGTTTAAAAAAAATTTTAGACGCTTTGACACAACTTGTTTTTTCAGTTTTTAAGAGTCGAGAAAAAACAAAAGATGACTCTAGTCGCCTTTGATTTTTAATGAGCCTGAAGTGACAAGTGCTCAGATGGACCTTTTCCGTTAAGGAGTCTGAAAAGGAAAGAAAGGGACTGCACTGGAGGTCTAGGTAGAGGGAGTACCAAACCAATCGCAAAACTGTAGAATACTTTTTTACGGTACGGCAATCAACCTTCCCGAATGCTGTGTTCAGTGCATTGCGATCGATAGGGCGGCAGACACGACTTCCTATGGATAAAGGATTTAAGCCTATAGGGGTCTCCCAAAATATACTCGATGGTATGTGGGAGCACAAGTTCGTACTAGCACTTAACGTCTCAAAGTGGAGGAATCACCCAACCATCAGTGAAAACAACAGTTACCAGGTTTTACGACGCCGGAATACGTCTCTAGCCTAGACCTCTAAATGTTGTGCGTTAAGTTCCAAAGCGTTGTTAGATTCATTGAATTTATTTTAAGTTGATCTTGCTTATGAAGTTTTCCTTTTGGGTTTACCACGAGATGTAGATTTAATTCCTAAAATGCAATCTAAAGATGATAAACAAACTTTTATCTCTTTTGTGCAATGAAAATCCTAGCTACTGGGGGAAAAGAAAGACACAATCTTTTCACAAAGAGCAAAGAGCACACCGTAAATGCACTTTCCTAAATCAAGCCAAACAGACTGTCTATATGCAAATTCACATGCATGTGTTTGTTTTCGACTTTCTTAGTATTGATGCTAAAAAGAAAGTTGATGTACAAATCTGAATTTCTTTTCAAGCGACAAATATAAACAAGCTCTTTTTCGAAATCAAAAACAGAGATGATTACGACACCTTGCGATTTTGAAATGAACACTTGTTCTTGACACTAGAAAATCACAAATTCAGACCAAAGGAAATAGTAACAATATAATCTACCATCAATCAGCAATCAAACTTTCTCCTATGATCGAAATCGACACTTGCGACAGATTCAAATCAAAGGACGACAGTACGACTATTCTACTTTTGCAATGGAAAACTGTAAACGAATCAACAAACACACAAAAACATCTACAGTTCTTTTGTACAAAGGAGGCGGAATAACAGCAAGGAAAAGGGGTTTTAAACAGACATATACTGATCACAGGCAGCAAAATTCAGAGATAGAACTGGAAAGAATGAAGCACAAGAACCACAGCTGCACAGGGCTAGTCTGATCAGCACAGCTGTAACACAGAGAATCTGAAATGCAGCTCAGGTTGCCCTTTCGGGAAGTGCGCTGAAATTCAGGATCTCTTAACAGTACCTGCGCTGGGCCAGAAACGAGAATCTGTCCGGGTTCCGGGTCACAGTTTGCAGTTCAGTCTTTGGTTTTTGGCCGAGTAAAAGCAATCAATAATTCAACAATCAGGGGTAGATCTAAGGAGGATCTAAGAGCTATCACAAGGGCAATCATATAGTTTGTGAATCAGTTGTTCAAATCATAAACATATCCAGTGAATGGATTGAAGCAGCAGATGTCTACTTTTCATTTGTTATGGCAAATGCAGTTCGAATGCTACTTATAAGTTTATGAAACAAACAACAAAGAGATACACAAACAAACTAATTAGACATTCCCCAGCGGAGTCGCCATTTTGTTACAGGGAAAAGTGTCTATTTAGAACTACTCTATCCCACTAAGGTGTGACAGCTGCCTTAGAAACAAACAGAGAAAAAATAGTTTTGTATTTCCTTTATGAACTATAGATAGAGAGGAATAGAAAGAACCAACCTGTGTCTTGCGCTAATCCTTTGATCCAATCCCTCTCTTCTTTGACAGTCTCCAGCTACCTGCTCCCTTATTTTCCCAGCTTCACAAAGTACCTGTAAGATCACAGAATAAGAACACTATACAAAGACATGGATCTATATTCATAAACAACTTAGGATCAGATTTAAGTTAAACATACAAATGTAACAAGCGTCAATGATACAAAAGCATGGAGGAAAAACTCAAATAGTTTTTATTGATAAACAAGAAAAGATCCAGGAGGAGTTACAACCGGTGGTTCCTGACCCAGCATCAACCTCCCAGCAAAGAAGCCCCTCTTCACCTCAAACAAAGCATAGATCACCCAATACTCTGATGTTTGTCTCAAAAAACCAACAACAATTCCTTACAATAGGCAAAATTCCAGCCTCTAGATCTCTGAGATGAGGGATCCATATATAGATATGTGTAAGGAGGATGAGTCAGCTTGTGATTTGATTAGTGTCTTCTCTCTGTCAGTTCTTGCTTCCACTTGGAGACTGAAGGCCTCTTACTCATCCATGGTCAAACTCAGTGAGGCAAGTGTCTCAGGAGAAGATTCTGGAAGCTTCCATTGTCTCTCCACCTTGTGGAATGACACTGCCATTTGTCATTTCTCACCCATCACACCCCACAGAAGGGACTTTTGAAATGCAACGCACCCTCACAGTGTATTTAGGTGCAATGCAACGCACCTAGCCAGTGGAGCAGCTGAAATGATCCTGTTTTGACTTATTCTGAGCAGTTTCTGGTGGAGAACTTCTGGGAGAAGCTGTAATCTGTTGACCTTGTTCCTTTAGGGGTTAGAAAAACACTTTTAGGGACTTAGGAGCCCTTGGTTTATGGACATGTCATGCTTGGAGTTGTAGGGCACAAAAATGTCTATAACACTATCTTAGAGCGAGTTCATACTGATTTGTGTGGACCATTCCTGACAGCATCCACAGTGAAGCAAAGGTATTATGTGATTTTCATTAATGACTATTCTCGTAAATGTTGGATTTATTTCATGCAGAAGAAGGACCAAACTTTCACAAAGTTTTGTGAGTTCAAAGCTTTGGTTGAGAAAGAGTCAGGGAAGAAGATCAAGGCCTTGAGAAGTGACAATGGTGGAGAATATGTCTCTCAAGAGTTTAAGGACTTCTGTGCAGTGGAAGGAATTAAATGAGAGTTGACGGCACCTCATAACCCACAACAGAATGGGGTGGTTGAGAGGAAGAACCGAATTGTTGTAGGGGCAACAGGGGAAATGCTACATGACCAAGGCCTACCACTTCACTTGTGGGCTGAGGCATGCAACACAACGATCTATTTGTAGAATAGAAGCCCGCATCACATACTTGGGATGAAGACACCAGAGGAAGCTTTCTTTGGTAAAGGACCAGATGTGGGTCACTTCAGGATCTTCGGCTCATCGGTATATTGCCATGTGGCAAAGGATGCATGGAAGAAGCTTGAGCCAACAGTCGAGTTGGATATAATTGTGGTGTACACTCATACACCTCACGACTATCGGGTGTACTTTCCTGCCAGTCGGAGGACAGTGGTTTGCAAAGATCTCAAGTTTGATGAGAAGAAGGCCATGCGAGTTTCCCTTGACAGGGAGTTCCAACTACAGGTTGTGGATGCACTGTTGGTTCCTAAGGAGGAGGAGCCTCAGATTGATGTGGAGCAGCTGCATGCAGAGGTTACAGGAGTGGAAACATCCACTCAAGAAGAGTCTTCCAGAGATGGACGGAAGTGCACAAGAGAAGTTGACAGATTGTTGGAGGATGCGAGAGAGAATGTGGGAGCACCATCTTCTCAGTGCAGACAAAAGAGGTCACCTGAGAGGTACACTAGATACATGGTCCTTGCTTGGGAATGTGTTGAGGCCGAGCCATCTAACTTTGAGGAAGTAGTTTAGCAGCCGATTTGGGTTGATTCTATGGTGGAGGAGTATGACTTCATAGTTTGTAATAGTGTTTGGGACGTGGTTCCGAGACTAGAGAACAAGTCAGTTGTGAGTTCCCGTTGGCTTTACAAGGTAAAGCAAGCTGCTGATGGTAGTATGGAGAAGCATAAGGCAATATTTGTTGCCCATGGATTTTCACAGGTCGAGAGGATCATGTTGCTACAATATATTTCGATAGAGGAGCAAGATGCTAACATTTTGACAAAGGCATAGTCAAAGTGTAAATTTGAGTTCCATAGAGACAGGATTGGGGTGGCAGATAATCCCTTTCTTGTTGATAGGGAGTGTTGAAATATGGAAACAAGAGTATTCCAATTTAATTCGTCCTTGAATTAAATTGTGAATTAAAATCGAATTTAGTCTTAACAACTACTTGGAAATAATTAATTAATTTATTTTAAATTAATTAGTTGGACAAATTCAAGTTAGAAGTCTTTTTGAATTCATGCAAGAGTTATCCTTTAAATTAAGGAGATAACGTTGAGTTGTAATTAGTTAACTTAGTTTACTGAGTTAAGTCCAGTTAAATTAGTTCCAAACTATCTGAGGAACTAATAGTGAGTTAACAATCAGTTGATGCATTAATGCACTCAACTACTGCTACTCCAGTTAACTGAAGATTCCCTCATCAGAAACTCATGCATGTCTATTCTGAGAAAGACCCAATTGAGATTAATCTTAAAGGACAGTGTACTATTAATTGCATGTGTTTTCTCAAGGAGAAAACTCATGCATGTAGTCAAGGATTCATCCTTAAGGGTTGCGTAGTTTTGAAGGCTGTTATTCCACTTGGTAATAGGCTAATCATCCGCAAGGAACAACAGAAGGAAATAGGAGCTTGGAGAGCATAGAGGAAGGCTAGAGAGAAGCCAAGATTGCCTGTGAGCATCTGTGAGGATTTTACTAAGAGCTGGCTAGCTGTGAGAGCTGAGGCTTTGTATAATTCCTATGTATTTCCACCATGTATGATAATACAATAGTGTGGGGCTTTTAGCTGAGGCTTTACCCAAAATATTTTCATGTGTATTGTGCCATTGATTCTTCTTCTTCTGGTTATATTGTTCAACTCAATCTTTAAGCTTCTGCAAATTGATAGTGGAAGTAGGTTATAATATTTTGCTTTGATTTATATTGCATTATCGGGTTAACCTATCACAGATTTTCTACATGGTATCAGAGCTGTGAACAGTATACTGAGAAGAGAATTCGAAGTTTGAAATTTGTGGTTGCAGGTGCAAATTGAATTCATATCATACTTCAAGGTTGGACAATGGTGTTCTATGGCTTGAGACTCGAGTATGCCTTGGAAGGTAGCTCGAATTACATAGCATGGAAATATATAATGGAGGCTGTATTAGAAGACAATGGCTTGAAGGAATTCATTGATCAAGAAATCCCAAAGCCAGCTTTAACTAATGCACAAGAGTTGGCTGAGTGGAAGAAGTGTGTGGCGAAGGTGAGATGGATCATCCTTGAGGGAGTTCAAGACCATATTGTCTCGAGTCTCCATGGGAAGGATACTCCATTTTCAATGTGGAAGACATTGAAGGACCTCTACTAGAATAGTAACGACTAGAGGAAATTGGTGCTCAAGGATAAGCTTTGAAGAATCAAGATGGACAAGGGTGATACTATTTCCACATATCTAAACAAGCTAACCACCTATAGAGGTGAGCTTAGCAGTGTGGGAATAACTAGTGTCAATGATGATATGGTGAACCTCACTCTTCTTGGCCTTCCAAAGAGTTGGAATAGCTACCAGGATCTGTGAATGTAAGGGAGAAACTATCGGATTGGGAACGACTGTGGTCGGATCTTATGCAGGAGGAGATCAGGAGGAGCACACCAGATGGTTCTTCATCCAAGAATGATGATGAAGAAAATCTGGCCTTAGCAAGTAAGGCAAGGAAAGAGAAGGGGAAGACTTCCCATTTCAAATCGAATTCTTCTCATGGAGGGAAGAAGGGTGACATGTCTAAAGTAAGATGCTTTAATTGTCACAAGATGGGACATTATACGACTAATTTCCCATTGAAGAAGTCCTAGAAGGGATGCTCGGAAGGATCAGAAGGTGAGGCATTAGACTCTCAGTTCGAAATGGACTTTACGCTAATCGCATGCATGGTGTCATCGATGATGGGTTGTGTTTGGTATCTTAATAGTGGAGCCTCATTCCACATGACCGGTGATAAAACTTTATTCAGTGCCTTAGAGGAGAAAGACCTCAAGATGTGCATAAAGATGGCTGATGATGGAAGGTATAGTGTTTCAGGAGTGGGCACAGTTGCTTTTCAAAGGGAGCATGGAGCTCCTCTCACCTTGACAAATGTGATGTATGTGCCTGGACTGAAGAAGAACTTGGTATCGGTCACGATGTTCGAGGAAAAAGGCTACGATTTTGTCTTCAGTAAAGGAAAGGCGTTCCTAAGACACATAGCCATGGGTCAGAACAAGAGGATAGGGATTCGAGTGAAGAATTTCTATAAACTAGAGGTAGATGATTGTGCAGCATTGAGTACGAAAGCAGAATTGGTGCTGAGCCAAGACATTGGCGAGTTGTGGCACAGGTGGTTGGGCTATTTGCATCATGGGGCTTTGAAGATAATGCAATAGATATCTACAAGACTTCCCAAAGGTAAACTTGAGCAAGTTGACACATGCAAAGGTTGTACCTTGGGAAAGTACACCAAGTATTCCTTTCATGATCAAGATAGTTGAGTAGAGGCTATCTTAGAGTGAGTTCATACTAATTTGTGTGGACCATTCTCGATGAAATCCATAGTGAAGCAAAGGTATTATGTGATTTTCATTAATGACTATTCTTGTAAATGCTAGATTTATTTTATGCAGAAGAAGGACCAAACTTTCACAAAGTTTTGTGAGTTCAAAGCTTTGGTCGAGAAAGAGTGAGGGAATAAGATCAAGGCCTTGAGAAGCGACAACGGTGGAGAATATGTCTCTCAAGAGTTTAAGGACTCCTGTGCAGTAGAAGGAATTAAACGAGAGTTGACGACACCTCGTAACCCACAGCAGAATGGGTGGTTGAGAGGAAGAACAGAACCATTGTAGGGGTAGCACGGGCAATGCTGCATGAACAAGGCCTACCACTTCACTTGTGGGTTGAGGCATGCAACACAACGATCTATTTTCAGAATAGAAGCCCACATCGCATACTTGGGATGAAGACACCAAAGGAAGCTTTCTCTGATAAGAGACTAGATATGGGTCACTTCAAGATCTTTGGCTCATCGGTATATTTCCATGTGACAAAGGATGCATGGAAGAAGCTTGAGCCAACAAAAAATTTGGAGATATTTGTGGTGTACATTGATACACCTCACAACTATCAGGTGTACTGGCCTACTAGTCGGAGGATAGTGGTTCGTAGATATCTCAAGTTTGATGAGCAGAAGGCCTCACGCGTTTCCCTTGAGAGGGAGCTCCAACTACAGGCTGTGGAGGAATTGTTGGTTCCTAAGGAGGAGGAGCTTTAGACTGATGCAGAGCAACCACATGCAGAGGTTCCAACAGTGGAGACATCCACTCAAGTAGGGTCTTCCAGAGATGGATGGAAGCGCACAAGAGAAGCTGACAGATTGTTGGAAGATGTGAGAGAGAATGTGGGAGCACCATCTTCTCAACATAGATAGAGGAAGTCACCTGAGAGGTACACTAGATACATGGCCCTTGCTTGGGAATGTGTTGAGACTGATCCATCTTCCTTTAAGGAAGCAGTGCAACAACCGACTTGGGTTGATGCTGTGGTGGAGGAGTATGACTCCATAGTTCGTAACAGTGCTTGGGATGTGTTTTTGAGACCAGAGAACAAGTCAGTTGTGAGTTCTTGTTGGCTTTACAAGGTAAAGCAAGCTACTGATGGTAGTGTGGAGAAGCATAAGGCAATATTTGTTTCCCGTGGCTTTTCACAGGCCAAGAGGATCATGTTGATACAGTGTATTTCGATAGAGGAGCAAGATGCTAACATTTTGACAAAGCCATTGTCAAAGTGTAAATTCGAGTTCCATAGAGACACGATCGGGGTGGCAGATAATCCCTTTCTTGTTGAGAGGGAGTGTTGAAATATGGCAACAAGAGTATTCCAATTTAATTTGCCCTTGAATTAAATTGTGAATTAAAATCAAATTTAGTCTTAACAACTACTTGGAAATAATTAATTAATTAATTTTAAATTAATTAGATGGATAAATTCAAGTTAGAAGTCTTTCTGAAGTCATGCAAGAGTTATCCCTTAAATTAAGGAGATAGGATTGAGTTATATTTGAGTTGTAATTAGTTAACTCAGTTTACTGAGTTAAGTCCCATTAAATTAGTTCCAAACCATTTGAGGAACTAATAGTGAGTTAACAGTCAGTTGATGCATTAATGCACTCAACTAGTGCTACTCCAGTTAATTGAAGATTCCCTCATCAGAAAATCATTCATGTCTATTCTCAGGAAGACCCATTTGAGATTAATGTTCAAGGATAGTGTACTATTAGTTGCATGTGTTTTCTCAAGGAGAAAACTCATTCATGCAGTCAAGGATTCATCCTTGAGGATTCTGTAGTTTTGAAGGCTAGTATTCCACTTGGTAATAGGCTAATCATCCACAAGGAAGAACGCAAGGAAATAGGAGCTTGCAGGGAATAGAGGAAGGCTGGTGATATGCCCAGATTGCCTGTGAGAATCTGTGAGGATTGTACTAAGAGTTGGCTAGCTGTGAGAGCTAAGGCTTTGTATAATTCCTATGTATTTCCACCATGTATGATAGTACAATAGTGTGGGGTTTTTAGTTGAGGCTTTCCCCAAAGTATTTTCATGTGTATTGTGCCATTGATTCTTATTCTTCTAGTTATATTGGTTAGCTCAATCTTTAAGCTTCCGCAAATTGGTAGTAGAAGTAGGTCATAGTATTCTGCTTTGATTTATATTGCATTATCGGGTTAACCTATCAGAGATTTTCGACATCCTGATCATCAAGGGAACTAATGAAGTTGATATCAAGGGCTTGATAGTTCAATTTAGCCATGAGTTTGGCTAAAACTTGGCCTCTGATGAGCTTGGTGGGCTTTATCTCTATATCATATTCCAATATTGTGGCAATCCATTTGCCTCTTTTTCCTTCAGGCCCATTTTGAGTCAAAATGTCCTTAACTACAGAGTTTGGAACATAAGCAATAATGTGAGAGTACAGAATGTATACTCTGAAATCTTTGATAGCCTTAACCAAAGCTAAAGCCTATTTTTCCATGATATTGTATTTGAGTGTGGAATATCTTAAGGATTTACTAAAGAATTCTATTGGCTGTTCATATCCTTGATTGTTCTTTTGCAGCAAGACTGCTACAATGGTGTGTTCTGAAGCAAAAGAAAAAATAATAAAATCTTTGTTAAAGTCAGGACTAATCAGGACTGGAGTCTTGGTTAAAGCTTCCTTAATAGCTTCAAAGGATTGTTTGGCCTCCAATGTCCATTTAATTGTTGAGTCCTTTCTTAGCATGTTATTTAATTCCCTAATTAATTCTGCTAGATTTGAGATGAATCTCCTAAGAAAATTAATCTTACCTAGAAATGATTGTATCTCTTTAATGTTTTGGTGATGGGAAATGGTCAAAATAGCTTCTATTATAGCAGGGTATATCCTAATCCCATCTTTAGATATGATGTGTCCTAACAACTTTCCCTCCTCTAGACTGAAAAGTGTTTTTTTAGGATTTAAAGAAATTCAAAATTTCCTGCATTTGATAAATACTCTTCTGAGGTGGTCTTAGTGTTCATTGTCAAATTTAGAGAAAACTGTGATGTCATCCTAGTATACTACTAAGAAATCATGGATTTCCTTGGCAAAAGCTATATCCATAGCTCTTTGAAATGTGACACCTGCATTCATTAATCCAAAGGGCATCTTCAAATACATGAAGGTACCCCAAGGACTAGTAAACACAATTTTGGCTTGGTCCTTAGGTTGGACTAATATCTTGTTATACCCAGAGAATCCATCTAACACTGAAATCCTAGATGATCCCACTACCCTTTGCAATATATGGTCCATTTTTGGTAAGGGGTAGTTGTCTTTTAAAGAGACCTTGTTTAAGTTTCTAAAATCTACGCAAAGTATAATTTCACCTGTCTTTTTCCTAGTTGTAACTAAGTTTGAAATCCAATCTAAGTATCTAATGGGGGCTATTATTTTGTCATCAAACATTCTTTTAACCTCTTTCTCTATGGATGGCATAAGAACTGGGTTTATCCTCCTAAGTTTCTGTTTGAAAGGTTTATGATCTTCTTTTAAAGGTATTTTGCGTTGGATTATGCTTGTGTCATAAGATTTTAAGTCTTCATAAATCCAAGAAAATACATTGTGGAACTCCTTAAACAGATTGATATATTTGACCTTTTCCTCTGGGGGTAAGGCTTT
Organism: Pinus tabuliformis; assembly: GCA_031772625.1. Lineage (NCBI taxonomy): Eukaryota > Viridiplantae > Streptophyta > Pinopsida > Pinales > Pinaceae > Pinus > Pinus tabuliformis. Next base: position 67,769,227 of record CM062806.1, on the reverse strand, counting down.
CGATATCTTAATTAGTTTTGGATTATCATTAGTTCTTATATTACACTCTTCTATGTCAGCTCTTAGAGGTTCCATCTTGGGTTTCCTATCCACATCATTAGAGTCAAACAAATTCTCTAAAGGTACTAATCCTTTAGGCAAAAAATTATTTTTCAAATTAAGAATCTTAGGATCATCATCCATTATTTCATATATCTCTACATTTTCTAAACTATCTATTTCTACTCTAGTAAATTTAGTTGGTTTAGCTACATTGAAAATATTTACATCTAAGTTGCTTTCTATATTATTGTCTATTGTACAGTCAGTATCTATCTTGCAATTCTAAAATTCACCTTCATTGTTGATGAAATTGTAGATCTAAGAGTCCTAGGAGAAAATCTGCCAATACTTGAGGTTGTCTGGTATAACAAGCCTATGCCTAACTTCTGCAGTGTACTGGTGGTTTGGTTGAAATGGCAATTTACAAGTACTAGCAAAGGTAGCCAGACTATGGGTCTGCATGTTTTGTTTTTTGGGAATGGCAACAAAGTTTGATTCTAGGAGGTCCTTGATCAAGTCTAAAACAATATCCCTATATCTACCAAGCCTAGGGTTGTTGACAGAGTATTCACCACTGATCTGTTTAATAATCAACTCTGAGTCTCCCATGATGGAAACTCTTTTGGCTCCCAATTTCCTAACCAATTGTAACCCCAGAATCAGGGCTTCATATTCGGCCATGTTATTGGTACAATTGAAGTTCAATCTGAAAGCATGTCCCTTAGCATGATTATTCTCCATATTATAGATCCACACTCCTGCACCAGCCTCTAACCTATTGACAGACCCATCAAAGTCTAAATGCCAAAGTGACTCATGGAATATGTTCTCACTGTCAGCTGTTCTGTATTTAAGGGCTTTGGCTGTGATTTCCTTTTTATCATTTTCTGTATTGTATAAGATGAAAGAGTCAATATTTGAATACATGGAGTATATGGGAAAGTTTTGTGGCTTTTCCTCATTACTGACCATGTACTTCATCAAGGTCTCCCTATATAATTTTCTTGGTTGGCCAAAAATGGATATGGTGGCATAACACATATCCAACTACAAATATCCCTGCAGTTTTTCTCCCCTTGAGCGAGATAGTAGCATTCCATATTTTGGTAGGATGTATGCAACTACAATGTCCATTAGAATGCTCTTTATTGGGCAGTAGACAAGAGTCACACATAAGTCCTTGATTAGACTAAGGCATTTCACCTAGTTGGAGTCAAAAGAAAACAAATCCTTATAAGGCTTGGTAATGTCTAAGTTTAGTCTTTCCATTATTGCCTCTTGCATCAGATTCTGGGATGCCCCTGAGTCCAACATAGCGTTATGCAAAACTTTATCATGAATCTTTAGGTTGATGCAAAAAGGAGGAACTCCACCTTGCTAATGAATACCATTGGCCTCAAGGCCAAATAATAATTCAGGCTGGTCATCATTCAAATTAATAGAATCCTCTCCCTCTCCTATGTTCAAAGTCTCAGTTATCTGTGACCTATAAGATTGATTCTTTACCAGTTCGGTCAAAGGAACTAATATCTTTAATTTAGCTATTTCATTTTTAATGTTGAAAGGGAGCTGAGGTTTGTTTGTTTGATTCAGATCTTCCTTAATGTGTGTAGTTTGAGTATCTTTATTCTGTTTCTCAGTGGTAGGCATTTCAGTTTGTGTTTCTACTATTTTGCCTTGATTTCTTTTATTTTGATTGTTTTCAATAATTGTCTCTGTTTGGGTTTCAGTGGAGGTTATATCTACAATCCTAAGGGTTGAAGTCTCTGGTGTTCTCCCAGGGAGAATCTGCGACAATTTTTTAACTGGAGCTTCTTTTATTATCTTAGTCTGGGTTTGGATGGATCTTTTAATGGGAGTCTCATTATTCTTCTTACTTCTCAAGCTATATTGTTTATGTACCTCATATATAGCTGACTCATATCCCTATTTAAAATCAAAAGATTCACCAGATTCTAACTGCAATTGTTGAAGCATATACAACTCTTATTCTTCTTGAGTAAGAAAAATAGTGTCTTCCTCTGTGGTTTCCAGTAAGTTAATCTGGGTATCATCCTCTGCTTCTTGGTTCTGTGAATCCTCAACATAGTTTTCTTGGAAGGGGGGCCTAATCTGTTGGTTTGGTGTAGCATTTTTTGCAGCATTAGGGTTCTTCCTAAAATTTGGGTTTCTTATTGGGGGTTGTTGTTGTTGATTCTCCCATTGATTTTTCCTCTCCATGTTCTCTAACCTATCCATGATTATTTCTAAACTCTTAGCTAAAACATCTATCTTTCCCTCTGAAGTCAAAGCTTCCTCTTTAAATACAACTTTATTTTCATTCCTCATTCGTGCTTTCTTAGCTAATAGGTTGGCCTCTACACTAACAGCATTGCTCTGCATTTGTTCAAGTGTTTTAGGGTTTCTTTCCCTTAGCTGGAATGCCATGTTAGCATCAAAACCTTCATGGAACTTAATTAATGCTAGGTCAGGTGGAGGCTTGATGTTGGCTGGAACTGCATTATAGATATTATTAAACCTAGTGAAATAGTCCTGGACTGACCCATTGGGAGCTCTTCTAATATTGTCATATTCAGAAAGTATTTGCAATGGGTTTTAATTTCTCTCCCATCTATCAATAAATAACCTTGGAAAATTAGCTAAGTCTGTAATATGGTTGGCAGGAAAGGCTTTGAACCATTTCTTGACATCCCTAGTTAAAGTTTGGGCAAACAATATCATTTGGACATCTACTTCATCTATTTATGCAATTCAAAAAAATCAGACATCTTGTTTACATATTGTTGGGCAGTGTAATGACCAGTAGCATCAAACAGGAAAATATTACTCTGATAATTTGCAGGCATGGGATGGAGTTGGGCAGGCAGAACAAGAGGGGCATATCAGTTTTCCATTGCTGTAATTCTAGTTTGACTAGGGGTTAAAGTTGTGGTGGTTGAAGAAGGGCTTGAAATTGAGGGAGGTGAAGTAGATGATGATGATGATGATGATGATCGATTAATAAGTGGTTTAGGTGATTGGATTGTGGTAGATACAATTGATGAAGTTGTGGTAAAGGAAGGTGTATTTATAGTGAGTGAAGACTGTGCAGAAATTTGAGAGGTAGCAACAGTAAGGGAAGCTAGCTCAACAGATTGCTGAAGGTAAGCACTATCTATATTTCTAATCAACGTAGAGGTCAAGGCTTCTAACTTGTCAAAAGCATCCAAGACAAATTTATCTAAATCTAGATGGATAACCCTTTTTGATTCGATGAGTTGAGTAAAATCAGGGTCTAAAACTGTTTCATGGATATCATTCTCAGATTTGGTTCTAAATAGTGAGAGGTCAAATGACAAATCAAAAGGGATTTCCTCTAAAGTTGACAACTCCTTAGGAAGTGAGTTGGCTTTGTCTAGCTAGCTACTACTTGCATGAATTTCTTCGTTTTTTGGTTTCCTTAGAATTCTGTTTGGGTCATCCACTATAGTTGCAGGGTTTGGATCTAGGTTTTCCCTGGTATAGTGAATATTCTTAGGAGCTAGAATTTTATGTTTTTAAAACAGTTTTTATGATTTTTTTTGAAAAGTTACATTGGATAATGACCTTAAGGGGCTCAATATTTAATTTAAGGTTTCCTTAAATTTTTATGAGACCGAGGATTGAAGTCCCCAGTATGGTTGCTAGAAATGTGATCAATCTGATAATTCCCTTCAAGTAAAAAGAAAGAAAAACCAAAGGTAACCACAAACCACTTTTGGAGATCAGGACCTAGCCTTCCTGGTTCTCAGAGAGGGCTCTCTCTTTAAAATTTAACTTTGTTTTAGTTAAGATGTTCTTAGGCTAGTTATGATTGTTTAAGGGGTTTTTCATTTGTATTTCAGATTGGCTGGTGGGATCACTTAGACAGATGGATAGAATGATGTCTTTTAGACCATTGGGCTATGGAGTCGAACAATAAGGAAGCAAAACTGGGTTAAATCACTAAAGGGAATGTTCAAAGGGCAAGATAGCATATCGTTTTCCAGATTTTTGACACAGAGGGGTGAAATGGTTTCACTAGGGGTGAGAGAGAAATTAAGGGTTCCCAAACTAAATAATGAATGATGAATGAAGGGATAATCGAGATCAAAGGGCAATTGAGAATCTCTTAACCTCGATATTCAAGAAATCAATCTAAACCAAAGAGCAATTAAGAATTCCTTAACTTAGATATCAACAGAAAACATTTAAATGTATAACTATTAAGACAGAGTGTAATTAAACAAGTTCTGAAGTATTATTCCAGTTATAACATTTAGATTTAGAAAAACATTAAATATTATGAATAAATTCATAAAAATAACAATAACACATGAGAATACTTGTCTGAAGTTCGATCAACACATGAATCCTTTGAAATATCTGATCTTTATTTATCAATCCAGCTAGCTGGCTCAACAAATGATACAATAACCCTCTGGGTTTTCTGATCAAAAAGTCTATAGAAATGTCTAGTAGAATCCACACTACATACTTTGAATTGTGAAGTATTTATACAAAATTATTTACAAAATATCCCAAACTGACTTGGGATTTATTTTAGGGAAAAAATATCTAATTCTAAAAAGGTAATGCCACCTTTCTAACTGATTGCTTTCTGGCACTATTATATCTAATTTCCTTTTATATTTAGCTGATTGATATTTTAGCTGTCATCTAATGCTCTTCGACTTATCTTCTTTCACTAATACTCTTTGAATCTGATACTCTTTGACTGGGACAGCTGCCCATTTACTTTCACCATTCTCTTTTTACCAAACTATGTTAATTTTTGAACTTACTTTGAATTAAAGTAAGTCAGTTAGCTACTCCCATCTCTCTTCAGTTGGTAGCTAAATGTTCTTCAACTTCCTGAAGACCTCATCAACCTCTGTGTATTTAAAAAAATTAGGCTTATTTACAAACATGTTTTTTACCTCATGCTGTAGGTAAAACAAGTTCTCCAAAGCTTGGTAAAGAACTTTACCAGAGGGAATCCCTTGTATTGTTGTGTTGTGGATGGTTGCATTGTTGACTTGAGTTTTAGCCACTTCCTTGAGCTTTCTGTTGCAATCCTCTTGTCTCATTAATTTTTCATTAATTACCAAACGACTTGGTAAACCTTTCTACATCAAAGTGTCAAATTTGAATTTATATCTATCAATAGAAAGCTGCATAGTCTCACACTTGTCTTCCAAGTTGTGCATCAAATTCCTTTTAGTAAGGACTCTTCCTACTTCTAGGTTTTTCCCTGTCTTGTCACTAATATCCAATTCTTCCAGTTCATATTTGTTTATGGAATTCAAAAAGTCGATGATCCTGGTTGCCTCTTCTAGCATCCCTTCCAGTTCTGTTTTAACCTTTTGAATTGCCTATGTGGCCTCTTTAACCAAATCAATCTGGTAAAAAATTACCTGAATGGATGGAAAAATATCATTTACAAAGTAAATGATATTGGCCCAGAGTTCTTCTTTTGCCTATCCCAATGTCTCACCTAGAGTCATTTCCTTCTCTAGATTATTTATCCTCTCAGTTAATCTTGCTACCTTGTGTTGTTCCTCCTTATTCATAATTTGGGCAAGTTTACAGTCTGTCTCCAAACTGTTTAATTTCTCTTCCAGTTTCCTGATTTCTATAGCTTTGAGGGACAACTCTTCCATGGCTTTATCCAACCTATTAGGTTCTTCACCTGTAGAATCCACTGCGGTCGACCTTGTTGCTGAAGTAGATGGTGATGTTGTAGGCAATGCAGTGCCCAATGGAGTTGTAGGAGCCAATTTCTCAACCAATGTTGATGGTACTATTATGGTGACAATTGGGATGACCGTGACTACATTTTCCTGGAGGTTGGCCTACTTGGTCAACATGTCCATTTCTTTTTCCATTTCTTTCAGCTGGGTGTTCAACTGCAACACCAAGTCAAGCATTTCCTCCTGGGCAGTTTGGCTCTCTAGGACTTGTTTTGTTTGAGGGTGCTGTGATTGATGTAATTTGAGTTGGTTTTTCAGGACTACAATGCCTTCATTCATCTTTTTTATCAACTGCTTAGTAACCTTTATGTCCTTTGGGTCATGGCCCAGCTCAATGATCAGGTCTTCTAATGTTTTGATCCTTGTGTCTTTAGCACTGGAGGAGGCCTTTTCGAGTTTAAACTGTGCAATAGTATTATTTAAGGACTCCTGTAATCTGTATGCATCCATGGCCTTACCAGTCAAGGTGGAGTATATCATTTCTTGAGCTTGTTTGTGAAACTCTATTTGGTCCACGGGATGGATGTCCTTTGCCAATACTTCAAATGTGGCCTTCTTATAATCTGCTGCAGACTTGGGTTGTGGCACTATTGGATGCATATATGACATTTTCATCTTTCCCTCCTCAATATAAAATGCAGACATTAGTCTGCTCTAGTTAGGAGCTGAATGTTTGAAATACTGAGCATATGTCTTAGCTTTCAATGTTTCATTTCTCATTTTAATCTCCTTATATCTATCCTTAATGGTTTTTTCCTTGTCAGCTGGTCTAGCTAAAGAAGAAACCTTTGTTGACTTCTGCCTTTCTATCAACTGTGTGTTAGAGGTGGTGGGTTCATTTGTTTCCTTTGCCTCTTTCCATTTCTTACTTGTTGTATCTGGCTGTGATTCTGACTATGGTTCTAACTGTGATTCTGACTCTGTTCCTTCTTCCTCACTTTATTCTTCCTATTCAGATACAAGATTTAGTTTTCTCCTTTTCCTTCGGTTTTCTTGCTCATCCACTATTTCCATCTAGGAATTAGAAGCATCTTCTTTGATTTTATGGTTTTTCTCCTTATTCAGGGGTGTTTTCAATGCAGAGGGAGCATCCATCCTTTGGCCTTGATATGGGACCTACAGGAACTCGCTTAGGTCATTTTGTTGCTCAATATCATACAAAGAATTTTCAACATCAACAATTGTGCTATCTTTATCTACCAAAGTGTTTTCGAACCATTCAGTTTGGTTGGCATATCTTTCAATTTCAAGCATTGAATAATGTGCATAAGGAGCTAGTTTAACCCTGGTTCTCATTTTTGTTGTTACTCCATGAGGGTCATACTACCACATAAAACGCTTGGCAAATTTCAACTCTTGTAACATACTGTCTTCCTCTATTCCAACTTGTCTATTATTGCAAATAAAGGGGCCCAATTCACTTTTGACTCTGAATTGGGCCTTCTTCTTTTTGGCCACGAAGTGGACATCATTTGAGTTGATGATTTGCCTGAAATACTCCAAGGCAAAAATTCTTAAGGGAAGATACTTTGGCAATTTATATGGAGCCAGTTGGAAGCCATAGAATCTGATATCTGTGTGATTCTGGTACAAGTACCAGTCTCCTATCTTACTATTTTTAGCTAGCTGAAGTACCCTTTTGATCTGAGGACTAATCCTAGGTTGCATAGCTCCTGTCAGCATATTCATCACTTGGTGGGCAAAGGAATCTATGAAGTCCTTATAATCAGAAATAGTGGAATATTTCTGGACAATAGGTGTCCAATAGATTACAGACCTCTCTTTTCCTCTACTCTCACCTTTTATGACATTCATGGGGAATTTATCAGTTTGGTGGTAAAAAAACAAATAATACAATACTGCAGAGGACTTAAACACCCTTTCAATGGGAAATATGATGAGTTGTTCATGAATTTTGTCTGCAATGAACTAAGCATAGTCAAACTTGATGGCAGAAGGTTTACCAGAGGTAAAGAGGGACATGAATGCAAAAGTTACTTCATCTACATGTTCATCTATCCTGTATCCATGGATGGAAGATATCATGGTGATAATATCCCTGGAAGTTTGTGAAAATATGGGTGCTATGTATGGAGGAGTGAAACTTGGTGTATGTTCTTTTGCAACTATTAAGTCCTTTAACACTTGCTTAGATTTGCCCTCATCAATAGAATTATAGAGTTCTAGTATTCCTCCAATGGATAAAGGAGCTAAATTTGAGCTGGGTTGGACCTGTAACATCTGATTGATGGATTTTGGAGTGATAGTGAAGGGCAACTGTTGATTGGGGGCTACTACAGCTCTTTGGTTGGGGATATAATAGGTCTGACAATAGTGTATAATGTCTGGGAGACCATGGACTTTTGGGTATGAGTAGAGGGGGAGATTTGACTCCCAGAGGTGAATATCATCAGCATGGTTTAAAAATATGTCTTTGATCCAGAAGTGGAGCTTCATTCTTTCAGAGGCTGAAGATGCATATTTAATCTAAAAATCCCTATCATCCAAGGGTAGGTGATCTTGTTCAAGGTGGGGGGTTGAAATAGGCTTAACATTCAGGGAAATGTGTGTATAAATTATGTGGAAAACAAGGGTAAAAGTCGGAAATTGACTTGGAAGGGTTTGACGAGTGGTCTGGGTTTTGCAGGTTTTTTAAGGGTCTAGGTGCAAATCAGTTAATTCAGGGGTAGAAAACTTAATTTGATTTATTCAATGTTTGAATTACTTTAAATTTTATGTTAAAAAGGGGAAAATTGGTGTATTTTGCAGAATACCTGAAATCGGAGGTTGGTGTTGTGAACTTGGTCGAGGTTTTAGGTCACAGATGACAAATGTTGGCTCTGGATGAGTGCTGGAGGCAAGATGGTGATTGGTAGTTTTTTGGTGGTTGTAGATTTCAGGGGCACATGAAAGCTCAGGATTTCAATGAGAAAATGGTCGAAAGAACGTAAAAATGGCGTTTGTGGGGCTTTATTGGGTGAAAAATGGAAAAAGCGGGAAAATGGTTATGAACAGTGACTGGTATCGAGAGGGTGGTTTTGCCCCTCTTCGCACCACTTTTGGGGGCAGGGTGGTAAATTTCGGAGGGGATGCAAAATGATGCAATGGTGACACGTAGCTAAATTGGGTCTGGGCAAAACCACTTATTTCGGGTGCTATCAGGCAGTTCAATCTCAGAAATGGAATGTGTGGAAAATGGAGTGATAACCACTGGAAGATATGGATGTTAATCGGATGGCGGTCACGTGAAAATATGCACGGAGGTGGTTGGGGGAAAGGTTAAGGAGGGGCCCGCCTAATTAAACACACTTAAGCCATGTTTAATTAACTTTTAAAACAACGGATTAACTTAAATGATCCATCGGGTAGGTTTTTGCAAAGCAGAAGGGTTTTCAACTTAGGATAAGTTGATTTATGGGTTTTTAGATTAGAAAAGGGGAAACTAACTTTTCACAAAAGGGGAAAAGGGTTTTTACCCTAGGAAAAGGGATTTATGGAACATAATGATGATTTTAGCAAGGGGGAAGGGATTTTAAAGGGAATTTCTAGGGGAAAATACGGGATAATGAAGAAAGGGTATAAATGGAGAGGAAAAGGGATATCTTGAGGGATGATGGGGAAATTAATAAGAAATGAGAGGGAGAAGTTTGTGAAAGGAAGGGAAGTTAGTTAAAATCATCTTATGAGCATGCCTTTTTCATTGATAACTTCTCCTGCACACTTGAAACACATAGTTAAGCATGATAGTAGTGCTTATGCTCCAAATGACTTGTATTTCTGCAACCTTTCTTTACTTACCCTTTTACATACCCTAACATTTTTTCTTCACTTTGGTGTGTGAATTTAAGCTGGCAAACCCTTTTCTTTCCTTTTCTTTTATAAAAAAAAACTATCTACTTCTAACCTTATATCTTCCAAGGGCTCAGATTGAACTGATGAGCTCCTTTTATTTTCTCTACCTATCTAATGATCTGCCAAGATTAAATTGTTTGGTCAGATTTTATTTTCTAACTATAAACATAAAATTCAAAGCATGAAGTAGTCAAGATTAAGCAGTTTGACTATCATGGGTTGTGGCATGTATGACAAGATGCACACAACCATTATTTAAGATAGTAAAGTAAAAAGTAGTGGCACTTGGACTTGCACACTTTCATGATTTGTTTTTGTTTGGGGTTCATATTTTTTCATATTTTTTGTATTTTTTTATCTTTTCTTATTTTTCTTGTCCTTTGATATTTCTTTTAGGACATACCCTCTTTACGTTTTTTAATTTTAATATGGAAAACATTTGCATAAAGCAAAGGTATGTACAATATTACAAGAGTTAACCTCAACCAATTCAAAATTATGAATCCTATCAATATAGGACTTTAACAGGGGGGAATATGTAATACCCCTTAGTGAATAAGTAAATATTTTAATTTACTACTACAAGTAACTTGGAAGATTGTGGGCTAATGGATGGCGTGATGTAATGTTAGACCTGAATGTTTATTTTAATTAAATTAACAAGATTAGTTATGGTCAACCTAGGAATTACGGGAAGGTGGAAATGCTAAATGAGGATTTCACCTATCAGACAGTTAATGGACAGTTAATCCTCTCCCTAGATATAAATATCTTAGTTGGGAAAAGAGAGCCAAGAGGGTATAGAGGAACCTGAGGCAAACAAGAAAGAGGAGAAGATAAATTGTTACCTTGAACAGGACGTTGTTAAGGTGAGGCAAGATGCTACCAGTTGGGGCATTCTTGAGCTGGATTGTAGGCCAGTGGAAATCCTAAGAAAGACTTTTTAGTTTGTAAGTTCCCGGCTAGACTTGTGTGGTATTGATGCTTGAGAACATACCTTGCTAGGTCTTTTTCCAAGAAAAAAAATCTTCCAAAGGAGAAATTGGCTCGAGGGGAGCTCTGGTGGGATACCGTGCTCAATGATTGGGAGTAGAATTCTCCCTTTCCTAGTGATTTCCTATGGAAACCTATCTGAACTTGGACAGATAAGTATCTATGTAAATTTTCTACAGGTTATGTCTTCCTATGAATTATTTTTTTTACTGGTGAATTGTTTGTGTAACTGTTTTCTGTAAATTATCTCTGTGAATTGATTATGTAACTAGTTGCAGTGAATTACCTCTATGGAAAAACCAGAGGCCTGGTTGATAGAAGGAAACAAGGTGAACAATGGTCTTAAAAGGGGTTTCATAATGGTCTGAGTGTAAACTAGAGTAACCCCTTGCCAAACAGAAACAAATAAGTAAAGTTCATTTTTTGAGAAACTATTATTCTTGTATGATTGTATAAAGGGTGAAGTATTAGAAATAATGTTTACAAGGGATAAATACTGAGGAACTTGATATTCGCTTATGTATGTGTATAGAAATAGAACCTAAGCCTAAGGGTTAGTTCCAGGCCAGAGCCGACTTGGGCCAGCTATCTTGGAACAATCCCTAAATTATTTATGAAAGCAGACAATTCTTGGAAATATAACACTTTCATTTTTCGTTAAATAAGTGTTGCTAACTGTATATAATTGAAGAATGTAAATACATAAAAGAAGGGCATTGTCTATTAATAAAGAACCATACAAGGGGCAGTTTCCCCTGGCAAGGAAAAAAATAACATTATAAAAAAAAATCCATAGGGAGGTGCAAGAATTAGAGAGAAATTATAAACAATTGTAAACATGTAGGACACAAAATATATATTCAGAATACCACAAAGATACATGTTAATTTTATTTAGTAACCTACAGAAATTCAAATATAGATAATCAAGATGAATTGGGAACTATTCCTTGAGAAGAATCATGAAATTTAACGATGAAAACTGTGTGAAAACTCCATTATTAAATAAAGTAAAAGAACAGGAAGTTATATATCTAGATTAATACCAAAAAAAAGAAAGTGCCTTGTGTACAAAGAATGGGAAATAAAGCTAGTGCTAGGTAAGGGTTGTCATATTTAGTTTTTTTTCTTTGTTTTAAAATTAATAAAATAAAACAGAAATAAATTCGTGAATACCAGTATTCAAAACCTGATTTTACTTGGGAATACTTTGCAACTAAAGTTCAAATTGCATCTAGGGACTCTGAACTCAGTAAACAATCACTCGAGTAATTATACGTCATCTCATATATATTTATAAAGTATCAAGCACAATAACCGGAGGGTTGTAAGGCCATAATTCAAAACCTAAGGAAATTATACAAGAGACAGAGTTCAACCATTGAACCTGAGGAATTCTTAATCCTGTGAACTATAGGTCAAAATCACTTTAATTTTAAACCCAACACAAGGTTGTGAACTATAGGTCAAAATCACTTTAATTTTAAACCTAACACAAGGCCAGGGCCTTGGAATTAACCATAATGTGCCAAAGTACAAAAAAAGAGAACCACTTTGGGTAGAGTATGACTAGATGAAACCCTCGGTAGGGTTTGGTATCTAATTGGGATTTGTATCATATATGGAAAATGAGTTAAAATCTGGAATCCTCGAAAGAAATTAATCAAACTGTAGGTATAAGTGCAAGGCACCAGTAATCTGTCCATACGAGAAAGGTGGGTTAGTCGGAAGTCATATAAGAAGGAAGCCCATTTTAAAGAATATTGTACTCATAGAAAGAACTAGTGGAAATAGAACTAGTGGAATTATTACCTGAATACTGTCGAAGATGACCAAGACCTATTGCGAACTCTGCCAAGTGAAATAAAAAGGAAAAATCAGTTTGCAACCTTAGAAGGGAATAATTAAAGTCACAGAACAAACCAACTTTTAGGGTTCATACCGAAAATCCTACATACTTTCCCGCCATAGCTTCCAAGGATGGATGACGAGGGAGAAATACACCAAGAACGTTCAGCAAACCCTAGGAACAAAAATGTATAAATACCATAATATGGATAAGGATATGTAAGAATGTAACAAAAATGTTTTTTAGAGGGGGAGAGGGCTTAGTCAGTACCTGGTTCCCTGAAATTCACCACAATGGTTCCATCTGCAAACCTCAAACCTCCAGGCTGTGACAATGCAAATGAACAACCAGGACTTGGGAAAAGGGAAGGGTCGTTACTCTCGTAACTTTCCAAAATTACAATCGTCGATCAAAGAATAACCCTAATTCCCCATCATTGTATGACTGCCAACGCATCATCTGCAAGGTACAACTTGGGGAGGTTGACGTGTCTATTTTGTCCGAAAGTTTTTGGTGCTTATGCTTATTCATGAAGGCATTAGCTTGAATGAATTTATTAGCAGGGTTTGGCAATTATAAATCCTCAAAAGTTCAATCCGGTTGATCTTCCGATGCACAATTACTCCATTTCAAATCCCTTCTTGGGACGAGGTTCAAGTCAAGGATGTCTCTTATATAGATCGTTATTTATCCCAGAATTTCAATGGAGGAGGATTGAAAGTCTTCACCTGGTCATTGTCTACATAATCGCTTGGACTCACTCTGTGTAGATAAAAGAAAGCTTTGTGATGAAATTTCTGCCTTCGAGAACCAAATATATGATCTGGAGACTACATTCATAAATGAAAGTAAAATTTATGGAAGGAGTTCACTTTGGCCTTGTGGAAAGCCCATCAGTCATGGAAGAGTTTTTTCAGCGTCTTCTGTCATGCCTCTGCTATAGTGCCACACCTGATGAGCTCTCAGGTGAGAGGGGTAGCGAAGCATATGTCTTGCCCTAATAGTTGTTTGGTTCCTGCTCCGAGGAGTCCCTGAAGACCTTCTAGATACCCTTCACATGCTAGCTGGAGGAGACATTTACCAACTACCTTATGAGGATATAAAGACTGTGTTTAGAAACCACTCTAGGGCAGCCCGGAAAAGAGGTAGGGGAAACCCCCTTTCAGCTAGTGCTACTTTCTCCAAGCATGAGTTTGTTAATTAGCCGGAGGACCTCAAAAGTGAGGTGAGACAGACCATTGCCTTGCAACTTGATACATTCCGAATCCAGCAAAAGAAAGAGGAAGCTGAGAGGGCTTTGGCCATCTTCTGTCCTAGGTGTACAAGGAAGCACCCTAAGAACGAGTGTCCCTTACACTCGGTAGAGGTATGCTTTGTTTGTGAGGAGGACCACCCCACAAACCAATGCCCAACCTTACCTGGGTTTAAGGCCATGTACCAAGGAACTGAGGCACCCACTGAACCTCTCTACTTCCTCAACCAAAGGAGGCCGCATGGACCTAGACCTTACCAGCAGGGGATGCAAGGGACATCCCAAGCCTATTATAGCCCCAACCAATCTGCTCCTATGCCTTCTTGGGGTCCCCCTGCTCATCCTCCCTGGTCTGTGCCTCCTCCATGGTCTTACCCACCTCAATACCATACTCAGCCCACTACTCATTCGTTTCACTCACATGTCCAGCCACAGCCTCAGTGGAATGCACCTCAACCGGGGTGGAGGCCCCAGTACAACACTCCTCCCGCCATTTTTCCTCCACCACCAGCTCAACCACAACCATTACCTCCTGCTCCTCCGAGACAACCCCAAATGCCTGCTCAACCGAACCCGAACCCCAACAACCGACAGGCCCAACAGGTATATACCAGGGAAACAACCTGCCCTACCTATGCTGTGGAGATCCAGGAGATCAACCTGCGATCCGGGAAGACTCTTTCGGATCGCCAACCTCCTCCCCTAGAGGACGAGGAAGATAAACAGGAAAGTGAACCCAAGACCACTCCACCCTTTCCTGCGAGACTAACAATAACCACACAACCCGACCCAGAGGAGAATGAGCTTCTGGGAGAACTCAAACAGTTGTGTGTGAGAATACCACTTCTCCAAGCCATCAAAGATGTACTGATATACAACAAATTGGTTAAGGAAAAGTGTTTTAGGTACCCAGGCAAGCGAAAAAGAGATGCCTCAACCATCAATGTCATAGGACAACTGTCTGATCTTATGTTGGGGCAAGTAATCTGTCCAAAGTATTTGGATCCTGGGAATCTTGTAGTTGATGTCCACATCAATGGCACCATCATACCCCACACTTTGATTGATTTAGGGGCTACCATTAATGTGATGACCAGGGATACCATGCTCAAACTCAACCTTCAGGGTTCCTTAAGGAAGACCTCGACAGTCCTGCAGTTGGCAGATCGCTCCACCGTGACTCCCGAAGGGATTGTGGAGGATGTCTTGGTCTCTGTTGACTCTTGGGAGTATCCGGCGGACTTCTTGATTCTTCAGCCAAAGGCAAAGCTTACCGGATACCCCCTTATTTTGGGAAGACCTTGGTTAGCCACTGCAGATGCTTACATAAGCTACCGAGCAGGAAACATGACCATCAAAAATGGTCCTATGTCCAAGCAGCGAGTCCTATACCCTCCTGCCCAACCTCTATTAGAGCATGACTTACCACTTTGGTTGGAAGAAGGAGAAGAGGATGAGGTGTACTCTGCACCCTTGTGCACCTTAGAAACCACCAGGGGAGGTCCTCAAACTGAGGATGATTTGATTGAGACCTCGATTCAAAATCCGCCTCCCAGTGCATTGTCCTTAGAGAAATTGGTGGAAGATACTCAAGCCAGCACCTTAGTGGACCTCTGTGTGACTGATCCACTCTCTTCCAGAGTAAAAAATGTGGAGTTTGGCCCCGAGAGAACGTTAAATATCAGCTCCTCCCTATCTCCTTCCCAGGAAAAGGAGTTGTATAGTCTGTTGGCCAGTCATCTAGATGCTTTCGCTTGGAGCTATAAGGAGATGAAAGGAGTTCATCCTTCGGTCTGCACCCATCACATCTACATCAAAGAAGATTGTAAACCAATCAGGCAACCTCAGAGGAGAATGAATCCAGCCCTTAAGGACATTGTCAAAGAAGAACTGCAAAAACTGTTGGATGCAGGATTCATCTACCCCATCTCGGATAGCGAGTGGGTGTCCCCTCTGGTGTTGGTACCCAAGCAAAATGGAAAGTGGAGAATCTGTGTGGACTACCGAGAGCTGAACAAAGCCACCAAGAAAGACCACTTTCCTCTGCCTTTCATAGATCAAGTGTTGGATGGACTAGCGGGGAAGAAGTTTTTCTCTTTCCTAGATGGGTTCAGCGGGTATAACCAGATCCAAATCAGCCCGGAAGACCAAGATAAGACCACCTTCACTTGTCCTTGGGGTACCTTTGCTTACTGAGGCCCTTTGGGCTATGCAACGCTCCTGCCACTTTCCAAAGAGTAGTATTGAGCATCTTTTCTGAGCTGGTTCATGATTCGGTGGAAATCTATATGGATGACTTCACTCCCTATGGGTCCAACTTCCAAGAAGCATTGTCCAATCTGGGAAAAGTCCTAACCAAGTGCATTGAGATGAACCTGTCCCTTAGTCCTGAAAAATGTGAATTCTTGATGAATTAAGGGACCGTGCTGGGACATACCATTTCTCGCCAAGGATTGTAGGTGGATCCTAATAAAATTGCTCTCATCAAAAAGGTTCCACCTCCTCAGAAAGTAAGAGATGTTTGGAGTTTCCTAGGCTTAGCAGGATATTATAGAAGATTCATCAAAGACTTCAGTAAGCTAGCCTCGCCACTGTTTGGCCTCTTAGCAAAAGATGTTGAGTTCAACTGGATGGAAGACTGTCAAAGGGCTTTGAATGAATTAAAGGATAAGTTGGTGTCCGCCCTGATATTAAGAGGTCCAAACTGGGTCCTACCTTTCCACATCCACACTGATGCCTCGAACAAAGCCATAGGGGCAGCCTTAGGACAGGTTGAACAAAAACTCCTATATGCCATATACTTTGTCAGCAAAAACTTATCCAAGGCAGAACTGAACTATACTGTAACTGAGAAAGAGTTCTTGGCCGTGGTCCATGCCCTGAACAAGTTCCGACACTACATCACTAGCTATCAAACATTTGTACATACTGATCATGCTGCAATTAGATATTTAATGAATAAACCAGATGTGAATGCTCGTATTATTAGATGGTTACTTCTGTTGCAGCAGTTTGATTTGACTATCGTTGACAAACCAGGTAAAGAAAATGTTGTTGCTGAATTCTTGTCTAGACTGGATTTACCTACAGGTGAAGATGGAACAGCGGACGACCAGATGCCAGATGAACATCTGTTTGCTATCTTAGTACTCTCTCCATGGTTTGCTGATATAGCAAACTATTTGGTCTCAGCACAATTCCCTCTGCATATATCTTCCAAAGAGAAAAGCAGAATTGTAAGGAAGAGTGCCTCATTCACTTGGATCGGGGGCAACCTATTCAAACTTGGCCCTGATCAGATCTTAAGGCGTTGTGTAAGGGAGGAGGAAGTCTTTGACATCCTCCTAACCTGTCATGACGGGCCTTGTGGAGGACATTTTGCAGCCAAGAGGACTACCTTCAAAATTCTACAGGCAGGCTACTATTGGCCCACGCTTCATCAAGATGTCAAGAGATATATCAGCCAATGTGACCGATGCCAAAGGATGGGGGAGCCAACCCCAAGGGACGAAATGCCTCTCCAACCTCAAGTGACTCTTGACCCATTTGAGAAGTGGGGCATGGATTTTGTGGGTCCTATCAATCCTCCTTCAAGGAAAAGGTCTTACATCATTGTGTGCACAAACTATCTGACAAAGTGGGCAGAAACCAAGGCAATCAAAGCAGCGACAGAAGAGAAGGTGGTTGAGTTTTTAAGAGAGAACATCTTCTACAAATTTGGCTACCCAAGAGAGCTAGTCACCGATCAAGGAAGCCAGTTCACCTCCAACTTAATTGAAGATTTGCTTGCTCATCACAAGATCAAGCATAGGACTTCCACCCCCTATCATCCTCAAGCAAAAGGGCAGGTGGAAGTCACCAATAGAGCATTAGAAGGGATTTTGAATAAGGTGGTGAGCAGCAGCAGAAAGGATTGGGCAGATCGCCTGGTTGAGGCCACTTGGGCTTACAACACCACTTGGAAGACCACAACCGGCTTCACACCTTATGAATTGGTCTATGGGAAGAGAGCTTTGCTGTCAATTGAGTTCGAGTACAACACATTGAGGATGGTAGCTCAGCTGGACCTAGATCTCAGCCATGCCCAACAAGAAAGGTTATTGCAGCTGAATGGGCTAGATGAACACAGAATGCAGGCCCTTCTCCACTCAAAAGTGGTTCAACTTCAGAGGAAGATATGGCATGACTGGCACCTCAATGACAAGCAATTCCAACCTGGAGATTGGGCGCTGCTGTATGATTCCAGACACAAGGATTTCAAGGGGAAGCTAAGGACAAGATGGCTAGGACCATATGCAGTGGAGAAGTGTAATGATAATGGGTCTGTTCTTATCCATACCATCGATGAGGAAGCCATCCCCATGCTCGTCAATGGGCATCGACTAAAGATCTACAGGAAACCTTTTTCGAGGCAAGAGTTCATCAAAACTGTGGAAAAATCAGTGCTGGTCATAGAGAAGGGTTCTGCTTCTGTTTTGGGCATACCCTGAGCAAAGAAAAAAAAAAAAAAACATAATCAAAAGATCCTTGGGTGAAAACCTTTCTGAGGCTCCCAAGGCAGATGGTAGGGGTGAAAACCTCATTGAGGCGCCCCTGCTGTATCTTTGAAAAATTGGAATAAAAAAGACCCTTGGGTGAAAACCTCTCCGAGGCGCACAAGGCAGATAGTAGGGGTGAAAACCTCATTGAGGTGCCCCTGCTGTCTCGTCAAAAAAAAAAAAAAAAAAAAAACCAAGGAAAAGGAAAAAAGAAAAAAGGAGGTAGAAACAGAAAAAACAAGCTCAAGCTTTGGAAATTAATGCAGGTTGCAGGTATTCCATGCAGAAAAGGAGGCCTCTCAACTCAAGGACAAGGGTCCCTACCATGCTACCAGGTGACCTCACCAGCACTCTCTCTAGAAACACTCATCTCTTCCAAGGTTTGGGCACGATCTGGTCATCGTTTAGCCTCCTACAGGAAGCTACAGGACTTTCTATAGGAAGTTCTATATTTCTACAGGAAACTTCCTGTAGAATCTTGGGACGGGCCAGGACTGTGTAGAAGAATTTGAAGCCCGAAGTCCAATAAGGAGGCATGCAACCAATGTTTTTCTCCATCACCCACTGCTGTCGCCTTCTTCCACCACCATTGCTGCCATACGATTGAAATAACTGCACAGTCAAACCAGAACGTTGGACTCTCAGAAGAAATAATTTTCATAAAGCATGCAGAGGCCCAAAATAATAGATTGATAAGATAAGAATTGATAAAAGCTCCAGAAAAGGGTTGCCTACACTCTCAGTTTCACCTCTCCCTTATTGGATCAGGGGCTAGAATTGTAGAACCAGTGCTACTCAACAAAAACACTAGTTTGCTTGACCATGTAATCTTTAGTGTAATGTTTTAATTTGTAGAAGTTAGTCATGCGTTCAGACCTGTTTAGATGTTTCTTTGATCAAGTGCTGTACATGGTTCTCTTTGGAAATAAAGCTACTGTTCATTTGTTTCATTGACAGTTCGGATAGATTAGCTAGGATTTTGATTGTATGCAGGATTTGGTTGATTCAGTTAAGTACACACTGTGCAGGGCATATCCATCTTTCTCTCATCCACCTAAGCTTCGTCCAGGCCAGCTGCTCCATCTCCTAGCTAGCTTCTTTGTCTCACAACTACTCTTCTGTCCACGTAACCCTACCTTCTCGCTCTTCCTTTACCTTAGCCTCCTTTAAGCCAAGTGAGCTGTCCACACCCTCTCATCACTTCATCCATCAATCACTGGGCCATCTCAGACCCCTACCGTACCTCTCTATCCATTCATGCATCCTCTTTCACTCACCCATCCTTTAAAATCCAATTTTAGAACATCCTGTAGGAATTTCTGAACATCCTGTAGAAATCCTTGAAACATCCTGTAGAACCCCTGCAGACTTCCTGTAGTGAGGTTGCTGGATAGCCAAACTTTGTGAAACTCTCTAGAAGGGTGTTAGGGACTCCTTAGACCCTCTCTGAACCTTCTCAAACTTTTCCAAGCATTTCTTCACCTTGATCCACCTCTGCACAATAAAACGCCAGTTAAAAGCACATGCATGATAATTCTAATAACTTATTCAAAAATACAAAAAGATGTTTTCTTCAGATAGAGGTAGTCTAGACACATGTATTTTACCTTCATAGAAGTAATGGCGTCTCTTTCAGTAGTTTCATTCTCTCCTTTGCATCAGTAGGACTAGCTAATAGAATTAGGGTTTTCTAGGGTTTATGTTACTCTTTGGCTTTCAGTTTCTTTCTGCAAGTAGATTAGCTTCCTTTGACTTAGCTTTCATCCATCAGTTAAAAAGCTTCTTCTAAGAGCTCATAGAAGTTGGCTTAAGCTCCTAGCATACTTGTGCTAGCTGACCAAGTGACAGTTGTGGCAAGAGCTAGTACTTGTGCATACAGCACCGTCTCTTCCAAGTTTGTTACGAACTACTGGGTTGATAAAATTAAAGAAGGGAGTTCCAGGAGTTGCAGCATTATTGCTGCAATCCTGGGGCCCACCATGCTCGTCAATGGGCATCGACTAAAGATCTACAGGAAACCTCTTTTGAGGCAAGAGTTCATCAAAACTGTGGAAAAATCAGTGTTGGTCATAGAGAAGGGTTCTGCCTCTGTTTTGGGCATACCCTGAGCATCAAAAAAAAAATCATAATAAAAAGATCCTTGGGTGAAAACCTTTTTGAGGCTCCCAAGGTAGATGGTAGGGGTGAAAACCTCATTGAGGCGCCCCTGCTGTCTCTCTAAAAAAATTGGAATAAAAACAAAAAGACCCTTGGGTGAAAACCTCTATGAGGCGCCAAGGCAGATAGTAGGGGTGAAAACCTCATTGAGGCGCCCCTGCTGTCTCGTAAAAAAAAAAAAAAAAAAACCAAGAAAAAGAAAAAGAAAGAAGAAAAGAGGCAGAAACAGAAAAAACAGGCTCAAGCTTTGGAAATTAATGCAAGTTGCAGGTATTCCATGTAGAAAAGGAGGCCTCTCAACTCAAGGACAAGGGTCCCTACCATGCTACCAGGTGACCTCACCAGCACTCCCTCCAGAAACACTCATCTCTTCCAAGGTTTGGGCATGATCTGGTCATCGTTTAGCCTCCTACAGGAAGCTACAGGACTTTCTACAGGAAGTTCTGTATTTCTATAGGAAACTTCCTGTAGAATCTTGGGACGGGCTAGGACTGACTGTGTAGAAGAATTTGAAGCCCGAAGTCCAATAAGGAGGCATGCAACCAATGTTTTTCTCCATCACCCACTGCTATTGCCTCCTTCCACCACCATTGCTGTCATACAATTGAAATACCTGCACAGTCAAACCAGAACGTTGGACTCTCAGAAGAAATAATTTTCAAATGGAAAATAAAGCATGCAGAGGCCCAATGCGCTACCTATCAAGGCAATCTGAGGACCCTGCAACTGTGAACGTGACTCCACCATTACGGCATGCACCCTATGAGGAGAAACGGCTACAGGATGTCCTACAGGAATCCTGTAGCAGTTGATTCGGCTAGAGCGCACACCATGAAGATACCTGAAACTCATGAGCCGGCGCACGCACCATCCATAGCCAGGCAACTGGTCTTGTAACCAGCAAAATTCAGCGAAAAGGAGCTCCCGTGCCTGTGCACAAAGCGGCAGCAAGCGGATCCGTCACCCTCGTCCCGAAGCATGAGAAAAATAACATCACAGCTGCACAGGTAAGTGCCTCACCATGTTTCGTCAAATTACATGAACAATGCTCTAAAATGTGTGTAAATATGAAAATGAATGGGTTGAGCAAGTCGGGTAGCCATTCAACTGGCCACCACAACCAGCCCGACGGTCTCGTCCGATCCAAAAAGCTTTGGGTGTGTCAACGAGACAGGAAATGGACACGTGGGAAGCATCCAGTCGGAGAGAAGTGGCGATCTAACAGGAGTGGTGGTGGTAGATATGCAGGGAATGATTCGGCGATCAGGCAGACATGCAGTGGAATGATCACAGGTGACGTCGGCCAATGGGCTGACGGGGACAGCTCACCCCCGCGCCACGAGTTCCGCAGAGATTCAAATCCACCGGCTAGATCGCGTATGGCGCACCACACTCATTTATTCTCAACCGCTTTGCAGCCGAGTACACATCCGCAATTCCCTGAAGGTTGTTACTCCGAGTTCTCGACCTGTTCAAACGTCCTGTTGTTGCACAGAAGGCCCAGAACCATTGAAGTGCTCCCCAGAACCCGTGCACGACTTCTACAGGAAGCTGCGCTACAGGAAGCTCAATGCTACGGAGGAAATTAAACTCTTCACATCAAAGGTGGTAATTCTGGAATGAGGTAAGCCTAAACATAGTCCTCCCATGCAATTGGTTCGAAAGGTGGTGAAGTCAACGTATCAAAGGGGTAGAAAACCGTAAATTACAGTCTGTGCATGAATTTGCAAGTGTCTTCTTATTTCTACATGAGAATTGTCGTCGTAGTGTGTATGCGGGATTTTCTACAGGGTTTGGTTCATAATTGAGCCACTGTCAAGGCTCACCTGTAGACAGTCATGAATTTATAAACTGTGTGCATGATAGAAGCGTAACTCTGCACTCTGTCTAAGGAAATCCCAAAGATCCAACTTTTTATACGCGCCAGCTAGCTCAGGCCAACACAACAAGCTTTTACCATGCCAGGTGGGTTCATGAGGAAAGAGCCTACAGACTCAAAGAAGCTACGGGAAACCCCTGAGGTGGTAGACCTGCTTTCTCGTGCACAATGGATGTCATTCTGTGACAAGCTTCAAGGTCACGATGACGAGGTTGCAGAAGAATTCCTACGATCCTTGCAGCCAAAGTCCAAAACGTTGGTTATTGTCAACTTCAGAGGTTTTACCCTCAGACTCACCCCACAGTTCATTAGCAGAGTCATTGATCTACCGATGGGGGTACCTTGGGATAAGGAGGAGAGAAAACTGGGCCAGAAGGCTAAGAAGGAATTCTTTTTGCCGAAGGAGCAATTCTCAGAAGACAAGAATGGAGTTCGAAGAACCAGCCTACAATCGTTCTGGAGTGAGGTCAGCCTCCAAACTATGAAGTATATCACGTGCGAGGGGCGATTCAGCATCGTGTATCGATACCATTTTCGGCTGCTCACAGAACTTAGGCACCAAATGGACCTACCCTCAGAGAAAAAGTTGAGCATTCCTTACTTCCTCCTACAGTCCATGACGGAGTGTGCCACTAAATTGAGAGAGGGAACGCCAGACCAGATAGCCCATCATGGGCTCATTAAGCTCCTGGTGGAAGATGCACTCCACACGTAAACCATCCATCTCTCCTGGGAAACCTTTCGAAATCTGACTAAGGATGATGACATCCGAGTGCTGGCTGAGGAGCTCACCTCCTCTAGCAGCGAGGAGAAGGAACCAATTCAAACAGAGAAGAAAGGAAAAGGCCAAGAAACCATGGCCAAGGCACCAAAGAAAGAGCACAAGGGAAAACAAGAGAAAATCCAAACTGCAAAAATAGAGGGTGACAAAACCACACTAACACCCAGGGAGAAACGACTACAGAGCAGGGTGGAAAGGATTGAAAACGTCCATGTTAGTGAGGGAACGTCTAAGGCAGCCTCAGGAAAATTGAAAGAAAAAGCACCCTCAGCCAAGCAGGCTAAAACGGTGCCATCTGTTTCTACAGGAAAAGTAAAAACGGCTTCTACAGGAAGCCAGAAATCATCCACTACAGGGCTTTCTACAGGAAGTCCTGAGAAAAGAACACAGAAGGAGAAGACGGCCGAAATTATTGCTCGGGAGGCAGCAGCTATGCTGGCCACCCTAAGTACCTCTCCCAAGCCAAAGGAGAAACGCAAAAGGGAGACTCCTCTGTATTTCAAAGCCAGGAGAAGCGTAAGAATTAAAACCGGCAGGCCCCAACCTCCATCTAAAAACCCAATTACCATCGAAGACACCCCTAACTCGCGAAAGGAGAAGTCCCCCTCCAAGGTGTCAGTCACTTATGAGCGGGGGAGCCCCAAGACAACTACCTGGAGGGAGAGAATGGAAAGGTCAGCTTCAAAAACCCCTCTACAGGATGCTGAAGCAGTTCTACAGGAAACATTAGCCAGGCTCAAGTAGACCGAAAGAATGGAGGGGGAGGCAGCCACCTCACCACAAAGGGAAGAAGAGGTAGAACAAATTATGGAGCCTAGCCCCCAGCCCAGCTTGAGCTCTTATTATAACTTTTTGGAGGCTGGGAAAATTATTCCACAAAAATTGACAGTGCCGCTTTTCTTTGCGCTGGAGGAAGAATGAGTGAGGACCCACACATGGATGAGGATAGCTAAATCTAAAGGAGTAGCAGATATAGGCCCCTTGGAGGAACAACTCAAGGAGGCCAGAAGGGAATTAGCTATGGCCAAACACATGGGAAACTGCTAGCGAGTATTTCTATAGGAAGAGAATGAGAAGCTCAAACTGCAGCTACAGGAACAGAGGAAAGAAAGGGGCACAACATCAGAAGACACTACAATAGAACCTCAAGGCAAAGAAGGAATGCAAGCTGGTCCTGAGGAACTAAACCAGCATCTACAGGAAAGGGAATTGCAAGCAAACATAGAGATACAAGCTCTCAAATAGCAGTTTCAAGAAAAAGAGGCACAACTGGATTGCATGGCCAGTTGGGCTATGGATGCTCTACAATGTAGGCAGCAGGCCAAATATTATGGCCTATACCTATGGGACCAATGGCTGCAACTCCAGATTAATGCATTAGCACAGAGGGGTATCTCCCAGATCCAAAACCCCCAGAAGTTCACAGATTTATGCAACAACAGCTCCACAGAGGACAAGGCCAAGCTATCAGAGTTCTACCTCCATAATTTGGCCCTTCCTAATGTAACTTCATGGGATCCCAACACAGTTGTGGGAGATATGCAGCTGATGGCATTCACGTCATGGTTAAACCACGAAGAAAAGAGAGCGAGAGAGGTCAAAGATGTTATGAACCGAGAGTTACATGAACCACTATTAATCAGAGCAGAGCCAGGGGACCCAACTGCATTGATATTCGCCCACCAACACCTAGCAACCAACCCTTAGGCTTTACTAAAATACATGGATCAACAGGCTCAGGCTATAGCACATTTCGAGGATATGGAGCGACTATTGTGGGACAATTGTGTTCATGCTTGCACCCAGAGGTGGAACACATTGTCCCACAGCCTCAAAATTAGGAAGTATCACACTCCAACTAGAATGAGGGAGGGCCTAGTACGGGTACCTCTCTACAAGAAGTCCATGCAGAACCTCTAGGCCAGCTAGATCGGCCTCAAGCTAAGCCCACCTTTACTTTTTGGATTGGTAGAAGGAAGCACAGAAAAAGAAGAGCATAAGCAATGGGAAGAGGTGGAAAAGAAGGCCGGGTTCCATGACAGTGAGGAGGATACTACTTCAGAAGCCTGGGATGTGAGAGTGGCGGTTAAAGCAATGAAGGACGAGGAGCTGGATTAGTTGCTCAGGGATGAGCAATCATTTTAGCAGGGGGGTGATGATGAGCCCCAAATTTGGTAACATTTTGGGCTCATTTGGCCTAACTACCCTTGTTCAATCCTTCATTTTTCATAACTTATGCATTATTTTTTAGTATGTTTATGTCATTTGTACGAATAAGGGTAGTCACTATTCCTAGGTGGCTAACACGTGCTCATTTCAGGATTTTTTGACACATGTTGGAGCAAAACCGAGCAGACATGGGCTAGGAGACAGCCAAGCTTGGGTTGAGGATTCGTAGGGGGGTTGTCTATGGCATTAAATAGCCTCCCTCGGGATCTTCACCCCCAACTCTGAGCTCCAAAGGCCACCAAAACCAGATCTAGAAGGCAGCCAAACAAATTTCTTGGAAGGAGCTGTTCACTCACAGTTTGGGCAGCCAAGTCCCATAGATTTAGGAGGCCAGCTAGGACCTCGTAGTGTATAAATGTTAAGGGCTCCGCCTTCAAAAAGGACTTTTGAAAAACTCTTGCATATTCTGCACTACGTGCTGCTAGCTCTGTTTTGTTCTTTTGTAGCCATTATTGGCACAACTCTTGACTTATGATTATTTTTTGATAATGGGAAGCAGTTAGATTTGATATCAGCTCTGAGTTTTTTATAGGAGCCATAGCTCTCGGGGTTGGGCCCAACCTTAGAGCCCAGGGCCTCCTTCTTTGTATTGTTATCTTTCCTTTCAGCACTGTGATTTTTCTTTTATGCATTTGAAACGAAGTTTGTTGAGCTAGATTTAGTTGTGTTGGTTAAGTAGGTCATTGTAAAGGAATAGAATTGCTTCAGATGTGTAGAATAGATTGATAAGATAAGAATTGATAAAAGCTCCAGAAAAGGGTTGCCTGCACTCTCAGTTTCACCTCTCCCTTATTGGATCAGGGGCTGGAATTGTAGAACCAGTGCTCAAAAGTGAGGTGAGACAGACCATTGCCATACAACTTGATACATTGCGAATCCAGCAAAAGAAAGAGGAAGCTGAGAGGGCTTTGGCCATCTTCTGTCCTAGGTGTACAAGGAAGCACCCTAAGAACGAGTGTCCCTTACACTCGGTAGAGGTATTCTTCGTTTGTGAGGAGGACCACCCCACAAACCAATGCCCAACCTTACCTGGGTTTAAGGCCATGTACCAAGGAACTGAGGCACCCACTGAACCTCTCTACTTCCTCAACCAAAGGAGGCCGCATGGACCTAGACTTTACCAGCAGGGGATGCACTACGTGCAACCCAGGCAAGGACTAAGCTACGTTGCTCAAATGAAATTGCAGGAATGAAATGCTAAGCTACGCTTGCAGGATTGAAATTGCTAATCTACGCTTGCAGAATTGAAATTACTAATCTACGCTTGCAGAATTGAAATTGCTAATCTACGCTTGAAGAATTGAAATTACTAATCTACGCTTGCAGAATTGAAATTGCTAATCTACGCTTGCAGAATTGAAAAACCTCATTGAGGCGCCCCTGCTGTCTCTCTGAAAAATTTGAATAAAAAAGATCCTTGGGTGAAAACCTCTCCGAGGCGCCCAAGGCAGATAGTAGGGGTGAAAACCTCATTGAGGCGCCCCTGCTGTCTCCTCAAAAAAAAAAAAAAAAAAAAAAAGGAAAAGGAAAAAAGAAAAAAGGAGGCAAAAACAGAAAAAACAGGCTCAAGCTTTGGAAATTAATGCAGGTTGCAAGTATTCCATGCAGAAAAGGAGGCCTCTCAACTCAAGGACAAGGGTCCCTACCATGCTACCAGGTGACCTCACCAGCACTCCCTCCAGAAACACTCATCTCTTCCAAGGTTTGGGCACGATCTAGTCATCGTTTAGCCTCCTACAGGAAGCTATAGGACTTTCTACAGGAAGTTCTATATTTCTACAGGAAACTTCCTGTAGAATCTTGGGACGGGCTAGGACCGACTGTGTAGAAGAATTTGAAGCCCGAAGTCCAATAAGGAGGCATGCAACCAATGTTTTTCTCCATCACCCACTGCTGTCGCCTCCTTCCACCACCATTGCTGCCATACGATTGAAATACCTGCACAGTCAAACCAGAACGTTGGACTCTCAGAAGAAATCATTTTCAAATGGAAAATAAAGCATGCAGAGGCCAATGTGCTACCTGTCAAGGCAATCCGAGGACCCTGCAACCGTGAACGTGACTCCACCGTTTCGGCATGCACCCGAGGAGGAGAAACGGCTACAGGATGTCCTACAGGAATCCTGTAGCAGTTGATCCGGCTAGAGCACACGCCATGAAGATACCTGAAACTCATGAGCCGGCGCATGCACCATCCACAGCCAAGCAACCGGTCTCGTAACCAACAACAGTCAGCAAAAAGGAGCTCCTGTGCCTGTGCACAAAGCGACAGCAAGCAGATCTGTCACCCTCGTCCTGAAGCATGAGAAAAATAACGTCACGGCTGCACAGGTAAGTGCCTCACCCTATTTCATCAAATTACATGAAAAATGCTCTAAAATGTGTGTAAATATGAAAATGAATGGGTTGAGAAAGTCGGGTAGCCATTCAACTGGCCACCACAACCAGCCCGACGGCCTCGTCCGATTCGAAAAGCTTTGGGTGTGTCGACGAGACAGGAAATGGACACGTGGGAAGAGTCCAGTTGGAGAGAAGCGGTGATCTAACAGGAGTGGCGGCGGTAGAAATGCAGGGAATGATTCGGCAGTGAGGCAGACATGCAGTGGAATGATAACAAGTGACGTCGGCCAACGGGCTGACGGGGACAGCTCACCCCTGCGCCACGAGTTCCGCAGAGATTCAAATCCACCGGCTAGATCGAGTATGGCACACTACACTCATTTATTCCTAACCGCTTTGTAGCCGAGTATGCATCCGCAATTGCTTGAAGGCTGTTACTTCGAGTTCTCGGCCTGTTCAAACGTCCTGTTGGTACACAGAAGGCCCAAAACCACTGAAGCGCTCCCCAGAACCCGTGCACGACTTCTACAGGAAGTTGTGCTACAGGAAGCTCAACATTATGGAGGAAATTAAACTGTTCACGTCAAAGGTGGCAAGTCTGGAACGAGGTAATCCTAAACATAGTCCTCCCATGCAATTGGTTGAAAGGTGGTGAAGTTGACTTATCAAAGCGGTAGAAAACCATAAATTACAGTCTGTGCATGAATTTGCAAGTTTCTTCTTATTTCTGCATGAGAATTGTCGTCGTAGTGTGTATGCAGGATTTTCTATAGGGTTTGGTTCATAATTGACCCACTGTCAAGGCTCACCTGTAGACAGTCGTGAATTTATAAACTGTGTGCATGATAGAGGCGTAACTCTGCGCTCTGTGTAAGGAAATCCCAAAGATCCATCTTTTTATACGCGCCAGCCAGCTCAGGCCAACACAGCAAGCTTTTACCATGCCGGGTGGGTTCATTAGGAAAGAGCCTATAGACTCAAAGAAGCTACGGGAAACCCCTGAGGTGGTAGACTTGTTTTCTCG
This sequence comes from Pinus tabuliformis, assembly GCA_031772625.1. Classification (NCBI taxonomy): domain Eukaryota; kingdom Viridiplantae; phylum Streptophyta; class Pinopsida; order Pinales; family Pinaceae; genus Pinus; species Pinus tabuliformis. Next base: position 67,740,542 of record CM062806.1, on the reverse strand, counting down.
TGCACGGTGGATGTCATTCTGTGATAAGCTTCAAGGTCACGATGACGAGGTTGCAGAAGAATTCCTACGATCCTTGCAGCCAAAGTCCAAAACGTTGGCTGTAGTCAACTTCAGAGGTTTGACCCTCAGACTCACCCCACAGTTCATTAGCAGAGTCACTGATCTACCAATGGGGGTACCTTGGGATAAGGAGGAGAGAAAACTAGGCCAGAAGGCTAAGAAGGAGTTCTTTTTGCCGGAGGAGCAATTTTTAGAAGACAAGAATGGAGTTTGAAGAACCAGCCTATAGCTATTCTGGAGTGAGGTGAGCCTCCAAATTATGAAGTATATCACGTGCGAGGGGCAATTCAGCATCGTGTATGGATATCATTTTTGGCTGCTCACAGAACTTGGGCACCAAATGGACCTACCCTCAGAGAAAACGCTGAGCATTCCTTACTTCCTCCTGCAATCCATGACGGAGTGTGCCACTAAATTGAGAGAGGGAACGCCAGACCAGATAACCCATCATGGGCTCATTAAGCTCCTGGTGGAAGATGCACTCCACACATACACCATCCCTCTCTCCTGGGAAACCTTTCGAAATTTGACTAAGGATGATGACATCCGAGTGCTAGCTGAGGAGCTCACCTCCTTTAACAGCGAGGAGAAGGAACCAATTCAAACAGAGAAGAAAGGAAAAGGCCAAGAAACCATGGCCATGGCACCAAAGAAAGAGCACAAGGGAAAACTAGAGAAAACCCAAACTGCCAAAACAGAGGGTGACAAAACCACACTAACACCCAGGGAGAAACGACTACAGAGTAGGGTGGAAAGGACTGAAAAAGTCCATGTCAGTGAGGGCACCTCTAAGGTAGCCTCAGCGAAATTCAAAGAAAAAGCACCCTCAGCCAAGCAAGCTAAAACAGTGCCATCTGTTTCTACAGGAAAATTAAAAACGACTTCTACAGGAAGCCAGAAATCAGCCACTACAGGGCATTCTACAGGAAGTCCTGAGAAAAGAACACAGAAGGAGAAGACGGCCGAAATTATTGCTTGGGAGGAAGCAGCTGTGCTGGCCACCCTAAGTACCTCTCCCAAGCCAAAGGAGAAACGCAAAAGGGAGACTCCTCTGTATTTCAAAGCGAGGAGAAGTGTAAGAATTAAAACCAGTAGGCCCCAACCTCCATCTAAAGACCCAATTACCATCGAAGACACCCCTACCTCACCAAAGGAGAAGTACCCCTTCAAATTATCAGTCACTTATGAGCGGGGGAGCCCCAAGACAACTACCTGGAGGGAGAGAATGGTAAGGTCAGCTTCAAAAACCCCTCTACGGGATGCTGAAGCAGTTCTACAGGAAAAATTAGCCAAACTCAAGGAGACCGAAAGAATGGAGGGGGAGGCAACCACCTCACCACAAAGGGAAGAAGAGGTAGAACACATTATGGAGCCTAGCCCCCAGCCCAGCTTGAGCTCTTATTATAAATTTTTGGAGGCTGGGAAAATTATTCCACAAAAATTCACAGTGCCACTTTTCTTTGCGCTGGAGGAAGAATGAGTGAGGACCCACACATGGATGAGGATAGCTAAATCTAAAGGAGTAGCAGATATAGGCCCCTTGGAGGAACAACTCAAGGAGGCCAGAAGGGAATTAGCTATGGCCAAACATGTGGGAAACTGCCAGCGAGTATTTCTATAGGAAGTGAATGAGAAGCTCAAACTGCAGCTACAGGAACAGAGGAAAGAAAGGGGCACAGCATTAGAAGACACTACAGCAGAACCTCAAGGCAAAGAAGGAATGCAAGCTGGTCCTAAGGAACTAAACCAGCATCTACATGAAAGGGAATTGCAAGCAAATGTAGAGATACAAGCTCTCAAACAGCAGTTGCAAGAAAAAGAGGCATAACTGGCATGCATGGCCAGTTGGGCTATGGATGCTCTACAATGTAGGCAGCTGGCCAAATCTTATGGCCTATACCTACGGGACCAGTGGCTGCAATTCGAGATTAATGCATTAGCAAAGAGGGGTATCTCCTAGATCCAAAACCCCCAACAATTCACAGATTTATGCAACAGCAGCTCCATAGAGGACAAGGCCAAGCTATCAGAGTTCTACCTCCATAATTTGGCCCTTCCTAATGTAACTTCATGGGATCCCAACACAGTTGTGGGAGATATGCAGCTGATGGCATTTACCTCATGGTTAAACCACGAAGAAAGGAGAGTGACAGAGGTCAAAGATGTTATGAACCGAGAGTTACATGAACCACTGTTAATCAGAGCAGAGCTAGGGGACCCCACTGCATTGATATCTGCCCACCAACACCTAGCAACCAACCCTCAGGCTTTACTAAAATACATGGATCAGCAGGCTCAGGCTATAGCACATTTCGAGGATATGGAGTGACTATTAGGGGACAATTGTGTTCATGCTTGCACCCGGAGGTGGAACACATTGTCCCACAACCTCAAAATCAGGGAGTATCACACTCCAACTAGAATGAGGGAGGGCTTAGTATGGGTACCTCTCTACAAGAAGTCCATGCAGAACCTCCAGGCCAGCTAGATCGGCCTCAAGCTAAGCCCACCTTTACTTTTGGGATTGGTAGAAGTAAGCACAGAAAAAGAAGAGCATAAGCAATGGGAAGAGGTGGAAAAGAAGGCCGGGTTCCATGACAGTAAGGAGGATACTACTTCAGGAGCCTGGGATATGAGAGTGGCGGTTAAAGCAATGAAGGACGAGGAGCTGGATTAGTTGCTCAGGGATGAGCAATCATTTTAGCAGGGGGCTGATGATGAGCCCCAAATTTGGTAACATTTTGGGCTCATTTGGCCTAACTACCCTTGTTCAATCCTTCATTTTTCATAACTTATGCATTATTTTTTAGTATGTTTATGTCATTTGTAAGAATAAGGGTAGTCACTATTCCTAGGTGGCTAACACGTGCTCATTTCAGGATTTTTTGACACATGTTGGAGCAAAACCGAGCAGACATGGGCTAGGAGACAGCCAAGCTTGGGTTGAGTATTCATAGGGGGGTTGTCTATGGCATTAAATAACCTCCCTCAGGATCTTCACCCCCAACTCCAAGCTCCAAACGCCACCAAAACTGGATCTAGAAGGCAGCCAAACAGATTTCTTGGAAGGAGCTGTTCACTCACAGTTTGGGCAGCCAAGTCCCATAGATTTAGGAGGCCAGCTAGGGCCTCGTAGTGTATAAATTTTAAGGCCTCATCCTTCGAAAAGGACTTTTGAAAAACTCTTGCATATTCTGCACTACGTGCTGCTAGCTCTGTTTTGTTCTTTTGTAGCCATTATTGGCACAACTCTTGACTTATGATTATTTTTTGATAATGGGAAGCAGTTAGATTTGATATCAGCTATGAGTTTTTTATAGGAGCCATAGCTCTCGGGGTTGGGCCCAACCTGAGAGCCTAGGGCCTCCTTCTTTGTATTGTTATCTTTCCTTTCAGCACTGTGATTTTTCTTTTATGCATTTGAAACAAAGTTTGTTGAGCTAGATTTAGTTGTGTTGGTTAAGTAGGTCATTGTTGAGGAATAGAATTGCTTCAGATGTGTAGAATAGATTGATAAGATAAGAATTGATAAAAGCTCCAGAAAAGGGTTGCCTGCACTCTCAGTTTCACCTCTCCCTTATTGGATCAGGGGCTGGAATTGTAGAACCAGTGCTGCTCAACAAAAACACTAGTTTGCTTGACCATGCAATCTTTGGTGTAATGTTTTCATTTGTAGAAGTTAGTCATGCATTCAGACCTTTTTAGATGTTTCTTTGATCAAGTGTTGTACATGGTTCTCTTTGGAAATAAAGCTGTTGTTCATTTGTTTCATTGACAGTTCGGATAGATTAGCTAAGATTTTGATTGTATGCAGGATTTGGTTGATTCAGTTAAGTACACACCGTGCAGGGCATATCCATCTTTCTCTCGTCCACCTAAGCTTCGTCCAGGCCAGCTGTTCCATCTCCTAGCTAGCTTCTTCATCTCACAACTACTCTTCTGTCCACGTAACCCTACCTTCTCGCTCTTCCTTTACCTTAGCCTCCTTTAAGCCAAGTGAGATGTCCACACCCTCTCATCACTTCATCCATCAGTCACTGGGCCATCTCAGACCCCTACCTTACCTCTCTATCCATTCATGCATCCTCTTTCACTCACCCATCCTTTAAAATCCAATTTTAGAACATCCTGTAGGAATTTCTGAACATCCTGTAGAAATCCTTGAAACATCCTGTAGAACCCCTGCAGACTTCCTGTAGAAGCTCACAAGTGAGTTTGCTGGATAGCCAAACTTGGTGAAACTCTCTGGAAGGGTGTTAGGGACTCCTTAGACCTTCTCCGGGCTTTCCCAACCTTTTCCAAGCATTCCCCTTCCTTTATCCACCTCTGCACAGTAAAAAGCCAGTTAAAAGCACATGTACGATAATTCTGATAACTTAATCAAAAATACAAAAAGATGTGTTCTTCAGATAGAGATAGCATAGGCATGTGCATTTTACCGTTGTAGAAGTAATGGAATCTTTTTCAATAGTTTGCATCCTCTTCTCTACATCAGTAGGACTAGCCGGTAGAATTAGGGTTTGCTAGGGTTTATGTTACTCTTTGGCTTTCAGTTTCTGTTTGCAAATAGATCAACTTCCTTTGAGTTAGCTTCCATCCATCAGGTACAAAGCTTCTTCTAAGAGCTCATAGAAGTTGGCTTGAGCCCCTAGTGGACTTGTGCCAGCTGACCAAGTGATAGCTGCGGCAAGAGCTAGTACTTGTGCATACAACACCATCACTTCCAAGTTTGTTATGAACTACCCGGTTGATAAGAGTAAAGAAGGGAGTCCGAGGAGTAGCAACATTATTGTTGTATGCACAAGTACTAACTCTTGCCGCAGTTGTCACTTGGTCAGCTGGCACAAGTCCGCTAGGAGCTCAAGCCAACTTCTATGAGCTCTTAGAAGAAGCTTTTTAACTGATGGATGAAAGCTAACTCAAAGGAAGCTAATCTACTTGCAGAAAGAAACTGAAAGCGGAAAGGAAATGCAAACCCTAGTAAACCCTAATTCTACTAGCTAGTCCTACTAATGCAAAGTAGAGAATGAAACTACTGAAAGAGATGCCATTACTTCTATGAAGGTAAAATACATGTGTCTAGACTACCTCTATCTGAAGAAAACATCTTTTTGTATTTTTGAATAAGTTATTAGAATTATCATGCATGTGCTTTTAACAGGCTTTTTACTGTGAAGAGGTGGATCAAGGAGGAGAAATGCTTGGAAAAGGCTGAGAAGGTTCAGAGAGGGTCTAACGAGTCCCTAACACCCTTCCAGAGAGTTTCACAAAGTTTGGCTATCCAGCAACCTCACTTGTGAGCTTCTACAGGAAGTCTGCAGGGGTTCTACAGGATGTTTCAGGGATTTCTATAGGATGTTCAGAAATTCCTACGGGATGTTCTAAAATTGGATTTTAAAGGATGGGTGAGTGAAAGAGGATGCATGAATGGATAGAGAGGTAGGGTAGGGGTCTGAGATGGCCTAGTGACTGATGGATGAAGTGACGAGAGGGTGTGGACAGCTCACTTGGCTTAAAGGAGGCTAAGGTAAAGGAAGAGCGAGAAGGTATGGTTACGTGGACAGAAGAGTAGTTGTGAGATGAAGAAGCTAGCTAGGAGATGGAGCAGCTGGCCTGGATGAAGCTTAGGTGGACGAGATAAAGATGGATATGCCCTGCACGGTGTGTATTTAACTGAATCAACCAAATCCTGGATACAATCAAAATCCTAGCTAATCTATTCGAACTGTTAACGAAAAAAATGAACAGCAACTTTATTTCCAAAGAGAACCATGTACAGCACTTGATCAAAGAAACATCTAAAAAGGTCTGAACGCATGACTAACTTCTACAAATGAAAATATTACACCAAAGATTGCATGGTCAAGCAAACTAGTGTTTTTGTTGAGTAGCACTGGTTCTACAATTCCAGCCCCTGATCCAATAAGGGAGAGGTGAAACTGAGGGTGCAGGCAATCCTTTTCTGGAGCTTTTATCAATTCTTATCTTATCAAGCTATTCTACACATCTGAAGCAATTCTATTCCTTAACCAACACAACTAGATCTAGCTCAACAAACTTCGTTTCAAATGCATAAAAGGAAAATCACAGTGTTGAAAGGAAAGATAACAATACAAAGAAGGAGGCCCTAGGCTCTCAGGTTGGGCCCAACCCCGAGAGCTATGGCTCCTATAAAAAACTCAGAGCTGATATCAAATCTGACTGCTTCCCATTATCAAAAAATAATCATAAGTCAAGAGTTATGCCAATAATGGCTACAAAAGAACAAAACAGAGCTAGCAGCACGTAGTGCAGAATATGCAAGAGTTTTTCAATCCCCGGAAACGGCGCCAAAAATATGGTGGGCTCCAGTATTGCAGCAATAATGCTACAACTCCTGGGACTCCCTTCTTTACTCTTATCAACCCGGTAGTTCGTAACAAACTTGGAAGCGACGGTGCTGTATGCACAAGTACTAGCTCTTGCCACAGCTATCACTTGGTCAGCTGGCACAAGTCTGCTAGGGGCTCAAGCCAACTTCTATGAGCTCTTAGAAGAAGCTTTGTACCTGATGGATGGAAGCTAACTCAAAGGAAGCTGATCTATTTGCAGACAGAAACTGAAAGCCAAAGAGTAAAATAAACCCTAGCAAACCCTAATTCTACCGGCTAGTCCTACTGATGCAGAGAAGAGGATGCAAACTATTGAAAAAGATGCCATTACTTCTACAACGGTAAAATGCACATGCCTATGTGTTGTTGGGAAAAGTATCCAATTCGGAATGCCCCTATCCCACTCTAAGAGGTGATAGTGCCTTAGCAACAAACAAGGAAAACTATCTGAGTATTCTTCTTTATGAGATGTAAATAGAGAAAGAAGGATGTAACTAACCGGTGTCTTCCGCTAGTTTGTTGATCCAATCACTCTCTCTTTTGTTCGCTTCCCGCTGCCTGCTCTTTCACTGGTCCAGCTTCACCCAGTTCCTGCAAGATCACAAGAGAGGAAAACTACACAAAAGACATAGATTCACATTCATAACTAGTTTAGGATCAGATATAAACTAAATATGCAAATATAACAAAACATCATTGAGATACAAGCATATAGGAGAAACTCAAATAGCTTTATTGATATGATAACAAGGTTCAAGAGAAGATACAACCAAGTGAGTCCCGATCTAGCATCTACCTCCCAACAAAGGAATCCCTTCCTCTCCTCCAACAAAGCATAAATCACCCAATGTACTAATCTCAATCTCAAACCAACAACAATTCTCTGCAAAGTACAAAATTCCAGCCTCCTGAACCTCTGGGTGAGAGATCCATATATAGATGTAAGCAGAGAGGATGAGTCAGCTTATGTTTTGACTTGTGGCTTCTCTCTGTCAGTTCTTGCTTCCACTTGGAGGTTGAGAACCTCTTACTCATCACTTGGTCGAATTCATTGAGGCAAGTGTCATTGAGGAAGATTCTGGAAGCTTCCAGGGTCTTTCCACCTCGTTGAATGAACTTGCCATTTGTCATTTCCCGCTCAGAGCACCCTGGTAGTGCTTCCACCTGCGTTGCAGTGCACCTAGCCAGTGTAACCTCTGCATTTCAGCGCAGACAGCTAGTGGATCCATTGAATTGATCCTGATTTGACCATTTCTGAGTTGTTTTTGGTGGAGAACTTCTGGGAGAAGCTGTCTTTTGTTGACCTTGTTCCTTTAGGGGTAGGAATAACTCTTTTAGGGACTTTGGATCCCTTGGATTATGGAAATTTCATGCTCAATGCTGTAAGGCACAAAAATGTCTATAACACTATGCTATATCTATCTGAAGAACACATCTTTTTGTATTTTTGATTAAGTTATCAGAATTATCGTACATGTGCTTTTAACTGGCTTTTTACTGTGTAGAGGTGGATCAAGGAAGGGGAATGCTTGGAAAAGGTTGGGAAGGCGTGGAGAAGGTCTAAGGAGTCCCTAACACCCTTCCAGAGAGTTTCACCAAGTTTGGCTATCCAGCAACCTCACTTGTGAGCTTCTACAGGAAGTCTGCAGGGGTTCTACAGGATGTTTTAGGGATTTCTACAGGATGTTCAGAAATTCCTACAGGATGTTCTAAAATTGGATTTTAAAGGATGGGTGAGTGAAAGAGGATGCATGAATGGATAGAGAGGTAGGGTAGGGGTCTGAGATGGCCCAGTGACTGATGGATGAAGTGATGAGAGGGTGTGGACAACTCACTTGGCTTAAAGGAGGCTAAGGTAAAGGAAGAGCGAGAAGGTAGATTTACATGGACAGAAGAGTAGTTGTGAGACGAAGAAGCTAGCTAGGAGATGGAGCAGCTGGCCTGGACGAAGCTTAGGTGGACGAGAGAAAGATGTATATGCCCTGCACGGTGTGTACTTAACTGAATCAACCAAATCCTGCATACAATCAAAATCCTAGCTAATCTATCCGAACTGTCAACGAAACAAATGAACAACAGCTTTATTTCCAAATAGAACCATGTACAACACTTGATCAAAGAAACATCTAAAAGGGTCTGAATGTATGACTAACTTCTACAAATGAGAACATTACACCAAAGATTGAATGGTCAAGCAAACTAGTGTTTTTGTTGAGCAGCACTGGTTCTACAATTCCAGCCCCTGATCCAATAAGGGAGAGGTGAAACTGAGAGTGCAGGCAACCCTTTTCTGGAGATTTTATCAATTCTTATCTTATCAATCTATTCTACACATCTGAAGCAATTCTATTCCTTAACAATGACCTACTTAACCAACACAACTAAATCTAGCTCAACAAACTTCGTTTCAAATGCATAAAAGAAAAATCACAGTGCTGAAAGGAAAGATAAAAATACAAAGAAGGAGGCCCTAGGCTCTCAGGTTGGGCCCAACCCCGAGAGCTATGGCTCCTATAAAAAACTCAGAGCTGATATCAAATCTGACGGCTTCCCATTATCAAAAAATAATCATAAGTCAAGAGTTGTGCCAATAATGGCTACAAAAGAACAAAACAAAGCTAGCAGCACGTAGTGTAGAATATGCAAGAGTTTTTCAAAAGTCCTTTTCGAAGGCTGAGGCCTTAAAATTTATACACTACGAGGCCCTAGCTGGCCTCCTAAATCTATGGGACTTGGCTGCCCAAACTGTGAGTGAACATCTCCTTCCAAGAAATCTGTTTGGCTGCCTTCTAGATCCAGTTTTGGTGGCCTTTGGAGCTCGGAGTTGGGGGTGAAGATCCTGAGGGAGGCTATTTAATGCCATAGACAACCACCCTACGAATCCTCAACCCAAGCTTGGCTGTCTGCTAGCCCATGTCTGCTCAGTTTTGCTCCAATATGTATCAAAAAATCCTGAAATGAGCACGTGTTAGCCACCTAGGAATAGTGACTACCCTTATTCGTACAAATGACATAAACATACTAAAAAATAATGCATAAGTTATGAAAAATGAAGGATTGAACAAGGGTAGTTAGGCCAAATGAGCCCAAAATGTTACCAAATTTGGGGCTCATCAGTATGGGCCTGACCTAGGTTCAGAGGTGATTTAGCCAAGCAAATCCTGGTACTACTGGCCCTTTCGGCAACAGTCCGCGAAGCACAGATTGAGGTCTCACTCGAAGTAGTATGGGAGGGTGCTAGAACTAGGTTTCCGCACCCAGGGGATGTCTGATGAGCTTTTGGGGGTCAGTGGTTTGACGCTACGTGTACGTCGCTATACGCACTTGCTCTCCCTTCGCAACCTGCAATGCTACTTCCACGTAGCCCTACGCGGGGCACAACCCATAATATCCAAGTCCCTTGCTATTTAATCTGCGATTATTTGGTTACTTAACTTGTTTATGTAAGACTAAGGATTATTACAACATATTCAACAATCATATCAGTGTGCGCGATAAATAAAAAAGTATAAACATAAAGAAGGTAATGCACAACAGATACACAAAAATAGGAATCAACTTCTCTTTATTGATCTTCAATCTTGATTAAAGAATCGACACCGCCCTGCGCAGTCAGCTGCAGGGGTCTGTGCACTCAGCTGCAGACTCTACTATGCCTCTGTGCACTCAGCTGTAGAGCCTCTTCCTACTACTATGACCCACTCTTCCTACATTACATTATGTTACTTTAGGACGGACAGTCCTATGACTTAACCTATACTTCGTGCTCCGCGTCCACAAATCGTGGAGTCTTAAAAAAAGTTTGACTAAAACTTGGGCTTTGAGCCCCAAAACATGTTGTTCCATGCCCAATAGGCCCCCAACACAATCATCGTGACTCGTCCCAAGTCACTCTACTGGTGTGGCGACCTTGGCGTGGAGCCCCTCCAACTAGTCCCGTACTGCTCAGAGATCCGCAGGCGCACTGTTCTGCAGTTTACTGGACCTGCTGCATGCACTCCTCTGATGCTTCTTTGTGAGGATCCACTACCTGCCTTAGCACATATACTTCCTGCATCTGTGCGAGCTTTCCGTCAATGTCGACTGTAATGGTGAAGGCCTCATCATTCCAAGGTTTGACGCGTGCCTTGAGAGGTGCCTCTTTCTGTCTTGCGTCATCCACCTGCTCTTTCAGCGCCCTTGCTTGCTACATGTTTGCCAATCGTTGGGTGAGGATGATTGTCTGCTCAGTTCCCCTGACATTATCATACTATTCCTGCAGTTCACGTGCCTCTATTTCTAGGCGTTGTATGTTGGGGTCCTCCTACAAGGATGTGAGGATGTCGAAAGCTTGGTCCAACATACCAGTACAGTCCTACACTACCCATCCAATTCTTCCATTCCTATTTGAATCGCGCTAACATGCTGCTCTCCAACTTCCGGAGGAGTGGAAGGTTGCGCCTTCATCCACAACTCAACAATCTGGAGGTTTAGCTCCAGATTCACTCTTGTTGTTTCCTCGCGCGCACTGCGGACTCCACTTTCCAGATAGTGGATCCGCATCTTTGTTGGCAGGTCTGCGGCGATGGACAACTATGGGACTCACCGGCATGCTTCATCCACTGTCTTCACAGTCTACCTGTTTTGTGATGCTAGTTTGTCCCGCTGCAGGCTGAGTTGTTCGATGTTGATCTTCTACTCACTCATCACCTGAATCACGCAACCTTCCTTCGTGTGGAGCTCTACTGTTATGCCATCCTATAGCTGGTATAGTGTGTCTCGCGGAAGGGCAACCATGTTTAGGCCAAGTCCCTTGATCCTACCCACCGCGGCTTTATCGTCCTCTTTCTCTGCTGTTAGTGCTCCTTTCAGTAGCACTACGGTATTGGCCATATTTGTGTGTAGTAGCTACTTTGCTGCTAATGTACTTGCTATGCCATAGGTGGCTGTGGTTCCTTCCTGTGGGGGCCACACTTGTAGTTCCTGCAGTTGCACCCTTAGGGTCCCCAACACAATCTGCTACTCCGACATGGCTTCTTGGAGCGCTTCATTGGTGACCTCATGAACCGTGTTGCTGATTTCGTAGAGGTTGACTTATGTTAGTGTGATCGATTTGATGGCTAATTTGGATGCCTTGACCTTTTTTCGTGGACCCGATCTCTCCGTGATGCGCAACCTTTTCAACTGGGTGGACATTGTGCCTGGGTCCGCGCCTTCTACTATGTCCTCTACTTCCTGTCCTGTAGACAAGTTCTGGCCCTCCTCGTCCTACGTTGTGGTGGCTCCTATTGCCTGCGCTATTACTACTTCTACGGTGGCCTTTGCTTGCTCCGCAACTACCCTTGCTGCCTCGCAGATAGCCCTAACCTCCGCGGTGGCTTTTTCATTGCACCTTTGCTAGGCCAACTTTGTGACATGCAACTTGGTTGCATCCTTCTACTTCTGTGCTGCTATTCTATCCATCTTCGCCAGATCCAGGGTACGCCACTTGGGGGGCCATGATTCTAGCACTAAAAAGATCGCATCATCAATAGCGATGAAGGGGAGCTTGGTCCATTGTTGTTCCGGGTCCTTACACACCTTGATGTACACATTATGCATGTCCACCTTGAAGTCTGCAAAGCTCCATAAACTGTTGTACACCATGAGGAACAGGCATAGTCGTCTATTAATCCACATTCGGATTCTTGCCTCCATGAGCACCCAAAAGATCTTGGTCTCGTGAATCTGCTTGGTGTCCCTAGTGGCCAAAAGCGTCACGTACTTTGCGGCCTCTGGTAAGTCCTGTTCAATACTAGGGAACTGACTGTCCTTGGGCAGTTCCCCTGTTACCAGTAAAATAGACAAGAGCAACCACGCGTAGTGGAAGGTCTTGCCCTGCTCCTGGGCTTCCTTGTAGTTAGTCAGGAACTCCTTTCAGAGGAACTCGACCCAGTTGAATTGGAACCCCTCCACACATTGTTCTACCAACGCAACTACCCGAATTGGTACCTCATCTTCGCGGAATTTTCTCATTACCTTTCTGGACAGGAGCTGGGTGGCTACGCGCAGCCCTTTATCTTTAATGTTGCTGACCACGTACCCCCTCTTTTTGTTCTCCAATTTTTATTTTTTCTTCATGACCTCTGCGAGTGCCAAATCTCCGCTTTTGCTTACTATCATTGTGGGGTCCTTTCCCTTACAGGGGAGCTGGGAAATCCTATGGATGACATCCGCCGTGATGGGAATAGGCTCTTCTAGCTAGAAGTACCCATCATGCACTAAGAAAAGCAGTTGCCTGATGATGAAAATAGTGATAGGCATGCGATGAAAGTGTGGAATTCACAACAGATGAAGTATTCCGGCCTTCTCCACACTGCGTAGCCATTTCCGCGACTCTAGTGTTGTAACTTTGCTTCATGAGGCTCTCCATCTCCAAGTGTGGGAACTTCTCACTATTCGCGAGGTCCCAATCCTCAAACTTCATTGTGGGTATGCGACCTAGGTGCGAACCCTCAAACACAATTCCATTAGGGAGGAGTGGGGTTTGGAGTGCGCTTTTAGTGGCATCCAAGTCCTTGGGTATCTTGGCTTTCCCTTTTCGTGAAGGAATGTACTCGGGCAATTTTGCTGCAGCGCGCACTAGCTGAATGTCCTCTTCCATGTCTTCTGCTGCCTCTATCTCATCGACGAGAGCCTATAGGTCCTCCTACTCGTCATCTATCTTAATGGTGACAACCTTGCCCTTTTTTTCCATTGAAAGTTTACCGAACCGTGGATTCCTTGGGGACATGTGAACTGGTCCCGCTGCTCGCTTATATTTCTTGGACCTTGGCATCCGAGGTGATTTTGGTATTTTTGGTGCGACCCAATGTCTTTGGGAACATCATGTACCATGCGGTTCTGCGCGGCCTTGTTGGTGGTGTTAGAGTCGGTCTGGTCAGCCCTCCGTCAGAGATCAAAACTCTTTATGCATTTCATTTTTAGGTGTCCCGCTCCATTCATTCAGCTGCATTCCGCTAGGGGCATGCCATAATCTGACGGAGAAGGTCATGCTAGTCATCTCCCCTCATGTCTGGCTCCTGCTGGCTTAGGTATTTGGTCAATGATCACAAAATTCCATGATAGTCAAGGTCTGTTCCTTTGATGGACAAAGGTCATTTTCGATCATTAGGTCTAAGGATTTATCAGTTTGGTCTTTAAATATGTCTGGTAAATCCATGCAGGCCAGAGTGATGCCGTTGCAAAGTAATGATTCACAGAGTTTCATCGTCATATTGACAAACTTTGACTGTTCTTCAAAACTCTGTCTTGAAGAAAAGTCAAACAGTGTTATTGGTGACAAAATTTTCACAAAGGTTTTCAGTTGATTTCTTCAAGTGTAGTCATGGTTTCCATGGCCAAATGTCGTGTCAAGGAATCCCTGCAAAAAGTATCGAAAATTTCATCATTTGAGCCAAAAGTTCAAAGGAAAAGTGAAAATCAGGATTGTTTTAAAATCAATGAAAAAGTGTCAAACATGACATTAGAAAAGTGGGTTTTCTGAAAAATCAAATTTAAATCATGACCTCCAAGTATTTATACACAAGTTTTCATCCAAAATCAAACTCATTGTGCAATCAAAGGCATAGAGGAAACGTTGCAAAGTCGTGGGTGTGCAAACGCGTGGTTTGGAGCAAGTTGGAGGAATTTTAAGGGGCACGACGCACACACAGGGCGCGGCGCACACAGAGCCCGCCCGCAGTGTAAATTTTTAACCAGCGCAGCGCACACCCAGAGCGCGGCGCACAGAGACAAAGCGCCCAGAAATTCACCAAACTCCCTCAAGTTTTTGTGAGGCCCCTCTAATTGCAAGGTAGGCTCAAAACATCACTTGTTCATCAATTTTTATGAGTGATATGGTGGTTTAGTGCCTGTGTTTAAATGCAAAAAAAAAAAAATTAATAAAGTTAACCTCAAGAAGACACCAAAGAAAAACCATTTTGCTAGGGTTGTGTAACATCATAAACAACACCCAACTTCACCATCATCAAAGGGGTGGCCTAAATATAGTTTATAAACAATAGTCATGGCATCTGAGGGTTCATCGGAATATGAGGTGGAGACCCACAGTGATACAGCTTCAGGAGAACAAGCTCCCCGGAGACATCATAGGAGTGGAAAACATGTTAGGGATGAGCCAAACACCCTCACTGAGTTGCAGGCATGCCCTCTTGCTATGTCATGTTTCCAGCACCTAGCATGTTTTGAATTTTGTCAAAGGGCAGCAAATGTCAGAGCTCATCATGAGTTGGCCCATCTGTTTGTGCTTCACCTACATGGAGGTCAGTCTATCTTGGTTGGGGTCACCTTCACATTGACACCCAAAACTATCTCAGTGGCAACAGGCATACCAAATGTTGGAGAACAGTGGCATAAGAAGAAGAAGGTGGATAGGCATCATTATGAGCCTTACATTAAGGCCAGTTGTTTGAGGCATCTCACAAGAGTCTTCCCATTCAGATTTTTTAAGGATGAGTATGCTCCACTCATGAAATTGATCATGAAGTACTTTAGTTGTGAGGGGAGGTTTTCTCGCCTATATGCCTATCACATCAGGTTGCTCATGCACTTTACCAGGGTACGGATGATGAACCTCCCATTTTTAATTTGCAGGAACATAGAGAGGATGAAAAATTTCATGCAGCATAAGACCCCTCAACAGTAGCTCAACAATGTTTATCACTTTGCTCTTATCCGGATTTTGGTGGATCATCAGTTGGGATTGCAGGGCATTCCTTGGGAGGACTTCATCTCCCGTGACTTCTTCAGTGCTCCACAGGTAGTATCAGAGGCAGAGCATGAGATAGGTGGTCCTTCACATCAGTATGAGCGCCATGAGGCCGCTACTATGCCAGTATTCATCACCTATCAGAGAGGCAGTAGACATTTGTTTGTAGCAGCAAAGCGAGTGTTATCTCCACCCGGGGTGGAAGGGGCCTTGCTTCCTACATCGACGACATGGGAATAGGACAAAGGTAAGGAGGCCATGCATGATGAGGGGCCTTCAGGTGAGCCATCAAGTGAACGAGAGACAAAATTCATTCTCCTTCATGATGATGAGACAGATACAGAACCTACAAATGCAGAGCTTAGAGAGATCATCCAGGAGCAACAATCAGTGATTGAGGCCTTATCCCTTGACTTAGAGAGGGATAAGTGGAACATGAAGTACCTGGAGCAGAGAAACAAACAGCTAGAGGATCAACGGGTGATCATGGAGCTACAAAACATTCGTGAGCATCGCCAAGCTGCACAAAGGAGAAGAGTTGAGCTCACATCATTGGAGCAAGAAATCAAAGAGGATCGGGAGGTCAATCTCGAGAGCGTGAACATGCACTTGGAGAGGCTGCTAGACAAGGCTGATCAGGACCTTGCCTTGTTGAGACACATGGCTTAGCATTACAGGACACGAAATATGAGTGCAAAGGCCCGGATAAGGAGCTTGAAGGCGAAATTGAGCAAAGCAACAAGAGAGGCAAAAGAGGAAAAAGAGCAAGATTGGCTTCGAATATTGGCTGAGGCTTCTTTGGTACAACATAGTACCCCATAGAGAATCTCCAGCCCAAATTTCAAGGAATTTGGGGAAATTTTGGTCACATGACAAATTTTTGGGCAAAACACAGGTTTTTTCTCCCAGTGGCACGGCGCTAAAAATTGGGAGCTTCAAATGAAGAATGGTTTGCATTTTTGGATTCATCATGGAAAATCACGACTACTGGTGCTTGGACAAGAAAGTTGGGCAAGATCTTAGTCTCCAAGTGGTCAAAAAACCCAAAAAGTGGCCTGTCTGCCCCTTTTTTGACACACACGAAGCAGTCTTGGGAGAAGGAAGATTTGGAGGGGTAAATGAGCACCAAATTTAGAAATTCTAGTTGGGTTAGAAAGTAGAGAGGACAAGCTTTCCAACAAGTACACTTGGGCACATTTTGGACACCTACAAGTGCCTCAAATCAGGCTCCAAAGTAGTGTGGCGCACAAAGAAAATGGCGCGGCGCACATAGGAAAAATTGCCAAATTTGCTTCCGTTTCGCGAAATTTCGATTCGCGACTTCTCCAAGTGGGCCCGCTCATCTACATTTCAGTTTTTTGGCACCTAAGGTGGCATTTAAAGTATTTTCTCTCCAGATTGGCTTCTATCCAAGTGGCGAAGGAAGGCAAACGGTCACCCAAGCCATTTGTCATGTTTGTAACGCTGCACCTGTAGTTGATGGTTGGCTCTTCACCTCCATTTTGTAATGATTCGAGTAACTCCCCAACCCTTTGGCGTTCTATCTCTTCATAGCACATTCTATATATTGTATGCAAACTATTTTCAAAGGGTTGGTTGGCTTGTAACTTCTGGGAGACTGTGGGAAAGAAACTTTGCTTCTTCACTGTATATTTGTGACAAAGAATTAATGAAAGGCAACGACTCTGTTTCATGAGATTCATGTGGTTGTGAGTGTAGAAAATTTGTCTCCTATGTTTTCATTTGTATTTCGTTATGTTTCATAATTCAATTCATGTTCATTTCCAGTGAAATTTTCTGAGTTAGATAAAGTAGAATTCAATTTTATTACTCTGCCTGTGGGAAAATTTCATGTTCAGTGTTCTTCTTCTGTTGAAAAGGATTCATGTTCTTATGCCCTTTTCACTCTCCTAAACAATATCTTCATTCCGCGTTATTTCAAACTAAATTGCTACACTTTCCGCCTGCCTTGCCTCACGAAGTAATCTGTGCCTTTGTATTAAATTCTCTGTTCATTGCTGTCCGTTGGTCCCATAACATCCCAGAAGCTCAGTCATTTATAAAAATTGTTTCTTGTATCCATATTCACTTACTAGCCTAAGATAAATATTTCACTGTAAGTCATCTCAGACCGTTTCGTTTATCCATTCATTGAGCATGATTCGGAGAGATCCCTCTCTTGTTCTGGTAGGGCTAGCTACCAGACTGAGCGTTGTTTGTGGTTACCCTAAATTTTTCCTTCCTTCAGCCTAGGGAAGATTTAGGTGCTAACATAGTGGCGACTCCACTGGGGAAGAAAATGGTTTTCTTGAAGATTGTTTTGCCCCAGTACATCTATCAAGCTCAGATCTGATGGTTGATGGTGAACAACGATCAGACATAAGAAGACGGCTGAAATCATTCACTTGGCGACTCCATTCACTGAAGGATCCAACAATCAGTGCTTCATGGTGACTCCACTGCAGAGAAGTAAGTAGCTTTGAGATTTTCAAGATGGATCGGGTTGCAAGAAGATACTCTCCCATGAGTCGAGATCACATTCTGGGATTTCCAAATAAGATTCCGAAAGTAGATTGGTCAAGGAATTTGCCTATGTTTAAAGATGATGGTAAGAAGGACGTTGCTTTACATCTAGTTCGATTTCACATGCATATTCACAAGTTGAAGGTTGATTTTCCTGAAGATTGCTTAATAAAGATATTCATGGCCACTCTAGAAGGTGAAGCTCAATCTTGGTATGAAAGTTTGCCGCCTGCTTGTATTTACTGTTTAAAGGATTTTCATGCCATGTTCATTGAAAGATATAAAGACTCTTATCCATCATTAAATCTAGTTCATGACTGTTGCAAACATGCTTCTACTTTTACTGAAAGCCTTGAAAAATACTATGAGGATGATAATTTTATGGATGATGAGATCATGGAAGCCCTGGATGAAAATCCATTTCAGCAGCGTAAAGACGATCATGAAAATTTGCAGCATGATCAAGATTGTAGTATGGTGGAAGAGGAAAGAATTTTGCATCTTGACAGTCAACAGGAATTACATGAAATGGATCAGCAGTATGAGGAATATTTATATACACCTTCACTTGAAATTAATGAAGACAATCACTGTTTGAGCGAAAGGAAACAAAAGGTCTTATCTCCTTTGTCTGAAGACGAGATAGGTCAACTCTTGCACGGTTATGTTCCCTCTCAAGCTAAAGCGGATTTTCAGTGCACACATGGTCAAGAAAGTGTTGGTGAAACTTCTTCCTCTTTTGAAAAGGATGACAGTCCAGTGAACAGCTTTATAGATCAGCAAGTTGAAGAATTCCATATGGCTGAAAGTGATAAAAGAAAAAGTGTCGTTTCAGATCTATCCATAGAAGAAGACAACATGCAAGGAAGTCCAGTTCTACTTTCAGAATGTGATAACGTTAAGTCAACCCTTTCAGATCCAGATTCAGATTATGGTGACCAAGAAAACCTTGTACTAAGTCCCATGAAAGAGAATTCTGCTGTTAAAATCACCTGGAATGAAGAAAACAGAGTTTTGAATCCAAATGTTCTTATGTCATCAGAACAAAGCCTTCATAAAGAGGTAGTCCAGTCAGCTCATGAACAACAAGATGAGAATTTTGTTCAAGTAAGTGAAAAAGATCCAGGTGAATTTATGGTAGATGATATAAATGATTGTGTTGGGTTTCAAGAATCATTTGAAGTTTCTTTTCTCATGATTGATGGATGCAAAGACAATCTGCTTGTCATATCATATGAAGATGATCTACAATGTATTCATATCTCAGCAGACCAGACCATTTGGGATTCCATTTCAGATTCTTCTTCCTATGTTTCATGTTCTGAAATGTTCTTTGAAGAGGAAATCTACTCATCTACTTGTTCAGAATTGTTTGAAGACCAGGAACCTACTCTTATTTATGAAAAGAGATCAGCATCACAAGAAAACGACACCTTGTTCCTTCAGCAAGGGGAAAGACCTTATGTTCTTCATGATCCAATGGCAGATTTGTTGCAGATAGTAGTGAAGGTCATTATTGCAGTATTCAGTGACGAAGGAGATCATGGTCAATTATGTTTTTGGAGGCCCAGTTACCAGTATCTGTTTTTGACCAGAAGATCTGATCAGGAGAATCAATCAAGGAGGCATCTACTTGATTGGTTACATTGGAAGACACATTACACATGATTGTACATATTGCATTAGTACGCAGGTGGCTGTCATCATGATTTGAAACCCTCGAATCTTGATGGACTGTTGCCATTGAATAAGTTTTGTCAGTTCTTGTTTTAGTTAAGTCAGTCATGAGTCATTTCCTTTTGCATTGAGTCGGTTTTTTCAGTCATGTTGGTTTCATAATTAAGTCGGTTTAAGTCAAGTTTCAGTCAATAAATGAGTCGAAATCTCGTGTTGTTTGACGAAATAATGACTCCATAGCCCAATGGATGCAGGAACTGTCGAGCTCTTCCATAGATCTGATGTTCTTGGCACCTCCAAGGAGCTACCATCCCCCATTGGAGCCAATGTTAGAGTCGGTCTGGTCAGCCCTCCATCAGAGATCAAAACTCTTTATGCATTTCATTTTTAGGTGTCTTGCTCCATTCATTCAGCTGCATTCCGCTAGGGGCATGCCAGAATCTGACGGAGAAGGTCATGCTAGTCATCTCCCCTCATGTCTGGCTCCTATTGGCTTAGGTCTTTGGTCAATGATCACAAAAGTCCATGATAGTCAAGGTCTGGTCCTTTGATGGACAAAGGTCATTTTCGATCATTAGGTCTAGGGATTTATCAATTTGGTCTTTAAATATGTCCAGTAAAGCCATGCAGTCCAGAGTGATGCCCTTGCAAAGTAATGATTCACTGAGTTTCATTGTTATATTGATAAAGTTCGACTGTTCTTCAAAACTCTATCTTGAAGAAAAGTCAAACAATGTTATTGGTGACAAAATTTTCAAAAATGTCTTCAGTTGATTTCTTCAAGTGCAGTCATGGTTTCCATGGCCAAATGTCTTGTCAAGCAATCCCTGCAAAAAGTGTCGAAAATTTCATCATTTGTGCCAAAATTTCAAAGGAAAAGTGAAAATCAAGATTGTTTTAAAATCAGTGAAAAAGTGTCAAACATGACATTAGAAAAGTGGGTTTTTCGAAAAAGCAAATTTAAATCATGACCTCCAAGTCTTTATACACAAGTTTTCATCCAAAATCAAACTCATTGTGCAATCAAAGGCATAGAGGAAACGTTGCAAAGTCGTGGGTGTGAAAACACGTGGTTTGGAACAAGTTGGAGGAAGTTTCAGGGGCACGGAGCACACAGGTAGGGGTGCAGCGCACACACAGGGCGTTGCGCACACAATGCCCGCCCGCAGTGTAAATTTTTAACCGGCGCGACGCACACCCAGAGCGCGGCGCACTGGGCTTTGCGCGTGGTGCACAGAGACAAAGCGCCCAGAAATTCACCAAACTCCCTCAAAGTTTTGTGAGGCCCCTCTAATTGCAAGGTAGGCTCGAAACTTCACTTGTTCATCGATTTTTATGAGTGATATGTTGGTTTAGTGCCTGTGTTTAAATGAAACAAAAAAAAATTCATAAAGTTAACATCAAGAAGACACCAAAGAAAAACCATTTTGCTAGGGTTGTGTAACATCACAAACAACACCCAACTTCACCATCATCAAAGGGGCAGCCTAAATACAGTTTATAAATAGCATTCATGGCATCTGAGGGTTCATCGGAATATGAGGTGGAGACCCACAGTGATACAACATCAAGAGAACAGGCTCCCCGGAGAAATCATAGGAGTGGCAAACATGTTAGGGATGAGCCAAACACCCTCACTGAGTTGCAGGCATGCCCTCTTGCTATGTCATGTTTCCAGCACCTAGCATGTTTTGAATTTTGTCAAAGGGTAGCAAATGTCAGAGTTCATCATGAGTTGGCCCGTCTGTTTGTGCTTCACCTACATGGAGGTCAGTCTATCTTGGCTGGGGTCACCTTCACATTGACACCAGAAATTATCTCAGTGGCAACAGGCATACCAAATGTTGGAGAACAGTGGCATAAGAAGAAGAAGGTGGATAGGAATCATTATGAGCCTTGCATTAAGGCCAGTTGTTTGAGGCATCTCACAAGAGTCTTCCCATTCAGTTTTTGAAGGATGAGTATGCTCCACTCATGAAATTGATCATGAAGTACTTCAGTTGTGAGGGGAGGTTTTATCGCCTATATGCCTATCACATCAGGTTGCTCATGCACTTTACCAGGGTGCGGATGATGAACCTCCCATTTTTCATTTGTAGGAACATAGAGAGGATGAAAAATTTCATGCAGCATAAGACCCCTCAGCAGCAGCTCAACAATGTTTATCACTTTGCTCTTATCTGGATTTTGGTGGATCATTAGTTGGGATTGCAGGGCATTCCTTGGGAGGACTTCATCTCCCATGACTTCTTCAGCGCTCCACAGGTAGTATCAGAGGCAGAGCATAAGATAGGTGGTCCTTCACATCAGTATAATTGCCATGAGGCCGCTACTATGCCAGTATTCATCACCTATCAGAGAGGTAGTAGACATTTGTTTGCAGCGGAAAAGTGAGTGTTATCTCCACTCGGGGTGGAAGGGGCCTCGCTTCCTACATCGACGACACATGAACAGGACAAAGGTAAGGAACCCATGCATGATGACGGGCCTTCAAGTGAGCCATCAGGTGAACGAGAGACAGAATTCGTTCTCCTTCATGATGATGAGACAGATACAGAACCTACAAATACAGAGCTTAGAGAGATCATCCAGGAGCAGCAATCAATGATTGAGGCCTTATCCCTTGACTTGGAGAGGGCTAAGTGGAACATGAAGTACCTGGAGCAGAGAAACAAACAGCTAGAGGATTAGCAGGCGATCATGGAGCTACAAAACATTCGTGAGCATCGCTAAGCTGCACAAAGGAGAAGAGTTGAGCTCACATCATTGGAGCAAGAAATCAATGAGGATCTGGAGGCCAATCTCGAGAGCGTGAACATGCACTTGGAGAGGCTGCTAGACAAGGCTGATCAAGACATTGCCTTGCTGAGACACATGGCTTATCATTACAGGACACAAAATATGAGTGCAAAGGCCCAGATAAGGAGCTTGAAGGTGAAATTGAGCAAAGCAACAAGAGAGGCAAAAGAGGAAAAAGAGAAAGATCGGCTTCGAATCTTGGCTGAGGCTTCTTTGACACAGCATAATACCTCATGAAGAACCTCCAGCCCAAATTTCAAGGAATTTGGGGAAATTTTGGTCACATGACAAATTTTTGGGCAAAACACAGGTTTTTTCTCCCTGTGCGGTGCGGCGCTAAAAATTGGGAGCTCCAAATGAAGAATGGTTTACATTTTTGGATTCAGCATGGAAAATCATGACTACTGGTGCTTGGAAAAGAAATTTGGGCAAGATCTGAGTCTCCAGGAGGTCAAAAACACCCAAAAAATGGCCTCTCTGCCCCTTTTTTGACACACAGGAAGCAGTCTTGGGAGAATGAAGATTTGGAGGGGAAAATGAGCACCAAATTCAGAAATTCTAGTTGGGTTAGAAAGTAGACATGACAGGCTTTCCAACAAGTACACTTGGGAACATTTTAGACACCTGCAAGTGCCTCAAATCAGGCTCCAAAGTAGCGCGACACACAGAGAAAATGGCGCGGCACACACAGGGAAAATTGCCAAATTTGCTTCCGTTTCGCGAAATTTCGATTCGCGACTTCTCCAAGTGGGCCCGCTCATCTACATTTCAGTTTTTTGGTGCCTAAGGTGGAATTTAAAGTATTTTCTCTCCAGATTGGGTTCTATCCAAGTGGCAAAGGAAGGCAAACGGTCACCCAAGCCTTTGTCATGTTTGTAACGCTGCACCTGTAGCTGATGGTTCTCTCTTCACCTCAATTTTTGTAATGATTCGAGTAAATCCCCAACCCTTGGGCGTTCTATCTCTTCATAGCACATTCTATATATTGTATGCAAACTATTTGCAAAGAGTTGGTTGGCTTGTAACTTCTAGGAGATTGTGGGAAAGAAACTCTGCTTCTTCACTGTATATTTGTGACAGAGAATTAATGAAAGGCAGTGGCTCTGTTTCATGAGATTCATGTGGTTGTGAGTGTATAAAATGTGTCTTTTATGTTTTCATATGTATTTCTTTATGTGTCATAATTCAATTCATGTTCATTTCCAGTGAAATTTTCTGAGTTAGATAAGGTAGAATTCAATTTTATTGCTCTGCCTGTGGGAAAATTTCATGTTCAGTGTTCTTCTTCTGTTGAAAAGGATTCATGTTCCTATGCCCTTTTCACTCTCCTAAACAATCTCTCCATTCTGTGTTATTTCAAACTAAATTTCTACACTTTCCGCCTGCCTTGCCTCACGAAGTAATTTGTGCCTTTGTATTAAATTCTCTGTTCATTGTTGTCCGTTGGTCCCATAACATCCCAGAAGCTTAGTCATTCATAAAAATTGTTTCTTGTATCCATATTCACTTACTAGCCTAAGATAAATATTTCACTGTAAGTCATCTCAGACTGTTTCATTTATCCATTCATTGAGCGTGACTCTGAGAGAGCCCTCTCCTGTTTTGGTAGGGCTAGCTACCAGACTGAGCGTGGTTTGTGGTTACCTCGAATTTTGGCTTCCTTCAGCCTAGGGCAGATTTAGGTGCTAACAAGTGGTTACTTTTGCAGAGCCCAAACCTCTCCTGGTAGTTGTCATCTTGCTTGAGCTGTCTGTGGTTGTTCGCGAACTTCGGGGCTCAAATCTTGCTCGGTGCTCAACACTCTGTGCTCTAATGAACTGCTCAAATCTCAAATGAACAAGTGTTGTCTCGTGGTTAGCCCTTGGAGTTTTATAGCACCTTTTGAATTCAAATCTGACCGTTCCCCCCAATTCTGGGCCATCAATGCTTTCTTGGCGGCAGATTTCCCCAAATCTAGCCCTTAATTCGTGTCTTAAATGCCCACTGTCCACTCCCTTTTGCCTTAAATTGGACATCTCGTCATGAACAGTGACAAAAATAGTTATTTCCTAGCCTACCCACATGGCAGCGCAGTCCCCCATGCGCGGGCGCGAACCTTGTGTCCTGCTGATTCTACGCACACCTCCATCATCGCACAACCCCCAAATAGACTCGTTTAGAGTCCCACGCTCTCTTTCAACTATCTGGAGCACTGAGACTGTGCTCCCTATTTCTAGTCAGATGGTCACACCACCCATTCGAGACTTCAATTTGCCTTCCAGCATAGTCCGAGGAAATTCCTCAATTCTCTACATGACCGCCGGTGTCGCGCGTTCTATTGTATGGAATGCGCTTCCCTGGTTACTGTGTTTGGTGAGGTGTGGTCGTAGCCATGGTAGCAAAGTCATAAACTCTCGGTAACAATGTTCTAATGTAGTGGTATGGTCATCCGTATCTTGCTTTGTCATCCTTGGTTTATCGATGAGACATGCTTGCATGATCTCGTTTTCTAGCCTTTTGATTTCAGCGTACATCCAAATTCTTTTCTTCCTCAATCGTACCCGGTCTTGTTTGAGTTCATGAATTCTAAGGTTCCCTCACCAGATGGCTTCCTAAATCCTTAGATGTTTGTCCTTGCGTAGATGTGTGATATCTACCTCCTTGCCATCGCGCACTGTCACAACTGCGAGAGCCATTACATGTGGACTCGTTTTTGTATTCTCTTCAAAAATTCTGGTTTTTACTTTATTCCGCATCTTTGGAATCATTTCTGCGTTTAAGGTTTTGCACATGTCCTATAGGCCCATTGAACCGCAGGTATGCATAGGTCCCAATCAGTTCATCTCGCGTGGTGAACCTTGTTCAGTACTCCGCACATCCTATCGAGTGCCTCGTCGTGGAGAATTGGTAGTGCACGTCATGTTTCCTGTTGTTGTGGTTTGTTCTGATTCTTTAGTCTGGGGGTGGTGTGCACTTGTGCGGACTGTACAACATATGTCTGTACCCATCGAGAAAGGTGGGCGTGCAAGTTGTTCCGCCCCTGCTAATTGGCTTTTGTTCAGAGTTGGGGTTTTCCAAAACATAGGTGCATCATCCTTCTGCATCCGCACCAGTCCTCAAAATCTCCTTGATGTGTACCCCACCATCGTGCGGGTGTTACGCGCAGTGCCCACTTTAGCACATCGAACCATTGCTATTTTGGTACTGCGCTTTCAAATTTTCTCAGAAATTCATGCATCTCTATTAATTCATCATATGCTGGCAGCTCCCTTGCCTCTGTTGTCATGCAATGCAATGATCTAATCATCATGTTGCAATTAAGCATTGTTACTTCGTGCAGCCGATTCTACCATTGCTCTATCTCTTTGTCTGAATCTGAAGTGAAAGAGCTGTCACGATACCATTAAATCCTTCCATATGCAGTCAGATTGACCCAATCTTCTTCTCATGTAGTTATCTTGTAAATATAATCGAGATCGTCATCACTATCGTTGTCGCGCACCAGTTCAGTGTATCGCGCTCCTTCGGCTAGATCGAGCGGTACTACCATGCATAGTGCTTTTTTCTCAAATATCACTTCTTCAGATTTATGAATTCATTCATGTCGATGGCCCGTTCTATTCCTAGTAGTGTGGGATAGGGATTTTTGTCATCGACAATCTCTATCACTTCAAAATCTGCCTGCGTGCTCGCACCTTCAATATCAACTGTTACCCCTTGCAATCTTCCCATGGGAAAAATCTTCTATTGGTTCACGTAATTGAATAGGGGGCCATGGTAACGTGGGATTTCCCATGCATTCCCATGTTTGCTTTGGTAGTACATTCGTGTCCGAACCCAGATCAAGGATTACCTAATCCATTTCATACTCACCTATTTGCGCAATCAACCTCATTTCCCTTCTTGTGCGCAATGCATGCTTTCCAAGTTTCTGGACCATGCGCGGTTCTCCTAACCCTGTGCACTTGGTGATAAGTTCTTGTAGTCCTTTAACTGCCTTGTTGTTGTGCAGCAGTTTCATGCATGTCTCCAGAAAGGTAATGAGCATTGAAGGATCCATCCCTAGTTCTAGTTGATCCTTACTACCTAAAGTGGAGGCCTCCATGAAGCTCTTCTTAGCTTCCATGAATGTGTCTTCGCACATTCTAAATCAAACTTGGGTTCCTTTGTAGGAGCCTTGGGAATCCACGCTCTTTCTTTTGGTTGTTTCCTATTATCATCTCTTGTGGTCATAGTGCTCCTGAGCATCATGTTTACATTTGGGTCTTCTTCGCGTGGCTCAGACCTCATCATTTGTAAATTCTGGGTCGAAGGGGGCTAGAGTACCCCATTTTCGCGCATCTTCGCTATTAGCGAAGGGAATTCTTCTGCCTCATGATCAAACTGAGTACATTACCTACATGATATTCTTGTTGGGTTTGTACAATCGCGTGCATAATGCCCTGGCCCTTCGCAATTGTAACAAATTAGTTGTCCACGACCCCTTCCTGGTCCCATTCCGCCTCGACCCCAACCGCACCTCTAAAATCCAATGTGCGCCATCCCTGCATTTGGCTTGAGGGATCGTGTTTTGATCTGCACCCTGTAGGTAGGAGTCCAATCCATCATTAGTTCATAGCTTCAGCAGGTGCGTTCATCATGGCCCACCAACCTGCAGAAATACAAAACAATTGCTAGGACGTTTGCGTATACTTCTGCAACAAATGACAATTGTCCGTAGTGCGTTTTCCTCCTATTTGGTAGATCATGCACCATAGTGCAGATGCTGTGCTTGGCCCTGCCTGTGCCTCTGGTCTTAATAGCATCGGACCTCCTCCTGCCAAGTAGTTCGCGAACACTGGAAAATGGTCCTTGTCGTGCCCTTGGCGGTTGCATTTTATGCACCATACTTCCTCACGCACCTCCGGCCGAGGTGTCCATTCTTGTTTCAAAATTTTCATTTCCAGACACAGATTCTGTAGTTGTGCGTAGATTTATTGGACTCCCAATATAGGGTCTTGTATAGGGGTCTCATGTAATCTCATTGCTATTTCCAACGCTTCAGCCTAGGTGGAAATGTTTTGTTGTGAGAGCGTCGTCCTTAAGTGTGGTGTAAGTGAGGCCACAAACCATGCGCGATGTTGTGCATTTTTTAACCTCATATTGGCTTCATGGATTGTACTCTTTAGCCTTTGGTACAGATCCTAGGGGGTCTCGCCCGGGAGCATAACGATCTCCTTAAACTCGATGATGGATTGCATTTCTAATTTTGGCCTGCTAAATTCCCTATTTAGCGTAGCGTGGATTTCTGTGATTCCTATGTTTGGGTGGTCATTAGAATGCTTGATATACCATGTTAATGCACAATCCTGCAGCATACTCACTAGTGTAGCCTTCTTAATATTATCATCCATGATGCCTTGTGCTTCCCATACTACTCTTACCACGAACCAGAATTGGTCTAGATCTTCATTTCCCACTCCTCTGAATACTGGTAGTTTGATCGCACTCGCCATACTAAACTATGGTGGTGGTGGAGGTGGGGTGGGTGGAGATGGAGGTGAGGAGGGTGAAACTAGTGGCGGTGTGGGTGGAGGTGGTAAACGCGAAATACGTTGCCTTATCAGACTGACTGTGCTTCTCGGAGAAACTTTCGTGAGCTCTTCGTTGCTTTCCTATGAGGGTGAAATTAGGGGATTGTTTTCCAATTCTTAACTACTTCCACTTCTATAGATCTTCCTACTTCACATAGTTCCAAACATTAATTTATTCACATAACCCGCTTTTCACACAATAGCATCTTAATCCAAGTGTTCAAAATTTAATATACTCACCTCGTGCTCCCTTGAGAAAACGTCATTCTGCCTCACTGTGTCGATTGTGAACTCAGTGATAAATCCTCCTATTATTCGGTCGACCAATGGTCCACAGCTCACGCTATCTTATCTCCTGATGCTTCTAGTCTGCGCACTAATTTCGGAGTCCACACTATTGGTTTGTTGAGCCTACACCTTCCTTGCTTGTCTGCTAACATTTGTGATCCACTCATACAACTCAGAAGGAAAGGATGCAAAGAAAATTTCGTGGATTTCCGTATACAAGTAGCGCTCCAACCACTGTTCCTTAGAGACTCATGGATTTTTGTTTTCCTATGCTACGAACTCATGAATCTTCTTGTCCAACCACTCTTCAATTTCTTTCTTCATTGGATTCTAGTGGCACGACATCAGACATCCTTTATACAGATCACATATGGGTTCTTCAATCTGAACGGTATAACGGTGTATTGAAAGCAACCCCATTCTGTTGCGAAGGTCATTTTGCTCCTATATACTGGCGCGATATTGATCTAATGGTACCCTGAGAACCCGTCCATGAACGAGTATGCTTCCTGACCACCAACATTCTCTAGTACTTCATCTGTGAATGGTGTTGGAAATGGATCGTGTACACATGTGTTGTTTAGCTTCCTAAGGTCTACACATATTCTTATTTCACCCTTCTGTTTTTTCTCCTATACTACCATAGGACTCACCCAGTCAAATTCTTCCACTGTTTTAATAATTCCGGTTGTGAGCATCTTGTCTAATTCATCACGAACCTTTTCTTTGTATTTTGGATTCAAGTGATAAGGTCGTTGCTTAACTGGCTTCATGTTAGGTTTCAGGGTGATATTCATCATCCCTAAATCACCAACGATCCCTTTTAAGTCCGTAACTTTGTTTGGGAACAAGTCTTGGTATTCACGGAGTAACTCCGCAACCTTATTGACCGTGGCATCATCTCAATAGTCCCCAACTTTTGCGTACTCTTGTTTTGCCTCCGTTCCAATGTTGACCTGCTTTGTTTTTAGCAGCGTGGTGATGTTGGGGTCTTCAAGTGATGGTCCACGAATCTCATGGAAGCCTTTCGTTTCTAAAATGTTAAGGTTTTGTGGGTCCTCATCATCCTCTTCAACATTTATGTTATAACACTCCAGTGTGCTGCTTAACTGTGTCGCCCATTCTGGCTGAAGTACTCCCATTGGCTCCTGTGGTATTTTGAAGATAGCGACTTTTACTGCTTGTAGCGCATCATCAACAGTATCCGACCAATGATCTTCAAATGTGAACATTAACAAGAATCCCTCATGCAAGACATCCCATTCGCCCATACCATGGTGGAGCTCTGTATCTGTATACCAATTCATGGGTATGACGTCCAGGGTATGGTAGAATAAATGTACCCATTCAAGTTGTTAGGTCCCTATACTACTAGTGTAACCCCTTATTGTTATTAGTACAACCCCCTTATTATATCGTTGTGCCCATGTAGTCCCCATATTGTTATTATTGTGCCCCATAGAAGCCCACTATTATTATTATTGCTCCCTTACATTATTATTGTTATGTCAGCTCTGATTACATTATGACGCCTTAGACTCCTATATATAGAAAGGAGGTCTTGTCATTTGTATCATCCAAGAATCGTTCATTTGTGTAATGTAAAGGAGGTTGCCCCCTTGAAGAGGCTTATTTCTAAGGAATTGATCTATCTTTTCTATCCTTTTGTGAGTTGGTTTCATAACATTTGGTATCAGAGCTTTGGATTCTAGGGTTTCGCCGCTCCAAACAAGTCATCGTGGAATTTTTGCTATAACTATTTTGCTGCGACGTTTCAGAAGCTTAAAAAAACCCATTTGAGCCAAAATCGTGCTGATGCTCACATCTGAATTTCATATCTTTTCTTGCTATAGTTTCGGAGATATGATCTGAGGAAGTTAGGGTTTTTGCAAGCTCCACAATTTCATCTAAAACAGGTCATCGTGGAATGCTCGCTATAATGCTTTCTCGATGAAGTTTCAGAAGCTAAAAAAAACCCATTTGAGAAGAAATTAGTCTGAACCTTGGCTCCAAATTTCAAATCTTGTCGTGCTATATTTGCGGAGATATATCTGAGGAAGTTAGGGTTTTGGTAGATCCCCGAATTACATTCCAAATAGGTCACCTTGGGAAAATCATCATAACTTTCTCTCTTAGCATCAAATTGAAATTTCATAAGAATTTTCAAAAAGAGGACAGTCTGTAGTTTTTAGTATACCATTTATAGGTATTAAGGTCAAAACAGTGACACATGGTACTTCGTACAAGTTTGCTCTATTGAACTAGTCTATAATTAGGTCATCGCGGGAGATTGGGAATAGATCTT
Organism: Pinus tabuliformis; assembly: GCA_031772625.1. Taxonomy (NCBI): domain Eukaryota; kingdom Viridiplantae; phylum Streptophyta; class Pinopsida; order Pinales; family Pinaceae; genus Pinus; species Pinus tabuliformis. The sequence goes on along the minus strand of CM062806.1, from coordinate 67,710,239 downwards.
TCTTCAGGAATCCAATTGTGATCAGACTTGTGGAGATAGAAAGAGGACTTGGAGGGCTATTACAGAGAGCAATTTTAGAACGTAAATATCCAAAATTATAGAGTTACAGTCATTTCAAGATAGAGCTCCTAAAATCAAGAAGAAGTGAGATGAGGAAGTATGATGGGAAGGACATGGTAAATTGGATACTACAGATGGAGAAATATTTTGATCTACATGGTGTACCACTGTTACAAAAGGTACGTATTGCATCTACTTATTTAGAACCGAATCAAATTTTATGGTATAAAGGGCTTTTTTCTCGTAAATCACTTGTCACATGGTCAATTTTCATGGAGGAAATGATAGCACATTATGAGGATACAAAGAGAAACACCTTCTTTAGCCAATTTATAAATCTCAAACAAAAGTGTTCAAGGGTAGAGCACATTGATGACTTTCAAAAATTGAATATAAGGGTAAATGATATTCAAGAGAAGCAAAGGATTGATGTCTTCATAGGTAGTTTAAAGGATAACATTCAACATGAGGTTCGTCTTTGGGAACCTAATTCATTGGAGAAGGCATTTAGGCGGGCAAGAAAAATTGTAAGCGAAATTATGGAAGCAAGGAAGTCTACCCCTCACAACTATAAAGATGGAAGTGTTGTTTCTCCTATCCTTGCACAACCTACAAGGGTTACACCACAACAATTGGAAGAAAAAAGAGAAAAAGGGCTTTGTTACAATTGTGATAGCAAATGCACTAAAGGCCATAAGTGTGCTGAGAAGAAATTATTTTACATAGATTATGAAGAGGAGGAAGAAAAAGATCAAGAAACATCAAAAGAAGAGGATATACACTAGGAACCAACCCTAGAGAAAGACGAAATGAATTTGACCATATCTTGTAATGCATTGGTCAGAATTACCACTCCTCAAACTATCAATATAGAAGGACATATCAAGAAGAAAAATGTTCAAGAAGTGAAAGATCACATCGAGCATCAAGAAACGAATCCGACCATATATTGTAAAGCATTGGAAGAAATTACCACTCCTCAAACTCTCAAGATAGAAGGACATATCAAGAAGAAAAAGGTTCAAGCAATGAAAGATCACGTTGAGCATTAACAACGAGTTCTCCAACTTTTATAGGATAGCGCCACTTTGGTGCATAATCGAATGAAACAACAGGTAGATCAACATCGCAGTGGAAAAAGTTCTGATGTAGGTGATTGGGTATTTTTACAGCTATATCTCAAGCAAGCTATTTATGAGAAGGAAATGTTGGCAATACTACATGAAGAAGAGCTGCAAATACTACATGAACTTAAGAAATGGCGACCTTACCCAATGGGAAGACACTTCAAGGTAAAAATGGATCATGATAGTCTTAAATACTTTTTAGAACAAATATTATCTTTAGAAGAATAGAAGAAATGGGTCACATATGTGTTGGGTTATGACTTTGACATCATCTACAAAAAAGGGAAGCAAAATTTTGTTGCAAATGCACTCTCAAGAAAGGATGAGGACGTGGAATCATTGTTTTGTGCTATTTCTATTATCCAACCAGATTGGATAAACGAAGAAAGGGATGAATGGAAGAAGGACGGAGAAGTGTGGCCACTCATTCAAAAGTTGCAGAAGATCCCAATTCAAACAATATTTTCAGAACTTGAAGAGGAAGGAAAAATCATATTGGAACCTGGAGCAGTCACAGAAACAAGAACCCGGCAGCTGTGAAATCAATCAATTTCAGAGTATCTCATGAAGTGGAAGAACTTACCCGCTAAAGATTCCACATGGGAGGACAACAATTTTATACAGAAGCATCAAGAACTACTCAAGTGTTGAGGACAACACTTTTTGAAGGAGAGGGGCATGTTAGGTCCCTATACTACTAGTGTAACCCCTTATTGTTATTAGTACAACCCCTTTATTATATCATTGTGCCCATGTAGTTCCCATATTGTTACTATTGTGCCCCATAGAAGCCCACTATTTTTATTATTGTGCACTTACATTATTATTGTTATGTCAACTCTGATTACATTATGACCCCTTAGACTCCTATATATAGAAAGGAGGTCTTGTCATTTGTATCATCTAAGAATTGTTCATTTGTGTAATGTAGAGGAGGTTTCCCCCTCGAAGAGGCTTATTTCTAAGGCATTGATCTATCTTTTCTATATTTTTGTGAGTTGGTTTCATAACACAGGTTGTGGCTCTTCCCTGTAGACCTTGGTCCATTTTGCGCAGTGCATGCGTGGATCATCTCATCCATAATATTTTTTGGCTAGACATATTTATGGTTTCCCAAATCATAGGCACATCATTCTTCTGTAGCCATGCCAGTCCTCAAAATTCCCTTGGTGCGTAACCTACCATCATGTGGGTGTTGTGTGTAGTGCCCACTTCAGTGCATCGAACCGCTACTATTCTGGCACCGTGCTTTGAAATTTTCTCAGAAATTCATCCACCGTTGTTAATCCATCATATGTCGGCAGCTCCCTTGCCTCTGTTGTCACACAACTCAATGATCTAATCATAATGTTGCAATTAACTGTTGTTGCTTCGTGCAACCGATTCTGCCATCGCTCCAGGGAAAATTTTAAGAACCCCCCTAAATTTATATGTATAATAAATGGGCGAATCTCCATGGTATATAGGAAAAATGGAAGGCGATTTTATCAATAATACAATATGTATATATAATTTTTTGGTGAATCTCTCACCAGGCATGGCGAATATTTTACTCAATTATAAAATCTTGTAAGATCTTGGCGAGTGTTTCACTAAATAATAAAACTTTGTAAGGTCCTAGTGAATCTTAGCATTGTGAACTCTTAGAGAATTTTAAAAAGTATAAAACCATATATGACAAGAGCCACATGGTGGCAATATCACTGTTTTTTTTTCACATTTCCACGACATGGAACTTGTTTATAAAATTATAAAAAAGCCAACCAAGTCCCTTATAACATGAAGGTAAGCTTATAACAGAGTCTGATACATCTACTATGCATGTCTTCATTCAAGTGTCATAGCTGCTATACTTAACACTGTGAAACACAACTCTCTCAGAACTCAACTCTATAGTGTAATTAAAACCTTTGGAAATTGAATCTAACAACTCTATAAAAAGGATTAGTGAAATAGAAGATTTTGTGAATGAGCCCACTAACTATCACTGCTAAACAATCAATCTAGACTATGAGGTCTTCCATCTTGATCGCAATGGTGCTCACGATCAAGGGAGTGTGACCACCTGGCCTGACATAATGGCCATCATAGCTTCCAATAATCAACAACCACCTTGCAAGGACATCCTAGCTCATGTCTCATGAATTTTATTCATCAATATTAACTGATATAAATCTTATAAAGATAATATTAAAATCCTCTCTAGATTCACTGTTAATACAAGGGTAAAGGAAATTTTCTAGCTCAAAGCACTAGCCAATACCAACTTTGGTATTTGTGACCCCTTTGTGGGGATGCACCTACCCTGCCCCGTTGGGTTTCTGCCTTGTAACATAGTTCAAGGATCACAAGACTTTCCAATCTTCCTACTCCATTAGACACACTTTATATGCTATACATAGTGAATGGAAAAGAAGCATTATAGAACACACAATTTCACAGAGGGAAGAAAAATCTTAGCCAGTTCAATATCAAAATCTTAACCATTGATTAATAAAGAATAACAAGTAGTGTAATGAATTGTTCCGAGTTATTTATTTACAAGCTGTAAAGAATGTAGTGGAATGGAAAATATTACTTAGGTAACCCTTCAATATTTTCTACTAATATGTCTGTGCATGTACATATGAAATTAAGAGCATTGTTGAATACAAATTTTCCTTTTCTCTTGCCTCCATTTTGACAAATCAGTGTGAAATCAGTTTCACTTTGAATCTCCTTTCCTGTGTGGATGTTTTGACAAGTCAATGTGAAATCAAAGTCACTTTGAATTTCCTTTCCTGCGAGGGATCGCATCCACAGTTGATTAGTAAAATATAATCTACTATATATTATGTTCAAGAAACTGACTGCAATCTAGAGTGGAAACGATACCTCAATTCTTATTCTGAATTTGAAATCTCAGGACAACATAAGAGATAAAAATGCATATGGCCTTAGTAGCTAGAAAACAATCACTCCATCATTACAAGACCACCTAGATTTCGGCACTTAATCTAAATAATGGCACTAGTTGCAGTGCTTATTTGCATTAACACCATGGAAAAGCAACAACAATGTTTCAAAGCACACTTACTGGAAAAGTTGTAATGTTCTGAGAATATTTAATGATAGCATCTGAACCTCGTAGCTATGTTGGGGAAACTAGGGAACCCAAATATTGGAAGATATCTCATACCAAATTTGAGAAAAAAATAAAAAAGAGAAAAAATCAAAATCTATAAATCAAGCAATGAATTGTTTACAAATCAAATACAATTCCTTTAACTAACAGTTAAATTGTGGTGATATATTTAAACATTTAGTAAGAGGGGAACTTCAAACCATGGAATATTACCTTTGTCATTACTGTCATCCCTCAATGACTGAGATTACAAATCAATACTTATGGAAATATTGTAAGAAATTCTGTGAAATAGTAAAGCATAACCTCTATTTTCAAGCAAAAAAATCAAGACATTGTTACATCAAGAGCCATAATTGATACATAATCAATGAATCAAGTCCTTGTATGGCACAAGCTTGTTTCACAACCTCTATTTTTTCAATAAAAAAATCAAACATTGTATGTGGTTATTGCCAAAAGGAAACTGCGTTCTAATTTGGAAGAGGATCTTATCAAAAGACATGGATTTATTCAAAGCTACAAAGCCTAATGGGTTACTGAAAACTAAGTTGGAATATGGGATCATGATACTTAAATTGAAAAAATATGCTTTCCTTTTAGAAACATTACAGTTATACAATGTTTTTTGAAAGCATTAGAATTTGAAATTAGGCCTTTCTATCAAGACAAATTTTCATTAACAGAATGTACTTTCCTACCTGAAACTTTGTAGATATCTAAGAAAAACTTGAAAAGCATAAGAGAACTTAGCATAATTTACTTTCTTTCCTTCCTTAACATTCTTAAAGAGTTGAGGTTCCCCAAGTCATCAGGTAACTTTCGAAGGAAATGACAGTTAGTAATAGTCCAATTCACAACTGAAGATGTGTCACAAATGCGAGGGGGCATCTCCTCCAAATCACAAAAGTACTCCAGGTTAAAATCTAGCATTATTGGAAGCTTAATGCTCGACTGGGTGTTATTGAACCTAGACATTTTTCCAATCTTCACTAAAAGCTTAAAGATAGTTTCTCTAAGTTCTACATGACTTTACTATGCTCTTGAAGTGGGGGCACATGCAGCCTCTCCAAGTGAATAGTCTTAAACTAAGTGAAGATAAGGTTGATAGATCATTCAGTGTGGATCTCTTTAACCCATAATTGAATACTATGTCTCTCTTGAACCCATAATTGAATACTATTAGGACTTTCAAATTTTTCATGGAACTCAAAAATGTTGGAAGAAAGTATTTGCTTCCAGAAAAGAGTAAAACTAAAGCCTCTGCTTGAGGATAACTGATGTCACACCAGTAATACTTCTCCATGGAATTTGTATAGGTAAACCACAAATGCAGAATTCCATTAGAATATTATGTTTATTGAATACACAAATGAAATCATTGCATTTCTTTGAAATATCTTTTGAAATCAAAATTACCGAAATTACATATCGATAACGTAGTGGGTGTAGGATAAAATTCACCCGTGTCATTCATAGAAATCATGAGAAAAAACCTAATACTATATAAAACCAAGAAAAATTCAAATTCATCACTTCTAGGGACCTCGTAACCACCCTACCAATACACAAGTATGTTCCTGTTCTCACTTTGAAAAATTACCCAAATTACAATCTGTTTACTCTAGCCTATGTTGGAAAGTTATAGAAGGATGACTAGTGCAATCAATCCATTCCTTTTAACCCTGGATTTGTTTCAGTTTAAAACAGAAGTATACAAATATACTTGTCCAATTTCTATGCTTTAACCATTGACCTTAATATGTTTTTACAATATAATTTCCTAAGTCTGTTTACTATCTTCATTATCATAAAAACCAACCTATATCCATATTAACTCCACATCTACCACTCTTAGGGGGATGAAATCTATTTATCCCTCTGAGCACTTGGTAGACCCAAAATTAAGATGGATCTAAGATGATAGAATTTCCCCTTTAAATAGTCTATGCTCACATGAATACCATGGTATTACCATGCGTCAATACCATGGGTTATCATAAACCTAGAGCTTAAAAATTACTAATAGTAATTTATAAAAGTTAATAAAATTAATAGTTGATTTTTATTTTATTTTTTATTTTAACCAAGCTAAAATGTTTAACATACATTAAATTACAACATCCATTTTTACTCTTGATCCACCAAGCCTCGAGAGGGATCAAATATTTCTTCACTCTATTCTAGTTTTCATATCACAATATTTGATACCTCTCAGGGGTTAGTAGATCCAGAGTAAAGATGGATCTATGCTGGTTTAATTCCCCCATTTAAATAGGCTACATTCCAGGTGAATACCATGGGTCAATACCATGTGCCATTTTGGTGAATACCATGGGTCAATACCATGTGCCATTTTTATTTTTATTAATACTAATATTAGGGTTAATAATGTTTTTTTGCATGGTATTAATAACAATCTAGTCCGTGGTATTTGTCCCATAGTATTTTGCCCATAGGTTTCACCTAAATATAACACATTTTTTGAGTGTTCTTAAATATAAGGTGACTTATGGAGTAAATATAAAAAATTGTTTTATTTGTTTACCATACCTCTCGTTTATTTATATTTTTATTAATTTACCATACCTCTTTTACAAATATATGTTATTTGGCCCATAGGATTCACTTAAATAAAACCTCTTTCTTGAGCCTTCATAAATAGAACGAGGGTTATGGACTAAATATAAAAAGAGGTTTTATTTATTTACCATATGTCTAGTTTATTTATATTTATATTTATTTACCATACCTTTTGAGTAAGTATAAAAAGATGTTTTATTTATTTACCATACCTCCACTTTACATATATTTTTATTTGTTTACACCCTTGCATGTATATAAGGTGACTTATGGAGTAAATATAAAAAATGTTTTATTTATTTACCATACCTCTCATTTATTTATATTTTTATTAATTTACCATACCTATTTTATAAATATGGTATTTGGTCCATAGGAATCACTTAAATAAAACCTATTCTTGAAAATGGGTGAATGGAAGGTTGTAACTCCTAATTTCAAGGGCTAAATTTACCTTTTTTACCCTCTCCCTTAAAATAAGGTGGGCTATTTGAGGTGATTTGTGAAAATGTAATATGATACAAAATATCCGCCTAATAAAAATTTTAAAATGCCTTAATTTCACCAAAGGCGAACATTCGCCCCTAAAATTTTCCATGCATCGTTCTATCTCTTCGTTAGAATCCGAAGTGCAGGAGCTTTCACACTCCCATGAAATCCTTCCATCTGCGGTCAGATTCACCCAATCCTATTCTTGTGTAGTTATCTTGTAAATACAATCGAGATCGTCATCACTATCATCATCACGCACCGGTTCAGTGTATCGCGCTCCTTCGACTGGATCAAGTGATACTACCACGCATAGTGACTTTTTCTCGAAGATCATTTTGTGCTTCTTCAGATTTATGGCTCTGTTCATATTGGTGGCCCAGTCTATTCCTAGTAGCATGGGATAGGGATTGCTGTCATCAACAATCTCTATCACTTCAAAATACACTTGCGCACTTGCACCTTCAATATCAACTGTTACCCCTTGCAATCTTCCCATGGGAAAAATCATCTGTTGGTTCGCCATTCATAACTGGATAGGGGACCATTGTAACGTGGGTCTGCCCATGCGTTCCCATGTTTGCTTTGGTAGTACATTCGTGTTCGAACCCAAACCCAGGATTACCTGATCCATTTCGTATTCACCTATTTGTGTAGTCAACCTCATTTCCCTTCCTGTGCGTAATGCATACTTTCCAAGTTTCTAGACCACGCACGGTACTCCTAACTCTGTGCACCTAGTGATAAGTTCTTTTTGTCCTTTGACTGCCTTGCTATCGCACAACAGTTTCATGCATGTCTCTAGAAAGGTAGTGAGCATTGAAGGATCCATACTTGGTTCTAGTTGATCCTTCCTACCTGAAGTGGAGGCCTCTGTGAAGCTCTTCTTAGCTTCCATGAATGTCTCCTTCACATATTCTAAATCAAACTCGGGTTCCTTTGTAGGAGCCTTGCGAACCCACGTGCTTTATTCTATGTACTTCACTTTATCATCTCCCATGGTCATACTGCTCCTGAGCATCATGTTTACATTTGGGTCTTCTTCGCGTGGCTCAAACCTCATCATTTTTAAATTCTAGGTCGGAGGGGGCTAGAGTACCCTCTTTTCACGCATCCTCACTATCAACGAAGGGCAGTCTTCTACCTCATGATCAAACCGTGTACAGTATGAACATGATATCCGTGTCGGGTTTGTACAATTGAGGGCATAGTGCCCTGGCCCTCCACAATTGTAACAAATTAGTTGTTCGTGACCCCTTCCTAGTCCCATTCCGCCTCGACCCCGACCATGCCCCTGAGATACAGCATCCACCATTGCTGCATTTGGGTCAAGGGCTCACGTTTTGGTCTGCACTCTTTAGGCGGGAGTCTGATTCATTATTAGTTCGAAGCTTTCGCAGGTGCATTCATCATGGCCTATCGACCTGCAGAAATTACAAAACAATTGTTGCGATGTCTGCGTATGCTTCTGCAACAGATGACAATTGTCTGTAGTGTGTTTCCCTCCTATTTGGAAGTTCATGCAACATAGTGCAGATGCCGCGCTCAGCCCTACCTGTGCCTCTGGTCTTAATGGAATCGACCCTCCTCCTGCCAAGTAGTTTGTGAACACTGGACAGTGGTCCTTCTCGAGCCCTTGGCCTTTGCATTTTATGCACCATATTTCCTCGTGCACCTCTGACTGAGGTGTCCTATCTTGTTTCAAACTTTGCATTTCCAGACACAGATTCTACAGTTGCACGTGGATTTGTTGGAATCCCAACCCAAGGTCTTGTATAGGGGTCTCATGGAATCTCATTGCTATTTCCAATGCTTCTGCCTGGGTGGAAAGTTTTTGTTGTGAAGGCGCCATCCTTAAGTGTGGTGTAAGTGAGGCCACAAACCATGCATGATACTATGCATCTGTTAACATCATATTGGCTTCGAGGATTGTACTCTTCAGCCTTTAGTGTAGATCCTAGGGGGTCTCGCCCAAGAGCATCGCGATCTCCTTAAACCCGATGATTGATTGTGTTTTTGATTTTGGCCTGCTAAATTCCCTGTTCAGCACGGCCTGGATCTCTGTGATCCCTGTGTTCGGGTGGTCATTAGAATGCTTGATATACCACATTAATGCGCGGTCCTGCAATGTGCTCACCATCGTAGCCTTTTTAATATTATCATCCATGATGCCCTGTGATTCCCATACTACTCTTACCACGAATCAGAATTGGTCTGGATCTTCATTTCCCACTCCTCTGAATACCGGTAGTTTGATTGCACTTGCCATACTGAACTATGGTGGTGGCAGAGGTGAGGTGGGTGGAGATGAAGGTGAGGAGGGTGAGATGGGTGTCGGTGTGGGTGGAGGTGGTAAACGTAGAATACACTGCCTTATCAGACTGACCGCACTTCTCAGAGAAACTTTCGCGAGATCTTCCTCGCTTTTCCGTGAAGGTGAAATTAAGGGACTGCTTTCCAATTCCTCACTACTTCCGCTTCTATAGATCTTCCCGCTTCGTGTAGTTCCAAACATTAATTTATTTGCGTAACCCACTTTTCACATAATAGCATCTTAATCCAAGTGTTCAAAGATTTAATATACTCACCTCGTGGTCCCTTGAGAAAACGACGTTCCACCTCACTGTGTCGACCACGAACCCAGTGATAAATCCTCCTATTATTCGCTCGAGCCAATGGTCCACAGCTCGTGCTATCTTATCTCCTGATGCTTCTAGTGTGTGCATTAAATCTGGAGTCCACACCATTAGTTTGTCGAGTCTACACCTTCCCTAATTGTCTGCTAACTTTGCAATCCACTCATACAGCTTAGAAGGAAAGGATGCAAAGAAAATTTCATGGATTTCCGTATACAAGTAGCACTCCAACCATTGTTCCTTAGATACTCGTGGATTTCTATTTTCCTACGCCGCGAACTTATGAATCTTCTTGTCCAACCACTCTTCAATTTATTTCTTCATTGGATTCCAGGGGCATGATATCAGACATCCTTTATGCAGATCGTGGCCCCGACAATGGAACCATTTGTTGGCTTGTATGGGCCTGACCTAGGTCCAGAGGTGATTTAGCCAAGCAAATCCCAGTACTACTGGCCCTTTCGGCAACAGTCTGTGGAGCGTGGACTGAGGTCTCACCCGAAGTATTATGGGAGGGTGCTAGAACCAGGTTTTCACACCCTGGGGATGTTTGATGAGCTTCTGGGGGTCCACGGCTTGACCTTGCGCGCACGTCACAACACACACTTTCTCTCCCTTCACAACCTGCAATGTTTCTTCCACGTAGGCCTACTCGGGGCGCAACCCGTAATATCCCAGTCCCTTGCTATTTAATTTGTGATTATCTGGTTACTTAACTTGTTTATGTAAGACTAAGGATTATTATAGCATATTCAACAATCATATCAGTGCACGCGATAAATAAAACAATATAAACATAAAGAAGGTAATGCACAACAGATACACAGAAATAGGAATCAACTTCTCTTTATTAATCTTCAATATTGATTACAAACTCGACACTGCCTTGCGTACTCAGCTGTAGGGGTCCACACACTCATCTGCGGACTCTACTAGGCCTCTGCACACTCAGCTGCAAAGCCTCTTCCTACTACTATGAACCAATACACTTAGACTCCTACTTTAAGCTCGAACCATTCCTATTCTTTTCTCCTCTTCCCCTGCTCTCTTTACAACTTAGAGCCTCACTCTATTTATACAATCCCATGGTTCATGGACCATGGGTAGGCCGAAATGACTTTAAATTACATTACATTACTTTAGGGCAGATAGCCCTATGACTTAACCTATACTGCGTGCTCTGTGCCCTTAAATAACAAAGTCTTACAAAACCTTTGACTAAAACTTGGGCTTTGAGCCCCAAAACATGTTGTGGGGGGATTCCATGCCTAACAATGCTTAGTTACAGTCGCGTATGAGAGGCCATTGCCTTCCAAAAGCAACCAAGAATCCTAGAGTGGTGATCCCTAACAACTGCCTTGAGCAATCCCCCTAGTTTATACAAGATCATGCAATCATCTGTAAATTCATGGGTATTTGACCCAGAGAACCAGACATCCTGCTATGGATCCATATCAAATGGAAGCCAAAATCCCCCTTTGATATCCACCTACGTGCCAAGGGTGTTTTCATAGTAATATTCGAAGATATGGAAAATCGAAAGCGAAATCTAGACAATGGCCCTTATTTCATGAATAGTGCTAGTCTATTTATGAGGTACTCGGAACCTGTTATAACTTAGAGAAGGAACAATTCTTAGCTGCCCCTATCTGGGTTCGACTGTATTGTCTTCTAGAGGATTTTTGGGAGATGGAAATTTTGAAATCAATCAGAAACTCCATCGACGACTTTGTCCAGGTCTCGGATATCACTCGACACAAAATGTTTTCTTCATATGCTTAGATATGCGTGTATATGAACATATCCCAACCTCTCTCGAAATTGGTGGAAATAGAATACCAGGATGAGACCTGGTCATAACCGTTGGACTATGAACACGTCCCGTTTAAATGCAGACTCTACCACAAATACGGGCATCTAATTCATGATTTACATCGACTTCGAATGACTTCCAGGAAGTTAAGAGGCGATGTCCTCCTCCAAGAAAAGTACCTCCCTCCAAAACCCCGTCAAGCAACTCTCAAGAAACCTCTAGCTGAATGGTTGGACCCTCTCAAGCAGCCCCCAATGACCCCTCTAGTAACTCCCAAGTGACCCCAAATCTCCGTTCACGAAATTGCTTCGCTATCCTAGCAAATTCAGTTGAACCAGATCAGTCAGCGACACCTGGGGTTGTGTCCCAATCCCAAGAATCGATGGAAGTATAATAGGGATAGGAAAACCACAAGAATAAAAGGCTGAGAAAATGTAAAACACTAGAGGATAACACCAACAATAAGGAAATCCAATAAGTCCTCAACTAGATATTCCATGCTTTAAAACATGATGTGAAGATGGATCAACTCAATTCTGATGAAAGGGTTATGGTCTCCTATTTGTGAAACTAGGCTAAAGATGGATCAATGGATATCCCCCAAGATCAGCTGGACCAATTCCATCAAATCTACAAGGATTGGGAGAAATTCCAAGCCTCTGCGGATTCCCCTCCTCAATTGGCTTTAGCTATACGAGATGAAGATACATCCACATGACAGAAAAATACTAGCTCGAGCTCTAGGAAGAAATATAAAAGGCGAACTAGAGAAGTGATCCGGAAGCAGGGGTGATCTTAGTCAACTCAGGACAAAATAACATCCTAACGGAGTATTATCAGTGATCCCTCCCCCCCCCCCCCCTCTCTGCCCCCTCCTCCTCCCCACTCAATGAAGCTACTATCATGGAATATAAGAGGCCTCAACTCCAAGGGGAAGTTGAGGTATCTGAAGGATAGAATCCAAACAGAGAAACCAAACATAGTATTCATATAGAAACTAAAGTGACACAGGAAAAATCATCAACAGGAGCTGGCCTTTGGCGAAATGCATGGCACTGGACGTAAGGGGTAGTGTAGGAGATCTGAGTATTCTCTGGGACCCTTGATCCATCTCCTTCAGGCACTAGATCTCCAACCCCCATACCCTTTCAGGCTAATTTGAATGCATAGGATCTTCTGAGAAGGTTTGGTTAACAAGAGTTTACAACCCTTCCCTCCCAAGGACGAAAGTAAGCTTTCTCCATAGTCTGTAGCACCTCAAGGAGATTTAGGGGGACACCAACTAGATCCTGGTTGGGGATTTCAAGATCATAAAAGATCTCAGTGAGAATAAGGGAGGAGTTCAATGATTGGATTCGATATCCCCGACATTCCAGGAAACCATCCAAGACATGGGAACCAAGGACATTGATTTTAAGAATTTCTCCTTCACCTGGAACAATTATCGGGGAGCTAATTATCAGATAACCTAAAAATTAGATCGTTTTCTTCTTTTTGATAACATCCTCCATCAGGATCTATTTTTTCAAGTGTCGATCCTCCCGTGCCTGGGATCGGATCATTGGCCAATCTGTCTTGAGATCAATATGTGGATGGCTCCTCGCAACCATCTGTTTCGCTTTGAATAATTCTGGATTAACAAGCCAGACTTCCTGGGAAAGCTGGAAGAATGGTGGAAAGCAATCAGGGTGTTTGGTCACAACCCAATGGAAACTTTCCAACTAAATATGAAAGAATTAAAAGGAAAAATCAAAGAATGGAACTGATTGGACTTCAACAATATCCATTGGGAAAAGTGATGAGTTGAAGAATACATGCGATATATTCAACAACAGATCATCTTGGAAGGGAGAACAGATGCCCTCATAGCCTAGGAGGGACAACTCCTAACTGATCTAGAACAACAACGGAAATAGGAGGAAATCCTGTGGAAACAAAAGTCGTGATTCCAATGGCTCAAGGAGGGTGAACAAAACACAAAATTTTTCCATAGGACCATGTTGAAGCATTGCTAGTATAACCAGATCTTCTCCCTCAATGGCTATGATGGTAGATGACTGGTGCAACATGAGGAAATTTCAGAAGAGTTGATCACTCACTTCTAGACTCTATTCACAGAGCCAAATAATGATAGGAGTGAGGCAATCTCCAGGATCTAGCAATGCATTCCAAAATTAATTTCGGAAGATCAAAATGAGGCCCTTATGAGAGAAATCTCCTTGGAAGAAGTGGATGAAGTGGTACAGGCTCTTCCATCGAACAAAGCCCTTAGCCTAGATGGTTTCACCTTTGAATTCTTCAAAGATGGTTGGAAATTTCTAGGAGATGAGATTCATGAGTTAGTAAAACACTCTCGCTGCACCCAATGGATTTGGTCAGGTTTGAATGCAACATTTATGATGCTTATCCTTAAGAAGGGCATGACATTGGACCCTGTTGGGTTGTGTTATATTCTTTCCATGACTAACCCATGTGGTGAATAGGGGGGTTAGAGGGGGGGTGGAGCCCCCCCTTCCTTGTGTCGATCATGCAGCGGGGGGGTCACAGGGGGGGCAGTAGCCCCCTCTCTCTAGGGGGTTTGAGGGGGTTGGGTAGCCCCCCCTCTACGGGGTCCGGGGCAGCGCCCTCGGAATTTTTTTTTGGACCCTATATTAGGTTGGGCAAACTTACATATGGTTTTTGGTCCATGGTTTTGGACGTGATGGTTTTCGATCCATGGTATTGGATGCTTTGACATGTATAAATGTGTATTGTAACATTGCAAGGAAGTAATGAATAATCAAGCTGGTAGTCTCAGTTTTGGGATCCAGGGGAAAATATTTGTGTATATGTGTTTTATGTGTTATGCTCTCGCATTGTTTATTTTCTATGTTTTAGAATTTGTATGCAGGTAATTTCTGTACGGGTTAAAACCTACATTTGGTATCAGAGTTGTTTTTGGCTTCAAGGGGATGCCCTTGTTGTTGAGGGGTTTCGCTCGAGCTTGTGGTAGACCCTGTTCAATGGGAGATCTGCTAGATCGAATCTGGTGGTAAAAGAAGATGGCGAGCAATGGAAAGATAGAGATCAAGAAATTTAATGGTCAAAGTTTTGAGTTGTGGAAACTCAAGATGGAGGATCTGTTATTGGATAAAGATCAGAGGATCGCAATAGATTCAGGTACTAAACCAACGGGAGTGTCCGATGAAGAATGGAAGAAGTTGGATCGAAAGGCAAAGAGCACAATACGATTGTGTGTCTCAGATTCAGTATTGTTGAATGTATCAGGGGAATCTACGATAAAGGCTTTGTGGGACAAGTTAGGGACTTTGTACCAATCTAAGTCTTTGATGAATAAACTGTTCCTGCAGAAAAATATGTGTAACCTGAGGATGAAAGATGGAGACTCAGTGACTGAGAATCTGAACGCATTTAATACTGTGGTAAGTGAATTAGCATCTGTTGATATTAAAATTTCAGATGAAGATAAGTGCATCAGTTTGTTGTGTTCTATACTAGATTCGAGGGATAGTCTGGTTATTGCAATAGGTAGCAATGCAACTGCCTTGCAGTTTGATGAAATAGTCTCAGCCTTGCTAACAGAGGAGATGAGATGGAAAAATATGGAGAGCCAGAATGGTGATGCCTTGTCTGTACGAGAACAATCCTAGAACAGAAACAAAAATAATTCATCGAGTGGGAAATCTAAATCTAGAGGGAGATCTAAATCTCCAGGAAAACCTGTAAAGGTGGTGTGCTGGAAATGCGGAAAGGAAGGGCACTACAAAAGGGACTATAAATCTAAAGCTCTTGACAAAGGAAAGGGATCTTATGATGCTCCTTCTGCAGAGGCAAAAACCACCTCAGATGAAGGTGGGGATGTGTACTTGGAGTCTTCAAGTACACATGTAGATCATGAGGCACGATTGATTGACTCAGGTGCATCCTTTCACTTCACTCCCCATAGAGAGTGGTTCTGCGAGTATGAGAAATATGATGGCGGTGATGTATTCTTGGGGGATGACAGGAAGGCTATAATCATTGGTCGCGGAAAATTAAAGTTGAAGTTGCAAGGTGGAAGGGTTAGAACACTTCCATGTGTTCTACATATTCCTGCATTGGCTAGAAATCTGATTTCTATAAGCAAGCTTGATGATGCAGGTGTAAAAACAGTGTTCGAGAAGGATACCTGCAAGATGGCTTGGGGAGCACTGGTATTGATGCGGGGAGTTTGGATTAGAACTCTATACAAGCTGCAAGGTTGCACGGTTGTTGATGGGTGCAACAGTTCTGTGGTTCTTGAAAGTGGAGCAGAAAATCTAGTGGTCTCTGGAGAGAGGACCATGCTGTGGCATAAAAGGCTTGGACATATTGGAGAGAAGGGCCTTCGAATACTTCATGGTAAAGGTATGGTAGAAGGTATGAGTAATAGTTCTTTAGATTTTGATTTCTGTGAAAATTGGGTATATGGGAAGCAGAATCGGGTGAGTTTCCCCTCTGGTGGTAAGAGGGTGAAACATATATTAGAGCTTGTGCATAGTAATGTGTTTGGACTAGTGAAGGTTCCATCACTCAGTAAGTCTATGTATTATGTATCATTTATAGATGACTTCTCAAGGAATACATCGATATATTTCCTTAAGAAGAAATCTAAAGTCTTTGACAGGTTTAAAGAATTTAAGGCTCTGGTGGAAAACCAGACAGAGAAGAAGATAAAGGTGTTGAGGAAAGATAATGGTGGAGAGTTTTGCAGTAATGAATTTGAATAATTCTATAAGAAGTGTGGTATAGCACAACAGAATACTACTCCATAAACACCTCAACAAAATGGAGTTGCAAAAAGAATGAACAAGACGTTGATGGAAAGGGCAAGAAGCATGCTCAGTGGTGCCGGGTTAGGATAGGAATTCTGGGTAGAGGCGGTGGAGACAACATGTTACCTGGTCAATAGATCACCTTCATCAACATTGGAGGATAATACTCCACAAGAGGTATGGACTGGTAAGAAACCCTCTCTTTCACATTTGAGGGTATTTGGATGTGATGCATATGTGCATGTTCCAAAGGAGAAATGAACCAAGTTGCATAGTAAATCTGAAAAGTGCATCTTTATTGGATATAAAGATGGTTTAAAGGGTTATAAGCTTTGGAACCCAGTAACAAGGAAGGTTGTATATAGCCGAGATGTGGTGTTTAGAGACGTGAAAGATGTTATTAAAAATGAAGTCCAACCAAAGGAAACTGAGAAGATAGAGTTTAGCTAAAGGAGGAAGAATCAGACTCTACAACAGAGGAGGAATCAGAGATGAAGAGCCACAAACTCCGGGTGTGGGAAGATGAGTTCAAGAAAGAAGGCAACCAGAAAGGTATAGTCCATCTGCTTTCTGTTCAAATTTTTCTTTATCTATTACTGATGATGATCCCAGAATTGTGAAGGAAGAAGTAGATTCAGAGGATGGAAAACTCTCAAAAGAGGCCATCGTTGATGAAATGGCATCTTTCCACAAAAATGAGGCTTGGGATCTGGTGGAGTTGCCGACTGGAAGGAAACCCATTGGCAAAAAATGGGTGTTCAAGAAGAATACAAATGCAGAAGGAAATGTGGAGAAATACAAAGCTCGGTTGGTAGCAAAAGGTTATTCCCAGGTGCTTGGAATTGATTTTGGTGATATTTTTTCTCCTGTTGCCAAGGTAACTTCTATTAGGTTACTTTTATCTGTTGTTGCTGCTTTTTCTTTTGAGGTAGAACATATGGATGTGAAGACAACATTTCTTCACGGGGATCTGGAAGAGGATATCTACATGAAGCAACCTGAAGGCTTTGCGGTGAAGGGTAAGAAAGAACTGGTGTGCAAGTTAAAGAAGTCTCTGTATGGGTTAAAACAGTCACCAAGGATGTGGTATCAGAAATTTGATACATTTATACGGGGACTTGGCTTCACTAGAAGCAAAGTAGATCATTATGTGTATTTTAAATTAATTGGTGACCGTGTTATTTATCTGGTCTTGTATGTGGATGATATGTTGCTGGTTGGAAATGACAAAGAAATTATCTAGGATTTGAATACTCAATTGTCCTCCAAATTCGACATGAAATATATTGGTGCTGTAAACTATATTTTGGGCATGGAAATTAAAAGAGATCGGACAAAGAGGAAGCTCTGGTTAAACCAGAGGAAGTGTGTCGAGACAATACATAAAGGTTTAATAAGCAAGATAGTAAACTGGTGAAGGTTCCTATTCCTATAAGTGTAAAGTTATCTGCTGAACAGTGTCCCAAGACACAAGAAGAGGAATAGGATATGTCCCATGTTCCATATGCAAGTGTAGTTGGTAGCCTGATGTATGCAATGGTATGTACTAGACTAGACATTACACATGCAGTGGGAGTATTGAGCAGTTTTATGTCAAAACCAGGGAAGGAGCACTAGACAGCAGTGAAGCGGGTTTTCAGGTATTTGTGTGGCACTAGTGATTATGGTTTGTGCTACCAAGGAAGATCAGGATTGGACAGAGCGTTGGATATTCGTGGCTTTGTTGATGCAGATTAGGCTGGAGATCTGGATCAGAGAAGATCTACAAGTGGGTATGTGTTTAACCTATTTGGAGGTGAAATCAGTTGGATGAGTAAGAAACAATCTGTAGTGGCACTATCAACTACAGAGGCAGACTACATGGCAGCCACTCATGCAAGCAAGGAAGCAATTTGGTTGCAAAGATTGTGTTCAAGTATGGGGTTAATATAGGGAGCTATAAGGATAGACTGTAATAGCCAAAGTCCAATTTTCTTAGCAAAGAACTCTGCTTACCATTCAAAGACAAAGCACGTTGATGTTCAATATCACTTTGTGAGGGATATGATAGAAGAAAAAATGGTGTTATTGGTAAAGGTGGACACTTTGAAGAATAATGCAAATGCATTAACAAAATATATGAGCTCTAAGAAGTTCTCTTAGTGTAGAGAAACAATGTGCATTTCAGGGCTGTAAAAATGACTAAGCTCTTTTGTGGCCCCCTATGGAAAGAAAACTACAAGTGGGAGAATATTGGGTTGTGCTATATTCATTGCACCGATTGCACAATGGGGGGGTCATAGGGGGCACGACATCCCCCCCTATCCGGGGGGTTTGAGGGGGGCGGGTAGCTCCCCTCTACGATGTCTGGGGCAGCACCTCGGGAAATTTTTTTTTGGACCCTATATTAGGTTGAGCGAACCTACCTATGGTTTTCGGTCCATGGTTTTGGACGCGATGGTTTTCAGTCCATGGTATTGGATGCTTCGGCATGTATAAATATGTATTGTAACATTGAAAGGAAGTAATGAATAATCAAGGTGGTAGTCCTAGTTTTAGGATCCAGGGGAAAATCTTTGTGTATATATGTTTTATGTGTTATGCTATCGCATTGTTTATTTTCTATGTTTTAGAATTCGTATGCAGGGAATTTTTGTATGGGGTTAAAACCTACAGACCCTAGTGGATTTTGACCAATTTCAATTTTCAACATAACTTACAAGATTCTCTCAAGAATTTTAGTTCGACAACTCAAACCCCTTCTTCACAATATCATTAGACCCGAACAATTCGGTTTTGTAGAAGGGAGACAAATAATGGATGGGAGATTGGTGGCTCATGAGGTGGTGCACTCTCTTTCCTCATTCCGAACCCCAGGTATGCTTATCGAATTAGATCTCTCCAAAGCTTATGATCGGTTAAATTGTCATTATTGTTGTTTATGCTTGCTACTTTCAACTTCTCCCCTTCCTAGATTAGTTGGGTCAAATCCATGATTTCTACCCTCTTCTATTCAATCCTTGTGAATGGAACACCCTCTCGAACCTTTTATGGATCAAGAGGGCTTGTCCAAGGAGATCCCATCTCTCATGTTCTATTTATCATACCAGCAAAAGGATTGGGAAGACTTATCAAACCTTCAATTGAATTGATCCAAGACAATTAATAAGGTATTACAGACTCATGTGCATGGATATGCCTATGTTATTTTATGCAACGAATCGATAACATTGCAAAATACACAAGAAATGAAGTAGTTAAATAAAACATAACAGGCAAACATATAAACACAACAAGTTTAATAAGGAGTTCACCCAATACTCCTGGGCTATGTATCCCAGTCTAGCCTTTAGTGGTGGCCTCTCTATTATGTTTTCAAAGAAGATTTTTTACAACAGTGAGCTCGATTTGAGTCTCACTCAACAAATACAAATCAGTAAGATTGTACCTGGATTCCCCAAGTCTCTGGAGTACACAGACTCTCCTCATTGAACTCTTGACCTCTATTGGTCATAGTAGTATGAGCCTAATCTGAAACTCATACATGACAGGCATCACAAAGGAGTGCGCTTGAACCTCTCAAGCCTTCTCTGGAGTGCACAAACTCTCTTACTATCTTTGTCTCTGTCTTGACTCTGGCTCGATGTTGCCTTTGCTTCTACAGGTCAGCTCAGCTTCTCGTCTCTACTTCTAACTTGCTTGCCGCTTTCTCTGTCAGCTTGTGGCCTTTAAGCCAATCTGCTTCCTAACTGTTCGTTTCCGCTTCCCGACATTCTGGTTCCCTTGCCTCTGTCCATTTGAATCCCTCTATCCTGCGTGATCAGTCATTGTATAACGCCTTAGAGGGAGGTGGCCACCTATTTCATAACGGATGAGTGTCAGTTTTCTTGGACATATTCGAAATGACCGTTTATTCTATTAACTCCAAGAATGACTGCAAAACACGACCTTTCGCCAACACATTGTCCATGTCGGACTTCAAATCCTATACAACTCTACCTATCAACTTGTTGTGGCCACCAACAACCACCCTTCTTATTTAGTGTTGTTACTAATACTAAATAAGTGGAGACCCTTAGTCAAAAAATTTTAAAAATGATTTAGTGCTTATATTTTCTTTTTAATAAAACTTCCCATCATAAACTTAGGCAAATACCTTTGAAAAATCTAAAAAGCTTAAGTTTCATGATGAGAAAAGATAAAATCACTCCTTAATGAATATCGCATCGCATGCCTTAAAATGCACTTAAGTTGGAAAACCTCAAAAAGATGATTTCGATGTCACATATCGTAAAATCGCATTTCGCATAAAATATACCAACATGAAGCGATCATGCGATATTGCGATCAAGCGATATTGCGATCAAGAGATATTGCAATCATGCGATATTGCGATAAAGCACTAAACACGACCTTGCGACAGGTATCACAATGATATTGCGATCAAGCGATATTGCGATCATGCGATATTGCGATAAAGCACTAAAAGCGACCTTGCGACAGGTATCACAATGATATTGTGATAATACGATGCAGCGATTTGCGATATTGCAAAGCAAATCACAAAATCGCTCCATCGCAAAATCTTTTGGCTCATTATTCAAGAAACTTTTTTTTCATAAAACGAGACTTGGTTATGTGCTCTAATGCTAATTAATGAAGTAGTTGTCAGTTGTTAAGGAAATATGAGTTCGTGTTTATCAAAGAGCCAGTTCACGTAAGGTGATATACTTTTGCAGGTCTTCGGCATTTAAAGCTTTCCGGTTAGTGTTTCTTATCATTACTCTCACCTCACTTGTAAACTACAGGAATGAAGAACAAAAGGTTATATAAAGCAATATACAGGTATGGCAAAGAAAGGCAAGGCTCCGATATCTGAAGAAAAAGAAAATTCGTCCTTGTACACAAACACCGCATGCAAGAGAGACATGGGTATTTCCACCTGGGAAGGCATATATAATCTACTTAAGGAAGAGAATCCTAAGGTAATGGGATTTATGACTACTGCAGGCTCACAGAACTCTTCTGAGGCATCAGTTGCAGATTTAGCCTGTTCGTTCTTGTACCAGATAGCGGCAAGGTCCAAAATGTTCCCCTACATAGACATGGTTAAATGGGTACTGGACAGCGCGGATATAAACAAACAATTTAAAACTCAGGGTCAAGAATTTACGGGGTTGCTATTTTCAAAAAATGTGAGCTTTACATCAGCTAAAAGAAACCACACAAGAAGCGAAGATCGCGCATCGCTGAGTAAAACTTCTTGAAATGGAAAGCTTCTAATTGCTCAGCTACCTGTAAACTCCAGAAATTCGGAAAAAGCGCGATAAAGATAAAAGATAAAACTTGAATCCAAAAATCAGTGGTAATATTCAGAAATATCCTCAAAGTATTCAGTGAAATTACACATCCAGTGTATGACTCTCAAATGCGTCATCAACCTTGCT
This sequence comes from Pinus tabuliformis, assembly GCA_031772625.1. Taxonomy (NCBI): domain Eukaryota; kingdom Viridiplantae; phylum Streptophyta; class Pinopsida; order Pinales; family Pinaceae; genus Pinus; species Pinus tabuliformis. Next base: position 67,688,188 of record CM062806.1, on the reverse strand, counting down.
GAAAAGATGGCACCAGCTCTTGCTGATTCCGTTTTTGTAGCACATTTAAAGGCTTAAGTCGGCCAACCGACTCTTCTCAAGCAAATGTTGAATGCTTGCAACATTAAGGAGTAAATACATAAATAGTTAGATGTTAGATGTAATTTTAGAAATAATTTTGCTTTATTTTTGCCTAGAGAAAGGATGGTCATTTAAACCGGATCTAAATTTTTGTAATAAGTTATTTTTAGATGTAGTTAGTAGTATTTAAACCATTCTCATGCATTTACAGAAGGGTCCATAAATTTATCAAAAATTTGTCCTCAGAACATGCACTTTTGTACCCTCCGAGGAGGTTTTGATGAATGAATGGAACAGGGTTTGTTGATTTTTGCATTCAATATCTGCTACTGATGTTGCACTTCTGTACTTTTAGTGGATGTTGGATTGAGAAGAGATAAATCGTTATCGCTTGAAGCTCATGAGTAGAACTAGTTATAAATGGTACTTCTATCTCTTAACTATTTCTATCTTCTGTGTTAAAGTGATATTTAAGTTCAGTTGTTTATATGTTAATGCGTGAATGCTTGAGTTATCATTTGGAACTTTTGTACGGTGATAGCTATTTATTTATGCTTAATGTATGAGTAGCTTATAATGCGATATGTTTTTCACAATTGTTTTGTCTAATTTTTTATGCGAGGTGGTTCATCTATATTGAATTCTTTTCTTATAACAGTTGAATGATCTTTATTACCGATTGTTATTTGAAATCATTTTAGATCGCATAATAGAAATATTACACCCAGGGTTAGCATAGACTTAGATATTTTTGTTTATTAGAATACAATTGCATGTCATTAGATTAAATTTAGAATTAGAGCATCTAAATTAGGAACTGTTAGATTAGAAATATCAATCTTTCGCATGCACACACTTGAATTGGGAAACTGGTCCCATATCCCCAGTCGGACCCGCTATACCAAACGGAAAAGGAGCTGCCAACCAAGGTCCGGACCGGATGGGTATCCCCCTTGTTGTTGACCCAATTTTCAGGGCTTCAACATATTTGGCACTAGAAGGAGGGCCTCGAACTATGAATGGCAAGTAAGTCCAAATCTAAATACCATTATGAGAGTAAATCGCCCTCACCATCTCCCCGACTTCTCCATTGCATTTAGAATCTTTAAATCGACAGTGAGAATTCATAGGATCAATAGTCGTTGCTACAAACGCTGACATTTTAGAACAATCTAATATTGAACCGCCTGAAGTCGAATCTTTGATTCAAAAACTTCAACAATTTTCTAAATCTCCTCAAAGATCTGATAAATCTCGTGGTAGCGTGACTTCGCAATATAACCCTGCTCATCCTTTAACCAGATTAAAGAGTGAAAAGTTCGGTGTTCAGCCAACTGAGTTACCTCTACCCACTAGGAAGAGAGCAAGTAAATCACCTAAAGGGTCTGATAGCGAGACTCTTTCCTCACCATCATCCATCTCAACTTCCTCACCGCGAAGTCAACCATCCACTCGACCACTTTAGATCATTGTTCGCCAGCCTACTGGTACTTCTACATCTCCCTCTCAATCATCCGGAGTTATTATATCCTCATCTTCTCAACCTCAGGGATCATCTTCTCCACTTCCCTCCATTAGTAGATCAGCGATGGCTCAATCTCCATGGAACAACCTAGGGGCAATCTTGATGCCTGCGCCCTTGAGTCAGCTGCCAGCCCATCCTGAAAAATGGCTACCTAAGTTTAACCCTGAAGCAGGCATGCTAGCGGAAGAGGACATTAATAACTTTATGCTATCCATAAATCTTAATGGAGTTACTAATGAAGATGCTGTTGTTCGACTTTTTCCTTATACTCTTCAGGGAACAGCCAGATCATGGTATTTCTCATTACCATCGGGATCTATCACTAGTTGGGATATCTTCCAAGAGAAATTCCTCACCAAGTTTGGTGATGATAGGTCTACAGCGACACTAATAAACGACCTGTCAAATCTCAGGGTTGAGTCAAAAGAACCCATCAAAGATTTCAATTCACATTTCAATAAATTGTTAAACAAAATTCCTACTGCTTCCAAGCCCAGCGAAGAAGTGAGAAGTGAATGGTATATTACTGCTTTACCATCAAACATAGCAATCTTCGTGGACAGGGCTAATATGACAACTTTAGCCAAAAATATGAAAGAAGCCATAGCAGTAGAGAAGCCCTAGAAAAGAAATCCGCGATAGAGGAATAGAAATCCAAGAAGGTTACCTTCAAAGAAGATCCCAAGAAAAAACAATCGAAAGATCCGTTCGATTTATAAGGATTGCAAAAAGTTTTGAAGACCATGTCTAATGAGATGGTTGAGATTAAGAAACAAGTGGCAGAAACTTCTTCAAAAAAGCCCTACAGAGCTTTTAAAAGAAGCCCTTCAACTGATTCAAAGTCCCCCAATGCTATTACAAGTGCTGAATCCGAAGAAGAAGAAGAGGAAAATGCTACTGAAGGGCAGACCGATGAAGAAGAAGTTGTAGAGTTACAAGGAATGTGGGATTTCATCCTCCCACAAGAAGAATATCAAGAAGCATTCCCGGTCAGTACACGAAGTAGAAATCAGCTTGATCCTCCTCAAACTATCCCTAAGCCAAAGAGTGCAATCTCGGCGGTGAAGGATAAAGTTGCAGCCAAGAAAACAATACCTAAAGCGACTCAAACTAGCCCAATCCAAACAGATTCATCTACTCCATCTAAAACACTGATCGTTTCGGATGAAATGGAGTACAATATTATAGAAGACATGAAAAAGACTAGGGCCAACATCACTCTTTACGAATTGAGCAAGTTAAAACACCAACAAAAGATACTTTTGAAAGAATTACATGCTGTGCCAGTTGCACCTTTGCCTGCCGCTGTAATTTCTCAAGCTTCCCATGACATGGGAAGACCTCCGACTAATGCGATTAACAAGGTTGATCCAAACGACATCACATTAATTGGAGGAAGATCGAGATCTCATACTCCCCCGTTTCTTCTTACTTATGAAATTTTTAATAAAAATGTGCATAATTGCTTAGTAGATTCGGGAGCTTCATCGAATATTTTACCGAAGTCAATATGTACAAATTTGAACGTTCAACCACAAAAATCTTTTGTGCGCATAGTCCATCTAGATCGATCACAAGTCGAAGTAATTGGCGAATTGAATCAGGTTACCATAAGGCTGTCATCCAACCTAAAGGTATGTCAAGTTATCGACATTTTAGTTGCTGATATTCCAGAATTTTATGGCTTAATTCTTAGCAGGGATTGGTCAGAAAAACTCCATGGATACTTCGCAACTGACTGGTCACACATGTGGCTGCCCTACAATGGTAAACCAAATCAAATAAAAGTTGAACGAGAACGACATCAGAAATACATAGTAACAGAACTCGAGGGGGAAAATGAGCTAGTAGCATATAACAATAACATTATTGGAAATTACTCAGTAGATTCTTTCCTAGGAAATTTTAATGCTCATACGCCACCTTACTTAGAACATTCTGTTTTATCTCAAGTCAAAACTTTTTCTCAAACAGATAGTTCTAAATGTATCAATTTTTTACATAGTCCTGTAAATAAATCTTCATTTTGGAAATTGCTTTTTGATGGTTCTAAATCTAACGAAGGAGTAGGAGCAGGATGCATGTTAGTTAGTCCAGAAGGAGATAAAACTATGTTAACTTGCAGACTCGAATTCGATTGCACCAACAATACAGCGGAATATGAAGCTTTAGTCCAAGGGTTGTACAAAGCAATTGGATTAGACGTAAAATACCTTCAAGTTTTTGGAGACTCTGAAATCTTGGTCAGACAGGTACGTAATACTATACATTGCTTATCAGGTCATTTAAAACATTATCAATCTTTAGTTCAAGATCTGACTGAGCACTTTATAGCATTTAATATTTCATCAATTCCTAGACTCCAGAATGCAAGTGCAGACCTTTTAGCTAACGTAGCTTCTAAACTTATCCCTTCAGAAGATTTTAGTCCAGATAGATTCTCAATAGAATTAATCTTTAGACCTTCTATTCCTGATAACATCACAAATTGGAGAATATTCAACGATGATCCTAATATCGTGAGTTTTCTCACATCTGAAGTATCCTATACCAATCAAATAATTGACGAAGACCAACATGACCGACAATTGCAACAAGATAGCACTAACAATGTATACCTAAGTCGGTAGTCAAACTAGAATACCTTTATGATCTGAAAGATCGGTTTAAAATATCTACCAATTCGAAGCTCCAAAGTTCGACTCTGAACTATGAATTAGTAAATCTAGGGACTGATACCAAACCCCAGAATATCAACCTAAGCCTTGGCCTAGCTCCTGAAGAAAAATTAGCATACATTCGTCTTCTAAGACAATACAAAAATATTTTTTCTTGGAACTATGTTGAACTTAAAACATATGACACTTCCATCATCCAACATACCATTCCAATGATTGACAATGAAAAACCAGTTCAACAAAAATTGAGAAAAATCCATCCCAATATAGAAAATCAGATCAAATCTGAACTCAACAAGCTATTGAAAGCCAAAATAATCTTTCCCGTTCGACATTCCAAATGGGTCTCCAATATGGTTCCCGTTAGAAAGAAAAACAGAGATATTAGAATCTGTATTGACTTTCGAAATCTTAATAAAGCCTGTCAAAAGGATAATTTTCCTTTGCCTCTTATGGAACAAATTTTGTAGGCAGTCGCTGGGTTAGAATTAATGTCCTTTTTAGATGGATTTTCAGGATACAATCAAGTGTTGGTACATCCTAATGATCAATTAAAAACCACATTCAAAACCAAATGGGGTACCTACGCATATAAAAAATTCCTTTTGGTCTGATTAATGCCGGGCCACATTTTAGAGAGCCATGGACATCGCGTTCAAAGGTTTAGTTAATAAGTCTGTGGTAATCTATTTGGATGATATAATTGTCTATTCCAAGAAACGAAGTAACCATCTCAGAGATTTAAAACAAATCTTCCAACTTTGTTTAAGGTATGGAATTTCACTTAACCTGAAAAAATCCTTTTTCACATTAAGTGAAGGAAAACTTCTAAGATTCATAGTGTCAAAATCTGGAATTCATATTGATCCTAACAGAATCAAAGAGATCTTTGAAATATCCCTACCTCACAACAAAAAAGCCATGCAATATTTCCTTGGTCAAATCAACTTTGTAAAGATATTCGTCCCGGATTTTTCAAGAATCGTGTCTCCTTTGCAAGCAATGATAAGAAAGAACTCAATCTTCAAATGGGGCCAAGACGAATATGAGGCATTCAATCTGATCAAACAAGCAATTGTGAATGCTCCATCTTTAGCAACTCCAAATTTTTCAGAGCCTTTTATTTTATATACATTTGCATCTGACAGATCATACGCGGCGATACTTAGGCGAATCAAGATAAGGAAAAAGCCCCGATTACTTTCTTCAGTTCAAATTTACAGGGGGCTTAATTAAATTATTCAGATGTGGAGAAACAGGCTTATGCTGTCTTCAAAGAAATCAAATATTTCAGACCCTTTTTACTCAAAACCCATACAAAAATCATTGTACCATTTCTAGCAGTAATAAATCTTTTAATACAAAAAGAGGTGGGTGAGAAAAGAGCCAATTGAGTTACTGCCTTACAGGAATATGATGTAGAAATAAAACCAGGAAGTATTGTAAAAGGTCAAGGCTTTTGCAAAATGCTGGCTAGAGCATCGCTGATATCTGAAATTCCATCTGCTGACATACAAGTGTACGAGGTAAGCCTAAACGATAATGATTCAGTATATGCTGATATCATTTATTATTTAAATAATGGATATGCTCCTTCACACCTCGATCATACCAAGAAAAGAGCTCTAAGGTTGAAAGCTAAACAATACCAGCTCCTGAATGATATTCTTTTTAGAATAAATTATGATTATGTTCTCCTTAGATGTCTTGAGAAATCTGAAGTTGAAAAAGTTTTGCAGGAACTCCACGATGGGCCAGCAGGCGAACACTATGCTGGAGATGCTACTGCACATAAAATCTTATGCGTGGGATATTACTGGCCCACATTATTCAGAGACTCGCACAATTACATGAGGAAATGTGAAATCTGCCAAATTGCCGCCGGAAGACAAAAGAAACCATCCTTGCCACTACATCCAGTCAACATTGAGCAACCTTTTGATCAGTGGGGATTGGACATAATAGGTGAGATCGTTCCTCACTCTTCTAAGAAGCATAGATATATCCTTACAGCAACAGATTACTTTATTAAATGGGTAGAAGCAATTCCTCTCAAGACGGCTAATTCGGAACATATTATTGAGTTCATAGATCAATTGATAATAACCAGGTTTGGGTTGCCTTCCACTTTAATGTTTGATAATGCATCATAATTTTCTGGAAATGCAATGATTGAATTTGCACTCAAAAGAGGTTTCAAACTTAAATATTCTGCCAATTATTACCCACAGGGAAATGGGTTAGCTGAGTCTACAAATAAAAACCTAATCAGGATTATCAAACGAACAGTTGACCAAAATCATAAAAATTGGCATAAGTCTTTAATATATGCTTTATGGGCAGATCGAATAACACAAAAAGCCTCCGTCAGCACTTCTCCATTGAATTTAGTTTATGGAAAAGAAGTAGTTCTCTCGACTCATTTAGCAATCCCCTCTCTGTCTTTATTTCAATATATTGATGAAGTACCAACTTCCTCCTTACAGCTAAGGCAAATGGAAATAATTAAGTTAGAAGAACAATGAGAATAGGCTAAAAGAACTCATGCTCATCATCAAGCATTAGTAAAATCCTCTTTTGATTCAAACATGATGACTAGAAAAGATTTTCAGATGGGAGATCTAGTTTTAAAATGGGACAAGGCCCATGAGGAAAAATGGAAACATACAAAATTTCAATGAATGTGGCTTGGTCCTTTTTAGATTGTAGAAGTCATAGGTCCGTCCACTTTTATGTTGCAGGATTTAGCAGGGAAAAGAAATTCTTTACCTGTTAATGGCCAGATCCTTAAAAATTATTTTCATTAGAAGATTATTCTTTTGTTTTGTAGATTAGATTTTTATTTTCATAAAACTAGTTGTGAATGGTTACATTAGGAATTTACGAAAAAGACACCAATTCTCTTTCAGATTTTGATCTTTCGCTTGTATAAATAGCAAATCTTTTGGAAAATTGATCTTTATTATAGAAAGATACAGTTAAAGACTCTAGCCTAGATATAATACTAGTTTCAACTTCATAAAATTTGATGAAAACAACCTTTAATGAGAAATTGTTTTATATTAGTGAAATGAAAGGTATCAATAACAAAATAAAGATTCTTTGTAGAACAGCTCTTTCCAAAAAACTCTACTATTGTCATCCAGAGCCATCTTAAGGAGACAATGACTTCCTCCCTACTAAGGAAATCACAACTTTCAAAGGAACAATCCAAGGATACACTTTATCTTAAAGAGTGAGAGGTCTCATCACGAGTTGGCTTATCATAATCACAGATATTATAACTTGTTGACTTTGCCGATACTGCATACCACAATAGGGCAATGGCTCAAGATTGTTGCAATCAAGAGGTAAGGGGTCTCATCATGAGCCAGCTTGTTCAGCGAAGTTATAAATCAAGTGAATGACTATGTCATAAATTGGCTATCAAACCAAGACATTTCCCTTTAAGAGTAAAAGAAAATCAAAGAAACAAGTGTGGATGTGGATTCTTCTTTGGGAGTTGTAGGTTTCTTTAAGTAGGATATAGGATCATTGCTGGGTAACAGGTAACCTTGTCTAGGCTATGAACGTCTACTGGCAGCAGAGGCTCTACCTATGACAAATGAGCATATTTAAAACTGGTTTACAGAGAAGACTTTGTTTTATCTTTACAAACCAAGTAATGGCTGATGTAAATACAAGGACTAGCTTGAGGAAGCAAATAATCAAAGTTGAAAAGAGTTGAAACAAAATATCATTGACAGGTTAAAACATAATGTACTTTATCTTTCTATAATAAAGTTTAATTTTCTGGAAAATTTTCTGTTTTGGAAGTTTAGAAAATTCAAAAGAAAGACAAAGATAACTGGTTCTTCCAAGTGAATCGCCAATTGTTGTGGCCACCAACAACCCCCCTTCTTATTTAGTGTTGTTACTAATACTAAATAAGTGGAGACCCTTAGTCAAAAAAATTTAAAAATTATTTAGTTCTTGTATTTTATTTTTAATAAAACTTCCCATCATAAACTTAGGCAAATACCTTTGAAAAATCTAAAAAGCTTAAGTTTCATGATGAGAAATGATAAAATCAATCCTTAAGGAATATCGCATTGCATGCCTTAAAACACACTTAAGCTGGAAAACCTCAAAAAGCCGATTGCAATGTCGCATATCGCAAAATCGCATTTCGCATAAAATATACCAACATGAAGCGATCATGCGATATTGCGATCAAGCGATATTGCGATCATGCGATATTGCGACAAAGCACTAAAAGTGACCTTGCGACAAGTATCACAATGATATTGTGATCAAGCGATATTGCGATCATGCGATATTGCGATAAAGCACTAAAAGTGACCTTGCGACAAGTATCACAATGATATTGCGATAATACGATGCAACGATCTGCGATATTGCAAAGCAAATCGCAAAATCGCTCCATCGCAAAATCTTTCGGCTCATTATCCAAGAAACTTTTTTTCATAAAATGAGACCTGGTTATGCGCTCTAATGCTAATTAATGAAGTAGTTGCCAATTGTTAAGGAAATATGAGTTCGTGTTTATCGAAGAGCCAGTTCACGTAAGGTGATATACTTTTGCAGGTCTTCGGCATTTAAAGCTTTCTCGTCAGTGTTTCTTATCATTACTCTCACCTCACTTGTAAACTGCAAGAATGAAGAACAAAAGGTTATATAAAGCAATATACAGGAATGGCGAAGAAAGGCAAGGCTCCGATATCTGAAGACAAAGAAAATTCGTCCTTGTACACAGATACCGCATGCAATAGAGACACGGGTATTTCCACCTCGGAAGGCATATATAATATACTTAAGGAAGAGAATCCTAAGGTAATGGGATTTACGACTACTGCAGGCTCACAAAACTCTTCTGAGGCATCAGTTGCAGACTTAGCCTGTTCGTTCTTGTACCAGATAGAGGCAAGGTCCAAAATTTTCCCCTACACAAACATGGTTAAATGGGTACTGGACAACGCAGATATAAACAGACAATTTAAAACTCAGGGTCAAGAATTTACGGGGTTGCTATTTTCACAAAATGTGAGCTTTACATCAGCTAAAAGAAAGCACGCAAGAGGCAAAGATCGCGCATCGCTGACTAAAACTTCTTGAAATGGAAAGCTTCTAATTGCTCAGCTACCTGTAAACTCTAGAAATTCAGAAAAAGCACGATAAAGATAAAATATAAAACTTGAATCCGAAAATGAGTAGTAATAGTCAGAAATATCCTCAAAGTATTCAGTGAAATTACACATCCAGTGTACGACTCTCAAATGCATCATCAACCCTGCCAAAAAGATGGCACCAGCTCTTGCTAATTTCGTTTTTGCAGCACATTTAAAGGCTCAAGTCAGCCAACCGACTCTTCTCAAGCAAATGCTGAATGCTTGCGACATTAAGGAGTAATTACAGAAATAGTTAGATGTTAGATTTAATTTTAGAAATATTTTTGCTTTATTTTTGCCTAGACAAAGGACATTCATTTAAACCGTATCCTAAATTTTTATAATAAGTTATTTTTAGATGTAGTTAGTAGTATTTAGACCCTTCTCATGCATTTAGAGAAGGGTCTAGAAATTCATCAAAAACTTGTCCTCAGAACATGCAATTTTGCACCCTCCGAGGAGGTTTTGATGAATGAATGGAACAGGGTTTGTTGATTTTTGCATTCAATATCTGCTACTGATGTTGCACTTCTGTACTCTTAGTGGATGTTGGATTGAGAAGAGATAAATTGTTATCGCTTGAAGCTCATGAGTAGAACTAGTTATAAATGGTACTTCTATCTCTTAACTGTTTCTATCTTCTGTGTTAAAGTGATATTTAAGTTCAGTTGTTTATATGTTAATGCGTGAATGCCTGAGTTATCATTTGGCACTTTTGTACGGTGATAGCTATTTATTTATGCTTAATGTATGAGTAGCTTATAATGCGATATGTTTTTCACAACTGTTTCGTCTAACTTTTTATGCGAGGTGGTTCATCTATATTGAATTATTTTCTTATAACAGTTGAATGATCTTTATTACCAATTGTTATTTGAAATCATTTTAGATTGCATAACAGAAAGATTACACCCTGGGTTAGCATAGACTTAGATATTTTTGTTTATTAGAATACAATTGCATGTCATTAGATTAAAGTTAGAATTAGAGCATCTAAAGTAGGAATTGTTAGATCAGAAATATCAATCTTTTGCACACACACACTTGAATTGGGAAACTGGTCCCATATCCCCAGTCGGCTCGCTATACCAAACGGAAAAGGAGCTGCCAACCAAGGTCCGGACCAGGCGGGTATCCCCCTTGTTGTTGACCTGATTTTCGGGGCTTCAACACAACCTCTCAAATTCAGTCATCCATCAGAACGTGTCTCCGCCATTGATCTGGAGCCTCGAAATCCTACGGTCATCATCCATATCAGGAAAATAAGTAACATGATGTTTACCCATACGATGTGAGCAATTTTCTCTCTCTTCTACCAGACGTGTGGCAACCATTGTATGGCATCGGACGGGACTCAGTTGAAACCGCTTACCACTCAAAGCCCTTTCAATATCCTGCCGGTTTTTGTGGGACCCCACTTCTAACGGAATCGGAATGATATCTATTGTATTTTATGATTTTTCAGGTCTGGGTGGTTGTGGCCTTTCCTTCTTTGGGGGGTTTGCCCTGAAATATGCGATTAGCAACTTGTCGCTAATCTCATATCAGAAACTACCCCCGTTTCTTGAAATGGCCTCTAGATTTGCTAATTTGTGATAGTGCGTGTTACCATGGGCCGACAGTTTGCGCGCTTGACCGACGGTCGTCGTTGCTCCGCGCTAATCACAAATTTCGACTGTTACAAGGTTATCTCTGATAAGATTGATATTTATAAGACTTTTAATCTTTGGCATGATTTTTAAATAGTTCATGAAAACTTAGAGAGTGTTCTAGGATTCAATTTGGATCACATATTTCCCACTGAAAAAGATTTTGGACCACCAAAAGTTGGTTTTTAAGCATCAATCAAGTGAGGAAATATCCATCTTGCGCTGCTTGGTTTTGAAACTTTGAGTCCAATCCTGAGGTACTCAACATCCCCTCTGCACGTAGTTCTCACCTTCCTGTCCAGAATTGTATCTTCCTGCAATTCATTGAGATATTCAAGCAACAGATCATCAGTAGAAGGCAATTGACTCAGCTCTTTGGGATCTTCAATCAATTAAGGTTCAAATAGTCTCAAGTTTTCTACATTAACTACTGAATAGATGTGCATGTAAGCTAGAAGATCAAGGCGAAAAGCATTCTCACTGATTTTCTCAAGTATCTTGAAAGGTCCATACCTTATTGGCTTCAGCTTCTTACATTCACCTTGCATTCTGTCTTTGTTGATATACAGCCAGAATTGAGCACCCACTTGGAAACTATGCTCAATCCGATGCTTATCATGCCTTGCCTTGTACTTGGCTTGGCTCTTTTCCAGCTCTTCTGTACTACTTGGTGAATCTCTTGGATTTGTTCAATGAAATTGGTTGCCTTGTCCACATCACTGTGCCCATCAAACACTATGTCTTTCCCAAAGACAAAATCCAAGGGAGACCTTGGTGTCAAACCAAAACAGGTCTCAAAAGGAGATCTCTATGTAGAAGAATGTTTAGCCCAGTTGTAAGCATGTTGCACATAACACAAATGTTCATCCCAAAGCTTGGGATGCTTGCTGCAATAGCCTCTGAGAAACTAGATCACTGTTCTGTTGACCACCTCTGTTTGGCCATCTGTTTGTGGATGAAAGGTTGTGCTCTTCTTCAGACTGGTGTCCATCAATTACCACAGACTTGACCAAATATTCCCAACAAACCAGGAATCTTGATCCGATACAATAGAAGTGGGTAATCCAAAATGAACCCATACCTGCTGAAAGGAAAACTTTGATGTTTGCTCAGCTATAATCTGTTTGTTACAAGGTATTAAAATACACATTTTGCTGAACCTATCCACAACAACATATAAATAGTCATGAACTTTTCTAGATTTAGGTAATCCCCCAATAAAGTCCATGGAAATACTTTCCCAAGGATGAGAAGTAACTGGTAGAGGAGTGTACAAACCTAGTTTTCTATTGTTGGGCTTGCTTTTAGCACACATGGTACACCCTCTTATATATCTAGAAACTACCTCATTCATTTTTGGCCAATAACAAAATCTTTGCAGCTATGCAACTATTTTACTTACACCAAAGTGACCTGATATTAGAGAAGTGTGTGCTTCTTGAATTATCTTTACTCTTTCAGTTTGAGGAATGCATAACTTTCCCAAATGATACAAGAGTTGGTCCTTAACATGATAATCCAATTCTTCTACTTGTTTGCCATGACTTAAAGTTACATATACATCTTTAAAATCTATATCTTGAGCATATTGTTCAATGTAGCTTTCATGCAATACTGAATTATGCTTAAGTATAGTAGATGCATTTATGATTGGTTTGGACAACATATCTGCAACTTTATTGTGTATGCCCTTTTTATATCTAATGACAAGATGAAACTGTTGTAGAAAACCCATCCACCTATAGTGTCTTGATTGTTGCAACTTAGTTTGTGAGTGTAAATATTGAAGTGGTTGATGATCATTATGTATAACTGTCTCTTTCCCCATTAGATAATGTTTCCACTTTTTCACACTTTGTGCTAATGCATACAATTATTTATCATATGTGGGATAATTAACTACTGCAAAATTAAATGTCTCAGAATGATAACATATGGGTTTATTGTGCTGCATCAACAATGATCCCATGGCATAGTCACTGGCATCTGTTTCAATCTCAAAGGGTCTTTGAAGATCGGGCAGTGCTAGTATTGGTGTTGTACTAATATTTTCTTTTAAGGTGTCGATGGCTTTCTACTGTTTACATACCCACTGAAACACCTTTTTCTATCATGTTAAAGAATGTAAGGGAGCTGCAATCAAGGAAAAGTTAGAAATCAACTTTCTCCAATACTGTGCTGCTCCTACGAAGCTTCTAACTTCTGTAGCAGATTTTGGTTTAGGCTAGTTTACAATGACTACAACCTTAGAGGGATCTATCTTCAATTCACCACCCCCTACAATATGACCCAAATAATTCAAAGATTTTTTTCCAAATTCACACTTTGATAACTTAACATAAATATTTTCTCTTTTCAAAACATCTAGAGTCTACTTTACATGCTTCAAGTGTTCTTCCAATGTTTTACTAAATATAAGAATGTCATCTAAATATACAAGGAAAAAATCATCAATAAAAGGCCTAAGTACATCATTCATTACTCTCATGAAAGTAGTAGGAGCATTAGTTAAGCCAAAAGGCATAACTAACCACTCATACAATCCCTGCTTTGTTTTGAAAGCAGTCTTCCATTCATCTTGCTCTACAACTTTGACCTGATGGTAGCCACTATGCAAGTCAAACTTGGAAAAGTAAACAACTTCTTTCAACTGATCTAATAGATCATCTATGCAAGGAAGGGGATAACGATTTTTATTCATTATCTTATTCAGTGCTCGGTAATCAATGCACATTCTCCATGAGCCATCTTTCTTTCTCACCAAGACAATTGGAGACCCACATGGTGATGTGCTAGGTCTTATAAACCCTTTCTAGAGCAACTCATGTAACTGCTTCTTGATTTCTGCATTCTCTAAAGCGGAAAACATGTACATTCCGATGTTAGGCAATGGAGCATCTTGCTGCACATTAATATCATGTACTATTTCCTTTTTCGGTGACAGATCTTTAGGTTCTTGAAATAGTATATCATATTCTGAAACAACTTTTTCTAAATCAGCTTGATGTTTAGCATTACAGCCTTCAAATACATTTGTTTTATCAGGTTTCTTTTCCTTTACAACCATCAGTAAAAATTGTTTGCATGAATTTACAATTCTTTTCATCTGCCCTGAGTTTATGAGAGTATAATTATTCTTGAGTTTATGAGCTCTTACAGTATATTCGATTCCATCTTTAACGAGTTGATACTTGTTTTCAGCTCTATAGAAAATGGCTTTTCTATCATATAAGTAAGGACTTCCTAAAAAAATTCCACATATATCCAAGGGAACAATATCTAACTTAACCTCATCCACAAATGCTGACCCAAAAGAAAACCTAAGTTTACATTGTCTAGTCACTTGTAGCTTTGCTTTATCACATAACCAGCCCAATGGATATGGGTTCTTGTGACCTGTGGTTAGTAATCCCAGTTTCTTTACAATTTCTTCAGAAATTAAGTTTACTTGTGAGCCACTATCAAACAAGGTATCAATCTTTTGATGATTGGAAATAAATCTAATATGTAAAAGCTCATGTCTTTTCCTCTCATTTTCTTCATTATCAGTAGATTGTGCAAAGTTACTAGTAGATGCTTCAGAATTTTTACCTTTTATACCTGTGGTTGTGATTGTTGTTTCATCTTGCGAGTTTGACCCCAAATCCTTCTGAATAGCTGCAACAGTCTTCTTCTTTTTGCCATCGTACTTATTGGGTTTCAGCTCTTGATGCAGAATCTAGCAGTGTTCATCATCATGCCCATCCTTCTTGTAGTGAGTGCATGAAGCTTTGGTCTTTTGTAAAACATTTGTCGTCCTCTCTTTCCATTTCTTCTTTCTCGTTTCCTTGCTCTTTCTTGTAGTGGGTTTTGATGATCCCCCAATTTCTGGGTTCACATTCTCACCTCTAGACTCTAGATGTGTAGCCTGCACAGATACCTCATCTATGCTAGTGGGATTAAACATGAGAATGGTATGTATCAAATAACTATGTAGACCACCTATATAGTTCAGCAAAGTTTCAGTTGAGTCTAAAGAAATTCCTAGAATCAAAGCTCTTTTTCTAAATTCTTGGGTGTAACTTTGTACACTTTTCCCTTTTAATTGGCAAAGAGTTTGCCAACTCATCATAGCTTGTTGCATATAAGCTAGTGGATAGAATTGTTTTTTAATAGCAGAAACAAATTCATTCCAGGTAGAAAGAATTTTACCATGCTTCTTCAAATCAGCTTGTGTCCTGCCTTCCCACCATACTAGGGTAGTGCCTCCAAGGCGTAGGCTAGCCAGCTAAATCTTTCTCCTTTCTGAATCGATGTTCTGCACTCTGCAATATACATCAATATGTCTAATCCAATTATCTAGCTTTTCTGCTTTCAATTCTCCATTATAAACTAGAAAATCAAACTTCACATCTAATTTAATCAAAGAAGGTTTCTTCTTTTTCTTTTCAAGGCTTTCTTTATGTGAAGAAGATGATGATGAAGGTGATGATGGGGGAGATGGTGGAGAGGGCTTCTCTTCTTTTCCTTTGCCTTTTGGGTGGGCAACTAGAAGAGGTTCTTCTACTCCTTTATCTTGTTTGGAGGTTGATGACTCTCCACCTCTACCTCTCTTAAATTATCTATACATTTTTTCTACCATGGCTCTCATGGTCATGAAACTGTCCATGAACTGGGAGTATGATTCCAAGGGACTTTCTTCTGACATTTTCCTCTTAGGATAGACTCTTCCAATTTCGAGATTAGCTTCAACCAACTCTCCTTCTCCAAATTTAAGCTTTGATCTAGTTATCATTCAACAAAAAAAGAATCCAACACAAGCTTGTCTAGCCTTAGCAACCTAGAGCTCTGATACCACTTGATCTAGAATAGATCCAAGACAATTAATAAGGTATTACAGACTCATGTGCATGGATATGCTTATGTTATTTTACGCAACGAATCGATAAGATTGCGAAATACACAAGCAATGAAGTAGTTAAAGGAAACATAATAGGCAAACATATAAACACAACAAGTTTAATAATGAGTTCACCCAATACTCCTGGGCTACGTCTCTCGATCCAGCCTTCAGTGGTGGCCTCTCTATTATGTTTTCAAAGCAGATTTTTTACAACAATGAGCTCGATTTGAGTCTCACTCAGCAGATACAAATCAGTGAGACTATACTTGGATTCCCCAAGTCTCTGGAGTACACAAACTCTCCTCACTGAACTCTTGACCTCTATTAGTCACAGTAGTATGAGCCCAATATGAGACTCATACATGACAAGCATCACAGAGGAGTGCGCTTGAACCTCTCAAGCCTTCTCTAGAGTGCACAAACTCTCTGACTCTCTTTGTCTCTATCTTGACTCTGGCTCGATGCTACCTTTTCTTCTACAGGTTAGCTCGGCTTCTCGTCTCTGCTTCTAACTTGCTTGTTGCTTTCTCTATCAGCTTGTGGCTTTTAAGCCAATCTGCTTCCTGTCTGTTCATTTTCACTTCCCGACTTTCTAGTTCCCTTACCCATGTCCGTTTGAATCCCTCTATCCTCCATAATCAGTCACTGTATATCGCCTTACAGGGAGGTGGCCACCTTTTTCATAATGGATGAGTGTCAGTTCTCTTAGACATATTCGAAACGATTGTTTATTCCGTTAAATCAAAGAATGCCCGTGAAACATGACCTTCCACCAACACATTGTCCATGTCAAACTTCAAATCTTATGCAACTCTGCCTTTCAACCTCATCAAATCCGGTCATCCATCGGAACACGTCTCCGTCATTCATTTGGAGCCTCCAAATCCTACATTCATCGTCCATATTGGGCGGATAAGTAACATGATGTTTACTCGTCCGATGTGAGTGGTTTTCTCTCACTTCCCCTGGACACGCAGCAACCATTGTATGGCATTGGGCGGGACTTGGTTGAAACCACTTACCGCTCGAAGCCCTTTCGATATCCTACTGGTTTTTGTGGGACCCTGCTCCTGACAGAATCAGAATGATATCCATTGTATTTTATGATTTTTCGGGTTCGGGTGCTTGAGGCCTTTCCTTCTTTGAGGGGTTTGCCCTGCGATATGCGATTAGTGACTTATCTCTAATCGCATATCAGAAACTACCCTCATTTCTCGAAATGGCCTTTGGATTTGCTAATTTGTGATAGCATGTGTTATCATGGGCCGACGGTCTGTGCGATTGGCCAATGGTCCTCATTGCTCCGTGCTGATCACAAATTGCAACTGTTGCGAGGATATCTCCGATAAGCTTGATATTTATAAGACTTTTAATCCTTGGCATGATTTTTAAAGAGTTCATGAAAACTTAGAGAGTGTTATAGGATCCAATTTGAATCACGGCCTTCCCACTGAAAAATCTTTTGGACCACCAAAAGTTGGTTTTTAAGAATAAATCAAGTGAGGATATAGATTCCTCACTTGCCCAATTTCTATCCATCTTGCACTACTTGGTTTTCAACCTTTGTGTCCAATCCTGAGCTACCCAACATCCCCTCTATGCGTAGTTCTCACCTTCCTGTCCAAAACTGTATCTTCCTGCAATTCATTAGGATATTCAGGCAACAGATCATCAATAGAAGGCAATTGACTCTGCTCTTCAGGATCTTCAATCAATTAAGGTTCAAACATTCTCAAGCTTTCTGCATTAACTATTGAATAGATGTGCATGTAAGCTGGAAAATAAGGCGAAAAGCATTCTCACTGATTTTCTCAAGTATCTTGAAAGGTCCATACCTTATCAGCTTCAACTTATTACCTTCACATTGCATCCTTTCTTTGCTGATATACAGTGAGACTTGATCTCCAACTTCGAAAATATGCTCAATCCTATGCTTATCATGCCTTGCCTTGTACTTGGCTTGGCTCTTTTCCAGTTGTTCCTGCACTGCCTGGTGAATCTCTTGGATTTGCTCAATGAACTTGGTTTCTTTGTCCACAACACTGTGTCCATCAACTGCTATGTCTTTACCAAAGACAAAATCTAAGGGAGTCCTTGGTGTAAAACCGAAGCAGGTCTCAAAAGAAGATCTTTGTGTAGAAGAATGTTTAGCCTGGTTGTAAGCATGTTGCACATAACACAAATGTTCATCCCAGAACTTGGGATGCTTGCTACAATAGCCTCTGAGCAACTGGATCACTATTCGGTTGACCACCTCTGTTTTGCCATCTATTTGTGGATGAAAGGTTGTGCTCTTCTTTAGTCTGGTGTCCATCAATTCCCACAGACTAGACCAAAATTTCCCAACAAATCGGTAATCCCGATCAGATACAATGGAAGTGGGTAATCCAAAATGAACCCATACATGTTGAAAGAACAACTTTGTTGTTTGTTCAGCTGTAATCTGTTTGTTACAAGGTATTAAAATACACATTTTGTTGAACCTATCCACAATTACATATAAATAGTCATGACCTTTTCTAGATTTAGGCAATCCCCCAACAAATTCCATGGAAACACTTTCCCAAGGATGAGAAGGAACTGGTAGTGGAGTGTACAAGCCTAGTTTTCTATTGTTGGGCTTGGTTTCAGCACACATGGTACACCGTATTACATATATAGAAATTTTTCATTCATTTTGGGCCAATAACAAAATCTTTGCAGCTGTGCAACTGTTTTACTTACACCAAAGTGACCTGATATTAGAGAAGTGTGTGATTCTCGAATTGTCTTTACTCTTTCGGTTTGAGGAATGCATAATTTTCCCAAATGATACAAGAGTTGGTCCTTAACATGATAATCCAATTATTCTACTTGTTTTCCATGACTTAAAGTTGCATATACATCTTTAAAATCTATATCTTGAGCATATTGTTCAATGTAGCTTTCATGCAATACTGAATTATGTTTAAGTATAGTAGATGCATTTATGATAGGTCTAGACAACATATCTGCAACTTTATTGTGTATGCCCTTTTTATATCTAATGACAAGATGAAATTGTTGTAGAAAACCCATCCACCTATAGTGTCTTGATTGCTGCAACTTAGTTTATGAGTGTAAATATTGAAGTGGTTGATGATCTGTATGTATAACTGTCTCTTTGCCCATTAGATAATGTTTCCACTTTCTCGCACTCTGTACTAATGCATACAATTCTTTATCATATCTGGGATAATTAACTACTGCAGAATTAAATGTCTCAGAATGATAACATATGGGTTTACCATGCTACATCAAACTGCTCCCATGGCATAGTCATTGGCATCCATTTCAATCCCAAAATGTGTTTGAATATCGGGCAGTGCTAGTACTGGTGCTGTACTAATATTTTCTTTTAAGGTGTCGAAGGATTTCTGATGTTTGCCTCCCCACTGAAACACCTTGTTCAATCCTGTTAAAGCATGTAAGGGATCTGCAATCAAGGAAAAGTTAGTAATAAACTTTCTCCAATAGTATGTTGCTCCTAGGAAGCTTCTAACTTCTGTAGCAGATTTGGGTTTAGGCCAATTTACAATGACTGCAATCTTAGAGGGATCTATCTTCAATTCACCACCCCCTACAATATGACCCAAATAATTCAAATATGTTTTGCCAAATTCACACTTTGATAGCTTAACATAAAGATTTTCTCTTTTCAAAACATCTAGAGTCTGCTTTACATGCTTCAAATGTTCTTCCCATGTTTTACTAAATACAAGAATGTCATCTAGATATACAATGACAAAATCATCAATAAAAGGCCTAAGTACATCATTCATTACTCTCATGAAAGTAGCAAGAGCATTAGTTTAGAAAAGAGGCATAACCAACCACTCATACATTCCCTGCTTTGTTTTGAAAGCAGTCTTCCATGCATCTTTCTCTGCAAATCTGACCTGATGGTAGCCACTATGAAAGTCTGACTTGGAAAAGTAAACAACTTCTTTCAATTGATCTAATAGATCATCTATGCAAGGAAGGGGATAACGATTTTTTATCATTATCTTATTCAGTGCTGGGTAATCAATGCACATTATCCATGAGCCATCTTTCTTTCTCACCAAGACAATTGGAGACCCACATGGTGATGTGCTAGGTCTTATGAACCCTTTCTTGAGCAGCTCTTGTAACTGCTTCTTGATTTCTGCATTCTCTAAAGCAGACAACCTGTACATTCCGATGTTATGTAATGGAACATCTTGTTGCAAATTAATATCATGTACTATTTCCTTTTTGGGTGGTAGACCTTTAGGTTCTTGAAATAACATATCATATTCCGAAACAAATTTTTCTAAATCAGCTTGTTGTTTAGCATGAAAACCCTCAAATACATTGGTTTTATCAGGTTTCTTTTCCTTTACAACCATCAGTAAAAATTGTTTGCATGAATTTACAATTCTTTTCATATACCCTGAGTTTATGAGAGTATAATTATTCTTGAGTTTATGAGCTCTTACAATATATTCAATTCCATCTTTAACGAGTTGATACTTGTTTTCAGCTCTATAGAAAATGGCTTTTCTATCATACAAGTAAGGACTTCCTAAAACAATACCACATATATCCAAGGAAACAATATCTAACTCAACCTCATCTACAAATGCTGACCCAAAAGAAAACTTAAGTTTACATTGTTTAATCACTTGTAGCTTTGCTTTATCACATAACCAATCCAATGGATATGGGTTCTTGTGAGGTGTGGTTAGTAACCCTAGTTTCTTTACAATTGCTTTAGAATTTAAGTTTACTTGTGAGCCACTATCAAACAAAGTATCAATCTTTCGGTGCTTGGAAATAACTCTAATATGAAAAAGCTCATGCCTTTCCCTCTCATTTTCTTCATTATCAGTAGATTGTGCATAATTACTTGTAGAGGCTTCAGAATTTTTACCTTTTATACATGTGGTTGTGATTATTATTTCTTCCCCTGAGTCTGGCCCCAAATCCTTATGAATAGCTATAGAAGTCTTCTTCTCTTTGCCATCGTACTTCTTGGTTTTCAGTTCTGGATGCAGAATCCAACTGTGTTCATCATCATGCCTATCCTTCTTGCAGTGAGTGCATGAAGGTTTGGTATTTTGTACAACATTTGCCTTCCTCTATTTCCATTTCTGATTTCTTTTTTCCTTGCTCTTGCTTGTAGTGGGTTTTGATGATCCCCCAACTTTTGGGTTCACATTCTTGCCTCTAGACTCTAGATGTGTAGCCTGAACAGATACCTCATCTATGCTAGTAGGATTAAACATGAGAATGGTGTGCTTTAAATAGCTGTGTAGACCACCTATATAGTTCAACAGAGTTTCATGTGAGTCTAAAGAAATTCCTAGAATCAAAGATCTTTTTCTAAATTCTTGGGTATAACTTTGTACACTTTGCGCTTTCAATTGGTGAAGAGTTTTCCAACTCATCATAGCTTGCTGCATATAGGCTAGTGGATAGAATTGGTTTTTAATTGCAAAAACAAATTCATTCCAGGTAGAAAGAATTTTACCATGCTTCTTCAAATTAGCTTGTGTCCTGCCTTCCAACCATACTAGGGTGGTGCCTCCAAGGCGTAGGCTAGCTAGCTGAAGCTTTCTACTTTCTAAATCAATGTTATACACTATGAAATATACATCAATATATCTAATCCAGTTATCTAGCTTTTTTGCATTCTATTCTCCGTCATAAACTGGAAAATCAAACTTCACATCTAATTTAATCAAAGAATGTTTCTTCTTTTTCTTTTCAGGGCTTTCTTTGTGTGAAGAAGATGATGATGAAGGTGATGATGGGGGAGATGGTGGAGAGGGCTTCTCTTCTTTTCCTTTGCCTTCTGGGTGGGCAACTAGAAGAGCTTCTTCTACTCCTTTATCTTGTTTGGAGGTTGATGACTCTTCACCTCTACCTCTCTTATATTCTTTATACATTTCTTCTACCATGGCTCTCATGGTCATGAAACTGTCCATGAACTGGGAGTCTGATTCCAATGGAATTTCTTCTACCATTTTCCTCTTAGGATAGAATCTTCCAATTTCTAGGTTAGCTTCAACCAACTCTCCTTCTCCTAATTTAAGCTTTGATCTAATTATCATTCAACAAAAAAAGAATCCAGCACAAGCTTGTCTAACCTTATCAACTTGGAGCTCTGATACCACTTGATCTGGAATTGATCTAGGAAAATTAATAAGGTATTACAGACTCATGTGCATGGATGTGCCTATGTTATTTTATGCAACAAATTGATAAGATTGCGAAATACACAGACAATGTAGTAGTTAAAGAAAACATAACAGGCAACACATATAAACACAACAAGTTTAATAAGGAGTTCACCCAATACTCCTCGGCTACGTCTCTTGGTCTAGCCTTCAGTGGTGGCCTCTCTATTATGTTTTCAAGCAAAGTTTTTACAACGGTGAGCTCAATTTGAGTCTCACATAATAGATATAAATCAGCGAGACTGTACTTGGATCCCCCAAGTCTCTGGAGTACACAGACTCTCCTTATTGACTCTCGAACTGTATTGGTCACAGTAGTATGAGCCCAATCTGGGACTCATACATGACAGGTATTACAGAGGAGTGCACTTGAACCTCTCAAGCCTTCTCTAGAGTGCACAGTCTCTCTGACTCTCTCTGTCTCTGTATTGATCCTGGCTCGATGTTGCCTTTGCTTCTGTAGGTCAGCTTAGCTTCTTCTCTCTGCTTTCAGCTTACCACCTACTGCTCTATGCTCTTAGCTTACTGCTTGCTTCTCTCTCTATCAGTTTGTGGCTTTAAATCCAATTTGCTTCCTGACTGTTCATTTCCACTTCCTAGATTTCTGGTTCCCCTGCCTATGTCCATTTGAATCCCTCTTTCCTGCATAATCAATCACTGTATAACTCCTCACAAGGAGGTGGCCACCTATTTCATAATAGATGAGTGTCAGTTCTCTTGGACATATTTGAAATGATCGTTTTTTCCATTAACTCCAAGAATACCCATGAAACACAACCTTTCACCAATGCATTGTCCATATCGGACTTCAAATCCTATACAACTCTACCTGTTGACCCCATCAAATCCAGCCATCCATAGAAACACGTCTCCGTCATTGATTTGGGGGCCCCAGATCCTACTGTCATCGTTCATATTGGGCAGCTAAGTAGCATGATGTTTACCCGTTCGATGTGAACAGTTTTCTCTCTCTTCTGTCGAATAGGTGGAATTCATTGTATGGCATCGGGAGGAACTCAGTTGAAACCACTTATCGCTTGAAGCCCCTTCGATATTTTGCCGATTTTGTGGAATCCCGCTTCCACGGAATCATAACGATATCCATTGCATTTTATAATTTTTTAGGTCCGGGTGCTTGTGGCCTTTCCTTCTTTGAGGGGTTTTCCCTGCAATATGTGATTAGTGACTTGTCACTAATCGCATATCAGAAACTACCCTCGTTTCTCGAAATGGCCTCTTGATTTTTTTATTTGCGATATCACGCGTTACCATGAGCGAATGGTCTACGCGCTTGACTGACGGTCCTCGTTGCTCCGCGCTGATCACAGAAGGCAACTATTATGAGGATATCTCTGATAAGCTTGATCTTTATAAGACTTTTAATCCTTGGCATGATTTTTAAAGAGTTCATGAAAACTTAGAGAGTGTTCTAAGATCCAGTTTGGATCATCAGTGATCCTCTGTTTTAATAGTCAAGGCCCTGCATAGTTGTCTTCTTCTCTATTCCTTGTGTAATGGTGTTCTTCTCTGAATATAGACTTTTTAACAGTTTTCTTGTTGAGTCTTAGAATAAACAGACTCTACAAATAATATCAGAGTTGTCTATCCAATGCTCAAGTCTTCAGTTGATTACCTGCAAAGCACAACAACAGTTAAGAAAACACAGGTTCAGGAGGAAGGCGATTGATGGCTTTGTTTACACAAGGACGACTGAGGAAGGAGTTTTGGTAGTGTCCTAAATGTAGTTGGAGGTCAAATGGCATCACAGAGGTTCAGGGTAGCGCTGAAGGGTTTTAATGGTTTAAACTGTGAAACGGGTGAAAGGCATAAAAACAAGAGTTTTCGGGGTTTTTAAAGTGTAACGGGAAAGTTTTTAATATGGAGTGAATGTTTAAATAATCGGTGGTTTATCAGGTTGGTGAGGAGGCGGTTTTTAAAGGGTCATCGCACTGCTTGTGAGGTGATGGTGTTTTTGAAGAGGGCTCACCCAATATACTTTAGAGCGTGACAGGTAACCTCATGGGGGTCAAGGAAAACCGCTTTATCGGATGGGTATTGTTCGGGCATAGGGCAAGGCCAATATGGATGTGGAGAGTTGGATTAGATAGGAGTTGATCTAATGGCAGTCAAGCGAGGGAAGTGAGCAGGAAATAAAGTATGGGCTTAGGGAGGGGCCTAGCGCTTTAAGCATTGGTGGTAAGAGATTATTGAAGGTTAATGATGGGTTTAACATTAATCAGGCAAAGCTTAATGAAGTGACGTGGAGCGGAGGTAAACGGGTGTTTATCGTAATACCGAGGAATCAATGGTTATAAAGGATATGATAGGCAGGTGTAAGTCTGGGTGATTTAATCAATAGAGGGATAGAATATCGCAAATCACATTTTCTTATGCCTGATGGTTCATTCCCTTAAGAGCGATGCAATGTGATAAGATCTACGGAATTTGTAGTCATCCAACGGTTGATAGCATTATCGCACATTGCACATCGCATTTTGCTTCTGCCCAATGGTTCATTGCGATATGAATTATGCGATAATATACTTCAGGAAATAATCATTTCAACATTCCAAAACCTTTAACTTCTACCTACCCTTCTATTCCTAACATTTTTCTTATTCTTTTAGAGTGCATTGAACTAGCAACTCAATATTTCTTTTTATAAACACTCTAACTCTATTTCTAACCTTATATCATCCAATGGCTCAGATTAAGCTTATGAGCTCCTTTTATTTTCTCTACCTAACTATGATCTTCCAAGATTAAACTGTTTGGTCAGATTTTATTCTCCGATCTATAAACATAAAATTCAAAGCATGGAATAAACAAGATTAAATAGTTTGACTACCATGGATTGTGGCATGAATTACAAGTTGCACACAATCATTATTATGCATAAAAGTAAATAGTAGTGGAATTTAGACTTGCACACTTTCATGGTTTATTTTTGTTTTCTTTTCTGTATAACCTAGCATTTTATTTTGCCTTTACCTTTTAGGGCATCTACCCTAACATTTTCTTTGATATGGACATATTTATTCAAAAAATTTCAAAACATTTTTACTCAATATTCTTTTTGTCCATATCCTATCTTAACATTTTGTATATACATTTTCTTTTTTTGTCTAATTTGTTCTAACTTATCAAAACCAAAAAAAAATGCTACAACACTATACATGTTGGAAAATCTAAGAATGCCATATGTTAGAAGGCTTTAGTTGATGAGGGAAGCTCTCACCTACAATATAGCTAGAAATTTTGGTTTAAGAATATAGAGGCAAATTTTCATAGGTATGTGCATTTTCCAATGGTGTGACAACATTGTCATATTTGTTAGATGTTTTTTCTTTATAGCATAGAAAATCTAAGAAATTAGAAGTTTAGGCTCTATATGCCATTGTTAGTGCCAAGAATTATTCAGGAGAGCATATCCATGGACTTTTTTGGAATTTTACCTATGTCTCTCAAAGGCCATGATTATGTGTTTGAGTCTTCACTCACGACTTGTTGTGTGAATACTATGAGGGATATGAATATTTTAGAGGAGTATATAAGAAATTAGAGGAGAAACTAACTACTTCCATGGAAGGAAAATAATATTATTCCAATATGAACTTCTTCACAAGCTAGATAAGTTATGCATACCATAGGTTATAAGGATTTAATGTTAGGAATATAATCACATAGCAATTAAAATTGAAATAAGTGTCAAAAATAAAACATAGCAGAAGAAAATACATGAGACACAAATATGTGTGGTTCATCTGATATGGGATACACCCATGGAGAAATAAAAAATCCTTCCTTTATTTCATCTACCTAAGTGGAGGGATACAACTTACAACACATAGGTTGCAAACTCCTCTTCACTATCATATAGTATCCTCTCATTTTTTATTCTCTCCAATAATATGGAACCATAATATAATGAAGCATCTTGAAGCCTTTTAAAGGCTCCATTAAATGCAATCCATAGTCACAATACCACAACTACCATGGATAGCCAATATTTTAGGTCACCATTACCATGGGTTTACCTAAAATAGATTTGGCACTTTCACTTGAATTGAGGCATGCTAATAGGTTTTGCATCTTGCATCTTGCATTTTGAATATTTCCAACAAATTTTGTATGTCCTCACTCTAAGAAAATGTTGATTTATGATCTTAATTGTCTCTAATTATTCTCATACCAAGGATTTTCTTTATAACACTCAAATCCTTCATTGCAAATGAATTATCTAATTTTATTTTCAGCACATTTATATTGTTGGGTTGTGTTATCCTTTCCACGACTAGCCAACATATCTTTTTTTTGGACCCTATATTATGTTGGGTGGACCTACCTATGGTTTTGTGTATGATTTTCGCACATGGTTTTGGACGTGATGGTTTTCGGTCCATGGTTTTGGACATGATGGTTTTCGGTCCATGGTATTGGATGCTTCAACATGTATAAATATGTATTGTAACATTGAAAGGAATATAATGAAAAATTAAGATGGTAGTCCTGGTTTTGGGATCTTGGGGAAAATATCTGTGTATATGTGTTTTATGTGTTATGCTCTCGCATTGTTTATGTGTTTTAGAATTCAAATGTAGGTAATTTCTGTATGGAGTTAAAACCTACATTTGGTATCAGAGTTGTTTTAGCTTCAAGGGGATGACTTTGTTGCTGAGGGGTTTCACTCGGGCCTGTGGTAGACCCTGTTCAGTGGGAGATCTATGAGATCAATTCTGGTGGTGAAAGAAGATGGAAAGTAGTGGAAAGATAGAGATTGAGAACTTTAATGGTCAGATTTTTGAGTTGTGGAAACTCAAAATGGAGGATCTGTTGGTGGATAAACATCAGTGGATCGCAGTAGATCCGGGTACTAAACTAACGGGAGTGTCCGATGAAAAATAGGAGAAGTTGGATCAGAAGACAAAAAGCACAATACGATTGTGTGTTTTAGATTCAGTACTGTTGAATGTATCAGGGGAAGCTACGGCAAAGGCTTTGTGGGACAAGTTAGGGAATTTGTACCAATATAAGTCTCTGGTGAACAAACTATTCCTACAGAAAATGTTGTATAACCTGAGGATGAAAGATGGAGACTCGGTGACAAAACATCTGAATGCGTTTAATATTGTGGTAAGTCAGTTGTTGTTTGTTGATATCAAAATTTTAGATGAAGATAAGTGCATTAGTTTGTTGTGTTCTATACCAAATTCGTGGGATAGTCTAGTCATTGTAATAGGTAGCAACGCAATTGCCTTGCAGTTTGATGAAATAGTCTCATCCTTGCTGACGGAGGAGATGAGATGGAAAAATATGGAGACCAAAATGGTGATGCCTTATCTCTACAAGGACAGTCCTAGAACAGAAACAAAAATAAGTCATCGAGTGGGAGATCTAAATCTAGAGGGAGATCTAAATCTCCAGGAAAACCTGTAAAGGTGGTGTGATGGAAATGTGGAAAGGAATGGCACTATAAAAGGGATTGTAAATCTAAAGCTCCTGAAAAAGGAAAGGGATCTGATGATGCTCCTTCTGTAGAAGCGAAAACCACCTCAAATGAAGGTGGGGATGTGTACTTGGCTTCTTTACGAACACATGTAGATCATGAGGCATGGTTGATTGACTCAGGTGCCTCCTTTCACTTCACTCCCCATAAAGAGTGGTTCTGCGAGTATGAGAGATACAATGGTGTTGATGTCTTCTTAAGGGATGATAGGAAGGCTAGAATCGTTATTCCCGGAAAAGTGAAGTTGAAGTTGCAAGGTGGAAGGGTTAGAACACTTCCAGTTGTTTTACATATTCCTGCATTGGCCAGAAATCTGATTTCTGTAAGCAAGCTTAATGTTGCAAGTGTAAAAATAGTGTTTGAGAAGGATACTTGCAAGATGGTTCAGTTAGAACTAGTATTGATGCGAGGAGTTTAGATTGGAACTCTGTACAAGATGTAAGGTAGCACTATTGTTGATGGGTGCAACATTTCTGTGGTTCCTGAAAGTGGAGCAGAAAATCTAGTGGTCTCTCGAGAGAAGACCATGTTGTGGCATCAAAGGATTGGACATATTTGAGAGAAGGGCATTCGAATAATTCATGGTAAAGGTATGGTAGAAGGTATGAGTAATAGCTCTCTAGATTTTGATTTCTGTAAAAATTGTGTATATGGGTAGCAGAATCGAGTGAGTTTCCCCTTTGGTGGTAAGAGGGTGAAACAGATATTAGAGCTCGTGCACAGTGATGTGTTTGGACCAGTGAAGGTTCCATCACTGGGTAAGTCTGTGTACTATGTATAATTTATAGATGACTTCTCAAGAAATACATGGATATATTTCCTTAAAAATAAATCTGAAGTCTTTGACAGGTTTAAAGAATTTAAGGCTCTGGTGGAAAACCAGACAGAGAAGAAGATAAAGGTGCTGAGGACAGATAACGATGGAGAGTTTTACAATAAGGAATTTGAATAATTCTATAAGAAGTGCGGTATAGCACGACAGAATACTACTCCATATACACCTCAGCAAAATGGAGTTGGAGAAAGAATGAACAAGACGTTGATGGAAAGGGCAAGAAGCATGCTCAGTGGTGCCTGGTTAGGACAGGAATTTTGGGCAGAGGTGGTGGAGACAACATGTTACCTGGTCAACAGATCACCTTCATCAGCGTTGGAGGATAAGACTCCACAAGAGGTATGGGCTCGTAAGAAACCCTCTCTTTCACATCTGAGGGTATTTGGAGGTGATGCATATGTACATGTTCCAAAGGAGAAATGAACCAAGTTGGATAGTAAATTTGAAAAGTGCATCTTTATTGGGTATAAGGATGGTTTAAAGGGTTATAAGCTTTGGAACCCAGTAACAAGGAAGGCTGTGTACAGCTGAGATGCGGTGTTCAGAGATGTGAAAGATGTTATTAAACATGAAGTCCAACCAAAGGAACCTTAGAAGATAGACTTTGAGCTAAAGGAGGAAGAATCAGACTCTACAACAGAGGAGGAATCAAAAGATGAAGAGCCACAAACTCTGGGTGTAAGAAGAATAGTTCGAGAAAGAAGGCAGCCAGAAAGGTATAGTCCATCTGATTTCTATTCAAATTTTGTGTTATCTATTACTGATGATGATCCCAGAACTATAAAGGAAGGAGTAGATTCAGAGGATGGAAAACTCTAGAAAGAGGCCATGGTTGATGAAATGGCATCTTTGTACAAAAATGAGGCTTGGGATCTGGTGGAGTTGTCGGCCGGAAGGAAACCAATTGGCAGAAAATGGGTGTTCAAGAAGAAGACAAATGCAAAAGGAAAGGTGGAGAAAGACAAAGTTCATTTGGTAGCAAAAGGTTATTCCCAGGTGTCGAGAATTTATTTTGGTGATATTTTTTCTCTTGTTGCCAAGGTAACTTCTATTAGATTACTTTTATCTGTTGTTGCTACTTTTGATTTTGAGGTAGAACAGATGGATGTGAAGATAGAATTTCTTCATGGGGATCTGGAAGAGGAGATCTATATGAAGCAACCTGAAGGCTTTGTAGTGAAGGGTAAGAAAGAACTGGTATGCAAGTTAAAGAAGTCTTTGTATGGGTTAAAACAGTCACCAAGGATGTGGTATCAGAAATATGATACATTTATAGGGGGACTTGGCTTCACCTTAAGCAAAACAGATCACTGTGTGTATTTTAAATTGATTGGTGACCGTGTGATTTATCTAGTCTTGTATGTGGATGATATGTTGCTGGTTGGAAATGACAAAGAAATTATCCAATATTTGAAGACCCAATTGTCCTCCAAATTTGACATGAAAGATCTTGGTCCCGCAAACTATATTTTGGGCATGGAAATTAAAAGAGATCGGGCAAAGAGGAAGCTCTAATTAAACCAGAGGAAGTATGTCAAGACAATATTGTAGAGTTTAATACATGGGATAGTAAATGGGTGAAGGTTCCTATTCCTATAAGTGTAAAGTTATTTGTTGAACAGTGTCCCGAGACACAAGAAGAGGAAGAGGATATGTCCCGTGTTCCATATGCAAGTGCAGTTGGTAGCCTAATGTATGTGATGGTCTATACTAGACCAAACATTACACATGTAATGGGAGTATTGAGCAGGTTTATGTCAAAACCAGGGAAGGAGCACTCGACAACAGTGAAGAGGGTTTTCAGGTATTTGCATGGCACTAGTGATTATGGCTTGTGCTACCAAGGAAGACCAGGATTGGATAGAGTGTTGGATATTCGTGGCTTTGTTGATGTAGACTGGGCTAGAGATCTGGATCAAAGAAGATCTACAAGTGGGTATTGTTATTGGGAAATCTAGTGTCTATGCAGAGCTGCTAGTCCCACTAAGATGAGTGGCTATCTTAGAAACATACAGATTAAAGTTACTTTCATTTTCCTTTATGAGAAGTAGATAGGAGAGGAGCAAAGAATACCAACCTCAATCTTTCGCTTGGTTCCTCGCTTGTTCCTTCTCCTCTCTGACGGATCTTTGCCGCTCCTTCCTTGGTTATCCCACTTCAAAGAGTACCTGTAAAGTAAAAGCAACATAATACCTTCAAAGTACAAAGATCTACAATCATAAACAATATAGGACCATATATATATTGACCACACAAATGCATATATCATCAAACATACAAGAATGTGGAGGAAAACTTGAATAACTTTATTGATATAAAGAATAGAAGAGAGGATTACAACCCATTGATCTGACCCAGTGTCAACCTTCCAGCATGAAATCCCTTCTTCACCTCATGAAAAGCTTAGATCACCCAACACTATGATGTTCCACGAGGAAACCAACAACACTTCCTTCCAAGATGCAAAATTTTAAGCCTCTGTATCTCTGGGACGAGGGATCCATATATAGATGTTTGTAGGGGGGTGAATCAGCTTCTGGGATTTTGATTAGTGTCCTCCCTCTGATAGTTCTTGGTTCCACTTGGAGATTCATGATATTTTACTCATCCCTGGGCGAATTTAAAGAGGCAAGTGTCACAGGAGAAGTTTCTAGAAGATTCCATGATCATCCACCTTGCAAACTATCTCTGCCATTTGTCTACTCTCACCCATCGCACCCTACAGAAGGGATTTTTAGTATGCATCACACTTTTTGCATGTGGCAGGTGAGATGCATCACACCCTTTGCACTGAGCAGTCTGTATGGTCCAGTTTTGACCAGTTCTAAGCAATTTTATGTGGAGAAATTCTGGGAGATGATGTAATCAGCTGACCTTGTTCCTTTAGGGTATGAAACAGCACTTTTAGGGACTCATAAGCCCTTGGTTTATGGACATATATGATTGGGGTTGCAGTGCCCAAATATGTCTGTAACAGTTGCCCCTTAAAGCATGAGGTAGAAAATCTTTTGATGTCAGGCGAAATGCTTTATCATGAGGATCCGAGGTTTTTTGAACTGGAAGGCGACCTATGATAAGATACAATACAATACATTATCTTCATAACATTTTCATGATCTAGCTGAGGCGGGCATTCCCATGCTCAGCTTTATAAATTCATTTTCATGTAAATAGGATAGACAACCATCTGTGTGGCAGACTAATGATTCTGATAGATCCATCATCCTTTGATTCAAATGATCAT
This sequence comes from Pinus tabuliformis, assembly GCA_031772625.1. Classification (NCBI taxonomy): domain Eukaryota; kingdom Viridiplantae; phylum Streptophyta; class Pinopsida; order Pinales; family Pinaceae; genus Pinus; species Pinus tabuliformis. The sequence goes on along the minus strand of CM062806.1, from coordinate 67,656,420 downwards.
CTGTGCAGCAATGATGTACATTTGATGTCTTTATTTTCTTGAATATATCGTAGCTCGGATGGATGAAACTAGATCCGGGGTCTTCAAACTCGTCCAATCTTCGGCCGAAGTACAAGTTGATCCATGTGAAAAATGTTCTGGAGTCGAACGTGGAATGACATCGCCTGATTACCAGCCAATGATGTAAGCTGTTAACAGGCATGAGAGGAATCATCAATAATGATGATGACCCTCAAGGTACTACAGTACAATTCACGTGGTGTGAAAATGGGACTTGGCGTCGAACACCACGCAAAATCTTTCGGTCGAAGGCCATTGATGTAAACCTGTCACCGGAAGTGAGAAACTTGCCATTGAGGCATGCAAGCTTCAAAGTACTGAAAGGGTTGTTCCTAGGTTGACTTCTTGGATAATGAGTTGTCATCGACAAGAGGTAACCCGTTATAGGAGGGCCTTAATGAATCCCACATCTATGACATGGAACAGAGCAAATGATTTTGCGGAGGTGAAAACGATCTGATGATACATGGTTCAGGGTGGCGGTCATGAAAGAATGAAGGGTGAAGGTATTGCAGTGGATGAGACACAAGTTGGGTTGGTGAATTCTCCGATCGAATTCTCTTGAACATATCAACGGCATTGAAATGGATTGGTAGCGTTAACCCCAAATATGGATGGTACGATGGACCAATGGTAGTATGACTGGTGAACGAAATAACCCAACCTGACTCAATCATGGTGATGGAGTGAAAGTGTCATGTTCAAGAGCGACTCGCTACCAATAAATTTTCTTCAAGTTTTCTTCCCAATTTTCCCCAGTCATTGCTGACCAGTACCTCTTTATTTTATCAAGCTTGAGGAGGATAACATATGCTTGTTCTATAATTTGCCCTTCAGGCAAACCCATCGCTATGTTTTAACGAGCCTAGCAACAGTGAAACTCGTTCTTGTCTTTATGGACAAGTTTGTCGCTATCGGTTTTAACGAGTTTAACGACAAAGACAACACGGTCCTTTTTCAATTTTAGAGAGTCTGAAAAGGGACAGAAAGGAAACTCTAGTAATCCTTTTTCGTCATATAATCCCTTAATTCCGAAAAATTATAAAATAATACAAAAGGGATGAATTTTCGATAGTTTTAACGATCCGAACAAGACAAGTGCTCTATCTTTTTGTGTAATAATCCCTCGGGTCCAAAAAGATTAAAATCTAGAGAAGGGATAGCACTCTCGATAGCTTTAATGAGTTTGAGAGGCCAATTGCTCGACAATCTTTTCATATTTTACGAGTCAGATGAAAACATCTTAAAGGAGACTCATTTTTGAGGAACGAGTGATATTTTCAGGTAGTTTCTGATTCCAGGTAAGGTTTGGAATTTTCCAATCATGGCAGTGTTACAAGGATGGCTAACAGAATCACTCGTCGCAGCTGTTCCTTAAAAGGGGTAAACAATCAAATGGAGGCGTATGATCGGATAAAACAGAGTGGAGGTGATGATGAGAACACGACCAGGGCTCAAAAGCTGATGATAATGCATTCGCAAATGTTATTTACTGGATATTGGTTCATTTTTTAATGAGCTTAAACTCTGGGGGAAAATTTGCTCATCGCTTAGGTTTAATTTTTAATGAGCTTGAACTTTGCATAAAAACTGCTCGTGCCAGTCGTATAATAAGGATCTCACCGATAGGTTCAATTTTTAAGGAGCTTGCACCATTCGAAACTTTGCTCCATATCCTCTTTTTATGTAAGCTAGGAATGACCAATCCTACAAGTTTAAAGGGTTGAGAATCTACAAACTAAGAAAATAAATGGCCGCTCTTCACTTGCATGAAAAAAGGTTTGCATGCCCCCAGGTATAGTGAAATAGAGTTTCCAGGCTACCATATAGAAGTTCTCGCATTTGCAAGATAGTTTCCATCCGCGTAGCAGACAGAAACACTTCCCGGCTTATTCCATTTGGACAATGGTGATTCTAGCTCCAACCACCTAACCTTGACGAGGGAATCTTATTCCGGTCTAATCCCATTTTACTAAATGGACGGGTATCAGACTAGTCATATATCCTTCACGGAAACCTACACTATACCCAAAGTTTCCCTTGCCAAACCAAACCAAGGTGCATGCCCCTTGGGTTTCAGTCATGGCCACAAAATTACTCGCGCTCTTCAGGTGGATGGACTGGATATTGATGAGACATTCCTTGCGTGAAAAGACCACTTAGGGATGGCGTTTGACTATTAGCTATGTGTGAGCTGGGGAATGAAAGCTAGTCTACGAGCTGGACCACTCGGCCTTCATGCGGAAAACACTTTACTCGAAAGAGTGAGCAGACAATGGCTCCCATGCTATAAATATAGTCACGCCCAAGGAGTAGATTATAATCTAAAGGTCCTTGGACTACCATCACATTTAGATAAACGATTTTCCTTCTCAAAGTTATAGGCAAACTTGGAAGGATCCCTAACAGTCGACTAGTTCCTTTGTCAAAGCCTGTCAGATTTCTCATCTCAGGCAAAAACAATGGTGAACCAATCGCTTTCCAAGAAGTTGAGGAAATGATACTCACGGAATCCCCTTCGTCTATGATAGTACCAACCATAACCATTCTGTAAGCTTGTACAATGATTCAGAATGGTACATTAGATGGTAAACGGGGTTTGCCTAGTAGATTCCAATTGAAGGAAATGACTAGGTTGCTTGGAGGTTGTACCAAATAAATGGCCCGATATGACTCTGATGAACTTCCTTCCCGCGGTAAAGGAACGGGTAGATTGCCCCCATGTTCATCGGAGTTTGTGTTTATGAAAAGAATTTGAATGGTGTCATTCTCATTCTCTTTGGTGACTGTATCATTTGAAGATGGACCTTCCGAAGACAAGACCAGGTCGACTGCTGCCTCAACCTTTTGACTTTTGCTTGGTGTGGACTCAGAGGATTTATCTTCAATGATAGATGCTTCGACCGACCACCAAGGCGTGTCTGTTAGATTTTCAACTAGCGATGGACTGGGCAAGAGTTTCTTGTACCTAGGAGGAAGCCGTAGCGGTGAAGCAAGACGGTTATCCAAGACTCTTTTAGCTTCGTCCAGGAAGGGACAATGGTGGATGGCATGATCGCCTTCACACAGTTTACAAGGAAATTTACATTTTCCTTTCTGTCCAGAGACTTCGTTTTCACTAGTTGACGGTGTACTCTCAACATGATCGTCAGAGGTTGATGACACCGGATTGTGCAAATGAGGAGACCAGTCCCTTAAGATCCGAGGGATGCAAGGACAATCTCGATGATAGTGGTCTCCTTTGCAAATGACACATGGAGATTTAGGCTTGGATGGTGTAGTGTGTGGATTTTCGCTAGATGATGCATGGTTGCCCCTTTTCGCCTTTGGCTCCTTCTTCTTCTTCTCTTTCTCCTTCCCTTTCTTCTTCTTCTCAGTTACTTGGTTTTTAGCTTTACCAGCTTTACCAAGTGAAGAGGAAGGAGGGGAGGGAGAAACAAGCGAAGCAGAAGGTTGGGGGGTAACTCTAGTATCATCTAGTTGCTGACTTGATTGCTCAGGAATCGCAGTGGTTTGAATGATAGAGGTCGAGAAGAGCCATATTGGCAAGCTGATTGTCAGTCCTGGGAGGGACAACGTGGCCATATGAGGTGCACCAACATCTCCCTAAGAGGAGAAAGGACTAGGATTTCCTCCAAGGGGAAATCCTTGGTTGGTGGACTCCATTTTCCTCAACCTAAGACCAATGACGGAACAGTGACATTATTCCGATTAAAATAAATTTTATGACACTTTGACACAACTTGCCTTTTTAATTTTTAAGAGTCGAGAAAAAGCTAAAGATGACTCTAGTCACCTTCGATTTTTAATGAGCCTGAAGTGACAAGTGCTCAGATGGACCTTTTCCTTTAAGGAGTCTGAAAAGGAGTGAAAGAGACTACTCTGGAAATCTAGACAGAGGGATTACCAAACCAATCGCAAAACTACATAATACATTTTACGGTACGACAGTCAATCTTCTCGAATGTTGTATTCAGTGCATTGTGATCGATAGGGCGACAGACACGGCTTCCTAAGGATAAAGGATATAGCCTATTGTGGTCTCCCGATATATACTCGACGGTACGTGGGAGCACAAGTCCGTACTGGCACTTGTTGTCTCAAAGAGGAGGAATCACCCAACCTACAATGAAAGCGATAGTTACCAGGCTTTACGACGCTAGAATACGTCTCTGGCCTAGACTTCTAAATGTTGTGCGTTAGGTTCCAAAGCATTTTTATGTTCATTGAATTTATTTTACAGTTGATCTTTCTTAAGAATTTTTCCTTTCAGGTTCACTGCGTGATGTAGATATACAATTCCTAAAATGCAATTTAAGATGATAAACAATCGTTTAATCTTCTTTTTTGCAATGAAAATCCTAGCTACTAAGGAAAGAGAAGCGAGATTCTTTCAACATAGAGCAGAGAGCACACACTAGATGCACTGTCCTAAATCAAAATCAACAAGCAGTCTAAATGCAAATGCACATGCATGTATTTGTTTTCACTTTCTTAATGTGTGAATGACAAAAAGAATGCTAAGTACAAATCTGAATTGTTTCAAGCGACAGTACTAATGATTTTCTCTTCAAAAGACGAAAGGAAGATAATGACGACACTTTGCGATTTTGAATTGAAAACTGCTTTCGACACTTGAAAAACTATTAATTCAAATCAAATACAAGAGTAACAGTGTAATCGACCATCAAGAACAGTAGGATTCTTTTCTTTGACTGAAAATGACACTTGCGACACTTCCAAATCAAAAGACGACAGTTTGATTACGCTACTTCTTTGTAAAGGAGGACCGTAAATGACAAATAATACATAAAACATTTACAGTTCTTTGTACAATGGAGGTTGAATCATGCAAAGGAAGGGAGTTTCCACAGTGGTATACTAATCACAGATAGCAAAACTCCCGAATAAAGCTGAAGAGAGTGAACAAAAAACCAAAATCTGGAAGCAGAAGAAGTTTTATCTGATCATCGCACCTGTAACATAGGGAAAGATCGATGCATCCCATCTAATGCACACAGGAAGTGTGATGCATCCAAATTCCCAAGAGGAGAAGGTGTGATGGTCCAAGGATGAGACTTCAACTTGGTTCTTGGTCATAGTTTACAGCTCAGTTCAGGGACTTAGGCCGAGCTAATGATAGTCAATAAATACAAACCACAAGGACTGATCTAATGAGGCTACTTGAGCCACCACCAGGGCAATTAGGATGTTTGCAAATCAATTGTTCAGTTTATAAACAAAACCCGGAGATAGACTGAAGCAACATTGATCTACTTTGCACTTGCATAGCAAATGCAATTCGAAGGCTAGCTGGCTTGACTTTAGGCTCCATCTGTCGTTTATAAAGCAAAAAAATATAGATAAGCAAACAAGCTATTCACTCCCCAGCGAAGTTGCCATTTTGTTATCAAGAAATATAGTGTCTATGCAAAGCTGCTAGTCCCACTAAGACGGGTAGCTATCTTAGAAACAAACAGATTAAATTTACTTTCGTTTTCCTTTATGAGAAGTAGATAGGAGAGGAGAAAAGAATACCAACCTCAATCTTTTGCTTGGTTCCTCGCTTGTTCCTTCTCCTCTCTGACGGATCTTTGCCGCTCCTTCCTTGGTTATCCCACTTCAAAGAGTACCTGTAAAGTCAAAGCAGCATAATACCTTCAAAGTATAGAGATCTACAATCATAAACAATATAGGACCAGATATATATTGACCACACAAATGCATATATCATCAAACATACAAGAATGTGGAGGAAAACTTGAATAAATTTATTGATATAAAGAATAGAAGAGAGGATTACAACCCATTGATCTGACCCAGCGTCATCCTCCCAGCATGAAAGCCCTTCTTCACCTCATGAAAAGCTTAGATCACCCAACACTATGATGTTCCACCAGGAAACCAACAACACTTCCTTCCAAGATGCAAAATTCCAGCCTCTGGATCTCTGGGATGAGGGATCCATATATAGATGTTTGCGGGGGGGTGAGTCAGCTTCTGGGATTTTGATTAGTGTCCTCTCTCTGATAGTTCTTGGTTCCACTTGGAGATTCATGATCTCTTACTGATCCCTGGGCAAATTCAGAGAGGCAGTTGTCACAGGAGAAGTTTCTGGAAGATTCCATGATCATCCACCTTGCAAACTGTCTCTGCCATTTGTCTAATCTCACCCATCACACCCTACAGAAGGGCTTTTCAATATGCATCACACTTTTTTCATGTGGTAGGTGAGATGCATCGCACCCTTTGCACTGAGCAGTTTGTATGGTCTATTTTTGAGCAGTTCTGAGCAGTTTTCTGTGGAGAACTTCTGGGAGATGATGTAATCAGCTGACCTTGTTCCTTTAGGGTATGAAACAAAACTTTTAGGGACTCAGAAGCCCTTGGTTTATGGACATATATGATTGGGGTTGCAATGCCCAAATATGTCTATAACAGGTATGTGTTTAACCTATTTTGAGGTGCAGTCAGTTGGATGAGTAAGAAACAATCTATTGTGGCACTATCAACTACAGAGGCAGAATACACGGCAGGCACTCATGCAAGCAAGGAAGCAGTTTGGTTGTAGAGATTGTGTTCAAGTATGGGGTTAGTATAGGGATCTATAAGGATATACTTTGATAGCCAAAGTGCAATTTTCTTAGCAAAGAACCCTACTTACCATTCAAAGACAAAGCACATTGATGTTCAGTATCACTTTTTGAGGGATATGGTAGAAGACAAAAAGGTGTTGCTGGTAAAGGTGGACACTTTGAAGAATACTACAAATACATTGACAAAATCTATGAGCTCTGAGAAGTTCTCTTGGTGTAGAGAAGCAATGTGCATTGCAGGGTTGGATAAATGACTAAACTCTCTTGTGGCCCCTTGTGGAAAGAAAACAACAAGTGGGAGAATGTTGGGTTGTGTTATTCTTTCCACAACTAGCTGACGTAGTGAACTGGGGGGTTAGAGGGGGCGTCGACCGACCCCTTCGTTGCACTGATTGTGTAGCGGGGGGGTCATGGGGGGCGGAAACCCCTCTGTCCGGGGGGTTTGAGGGGGGTGGGTAGCCCATCTCTACAGGGTCTGGGGTAGCTTCCTGGGAAAAAAAAAATTGGACCCTATATTAGGTTGGGAGGACCTACCTATGGTTTTGTGCATGATTTTCGCACATGGTTTTGGACCAATAGTTTTTGTTCCATGGTATTGGATTCTTCAGCATGTATAAATATGTATTGTAACATCGAAAGGAATATAATGAAAAATCAAGCTGCTAGTCCTGGTTTTGGGATCCAGGAGAAAATCTCTGTGTATATGTGTTTTATGTGTTATGCTCTCACATTGTTTATTTTCTGTGTTTTAGGATTCGAATGCAGGTAATTTCTGTATGGGGTTAAAACCTACATATATCCTACATGTTAGATCTTGAAAGAAGAATGTTATATACATAAAATAACAATATAATATAGCTTCCATTATCTAGTTTCTTGAAATAAACATAGTGGTCAGAATGAATGTTATCTAACCTTGTTCTATCATAAATCTATTGAATTTTAAATACCATTACCTTGGAGCTTGCTTTAGGCCATAAAATCTCTTTTTGGACCTGCATCCTAATTTATCCTTCCCGTTGACCTCACACATCTATGGCCACTGCATATAAATCTACTCCTCCAAAAACCATAGATAAAAGATGTTTTTACATATAATTGTTCAAGATGCAAATATTTTACTGCCACTAGATTTAAAATAGCTCTAATTCAAGTTATTTTAACATGAAGAGAAAATATTTCATCAAAATAAATACTTTTCTTCTATGCAAACCCTTCTATTACAAGTTTGTCCATGTACCTATTTTTTCCTCCATCTTCTTCCTTCAACCTGTAAGCCCCTTTAACTCATTATACAATGATATTTAATTGCAAGAAACATAATCAAGTCCCAGGTCCACTGGTAGCAAGGGTGTGACAACTGCAGTGAGCCAAGGAAGGTGCATGAGAGATTCTAACACACGAGGGTTGAGATGAGTGCACCCCTTGGAAACCGGTGATAGCACGTAGTTAAGAAGGGAACACATGAGCAAAGATGCATCACAACATGGAAGGCAAGTTACCTAGAAATCCAAGTTGATGGTTAAACCAACATCACATTTCAAAAATATTCATACATACATACACAAATAGCTATACATTCATGTGCAAGTAAAAAAATACATATATCATTCAGAGTAAACCAGATAGCATAGAATACAATACAACATATGCATGAAATGTGTTGGATCTTGTTATATTAAGAAGTGTAAGTTCCATTCATACAATACATCCATGTCCAACCACTAGTTCCGAAATCAGAACACTATAGCCACAATTTCCTGCTCCTCCAAAGAGATGTACTAGCTCTACGTAGTGGAGAGGCCAAGGCTCATTACAATATTTTCCAAGCTCTCTCCAAGATAGTCTTATTGGAAGCTTGGCTAACCAAAAGCCTTTATAATGAGTTATGAGGGACTATTTATAGCAAAGGGTGGGGTGACCCTTGACATTCCCCTTTGTGACAGTTCATCTACCCTCATGACTCTTCATCTACTCTATGACTGTTACATCCAATTATTGACACTTGACTTACACTTGACAAGACATTACATTATAATGCACATGTACCCATGTGAGACAAAATGGATCAAGCCATGCTAGAAATCACTATAACTTAGACAACCATGGAAGTCCAACTCTTCAACATCCTTGTGATGATCAACAGTAATATACTGATGCCAAGATCAGTAGTCCACGATGGTGTCCGTGTGCTCCAAGGTGACATCTTTTTGGAACTTGATTCTTTCCTCTATAGCATCTGGGAACATTTGTTTGGCTCCTCTGTCCAACTCATCTAAAATCATGTGCATCATCGTCTTCAATGCGGTCGGACCAACAACATACCTGTGCATGATGTCTGCACTGATGGGTAAGTCTGGGCTAGTGGCAATACGCATCAACTCATCGAAATACAATTCAAGATCTAGTCGGACATGTGCCTTTGTCTTCGCCTGGGTGAGAGTCCAATAGGTGGGATCACATGTGTGCACACCACAACATCCATACTCTTGAATACATGTGCATGGAAAGCCTGTATACTAGTGATGAGCTGCGGGAGCTCTTCATAGTTCTGGATTTGATTCCAGATACGTGCCTTCAGCTCGACTGCACTGGCCTTCATCACCTTAGACAAGTGAAGCGGGGCTCCCTTGTATCTCATCTTCCATGTTTGCATGTAATCAATGACAGCATGCAAGTTTTCCAAGATACTTGCTCTTCTAGCAGATCATTGCTGCCTTATGTTGAAATGGACGACTCTCTTATGCATGGTACCAAACTTGGAATAGAATGCTCACATAACTGTGTCAAGGGGCAATACCTTGTCCATTATTTCCTTCTTCAGTTTAGCTCGGGCGGACACTGTCACCAACTCTCTTCCTTGTTGGTCATCTATATGTCCTTAGCCATTCGCTCATTCTCAACTATCATAAAGTGAACACTTGAGCTAGTCGCTTCGGCATACACTCTGGTAGCATCGACCAAGGCTATTGGATGTCTGTGTAGGTTAGACATGATCACTCGTTCCTAAACTTGCGCAAGAGATGTATGATCATCTGGAGTCGACACTCTACGAGACTGTACAACTCTATGTTGAGACTCATCAAATGAGATGTTGTGCATCTCTTCTTCCGGCTGATCTACAAGGATCTTGGTGCCTCCTTGGTCGCTTGAGACTCTCATCTTTTGGATGTGGTGAAGCAGGTAAGTCGACCTCTTAGTGGTAAGGCATGAGGTCGATGCCTTGTTCTAATTCTCATTGCTCCATCTTCATATCCAATCATTTAAGTGCTTACTCTATCTCACAAGTGAAGTCCTGCTCCTGAAATGGATCACCCTATGTGCCTGATGCCAGATGTTCTGATGAGTCCACTACTAGTGTGGGCGTTGTTTCATCTATTTTCACATGTTGTGCCCCCTGTTGTACCTTTTGTTGTTGTGCTTCCCTCTCCTGTTTGCGCAACTCTTATTCCTTCTGGAGTTACTCCTTCATCTCATGCAACTCCCTCTTTGTTTCCTCCATTCTTCTCTTATCCTTCTACCTTTGCACGATTCTCTTATCACATTGGTTGCCTCTATAGTCAAATGTGCTTTGTCCAAAAGTGGATCTGCTCAGAACTTGCAACTTTTCTCTTCCTCCCTGTGATTGAAAATATTCCTCTTTCCCTTGTCACACACTGGTATCATTACTTATGCTACTGTTGTTGCTTCTCGTGCTAATGCTCTTCGGGATTCTACTTCATGTTGCTTCACTAACAACCCCATAGCAAAGCTGACCGGTTCATTGAGTCCGGAGGAGTTGTAACAATATCTCCATGGGTCCTCCTCTGCCCAATGAAATGCCCCATGGATCCAATTGAATGTACTCTCCTGCAGTGATATTTTACAAGACAAATTTGGTCATATGGGTTGTACCTTCAGAGGTCGAATGGATACTTATTCATATATTCTTCTTCGACATCCACTTGCTTGAAACTCTAAATCTTGTATAACCCAATCCGCAATGGAAGAGCAAGCCAAGGTGCCTTATTCTTCCAGTGCACTAGCTGTCACTCCTTCCGAGATGTGATATGCCACTTCCTGCATGACGAGTATGTCCAAGGCATATTTCAGTAGAACATGCGAAGGCTTCTCCACACTGAACATTCGTATGAAGGTGCCTGATGGTGAGGCATACCAATCAGCAATGTCTATCAGTGCCTCCATTGTTGCCTTCAACCTGCAGGGTGGATCCTGTTTGAATATCATCTTGTAAACTGAGGTGACAAACTAATCGGATAGTTGTTTTGATAACTCCTCTGAAGCCACATTCAGAGAAAAACTTACAATAAGTGTTCACAATAGTCTTCATCAATGACCATTCCCACTCCGAGCCTGGGATCTCCTGTCATGCACAAATTGCATCTAAGATGTAGGAGACCATGTAGACCTCTTCTTGCATAAATTCGAGTGACTATCAAACCTTTGTTACCTATTTCTTCAGCTGATGAGCCAACATGTTGGACCAGTTACATGATTTTCCCTCTCTAGCCAGTTGGCCCAGTGCGATCACCCAACTCTGTGGAAAGGTTTCCGTGCTTTCTTGGCCATAGAGTCGACATGAAAATATGACCAAGTATTGATACGCCTTCCGCACTATGTTCATCTTGTAGATCTGGTTGGGTGTCATCCTGAATCTAGTCGTCTCCTTTACCCAGTTCTTCATAATGTCTCTTGAGTTGGCACTGCTACCGGGTAATCTGAAGGGAGTCTCCATGATATTCACGGGCTCCAACATCTGATACATCTCATCATAATCCTATGTCCAGAAGGTTGCAATATTCATCCCACTGAAATTTCTCAAGGTCATTGTCTCGGGATTGGTGTGTGAGACGATCCAGTGTATCATGTCCGTGCATGGGAATGCAGGGTATCTGCATGCAATCTAGTACAAGCTAGGTTTGTGAATGTTCACATACACCTGGTGATCTTCAAGGTCTTCTAGAAAAGTGCTTGCAAATGCTTCATTGTCCTCTTACCATTTCAGCTTGATGTCCTTGTCTAGAAACAACTTGGTATCTTCATAGATCGATAGATATTCAGACACCCATTCATCTATTGCTCTAGTTGCACTTCCATTAGTGTCATTTGATCCTGCTCTCTTGGAGGCCAATGATCCTATACTTCTAAGAGGCGGATGAACACCTGAAATATCTGGAGACAAAGCAACATGGATGGAAAAAAATGTTTCATCAAAAACCAAAGCAAATTCTAGAATGACATAACACATACTTGCGGATTGATAGGAAAATATTGCACAATTTCTTCTAGGAGGCTGGGAGACTGGTTACCAGACTTATGCAAAAAGCAGTCTATGCTATTCGGGGATGCTAACTGGCTACTAGATTTGTGCAATGTGTAATCCAGGCTGATTTTTGACTGTTAGAATTGTGCAATGCGCAATTCCCACTGGAAATGACTGCAAGCTCCGTGACTGCATTGCGCAATTTTCTGGGCTAGCAGTGATTGTCCCTTAGAAATGTGCAAAATAGTCCTAGAGGAAAGTTCCTGGGCAGAAATGCACATTTCTAGAGAGGAAGAAAGAGCCTTCCTTCCTTGGATTGTGTAATTTTGTCTTGGTGAGGCAGAGTTCGGGCCAAGGCTGCCCAGACTAGCCGATGGGCGACTGAAAGCAAATGTGAAAGTGAATGCATGGCAATATTGAGTGAAAGTAGAAGTGATTGATCATGCATTCAAAAATTGAATGAAAGATTTAGAAAATAGAACAACATGAATGTGGGTGAAGCGAGTCGCCGAATCGGCTACCGTTCATGCAAAACAGATTCATGCATGCGACGGCAGTGAGATAGAAATGAAAACTGAAATGGTGCTATTACAATCTAGTATGCATGTAAATGGCAACAAGTATTCAAAGAAATCAAGAAAACAACACTCACACGAGAAAACACAAAAAGTGACAGAAATGCTGAAAAAGACAAGTTGAGACCACTTACCCGTGAATAGCTAAGCTGAATGTGTCAGAGATTCCTAGATGTGTTGTGGGATATCATAGCTCCAAGATCAATGTGAAAGGATGAGCTCTGATGCATTGAATAAATAATTTTTGGCTCATTATGCGCATGCCGCAAATCTAGGAAAAAGTGACGCTTGGAGGGAAGATTCTAAAATGATATTTGCATGTAACCTCCAGCTGCTAAAAATAGCTCCCTGAATAAGGTGATTCTTTTTTCATGTTTCCTTTTTCTATTCTGGGAAAAAGCAAGCCATGCATGCAAGTCAAGTTTCCTTGATCCCGGGTGGAACTGGTCAACCCGAATGCACATGCAAGAGGTTTCTCAACTGTTGGGAGAAAATGCGCATTTCTGGATGGGAGCTAGGCTGGCTTCCTGGGAGATTTACGCAATTTCTGGGCAGAGTAACTAACTACTACCCAAGATTGCACAATTCTTGGGCTCAGCAACCCTACTGGGAAGAATTGCGCAATTTTTTGGATGAAGCCTGATTGGAAGGATTACGCAATTCTGTAGCCCACGAGGCTACCAGACAAAATTGCATAATTTTTGGAGGGAAGGATGGTTTCCCTCCAAAATTGCGAAATTTTTTTAGGGAGTTTCTTAGCTTGCAGCTGGACCAAGTTCGAAAGAACAACCTGTGAGGGGAATGCATTAAGGTTTTATTGATAGGATGTCTTTCTGCAAGAAAAACAATGGAGCTTGTGTACTTGATGAAGCAAGACAAGGTGCTGTGAAAGGTTGGTAGGAAGGCTCCAGAAGCTAAGGAAATTTTGGAGGGTGGTTTTAGCCACTACAACACTTGGCAAGACACTAGTAGAACTCCGGTTCTCCAAATGGACCTTCTTTGTTGAAAGCAAGCCTAACACCTCTAGAAGTATTGTTCAGTTCTTAGTTCATCTTGGTTTCACACTATCTTGATTGTAAGATGTAGCATCTTCCAAGCTCTTGGTTGATTGACACACATTCCAAGCCAAGGAAACACAGTTTTTTTGATTGGGGTTTAGGGGTATATTGATGCGCAAGTAGTATAGTCGTCAGAGTCTTAGTTTCATCTTTGGTGTTGCTCCACTACTAGCAGGCCTAAACATTACCCCAACGGAGTCACATAGGAACACAAGCATGGCTCCGCTACCAATGAGCATGGTCAGTACTCCCCTGGAGTTACTTGCATCACCTCTCTGTGTAGGAATCCTTTCTCTTCTTTCACCTTATTCATTTTTCATTTTGAATTTTTTTCACTTTTCATTTTTTCATAACTGTGCATAGCACTTATTTGCTTCAAATGTGGAAAAGGGATCCCGACTTATTGAAAGCATAAGAGGTTATTCCAGCAGAGAAGTAGTTTATTATACCTCTGACATGCCTGTTAAGTTTCCCCCCTCACCTTACTCTACTTGACTGAGCTGACAAGGGTTAACCCAAAAACAACTGACTAGAGTAGGTGACACTATTTATCACGCAAGAATTGTGATTTCACCAAGGTTCACTTCGAACAGTACGCATTTTACTTCGACGTATCATGGACTAAAAAGTAACAATTTATTCATACAAAAGCAGGATGACAGATAACCAAGTAGTGATAGCTACACAAGGGCTCTTGTACTTTACCCAGCTTGTTTCAAGAGTCATACATGGTTTCATGCAAAACTAACCTACGAATGAAAAATAAAACAAACAAACAACAAAGCAAAGCAAGAGCAGAATAAAAATCAAAAGAAAATCGAGTAAGCAAACAAGCAAGTAAAAAAACAAACAAACAAAGCAAGTAAGCAAACAAGCATGCAAGCAAACTGACTGAACGCAAACACTACTTCTACTCATAAACTAATAGTGCATGGGCCTAATCACGTGAAGTGATATTTCCAATGCAGCCACTAGGGCATTGGTTGACCCATGTTGGTGAAGGCTTGGACTGCGAGTAACCCAGTTGTGCAAACCAGCAAGTGAGAAAGATAAAACAATGAAGAAAACTACACTTTGTGTTTCAAAGTGCCCACGGGACATAAGTGAGTGCAAGTGTAGGACGAGCAGTCTGTGGACTTATCACGATGATTTGTGACACTGCATGCAACATTGAAGCATAAGCACACACTTGACTATGACATGCAAGCAAACGAAAGAAGCAAAGACAACTTGCGTGATGCACGTGTGATTGCAATGCAAGATTACTCCAATGCATGAACGATGGGATCATGTAGTTTGAGTGGAGGAAGTATGATCTATGTGTGTGAGATTTATCTTCAATGCATACAGATGAGTGATGAGGAGCCTCAGGGGATCGAATAATTTCTTGATTGGAAGTGAAATCGACCTCCGGACAGCGAGGGCCTGACATAACCATCAGCTCAGGTTGAAGTGCCTCGACAACCTGGAGTGTTTAAACTTCATCGTCGGATAGATCATCATAAACAGGTAGCTTCAAAAAATCAATTGCAATATAATCATGATCATGATCGAATATGGGAGTAAATGGATCACGACAGACACGATCAGGAAAAATCAATGATTTCATCGACATCCTCATGATATGATGAATCAAACAGAGGAGTAGATGAGAAGAGAACAAATTCATCCTCTGTGTTTCCAGAAACTGCAGATTAAAGATCAAGTGTATTTTCAATGAATAACTTATCCTCCCCATTGTCGGATGATGGACTGACATCCGGTGTGTCCTGTGAGTGATCAACGATGGGTGCATCCATGGATGAAGATACACATGTGAAATGATGGATGGAAAGTTCACCAAAGATGTCAGGAAGGAACGGAGAGGGCTCGGATAGAAGGGAGTCATCCTTCATCGAGTGTTGATGGTCAAGACCCCACTCATACTGTAGAGTTTGAATCTTCCTCCTTAATTTCAAACTCTATCTTCTCACGTTCCTTTGGTTGGACGTCATGTTTAATAACATCTTTTACCTCTCTAAACACCAGATCTTGGCTTTACACAACCTTCCTTGTTACTAGGTTCCAAAGCTTATAACCCTTTAGACCATCCTTATACCCAATAAAGATGCACTTTTCAGATTTACTATCCAACTTGGTTCATTTCTCCTTTAGAACATGTACATATGCATCACATCCAAATACCCTCAGATGTGAAAGAGAGGGTTTCTTACCAGTCCATACCTCTTGTGGAGTCTTATCCTCCAACACTAATGAAGGTGATCTATTGACAAGGTAACATGTTGTCACCATTGCCTCTGCCCAGAATTATTGTCCTAACCCAGCACCACTGAGCATGCTTCTTGCCCTTTCCATCAACATCTTGTTCATTCTTTCTGCAACTCCATTTTGTGCAGGTGTATATGGATTAGTCTTCTGCCCTACTATACCACACTTCTTACAGAATTCTTCAAATTCCTTACTGCAAAATTCTCCACTGTTATCTGTCCTCAACACCTTTATCTTCTTCTCTGTTTGGTTTTCCACCAGAGCCTTAAATTCTTTAAACCTGTCAAAGACTTCAGATTTCTTCTTAAGGAAATATATCCATGTATTCCTTGAGAAGTCATTTATAAATGATATATAGTACACAGACCTATGCAGTGATGGAACCTTCACAGGTCCAAACACATCACTGTGCACAAGTTCTAATATATGTTTCGCCCTCTTACCACTAGAGGGGAAACTCACCCAATTCTGCGTCCCATATACACAATTTTCTTAGAAATCAAAATCCAGAGAGCTATTACTCATACCTTCTACCATACCTTTCACAGCAGAGGAATTGACACAACACCCTCAATAACACCCTATGGGCTAACTGGGTCACTCCCAAAACATCAATCGGCACATCTCCCTACTTCCTAGTTTACCAAAAATAATCCATTATGCCACCCAACCTGTACTTCCCCCCCCCCCTAGACTGGCTCAAGAGTTGCAAGGCTCCCTGTGTCCTACCATTCAAAGCCGAATCGATACCTTGGTAAGATTGGAAGAGGAAAGATTGAAAAATAAGGAAAAATTCGCCATCCATCAAGCCCGGATCAAGAGGTGGTTTGACAAAAAATCTGCAGGGTCTCGTGAGTTTGATGTGGGTGATCTAGTACTTAAGTGGGATTGAGCCCATGAGGACAAAGGAAAACACACAAAGTTCCAAGCGTTGTGGATAGGCCCTTTCCAAATCATAGAAAAAATTGGTCATCACACCTTCAAATTTCAAACCCTGGGAGGATGGGTGGAACCCCTCCCAGTGAATGGCCATGACCTTAAATTTTACTTCACCTAGCGACCCCAAATTTGTTGGCCCCACCTTGTACTATAGTTTTCTTTCTCTTTCTTAGATAGTCATCGTTTGTCGTCAGTATAGTTTTTGTTTTTGTTTGTTATCTTTTGGAATAAATTCGAGATGGCAGGTATAGGTTGGAACGGCCCTGCATATTGGCTCCCGTGGATGCTCTCTGGAACCATTTACTAGCCAAGACTTAATTTGTGACAAAAAATATAGTGTGCCATATTTGTGATAATGGGGAACTTGATGGAACACACAGTCTTTTCTCCCGGTCGCGTTGGTCTAACCCAATTTCTTACATGGCTGAAAAGTCCTAAATTGTTCTAGATTATCTGTGGTTCTGGGAATGAAAGGGAAGTTGAAGAAACAAGTTTTGAGCATACATATATCTCTGGAAAACAATAAGGTCTCCGAAAAACTAGAAACATCCTCTTTTCAAGTCAAATAATTCGGGATCCCTCGTCCACCCAGGCTTTAAGCCACCACCAAATAAGTGCGTATATGCACAAATAAATAGGTGCCAATGAGAACCCCCATCCATTTCATAATAAGGGCTAAAGGGCCGAGAAATTCTTCCTGTGCAAAGAGGTGAGGCAACGACTCTGTTGAGGTACTAACCAGGCTCACTCGCAGTAGAGTAGCATTCGCGATTTCTAGGTAGTGACTCCGCTGGGGCACTGTTCAGGCTCGCTGGCAGTGGAGCAACACCAGAGTACCATGACTGCTATATTGAGAAAACTTCAAAGCTCATAATTTAGCTTCATCTTCGCTTTTCTTTCCCAAGCTAGTGGGAGGTGATACTCTATCTCGTGTGTAAAGACCATGTTATGCAGGTTGGGACAACCGACCAAGTTCGAAGTGGAGGCCTGAATACCATCAGTGGGACCCATAACTCCATGAAGCACACTTACTTAAAGTCCCCTTAAGATAGACCCGAAGGCATCAGATATCATAAAGTCTCCCAAGGAATTGTCAATTGTTGTAGCTGCTACAACAACCCCTCCAAAATTCTGGGAACCCTAAAATTTTCGGAGCCCCTATATCAGGCGGAGCCACCAGCCCCGCCAGGTTCTGCTCAAGAGTTCAAAAATCTCAAAGAACCTAAGGAAAAGTCTAATTTTTCTACTAAGTAAATCCAGGTCACTAGTTCCTACCTTAGTCAGTCAGTCGTAGTGTCGGAACGTGACTAAACCTAAGCCTTGTGACCATCACGACTTATGCGACCATTATGACTCACAGGTCGCGGAGTTGCATTTTCCTCCTTGTACTTCCTTTCAACCCTTGTGACCTTGAGACCATCCGAGTCACATAAGTTGCTCGGTCATGCAATCCTCATGCAAATATATATGCAACTATGTGACCTTTGCGACTTCACAACCTCGCTAGGTCGCAAGGTCGCATAGGTCACGAGATCGCACCATTGCCTCCCATACATGGATGCGACTATGCGACCCTTGCGACTTTGTGACTTACCCCGTTGCATAGGTCACAAAGTCACATGCTAGACCCATGTGATCAACAATATATAAATAAAGTTGCCCCAGCCTCATTTGTAACTGCTCCTTTGGTCGCACGAAGAGCTAGGAAATCCTCTAACTTGGGTTCGCGTGCACATCTGTCTCCGGGTAAGTAACCGTTCACCTTCCAGCAATCATGATTTTCTTCCAAGTTTCATTGTCTACATTCCCCGACCTCTGGCATCCCCTCACCCTAGGGTTTTAGCTCTTTTACTTAGTTTTTTCTCATCATTTTCCTAAAATAGTTTCCCTGGCTACTCTCTCCCTTCCTGGACCCAGACATCGGCCTTTTCCTCGACCTAGACCCTCTTGTTTTTACCAGTAGGCCTGAATTTACTCATCTAAGGGAGACCCTGACCTCCTAAGGCCATTTCAGTGTCTTCCCTGATCCTCTCTAAGCCTAAGTCGCACGTCTTGAAGCCACGATATCCTTTTCCTCATGACTTCGCGACCTTGTGACCTTGTTGTGTTGCGACTTGCGACCAGTCTCCCTGACCTGCGACTTGCGACCAGTCTCCTTAGCCTTCGACTTTGTGACCCCTATCAAGCTGTGACCCATGGTGCAAGTCACTTAGTTGCATTCCTATACCTGTGACCTTGCGACCTATCTTCCCTGCAACTCTCCTTTCACCTATTGAAACCTTTTTTTGTTTTTGAAGTTTTAATTGATTTGCATGTCGTCTCTCTCATCGTGGAACTATGTTTTTGAAATGCCAGGTGACGTAGATCTAGAGTATGAGATGGCACCCCCCTACCGCTAAAGCTTCTCATGGGGCCTCGGGAAGTGGGTCATGGGAGGCCGACCCAGAAGAGGAGCCCCCCATCTTTGGAGACACTGCCTACAATATCAGCAAAACTACAAGGTTCTCCAGGTATAGAATTTACGAGGAGTTTGCAAAGTCAGACATCCTAGACACACAAGAGGATTTTCATGTGTACCTCCATGTCAAAAGGTCGAGGTTACACAAAGTAGCAGCACACCCCTAGTCTTCCCGTGCTTGGAAACCATTGAATGGATATTTCAATGCATAGACACAGAGTCCTAGATGATCAGGAGCCATGATGGGGCACCCATAGCTGCTATCTCCCCAGAAGACATCAATGCCTACTATAGACTCCCTAAGGAAAAAAAGGTTTTCAATGGTAGGTGGCTCGCCGAGTTCACGACTCCAACGAAGGACATCCTAAGGGAATGGTGGCAAGACCCTTCAAAGTTCGAGGTCAAGATAGATTAGGCTTATAATATAGAGGGATTACGCAAAGTATATCAGTTAATTGCTGCAATGATGTGCTGGTTGTATGGCAAGCCAAACTGTGACATTTTCTATGGAACCTAGGTTCCCCTCATATACGTCTTTGCCACCCAAGGAACCATTTTTAATTGGGCAAGCATCCTATGCTCATCCCTGAAAATAAACATAACGACTGCCAAGCTCCCACAGCCCAAACAACCTCCATAATTCTATATGTCAACATACCTCCTCGATGTTATTTGCTCGAGATGCTACTTCGCGAACTGGAGCTATAAATGGGACTCATCGGCATCCAGCCCCGTGCATAGCCATTACAAACTTTTTTGGGACACGGGTTATAAAGGCATGCTAGATATAATCTCTGAAACTTTCATCAGCCCATTGTACCAGCTACTATTTGGGGAAGAACCACCCTGCATGTCCAAGAGGGCCATGAAGACAGTTGTCAAGGTAGTGCATTGGTTTCCCATTAAGGAAGGATCATTCATTAGAGTTTTCAGTACCCATAAGCCTCCGCATTCCCTACCCATGTTTGTCACAGACAAGACGCTCCTGCGAGAGGTCTGTTATCAAATGATGAAAGGGTTTTCAAAGATATTGAACAAAGGAAAAAGGAAACCCTGGCCTACCTTCCCTCTCACCAACGGAGTGTACGCGGTAGAAAATTTCAAACAGGTAGAGGCAGAGGCCGAGGCATTGAAGGGAATCCATTTTGTAACACTCAACTACCGAACATATGATCCGGAGAAAGTCGTGGCTGCCCATTGCAAAAAGGAAAAATTTAGTTGGTCTTATTCTCATACCAAAAAGGATATTGAAGACAGGGTTAGAAACTGGTATAACGCTACAAGGAAACTCATCCCAAGCGAACAATAGGCCACAAAGGATGAGCCCCAAGACAATTCCCAGGAGGACATGAGTCTCAAAGAAAGAGCATCCGCCATAAACAAAAAGCAGCACGAGGTACTGAAAGGCATCGGGGAATCTGAGAAGCACAAAGGGAAAGAGGTTGAAGACCCTGTGAGAGACAACGAGGAGGAGGATGTTACACTGGAAAAAATAAATGACATCTTGGCAAGGAATAAGTGAGAGCTCAAGAGGAAAAGGGAGCTGGAGAGAAAAAAACCTCAAGATTCTAGCAACCAGAGCTAGAGTGAGAAAAGGAGAAGGTAGGAAGAGCAAGAAAAGGAGAAACAATTGTGGGAAAAGAAACGAGAAGAAGAAAGGAGAGCGTAAGAAGAGGCAGAGAAGAGAAAGCATGAAGAGGAAAGAAGAAAGCAAGAAGAGGAAGAGAAGAAAAAATGGGAAGAGGAAGTTGAGGAGAGAAGGCAGGAGGAGAACAAGAGGTTGGAACAAGAGCTGAAGAACATGGAAGATGAACTAGAGAGGCAATGGGCACTAGCAGAGGAAGAAAAAAGGCAACGGGAAGAAGAGCTTAGGAGGGACAAGGAAAAGGAAGTCAGGGAAAGTGAACAAGGGGAGACCAGCAAAAAAGCTAACCTAGGCACAGGAAAAAGTGAGCTTCCTCCATTAGATGTACCTCCTACTACTCCCCTCACTGGCAGACACCTTCCACTCCAAGAGCTAGGTATCTCGGAGGATCAAGACGAGGAGGTCCTAGATCTTACTAGACTCACTTTCGATGAAATAAACCTCAAGATCATAAAATAAAGGATTAAATATTGTAGCAGGAACCTAGATGAGCCTTTGTCGGTAACCACGACCAAGGAAATCGTTCCTAACATTACAGAAAACCCTCAAATGAACGCCTCGGCCAGGACATATTTCGCTGCTACCACAGAACACAGTGTGGCTCGAATGAGAAAACAAACTACGGATTTACATAATAGGCTTTATGCATCCAAACAAAGGGAAACCATGGAGGAACAGGAGAAAAGAAGATGGAGGAAGAGAACACGGCACTCCACTTAGTACACACAAGTGCAGTAGAATTCCAAGCAGCAATTGAAGTGGAAACAGAGACTCTGGGGGAGGCCATGGTAGTAGTCTATGAGGAGATGTCTAAACTACACCACATTGTAGCCCCCATCATGGCCATCCAAGCCCACACAAAAGAAAGAGTTTCCATGCTTAAAGAGGCTATGACTGCTTTGGATAGGATACACAAATGGTCCATCAAGTACCCTAGAGCATCGATGATGGTCGCTAAGAAATATTGGATCACCATGCAAAATAATAAGGTCCAACTTCGCATCAAAATTCAGTGCAGAGACAAATTAACCAAAGATGTGGAGAGGGTACTGACATCCTACAGAAATTTGTTCAGTGGCTTGAAATCAGTGATCCAACTACATGGAGTTCCCTCAATAGGGGAAGTCAGATAGGTAAGGAACTAGGATGAGATCACTAAGGAAGTACAGGCATTTGTAGAGACATATAAACAAGCATCATGTACGAAAGCCTTGCTTATCACCAGAGAAAATATCATGCGTTATGTGGTAGAACCAGTCAGGCTCTACACCAAAATGGTAACCTTAAATAATCAAGTGCATGCCAAACGGAACACCCTCATCCCAGATGCACTTGAATTCCTGCACCGACATGACAAAGACCAGCCACAGATCATTCCCATTGCTGTGGAATACAACCTGCGGCCCACATATTTGACGGAACAGCTCAGGCTTGACGTTCCATAACTTTCCATTATTAAATTAGTGAATCAGATTAATAGTTATTTTTGTGACATTTTTATATAGTAGCATAGAACACCTTGTGAATATGAAAGGTAATGTAGAATGCCAAAAGTCATTTTTGTGAATATGAAAGGTCAGGTGGAATACCAAAAGTCATCTGGTAAATGAAAGGTCATGAGGTAGTCCAAGAGTCAAGGGTAGGCCAAGAGTCACTCTTACCCTATAAATATACCCTCATGCCTCCTTTGTAAGGACCTTTGGCTAAGGACTCTTTTGGAGATATACATTTCTTGAGAGAATTTATGTCCTTCTAATATATGCGAGTGATTGTATGTTTCCACAATTGGATTCTTCAAATAGTTTATGTGCTAATGTCGTGAGTATTTTCTTCAGTTGATGGATCGAATGTTCTTGAAAGCTATTTGATGTGTTGTCTACTCACATGTTGTTTCATACTCCAAACTTTGTGTTGCTTCTTATGAATGGTATTTGATTTGCTAACTTTATACCTATGTCGGTGAATTATTTCTTTGGTATCAGTATAATCTGTTTTTGACAGCACAGTTAGGTATGCTCATAAATGTTTGATCGTTGTGAACTGATTTACAATTGTTAATCATTTTATCTTGGAATACATGAGTCTTATCTAAAGCCTACTAACAGTAACTTTACATAAGGTTTATGTTGTTTATGGTTTGGTTATTCATGGTTTATGTGTCATAGGATATTTGTCAATTATTTCCTTGTATTTATTAAGGTTCATGCTTTCAATTAAATCAAGATTTCACCTTTGTCCAAAGCAAACTCTACAAAACCGAACGACAACCGAGCCTACATACCGGAAGGGATCCCTTTCACAAACGGTGCAGATTCTAGTTGGGAACCTACACTGGGGAGATCCCCTTGCCTTTTGGTGGAAGATTCCAGCCCGTCAACACTCCCACAACCTTGGTGATGGTGTATGGTCCATGTCAAAGCGAGTGAATTGTGTGTTGGGGCCAAGCGAGGCGCTCCTTCTGCAAATGTAGCCAAACTTTGTTGCCCACTTGGAACTTCTGTGGCACCTAATGTTGATCATGCCATTGCTTGTACTTAGCATTGGCATTTTCCAATATGTCATGGACCTATTGGAGGATGTGTTGAATGTTCTCAATGAAGTTATTTGCCTTGTTAGCTTCAGACTGGACATGAGCTAAATCTTCCTGAGTCGCTGCAAAATGTATGGCCACATCAATGGGACATAGTGGTTGGAATCCCAAGCCCACATGAAAAGGGTTGTGGGCATTCAAGATATGGAGATCCCAGTTATAGCAGTGCTAGACATAGGGGAAGCTCTCTTCCCATGTGCATGGATTCTTTGAGTTGTACATGCACATAATCTGTACGTTCATCCTATTGATGACCTCTGTCTGGCCATCAGTTTAGGGATTGAAAGTTATGGACTTAGTGAGCTTTGAGTCCAGTATCAACCAGAGATTGGTCCGAAATGTACTAAGTAACTTGTTGTCCTTATCTGAGATGATAGACTATGGGATCCCAAAGTGTACCCACACTCGTTCAAAGAAGAGTTCAGCAGTGGCTTTTTTTGTGATATTATTCTTGCAGGCCGCCATAATTTCCATCTTCGAGAATATTTCGACGACCATAAAAACACATTCGTTACCATGCTTAGTAGAAGGAAAGCCCGACATGTAATCCATGGAGATGGATTTCCAAGGTTGACTAGGGGTAGGGAACAGAGTATAGAGGCCTTGCTTCTTGATGGTCGGTTTGGAAATGGACCAAGCAGTGTAGGATTAGATGTAATTCTTGACATCCTATTGAAGATTTAGCCAATCGAAATAATTTTTCAGTAATACCATCATTTTCGCGACCCAAAAATTCCCAGTGGCCCGACTATAGTGCACTTACCAAATCATCTTGGCATGCTTGATTGAAGGAACACAAAGGTGTTCTAGGTGGCATAACAAATCATCCTAGAGGTAAAAATCTAGAACTTGCTGACCCTCCAAGAGCGTATGGTATGTGTGGACGAATTCTTGGTCGCTTCTGTAGAGAAGTGGAAAATCAAAAGTCTCATGCCTACATGAATTGAGCAGAGTCGTTAATGCCATGATTGATGGTCAGCTAAGGCAGTCTACACAATTATTGGTGTTTCCCTTCTTGTACTTGATATTCAAATGGAATTGTTGTAAGTATGTGGACCAGTTCTGATGGCGATCATTCTGCAACTTCCCTTGTGTATGTATGAACTACAGTGGTCGGTGGTCTGTGTAGATGACTGTTTTCTTCCCCAAAATGTAATGCTTCCATTGTCGCTAGGCCTATACAATAAAATACATATATTTTTCATAAGTGGGATACTTCCAGACTCTGTCTGAAAGTGTCTCACTATGATATTCCATTGGATGCCCCTATTAAGTAAGAACTGCCCCAATAGTATAGTCAAAGGCATATGTCTCGATCTCAAATGGTTGTTACAAGTCTGGTAGTTTGAGCACTGGTGCAGAGTAGATGCGATGTTTCAACTTTATGAATGCCTTTTGTTGAGATTCAAACCAAAATAATTTTTGTTTCGCTCCTCAATTGGTGACTTGACTCAAGGGCCAAGTTATATGAGATAACCCCAACATGAACCTGCAATAGAAATTGGCAAGACCCAGAAAGCTATGAAGCTCTCTCAGAGTGGTTGGGGCTGGCCAATCCCAAATGACTTGGATCTTGGCTTGATCCACCTGCACCCCTCGTTCATCAATAATGTATCATAGATACTGATGTTGGGTCATGCCAAAAGTGCATTTCTCCAAATTGTCACACAGCTTGTGTTGTTGCAGTGTTTGGAGAACCTGTCGGATGTGGTGGAGGTGCTCTTCCCAACTCTTGCTGAAGATCGGGATGTCATCCAAGTATACGACTACAAATGAGTTGGTGAATGGTCACAAGATGTCATCCATCAACCTCATGAAGGTTTCAAGAGCATTCTTTAACCCGAAAGGCATAACCAACCATTCGAAAAGGCCCTCCTTGGCTTTGAAGGCAGTCTTCCACACATCAGAGGGTTCAATTAGTACCTAGTGATATCCGGACTTTAGGTCGATCTTGCTGAAACATTTTTCCCCCTTGAATTGGTATAAAAGGTCATCAATCTATGGGATTAGGTACCTATTCTGGACAGTGATCATGTTCAGTGCCCGATAGTCAATACAAAGTCTCCAAGTCCCATCCTTCTTTTGTACCAACACGACCGGGCTCCCACGGGGCGATGAACTCGGCCGGATGTGACCATTCTACAACAGCTCCTGAATCTTCCTATTGATTTCATCATTCTCCATAGCAAATCATCGATAGATTGGTCCATTCGACAACGTCACACCTGGGGTGAGATCGATGGATTGCTTGACCTGATAGTGCAGAGGCACCCCTACAGGGGAGGTGAAGATGTCCTCGTACTCCTCCACAAACTTGTCCATTTGTTGTTTTCGTGTGGAGGGGCCATGTTTGGAGGTCGTGGCCACCTTCTTCTTCTTTACCTAAGGGCGTATCATTAGGAAAACAAATTTCCTAGTTTTGGAAATGAGCTTACTGCATTGTTTTGTAGTAACAAAAGAGATGGTGGTAGGTGGTGCTACATCCGGTATCCTGCACAACTAATTTCCCAAGGTAACAATAACAACACGAGGCCTTGAGTCATACACAACATGTCACTTCCACAAGTATGGTTTCCCTTATAATACATCACAAACATCAAGGGGAGCAACGTCACATAATACCTCATCCGTGAAGGGCTTGATGTTGTATGGAAGGCGACACTGTTGGCTCATGTGAAAATCATGTCCTTGGAGAATCCACCTAATCGTATATGATTGTGGGTGTGATGTGGTAAGTATGCCTAGCCGCTTCATGACGTCTGCCACAATGAGGTTCTTTTGGTTCCTATTTTCAACAATGAGTTGTATCAGGGAACCCTTTACCCACATCTATGAGTGGAAGAGATGCTTCCCCTCTTCTGGACCTTCGGGTTCCTCCTTTTGGATCTTCGTGGTGGAAATGGTGGCATTAGGCTCCACATTGATAATCTGCTTCCCTTTGTCATTTCCCTTATCAGGTTCCGACTCAGAGTCAGAACATGCATCTGAGTTCAAAGCCTTGAGCTCTACCACTGGTGACTGCTTGGCCCGACACTCACTTTTGCTGTGAGTGGAGCTTTTATGGAACTCACAACACATTCTCATGTCCTTCTTTGGCTTCGTAGTGTTGTCCTTTTCTTGTGGCTTTGGTAGGTTTTCTTGAGCCATCTCGCCTTGTCTTTGTCCTTTCTTCTGCGGTTTGGGGGCATCTTTCCCTTGCTTTGGATTCGCAGATACAAATTCTTATTGTTGTGTTATACTCTTTCCACGACTAGCCCATTTAGTTAACCGAAGGGTCAGAAGGGGGGCAAAGCCCCCCCTTTGTTGCTCCGATTGCGTAGCGAGGGGAGTCACAGGGGGTTTAAGGGGTGCAAGTAACCCCACTCTATGGGGTCCGGGGCAGCGCCCTAGAAAATTTTGCTTTTGGACCCTATATTAGGTTGGGCGGACCTACCTATGGTTTTGTGCATAATTTTTCACACATGGTTTTGGACACGATGGTTTTGGATGCGATAGTTTTCAGTCCATGGTATTGGATGCTTCAACATGTATAAATATGTATTGTAACATTGAAAGGAACATAATGAAAAATCAAGCTGGTAGTCCTGGTTTTGGGATCTAGGGGAAAATCTTTGTTTATATGTGTTTTATGTGTTATGCTCTCGCATTGTTTATTTTCTGTGTTTTAGAATTCATATGCAGGTAATTTTTGTATGGGCTTAAAACCTACATTTGGTATTAGAGGTGTTTTGGCTTCAAGGGGATGCCTTTGTTGCTGAGGGGTTTTGCTCGGGCTTGTGGTAGACCATATTCAGTGGGAGATCTACGAGATCGATTCTAATGGTAAAAGAAGATTGCAAGCAATGGAAAGATAGAGATCGAGAAATTTAATGGTCAGAGTTTTGATTTGTGGAAACTCAAGATGGAGGATCTGTTGGTGGATAAAGATTAGTGGATCACGGTAGATCCAGGTACTAAATCAATGGGAGTGTCCGATGAAGAATGGAAGAAGTTGGATTGGAAGGAAAAGAGCACAATACAATTGTGTGTCTCAGATTCAGTGTTGCTGAATGTATCAGGGGAAGCTATGGCGAAGGCTTTGCGGGACAAGTTAGGGACTTTGTACCAATCTAAGTCTCTGGTGAATAAACTGTTCCTATGGAAAATCTGTATAACCTGAGGATGAAAGATGGAGACTTAGTGACAGAGAATCTGAATGCATTTAATATTGTGGTAAGTCAGTTATTTTCTGTTCATATTAAAATTTCAGATGAAGATAAGTGCATCATTTTGTTGTGTTCTCTACCAGATTCGTGGGATAGTCTGGTTATTGCAATACGTAGCTGAAATAGTTTCATCCTTGCTAACGAAGGAGATGAGACGAAAAAATATGGAGAGCCAAAATGGTGATGCCATGTCTATACAAGGACGGTTCTAGAACAGAAACAAAAGTATGTCATCAAGTGGGAGATCTAAATCTCTAGGAAAACCTGTAAAGGTGGTGTGTTGGAAATGCGGAAAGGAAGGGTGCTACAAAAGGGACTGTAAATCTAAAGCTCTTGACAAAGGAAAGGGATATGATGATGCTCCTTCTGCAAAGGTAAAAACCACCTCAGATGAAGGTGGGGATGTGTACTTGGCTTCTCCAAGTACACATGTAGATCATGAGGCATGGTTGATTGACTCAGGTGCATCCTTTGACTTCACTCCCCATAGAGAGTGGTTTTG
Organism: Pinus tabuliformis; assembly: GCA_031772625.1. Lineage (NCBI taxonomy): Eukaryota > Viridiplantae > Streptophyta > Pinopsida > Pinales > Pinaceae > Pinus > Pinus tabuliformis. The sequence continues at coordinate 67,628,261 of CM062806.1, read as the reverse complement.
CGAGTATGAGAAATACGATGGTGGTGATGTCTTCTTAGGGGGTGATAGGAAGGCCAGCATCATTGGTCATGGAAAGGTAAAGTTGAAGTTGCAAGGTGGAAGGGTTAGAACACTTTCGGGTGTTCTGGATGTTCCTGCATTGGCCAGAAATCTAATTTTTGTAAGCAAGCTAGATGATACAGGTGTAAAAACAATGTTCAAGAAGGATACCTACAAGATGGTTTGGGGAGCATTGGTATTGATGTGGGGAGTTCAGATTGGAACTCTGTACAAGCTGCAAGGTAGCACTATTGTTGATGGGTGCAATAGTTCCGTGGTTCCTGAAAGTGGCACAGAAAATCTAGTGGTCTCTAGAGAGAAGACCATGTTGTGGCATCAAAGGCTTGGACATATTGGAGAGAAGGGCCTTTGAATACTTCATGGTAAAGGTATGGTAGAAGGTATAAGTAATAGCTCTCCGGATTTTGATTTCTGTGAAAATTGTGTATATGGGAAGAAAAATCGGGTGAGTTTCCCCTCTGGTGGTAAGAGGGCGAAACAGATATTAGAGCTTGTGCATAGTGATGTTGCTGGACCTGTGAAGGTTCCATCACTGGGTAAGTCTGTGTACTATGTATCATTTATAGATGACTTCTCAAGGAATACATGGATATATTTCCTTAAGAATAAATTTGAAGTCTTTAATAGGTTTAAAGAATTTAAGGCTCTGGTGGAAAGCCAGACAGAGAAGAAGATAAAGGTGCTGAGGACAGATAACAATGGAGAGTTTTGCAGTAAGGAATTTGAAGAATTCTGTAAGAAATGTGGTATAGCACGGCAGAAGACTACTCCATATACACCTCAGAAAAATGGAGTTGTAGAAAGAATGAACAAGACGTTGATGGAAAGGGCAAGAAGCATGCTCAGTGGTGTTGGGTTAGGACAGGAATTCTAGGCAGAGGCGGTGGAGACAGCATGTTACCTGGTCAATAGATCACCTTCATCAGTGTTTGAGGATAAGACTCCACAAGAGGTATGGGCTGGTAAGAAACTCTCTCTTTCACATCTGAGAGTATTTGGATGTGATGCATATGTACATGTTCCAAAAGAGAAACAAACCAAGTTGGATAGTAAATCTGAAAAGTGTATCTTTATTGGGTATAACGATGGCTTAAAGGGTTACAAGCTTTGGAACCTAGTAACAAGGAAGGTTGTGTACAGCCAAGATGTGGTGTCAGTGATCTAAAATGGATCTAGTAATAGACTTCGAAGTCTAAAATATTCCTCACAGAGGAAAGTGAAAGTCAAAGGATGTTGTTGCAAATACTTTCATTGCATAGATATCTTCATTCTGAATCTAACGCAATTTGAATGGGCTAAAACAGACTTCAGATGAAGAATTTATTGTAAAACGAAATTTTCCCATTATCCTTAGAAAAGGAGGCAAATTCTTATAAAAGTGGACTTAAGGGCTCCTTAAAGAAAATTGCATTGAAAATGTTCAAAGGGAGGACTTAACCAAAGGCAGAAGGACTCCTCGATAGCGATCTCTGATATATTGCATTGGAGGAAGGCCTTCATCTGATATTGGAACCCTGAGCAAGTGATTTGCGATTGTGATCAGCGGATCGATGATTGGCACAGTCAAATGGAAGTTGTATAGACCTTGGGCCATTACGACTTGCAATATGCAATGCACCGATAGCGTGACTGACAATCAGCAATCGGTGATCAGGACCGCAACAATACAAAGGGACCATGCCATTGAAACTTGCGATGAGCATGTTATCACTCAGATTTTCCCAGAAGTTGTAAGAAGGGGAAAGGGGTCCAAGGTAACCACAAACCAATCTTTTAGATACAGAATCTAGCCAATATGTATCTAGAGAGGGCTCTCTCTTTAAGTTTTAGCTTTGTTTTGAAAGATATTAGGTTAGTTGTGAAGTTTAGGAGTTTTGTTTGAGTTTGGGTGGTGAGATTCAATAGTAGAAGGGTAATACTGAGTAGTTTAGGCCATTGGGCTAATGGAGTCAAAGAACATGGCTTAACTGAACTTGGTTTCTTAACAAAGGATGGTTTCACAGGGCAAGATGGTCAAACAGGGAACAAATAAAGACTTGGGATAGAAGGAATGGGCTCAAAATGGGTGAAGGGCAGTTAACAATCCTTCATCCTATTTAAAGAGGGAACTTGAATGATTACTAATAAAGAGCAGTTAAGTATTCTTTAATAAATAATCAAAATGTAAGAACTATGAAACATGCGCAATTAAGATTTCACTGTTTATCCTAATTTAGAAGAAAACATAGAGAATAATAACGATTGAAAACATAGTGCAATCAAGCATATTCCAAATTACTCTTTTTCTTTTATCATTCAAAAATGAAACATAGATGATATAATAAACAAGGAAAACTTTAAAACATAAGGTATGGAGGACTTACTGATTCGGTGTTTGATTCAAGAAATCTGTGGAATTTCCTTTGCATCAATCCTTTATCCAGCAAGCCATACAAAGTTGGTCCCACAACACTTTATTCCAAAATAATCAATATTACAGCAATGTCTAAGAATCCACCCAAAATACTTCAAATGGAGAAGTATTTATACTAATTGTAAACTGAAATATCTTGAAAAAATATCAAGATTAGTTTCACAAATATCTCCAACTGTTTACATTAATAGAACTTTAATAAAGGACATTCCAAACTAATGAATCTATTTGGCACTATTTCTATGGATTTATGGTGACAAACAAGAGAAAGTCGAATTTGATAGCAACTCTTAGTTGATGATGAGGCATCCCAATCACTAACTGCATCCTTCCTTTGTGCATTCTACCCCAGAAATTCTGCAAACTTAGGGTCCAATGATATGCTTGTATATCTCAATCCGTGATAGATATGTAAAATGTGAAAGAGGTTTTTGTAGATAAGAATGTTTTTGAAATAAACGTCTCTCAGTTTCCCAAAATTCATCTCCAGCTGTTCACAATATTCTCTACAAAAAGATGTCAAAAACAGGACTTTGCACAAACTGAAAAATAGGTTGTGAAGACATGCACTTATCTCCCTCTTAGTAATACCTGTGTAAAAAGTGAGATAGGTTTTTGTAGATTGGCCTGTTAGTAAAACAAACCACTTCCAGTTTCTTGAAATACTTCTTGGATTAACCACAATACTTTATGAAAAACTATGACTTAAACAAGAAATTTCTGAAGAATGTACCATTTTTGCTCTAATTTCATATTTTAACCTTAAACTTCTTTTCACTATTTTTCACTTTTACTTTGGATAAAATTCATTGTAGCTAGTGAAAGTGTTTACATATTTGTTTAACCCTTAATGTCTTCATGTTTACTTTTATTGTTTACTGTTTACTTTTTACTTTTACCGCTTTGTTTTTTCATCTATCTTCACTTTGACATGAATTTGTATACTCTGTTTTGTAATTGTCTTCCCTGCTGTTTATCTTCATGATAGCTGATTTACTTGACTTTGTCTTCAATCTGATACTCTTTAATCCTGATACACTTTGAGTGTTTTTTACTGTGTACTTTTACCTTCACTGTATATTTTAAGTTTTTACTGTCTGTTTCAACAATAAATTATTTAATTTCTTGTTTCCTTTGCTTGTCTTTTTACTATATGTTTTATATTCCATCTCTGTTTGAATAGATTTGATAACAATCTTGGAGTAAATAGGTCTTATGACTAGTATTACGACTATTTATCTAAGGTTGTGGTCTTCTGATCACCTGTAAAACAAAACAAACTGTTAAGAAAGCATTGGCTTGCAGGAGAGGTTGAAAAGGATTCCTTTGAGATTGAAAGGTCTGTGGAGTGAGTCCAGAATGCTTTTCGGGAGGTAAACCATGCTCGAATTGGTTAACAGAGGCTTCAGGTGGCGCAGATGGGTTACATAAGTTTACATAGTAGAATGGGCGAAGGACAAGAAAACCTGGGTTCTTGGCGTTTGAAATTTAACGAGCAAATTTTCAAAATATGGCGTGAATTGAACAATAGATGATTTATCACGTAGCAGGCAGGCGATAAGCAGGATCTATCGCACTGCTTTTGGAGAAGGGTGGTAATGGACCTCGAACCAGTGATTCCACAGATCTCTCGACGCGTGGTGGCGGCACTGTGCGAAAACCGCTTGGTGATCGTGCGCTAATCAATAACAATCGTCAGATGTGGAGGACTTAATCGAATGGTGGATGGGGGTTGTGATGTGGCGGAGTTTAACTGTGGCGGGCCCGACATAATTAGGATTTAATTAATCATATCGCGGGGATTATGATTGGATGAGGGGTTCTTAATTAACCGTGGGGGTAAATTAATCCCGATTGATGCAGCGGGGGGATTAGGCTGTTAACTAGTTACGAGTTAACTAGTTAATCCTATTTAAGTATGATTTACGGTTATAATTAACCAAAGGGGTGGGATATATAGTAATTTGGGGGATTTTTAATATATTTAAATAATACGAGAAAAGGTGAATTTGTATTCGGGAGTTATATAATACGAGTAAGAAATTCGCCCTGCTCCTTCCTGCACTGAGTCGGGTCTATCTCCTCCCTCAAGTTTTGGTTCAGGATTATCTTGTCCCTCTGACTCTAGTTGCAAGTCGTGTACATTTACCGGGCTAGATAAATCTATTGGTTGACTATTGTTGCCTTGAGGATTTTCAGATGTTCCCTGGTCTGAATTCAACCTTGTAGATCATCTACGCTTGTGAGGTCTACTTCTTGAAAGGGAAGTCCTTTTTATTTTTGGAATAGGGTTAGGTGCTAGCAGGCTTTCACCTCTTTCGAGGGCCGTTATGAGATGATCCCATGTTGATTGTTATTGGGTAAGGTTGTGACTAACTATTAACCTGATCAGAAAATGGTGGCTAACTACTGTCTCTGGGTGTTGAGACCGTCTTAGCCTCTTAGCAGTGTCATGCAATAATGAATTCAACAGTGCAGGCAAATTAACAGAACATTTTTGTTTTAAGACTGCTAGAAGTTTTAGTTGACGCGGCCTTACTACATCTCGACACCCATCGCCGGTGATATAGTTTTGGACAATTTGTGCCAACTCTCCCCATGGCTCTCTGAGAGAAAATGGCCGAATGCCTTTGCCATTCTTGATTAGCTCTTGTCCTTCATCCCTAAAAATCTCCATAACATCGTGCAGCTTTAGTTGCTTATCAGCCCATACTGGTCCTTCTGTTAGCAACCCAGACACTTCTGCTATCACTACATCTATTACGGTGATTTTTCTACCTCTCACCAAGGATTGTGCATTTTGTAGATGTTGTAGAAATTCAATGGAGATTTCCTCATTGGGGGGTTGAAATCTTGTAAAATATGTTGTCCATCTTGAATGAGCTAGAATTTCCCTGGCTCCATCGGATACAGCCAATATTAAAGGTTCGCGGCGCACTCTTTTTCCTCCCATGATGCTTGAGTTCTTCCTACTTCTGCAAATGATTAGTGTAGTGGAGAAAACACAGCAACAAGCAGAGCTGAGAGATGGAACAACAAGTAGTTGTAACAACTCTGTCAGGTGATGTTTTATAAAAATAAATACCGTTAAATTGAGGACTGTTATAATGCCACACGCTCTGTGATTATGGGATGTCATATTATTCTACAAAATCGAATAAAATGATGACAGCGCATGCATGAGTGTACTGGAGGTCCCTGCCCCCTCTCGAAATTAAAGGTCACCTACGACCGAATGGATGAAAAGATGATGTTCTGGTGGTGAAGTACAGGGGTGATGGATTGGGTAGTAAAGGTGGCAGAGTACGTATATTAATGAAAGGATCATAAAATGATATTGGAGTAATGAAAACAAGGCATGTAACAAGAGTTATTAATAAGTGATAATATGTCGTGAGGTGATGCGATAAATAAAAAGGATAGCATACATAGGAGATGATACCTTAGCACCGTTATTCCACTTGAAAATGATGTGATTGATTTTAGAAAAGATTAACTCATGCATAAAGGTTCAAGGTGAGTTAGGGAAATAATCTCTTCGTAGAAAAAAATAGAAAAATAAGAAGAGGGCATTGTAATAATTATTGATGTATGAAATAAAACTTCAATACCATAAGCAGAGCTTCTGCTACCTACAGGCATCCATAGCCTCAACAGAGTTTCTTTCTAACCCTTAGGAGCTAGGATCCTCTATGTATAGTTGGGGAAGTGCATTATGATGTTCACAGTAGAGATTAATGTGCTGCCATGGTAACCAGAAGAACTCATTGCCATTCACTGGGAAGTAGCAAAGGTGGTCAGGCCGGCTCGTGATGAGACCTCCTGTTCCAAGGATTTTCTTGATGTATCCATTGGATCATATCCCTGGTGTGGTGGCCATAGTGAGAATGCCACTTCGCCACATCCCTATGAACATGGTAGGTTGTCTCGTGATGAGACCCCCTATGGTTTTTTTTTTTTTTACACTTCCCATTATATATAGAGAGGGTGGCTCAGTATTCCTTAAGAGTAGGGATGGCAGAAGAAGTTTAAACATTTCAATAGAAAAAAAATATACCCATAATCTTATTGATAATAAGTAGAGAGAATTATACTAGAGGGAGTAGAACCAGAATGGTAAAGATTATCAATAAATATCATTTATAACAGAAATGAGGATAGTAAAGTGATATAAATAATTGTGTCCTTTCTTTTGCGATCATCACAAAGAAATCTTGTTAGAGATAATAATGTTAAAGATATTCGCCTCCTTCAATAGACTCCGTACTTGTTGTCCTCATATATGCATTGTACTTTATGTCATAAAGAGGATTATAAAAAATGAGTTGGGATGGGCTAGGAATGATCATGCAAGGGGAAGAAAGGGTTGTTCTAAAAAATACTCACAAAGTGTTGTTCCCTCAAGGGAACAGCAAAAACACTCGAAAAGTGTTGCTCCCTTTAGGGAACAGTATCTGTTCCCTTTAGGGAACAACAGTTGTTCCCTGTAGGGAACAACAAAAACACTCGGAAAAGTGTTGTTCCTTTTAGGGAACATCGGTCGTTCCCTTTAGGAAACAGCTGTTGTTCCCTTTCGGGAACATCAGTTGTTCCCTTTAGGGAACAACAAAAGAAAACACACAAAAAGGTGTTGTTCCCTTTAAGAAACAAAAGTTGTTCCTTGTAGGGAACAGCAAAAGAAAACACACAAACAAGTGTTGTTCCCTTTAAGGAACAGCAGTTGTTCCCTGTAGGGAACAACAAAAGAAAGCACATGAAAAAGTGTTGTTCCCTTTAGGGAACATCAGCTGATCCCTATAGGGAACAACAAAAGAAAGCACACGAAAAGGTGTTGTTCCCTTTTGGGAACATCAACTGTTCCCTGTAGGGAACAGCAAAAGAAAACACACGAGAAAGTGATGTTACCTTTAGGGAATAGCAGTTGTTCCTTGTAGGGAACAACAAAAGAAAACACACGAGAAAGTGTTCTTCCCTTTAGGGAACAGCAGTTGTTCCCTGTAGGGAACAAAAAAAGAAAACACATGAGAAAGTGCTATTCCATTTTGGGAATAGCAGTTGTTCCCTGTAGGGAACAACAGTTGTTCCCTGTAGGGAACAAAAAAAGAAAACACACGAAAAAGTGTTGTTCCCTTTAGGGAACAACAGCTATTCCCTATAGGGAACAACAAAAGAAAACACACGAGAAAGTGTTGTTCCCTTTAGGGAACAACAACTATTCCCTATAGGGAACAACAACTATTCCCTATAGGGAACAACAAAAGAAAACAGGGAGAGAAAAACACAGACAAACAATCATCCCTACTGACCTAAACAATAGAAGGGCAATAATACAAACAATAGAAAAAAATAGAAAAATAATTGTATTTACAAGTCTCAAAAATAACGTTTTTTACAGGACTGGTGTTGTTGAAGAGTTGCCTTTTGCAGCAAGAATTTGTATGGTAGAATCTTCACGTATCTATTGGCAAAAGGATTCCCTTGTAAGAGGTTTGTGGTAGAGGTTGTTATGAAACCAGCTCAAGAAAAGATAGAAAAGAAAGATCAACGCCTTAGAATTCAGCCTCTTCGAGGGGGCAACCTCCTTTACATTACATAAATGAACAATTCTTGGATGATACAAATGACAAAACCTCCTTTCTATATATAGGAGTCTAAGGAGTCACAATATAATCCAGCCGACCTAACAATAATAATATAAAGCCACAAAAATAATAATAGAGGGATTCTATGGGGCACAGAAATAACAATATGTGGGTAATAGGGGCACAACAATATAAATAAGGGGTATAACTACAATAGTAATGGGGTAATCACTAGTATTATAGGGACCCAACATGCCCCTCTCCTTCAAAAAAGTGTTGTCCTCAACGCTTGAGTAGTTCTGGATACTTCTGCATAAAATTCTCATCCTCCCATGTGGAATCTTCAGCGGATAAGTTCTTCCACTTGATAAGATACTCTGAAATTGATCGATTTCGTAGCTGTCGAGTTCTTGTTTCTGTGACTGCTTCCGGTTCCAATATAATTTTTCCTTCCTCGTCAAGTTCTGGCAATATTGTTTGAACTGGGAGCTTGTCGCCTATAACCTTCTTTAAACATGAAACATGGAAAACTGGGTGCAATCGAGAAGCTGCAGGAAGCTCCAATTTGTATGCCATAGTACCAATCTTTTGCAACACCTTGTACGGACCATAATACTTTGGTGATAATTTATTATCCTTCTTAGCTTGCTTTAGGGACATTTGCTTATATGGTTGTAGCCGTAGGAATACCCAATCACCTACATCAAAACTTCTTTCACTGCGATGTTGATCTGCCTGTTGTTTCATTCTATTTTGTGCCAACACGAGGTTATCCTTTAAGAGTTGGAGGACTTGTTGTTGATGTTCGATGTGATGTTCCACTGCTTGAACCTTAGAATTTTCTCTTAAATATGATGTGATGGATGGTGGTTGATACCCATAAAGTGCCATAAATGGGGTCATTTTTGTTGCTGTATGGAAGGAAGTGTTATACCACCATTCAGCCAGAGGCAACCATTTGACCCATTGTGTCTGTTTATCAGATACAAAGCAACGAAGATATCCTTCCAAACATTTGTTTACTATCTCAGTTTGCCCATCAGATTGAGGATGATAAGATGAGCTATGAGCTAACTGAGTACCAAGACAAGAAAATAATTGTCCAAAAATTTCCAGTGAAAATGGGATCTCTGTCACTTACAATAATCTTTGGGTTTCCATGTAGCTTTTGAACTGTTTCCATAAATGCAGTAGAAACTGTACTGGCTTTAAATGGATGTGATAATGCACAAAAGTGTGCATACTTGGTAAGTCTGTCAACTACCACCATGATGACACTCTTTCCCTCAGACTTGGGTAAACCTGTGATAAAATCCATTGAAACCTCCTCCCAACGTTGGCTTGGAATGGATAAAGGTTGTAATAGACCCGGTGTCTTAATTGTTTCAACTTTATTTTGTTGGCAAACCAAACATTCCGCCACAAACTTTTGAATATCTGATTTAAGGCCATCCCAAAAAAATTCCTTCTTAACCCTGTGGTAAGTTTTTAAAAATCCTGAGTGCCCTCCTAAGGGAGAAGTGTGCAATTCCATAAGAATCTTTTGTTTTAGCTGGGAATTCTTACAGAGGTATAAGCGATCTTTGTACCATAACGAATCATTTTTCCAGCTAAATGTATCAGAAGTACTGGAATCTTGTTGTAGCTTTCGAATAAGTGCCCACACTTCTTCGTCATTCTTCCATTCCTCCTTTGCTTCGTTTATCCAATCTGGTTGGATAATAGAAATGGCACACAACAATGCTTCCACATCCTCATCCTTTCTTGAGAGTGCATCTGCCACCACATTTTGCTTCCCTTTTTTGTAGATGATTTCAAAGTCATAACCCAACATCTTTGTGACCCACTTTTGTTGCTCTTCAGAGGATAATCTTTGTTCTAAAAAGTATTTAAGGCTATCATGATCCGTTTTTACCTTGAAGTGTCTTCCCATTAGGTAGGGTCGCCATTTCTTAAGTGCATGGAGTATTGCCAACATTTCCTTCTCATAAATAGCTTTGCTTAAAAACTTTCCCTTGATTGGACGACTTTCAAAAGCAATGGGTCTTTCATCTTGCATTAGAACAGCACCAATTCCATTTCCTGAAGCATCACATTCCACAATAAAGGTTTTTGTGAAGTCCGGTGTAGCTAAGACCGGTGCTTGGCACATTGCCTCTTTAAGATGTTCAAAGGCCTTTGTTGCTTCCGGAGTCCATGAAAATGAATCTTTCTTCAATAATGTTGTTAGAGGTGCTGCTATTCTCCCATAATTCTTAACAAACTTGCGATAATACCCTGTCAACCCAAGAAATCCTCGCAGATGCTTTATGGATGTGGGGATTTTCCATTCCTTAATGGCTTTAATTTTGCTAGGGTCTACCTTAACTCCTTCATGAGATACAATATGACCCAAATATTCCACCTCCTGGACTCCAAAGAAACATTTGGATCTTTTTGCATATAATTGTTTCTCCTCCAATAGTTGTAGCACCTTGTCAACATGTTCAACATGATCCTTCCAAGACTTGCTGTAGATTAGTATATCATCAAAAAATACTAACACAAATTTTCTAAGGAATGGTTTGAAAATTGAATTCATCAAACCTTGAAATGTTGAAGGTGCATTGGTAAGGCCAAAAGGCATGACCAAAAATTCATAATGACCCTCATGAGTTCTAAATGCCGTTTTCGGAATGTCTTCAATCTTCATTCTGATTTGATGATATCCCGAACGAAGATCCAACTTGGTGAAGTAAATTGATCCATGCAATTCATCCAGTAATTCATCAATGACAGGAATGGGGAACTTATCTTTAATAGTGAGCTTGTTGAGCTCCCTATAATCTGGACACATGCGCCATGATCCATCCTTCTTGTGCACCAATACTACTGGAGCTGAGAAAGAACTTTGACTCGGTTGAATTATACCAGCCTCTAGCATTTCTGCAACCATACGTTCAATTTCACTTTTTTGGACATATGGATATCTGTACGGCCTGATGTTTGGAGGAACACTTCCTGGAATCAGATGAATAGCATGATCATGATCACGCATAGGTGGGAGACCTTTGGGAGTCTCAAATACCTTGGAATGATTGTCCAGGACTTTTTGGAGATCTGGAGAAATAGATGATTCCAATGTGGAAACATCTAGCGAACATAATTGTGCAATTACACCTCTTTGCTCCTTTTTTAGAAGCTTTGTCATGCCATTAGAGCTGATTATCTTTCCTGGTTTCCCTGCAATACCCCTTAATTCAACTTCCTTTCCTTCCACAGAAAATTTCATGAAAAGTTCTTGAAAATTAAAAGCTATTGTACCCAAGGATTGTAGCCATTGGACTCCTAGTACAACATCAGCACCTCCCATTGGAATGGAAAGCATTGGGCTAGTCAATACATATTCTCCCATGGATAGCTTGATATTATGGCACTTTCCAGAACAATTTATTGTTCCTCCATTTGCAATCATCACTTGACACTCTGGTGCTGGATATAGGAAGCAATTCAATTCTTTTGCTACCCTACAATGAATAAAATTGTGGGTGCTTCCTGAATCAATCAACACTATTACCTTTTTCTTCTTGATTTGTCCTTCTATCTTGATGGTTTGAGGAGTGGTAATTCCCGCCAATGCATTACAAGATATGGTCGGATTTATTTGTTCTTCATCTAGGCTTTGTTCCTGGAATATATCCTCTTCTTTTGACCTTTCTTGCTCCTTTTCTTCTTCCTCTTCACAATCTATGTAGAATAATTTCTTCTCAGCACACTTATGACCTTTTGTGTATTTGCTATCACAATTGTAACAAAGCCCTTTTGCTCTTTTTTCTTCCAATTGTTGTGGTGTCAACCTTGTAGGTTGTGGAAGACTATGGGCAACAACACTTCCGTCTTTATAGTTGTGAATGGTATGCTTCCTAGTTGCCATAATTTTGCTTTCCATTTTTCTTGCTAACCTGAATGCCTTCTCTAATGAATCAGGTTCCCAAAGGCGCACATCATGTTGGATATTATCCTTTAAAGACCCTATGAACACATCAATCCTATGCTCCTCTGGAATATCTTTTACCCTTATGTTCAATTTTTGGAACTCCTCAATGTGCTCCATTATTGAACCCTTTTGTTTGAGACTTATCAATTGGCTAAAAAAAGTGTTGCTTTTTGTATCCTCATAATGTGCTATCAATTCTTCCGTAAAAATTGCCCAAGTGATAAATTGTTTACGAGAACAAAGCCATTGATACCATACAAACTGATTTGGTTCCAAATATAAAGTTGCCATACGTACCTTTTGTGTGTTTTGCACATTATTGAGATCGAAGAATTGCTCCATCTGTAATATCCATGTGGCGGGATCCTTGCCATCAAACTTCCTCATATCGATTTTTGGAACATGGTGAGTCTTCGATCCAACATTAGAGTCTATGGAATCATGATTAACATTTCTTTTGTTCTCATCATGAGTTTCCTTTACTACTCTTTCACCATTAGTGACCATTTCTTGTAGCAACTTATCCATCTTATCATCCATGCCATCAATTTTAGCGTCCATGCCATTCACCTTAGCTTCCATGCCATCCATCTTAGCTTCTACACCTTTCTTTAAACCATCCATCTTAGCTTCTACATCTTTCCTTAAACCATCCATTTTAGATTCTGTTGCTTTTTGTGCAAGTGACATTTGTTGCACTTGTTCTTGTAATTTTGATATATCATGTAGCATTTCTTCTTCTTCTTCATGAGTCATGCTAGAGCTTTCAGGTTCCTTACTAGGTGTTTGCATTTTCTTTCCTCGGGGCATCAGTTACCGATAATAATGCTCTACTATGCCCTTTGAATTCCTTCAAAATAAATTTTCAAACCAAGCTTAAGCAAAAATTAAAGAAAATCTACACACTTTTTTCACTTTGTAGGAGCTCGATATTGTCTCTGATGTATCTCTGTACTTTCTAATTATCTAGTTCTGAATTTGTGGCCTGTAGTAGCCCTCTGTGTCCTCTTTCCAATGTCACAAGTCTGACCCAAATTGGATTCTCCAAGGAAGAGTTATGCGAAATCTCCCACAGTGACTTGATTATAGACTAGTTCAGTAGAGCGAACTTGTACGACGTGCCACGTGTCACTGTTTCAACCTTTGACTCTAAAAAATATATAAAAGAAACTACAGTCCGTCCTCTTTCTGTACCTTCTTACGAAATTTCAATCCGATGCTCAGAAAGAAAGTTATGACGATTTTCCCCAGGTCACCTGTTTTGAATGTAATTCAGGAGTCTGCAAAAAGACCAACTTCCTCAGATCATATCTCCGAAAATATCGTGAAAAAAACTCTGAAATTTGGACCCAAGGTTCAGCGCGATTTCTTCTCAAATGGGTTTTTTTTCAACTTCTGAAACGTCACAGAAAAAAAGTTATAGCGAAAATGCCACGATGACCTGTTTGGAGCAGCGAAACCCTAGAATCCAAAGCTCTGATACCAAATGTTATGAAACCAGCTCAAGAAAAGATAGAAAAGAAAGATCAACGCCTTAGAATTCAGCCTCTTCGAGGGGGAAACCTCCTTTACATTACATAAATGAACAATTCTTGGATGATACAAATGACAAAACCTCCTTTCTATATATAGGAGTCTAAGGAGTCACAATATAATCCAGCCGACCTAACAATAATAATATAAAGCCACAAAAATAATAATAGAGGGATTCTATGGGGCACAGAAATAACAATATGTGGGTAATAGGGGCACAACAATATAAATAAGGGGTATAACTACAATAGTAATGGGGTAATCACTAGTATTATAGGGACCCAACAGAGGTGTACCTGATGCCCATTTTCTTTAGAGGAATAGCCAGACTCATCAATGGTGGCTAATGTAAGGGTGCCATTATCGTGCACCTCTTTTATCTTGTAGGGACCTAACCATCTAGTCTGGAGTTTGCCCGAGAAGTCTTGGAACCTGGAATCGTACAGAAGCACCCAGTCGCCCTCATGGAATATCTTTTTCTTGATGAGGGCGTCATGCCATTTTTCTCTTTGTTGTTGAATAAGTGCAGTATGCTGAAGAGCCAATAGCCGGATTTCATCTAATTCATTTATTTGTTGTAATCTATTAATCTGTGCTTCATTCAAGTCCAGCCCCACTTCTTGGGCTATCCTTAATGTCTGAATTTAAAATTCTATGGGGAAGATAGGTTCCTTACCAAACACCAGCTAATATGGGGAGTATCCTATTGTATTCCTCCAAGTCATGCGATATGCCCACAGGGCTTCTGGCAATCGGGTAGTCCAGTCGCGTCTATGCGAGGCGACTGTCTTTGTTAGAATGGCCTTGATTACCTTGTTGGTACTCTCTACCTAGTCGTTTGCCTGCGGGTGGTATGGAGAGGTGATTCTGTGCAAAATGTGATGATTTTTTAGTGTAGCAGCAATCTTATGGCCTACAAATTGTGGCCCTCCATCCGTAATTATTTCTCTGGGCAAACCATACCGCACAAAGATTTGAAAGAGAAAATTGATTACTGTTTCCTCTATTGCTCTTGGTAACGCTACTGCCTCCACCCATTTAGTCATGTATTCTATTGCAACCAGTATATATGAATTTTGATTAGATGATGGTTTTATTGGGCCGATGAAATCTAACGCCCAACGTTCAAATGGTTCGATGACTAGCTGTGGGTGTAGGGGAATCTCATCAGACTAGTCAGGGCGGCCCATTCTTTGGCAGCTATCACATGCCTGGACAAATTTCTTGGCCTCCTTAAAAGTCATGGGCCAATAATAGCCCATCTGTAAGATTTTATGTCTAGTCCTGCGATCTGCAAAGTGTCCACTGCACGGTCCATCGTGGCAAGATTTGAGGATATCATAAATTTCGTCTTCCCTGATACACCTGCGGATATGCATATTGGCTCCTGTGTGAAAGAGGTATCCTCTGATCCAGGAGAACCGAGTGCTCCGTTGCACTATTAATTTCCTTTCTCTAGGCATCAGCTATTTGGGTAGTTTTCCCACTGCTAAGTAATTCGCGACATCTACGTACCAAGGTGTTTTCATGGTGACATCAAATAGGTGCTCACCAGGCAACTCTTATATGAAATCTGGAATGGTATATTCCAGTTCAGGCCCCGTAGTACTGGTGCTATTGATACTAGCCATTTTAATTATGCAAAGGCAATCCCACATTTTTCAGTCCATATAAAATCAATATTTCTTGTCAAAGCATATAACGGTGCAACAATTTGGGAAAAGTTTTTATAAATCTCCGATAATATGCAGAAAATCCCAAAAAAATACGTACCTCTGTTTGAGTGCAGGGGATAGCTAGTAAGAGGATTACCTGTATTTTTGTTGGATCTACCTGAATTCCAGCTGCTGAGATGTAATGGCCCAGGATCAGGGCCTCTGTCATCATCATATGGAATTTCTCGTGGCTTAAGCAGAGCCTAATAGCAATGCATCTTTCCAGGACTTTCTCCAATTTCTGTAATGCTTGCTCAAAGTCATCTCCATAGGGTGTAAAATCATCCATGTATATTAAAATCCCTCGTTTATCAAGTCTGCAGAAATATTGAGTATGGCTCTTTGGAATGTAGCAGGTGTGTTGCACAGTCCAAAAGGTAATACTCTATAAGCAAATGTCTCCCAAGGGCAGGTGAAGGTAGTCTTATCTTGGTCTTTAGGGGAAATTTGGATTTGGTTGTAGCCACTGAAGCCATCCAGGAAAGAGAATAATTTTTTACCTGCCAATGTTTCTAGAATCTGGTCGATAAACGGAAGGGGAAAATGGTATTTTTGTGTTGCTTTGTTAAGTTCTCTGTAATTGATTCATATACGCCATTTCCCATTCTTTTTAGGAACCACAAATAATGGAGAAACCCATTTACTGTTAGATATAGGATAGATAAAATTCACATCTAACAGTTTCTGCATTTCATCTTTAACAATATCCTTTAGGTGAGGGTTTAATCTACACTAAGGTTGTCGAATGGGTCTTGCATATTTTTCAGTGTAGATGTGGTGCATACATAGTTAAGCGTCAATCCATTTCATATTCGGGTAATCCCAAGCAAAAGCCCCTTTATATTTCCTAAGGATTTGAATAAGCTTCTGCTGCTGGTCATCACTCAAGTTTTTGTTAATGTTAAGGATTTTCCCTGGCTCAATTTCAATAGGTTTGCTATTATAGACAGTTGTTGTTGGTATTGTTTGGTCATTGATATCTTTTAAAGGATCTTATTCAATTTTATTATCAAGGACTGCTTCAATCATGTGACATTTTAGATTAGATACGGCAACAGGGTGGTTAATGTAAGTGTTAATAATATCATCTTCTGTTTGGTTTTTAAATTCAAGAGCATCTGCTACAGTTAATGGTGATCGAATATTTTCGGTTAAATATGTTACAGGCTGCTTCCTAGTTTTTATTATGGTTAGGCTTGGCTGAGCTGGAGGGTATAAAGGTAGGTTTTTGACATCATTCCCTCTAGTTATAGTCATATTTCCTGTTCGGCATCTTATATAAGCATTTGTAGTCTCTATCCAAGGTCTTCCTAATATTATAGGATGTCCATCTAACCGGTTTCTAGGATTAATAATCAAGAAATCTATTGGGTATTCCCAAGAATCTACAGACACCATCACATCCTGTAATGTCCCTTCTGGTTTAATAACTGAACGGTCAACAAGTTCCAGCAAGGTCGTAGTTGGATCTAAGGCTGTGATGGCAAGTCTCTCACAGGTTGTTGTTGTGAGAATATTCATGGTTGCCCCTAAATCGACTAACGCATTGGGAAAGGAGCATCCAATTATTTGTACTGTGAAAATAAGGTTTTCTGGGTCTTCATATTTCACCGGTGTCTCTCTGCCTAACAATAGATCATAAAAAGTTCTGACTACAAAGACAGTTGGTGTTACCTTTATTTTCCTCGTAGACTTCTTAGTACACAATTCCTTAATGGTTTTTTCATAGATTGGAATGTCCTGAATAGCCTGGAGGAGGGGTACTTTTATGCAAAGATTTTTTAATTCTCCCAGGAGATCAAAGTCGGGATATTCAATTGGGTGAGGTATAATCAATCTTTCTGGGAATGGCAGAGAAGAGGTAATGATCTGTTTGTGACTTTTCTGGTTGATTGTACTCTCCCTTTGAGGTGTTTGTTCTATAGTCAATGGCTTATTTGGGTATGGTTCTTCCAGTTGCAGATTTTTATCATCCTTTGGTGTGATTATTCATCCAGACCTCAATTTGAGTTCAGTACATTCTCTCAAATCTGTTTCCGGATCCAGACCTTCAATGATTTTTATGGACTTGACTGGTCTATTGTTAGGATTTGGGTTGGGTTGGGCTGGGAGTTGTGTTCGTAGATTGGATTGAGGATTCTGCTGCAACGTATAAGGTGCTGGTAGAGTGGGTTGAGACAGTGGGACTGTCGCTACTGGCTGGTTCGTGGTTCTTTGCCAGCTTGATTTCCAGTTTTGGTTTTGTGAAGTGGAGGGGGACCATTAAGATGGATATGGGTTGTTCTGCCAAAATGATGGAAAGTAGGAGGGATTTGGCCAGCTATTGTTCAGATTTTACTGATTGGACCATGGTGGCATGGGGAATGCTTGTGGTGGCCAATTAGGAAAAGGTGGCTGGTTCTGCCATGTAGCTCCTGTATATTTCTAGGAATTATATTGTGAAGGCTAAAAGAATGAAGATGGGTTGGTAGGCATACTTGTTTGTCATGCTTGCCATTGGCGATGCTGGTTTAATAGGTATACTAGTTCTACTTCTTCCTCTGCCTCCTTGAAGACCACTTTTAATCCTGGGAGCGATGGGAAATTTTTTGTGGCATGTTCCTTAGTGCATATGGCACAGGTCTGTACCATATCTAGTGGGCATTCTTTATGACTATGTTTCTTTCTGCATTGAGGGCAAAAAATAACCAGGTTCTGCTCTGCTTCGACCTGCTTCTGCTTGGCTTGCATGATGTCTAACTGTGTTGTCAAGGTTCCCAGGATATTCGTTTTGAAATCTTCCAGTAGGTTGTCGATTTCAACATGAGTAACACTTCCTCTAGAGACTTTGTTGTCCCTAGTGATTGCACCGCGTCCCGCTAGTTTCAGTCTTGTACTGCCCCTCGAGTACCTGATGCACAAATAAATAATATTAGCATAGTCTTCTTGATAGATATCACCTTTACCCATGATATTTAGTGTCTCTATCCACTGGTCTTTCATCCCTTTAATCATCGTGGTTTTTAGAACATTATTAGGCAGATTTGCATAAGGAGACCTTTGGAGGTTATATTGGAAACGCTCCACATACTCTTCCAAAGTTTCGCTAGGCCTTGCTACCATTTGGAATATCTCATCTTTTAGTTCCCTAGAACTGCAATAATCTTGATATTTTCTAAGAAAGGCAGTTTTCATTTGGTCCCAATCGTTGATGGTGCCTCCACTCGGTCCCATAAACCAACATAGGGTTACTTCCTTTAAAGTGGAGGGAAACAGCTTCAGTTTTTGGGGGTCGGTGGTGTAATCATAACCCCTACATAGGACATCGAATTCAAACACGAATGCATCTGGATCTTCTGAAGTGAGTCCATGAAAGGTGGGAATGTTTTGTAGTGGGATAGCTTTCATGGGGGCATTGATAGCTGTGTCAACAATAGGATATTGAAGTGTAGAGGTCTGGGGTGGTTGTGGATTATTGGCCATTTGGTCAAAGATATGCCAGTATCCTTCTAGGATCTCTGGAGCTAGAGAGTTGTTCCTAGGATGTCCAGAAGAGGTGAGAATGATCTTAACAACACTCCCTTGATCTGGGACACTAGGTGTCCTTTGCTCAATTACTACCTCAGGAGATCTTGATTCTGTTGGTTTAACCTCAGATTTACCTGTTTCTCCTTTCCCTTCACGGAGGTTACAAAAATTCCCTTCTTGTGAGGGAATTGATTGTGAATTTTCAATATCTTGAAAACTTTGTTCAGTCCCTTCAGTTTTACTGTGAACCTCAACGTAGGCTACAGATGGTGATCATGTGGCCTGAGGGAGAGAGTAGGGTGTCTAGAAGCAATGGTTCGGGGTCCTACTGATGGCTGAGACTCAACTTTCCTTATGATTTCGTTAATAAACGTTGATCCTCCAAGGGTCACTGGTCCCTTAGATTTTTCATGTTTGGGATGCGGAATTGTATCGTTTTCTGGTCTTTTCTTGTTAGTCATTCATGCAAAAATTCATACGTTTATTTCTACCTTAAATTCCTATAAATTCTGCTGGAAAGCGGGCAGGGGAGTAGGCATTTTACTTGCTCTGTACGCAGGTTCTTACCTTCTGTTTTAATACCCAGTTCTCCCTCAGCAGACAAACATCAAACACCTACTCTACTTCTCTGGGATTGTGCTGAAAAGCGGGCAGAGGAGCAAGCACTTTACTTGATCGTTACGTAGGTTCTTACCTCCCGTTTTCAATACCCAATTCTTTCCTAGCAGCAATTATCAGATATACATCACTCTTTGTAAAATAGTGACACTCTCCCCGGCAACGACACCAAAATGTTGGGTGCTAAAAGATGTCTTTTAAAACTCCTAATTGCCTCACGATAATTATCAACCCGGGAAATTCCTTTTATTCCAAGAGTGTAAACAATATGTGCAAGCTATGAATCCAGAGAGTAATGCATTTTAAAATGAAATATAAAACTTTGATACAAGAGTAAACGAATGCATTATAAAATTCAAACTACAACTGTTAACAAAAATATTCATCAAGACTTAATCCTCAACTGAAATCGTAATCAAATCTCAAATAGGAAATTCAAATGGAAATGATGTCAACCAAGAGTTCAGTAGCATTAACCAATCTCTTTTAGCCAATTCTATCTAAATCACACTCAATCTCAATTAAGCAATTCAAATGGAAATGATGTCAACCGAGAGTTCAGTAGCATTAACCAATCTCTTTCAGTTGATTCTATATTAACCACACTTTTATGATAATCAACAAGATTTAATGCCTTAATTGATCATCAATTCTACATTAATCATAAATGGAATCAAATGACAAAGCTGAAAATCACACAAGGAAAGTTAACTAACTTCAATACAATAAATCGGCAAATAGAAAACAATATAAACTCACAGAGAATGGAAAAACATCAAACAAATCAAACTTGCATAAATTAGAAAGATATAACACAAAGGATAGCAGTTTGATCCACCAGAGGTCGGGCCCTTAGCCACCAGGGAACACTGCTGAGCTACTTCAGAGAATATGAATGACCAGCAACGTAAATTATGTATTAACCATTGAACTCAATCCTCATTACAATGTGGTCATGTTCCTCAAAAACACGAGTCTGTAAATTAAAATCACAATTTTAAATAAACAGAGATCGATCCCATTTCCTCCTACAGTTTTCACTTTTATAGTCAAAAAGGGTAAAAGATAAATGTGATCCCTCAAGATCTGGAGATCCTGAGGGATTCACAACTGAATTTTATCTTCTGAAATTCTTCTTATTTAGTGTTGATCCTCCAGCTTCGTCCTTTTCCCTGACCGTAACCAACGCGCCTCATTAATCCTTTGGTTGTTTACGCTATTCCATCTCTAGGGAACAACAACTATTCCTTTCGTTGTTTTTCTACATAAAAAGGAATAAGAGTTAGTTACGGTGGCTAAATCTTAATCGAGAGTAGTTCATTCATTTCTTATCATAATCCATCAATATATTAGCGTATCAAGGTACAAAAGTGACAAGAAAAGAGGAAAAAGGCAATGTAATTGAGAGTAAATACATACCCATTGAATAACTCAACAAGCACCATGCACATCCTAGCATGTCTTAGCACCTGGCATGCCTTGAAACTATTTGGCACATGTTTGCACACCTCAGAACTACCTAGCACACTCTAGCACTTCTTGACATTACCTGCTATTCCTTGGCATACCTTACTTGTTCTTAGCATACCTTGTCACTGCCTTCTTGGCATGACAACTAGCACTCATTTACACTCTCCGACACACCCTCATATTCATTCACTTCCTTGCATTTTTACCTAGTGCTCCCTTATGTTGTCCTAGTACTCCCTAACACTCCTTAGCATGCATTGGCACTCTCTAGCACACCTTAGCACTCTTTGATATGCTCTTCCACTTCATAGCATGCATCCCACACCTTGTCGCACATTAGCACTTGGCAAGTCTTAGCATGTTTGGCATGCATTGAGATCACTTGGTATGCTTTGGCATGGTTTAATATTAAAGTTATTTGAGATCAATTATTAGAAACTAGATGAGAAGAAACAAAGGAATATTTTGCACTTAGAATGCATTGACACTTGGAACTTGGCACCTATTTGAACCTAGTGTTGGTGTGCCTAGCATGCCCCTCATGGAAAAGGTAAATTCATGACTTAATAACCCTATTATGTGCTCATTTCTTTGTATTTTAACTTGTTCCTCCCTTTTGTTGCCTTGATAGTCCCTAGCATGCATTGTCACACCCTTGTACTGTTGAGCGATAAAAAGGCGTTTTTTAACCCTTATTTACCCTACATTAATTATCAATCCAAGTACGATTTTTTATCTCAAGAGTGTACTTAATCTGAGGCAGTCACTTGTTCAAGAGTAATGTTTGCAGTATAGTGATTACAAAAGTAAATGAATGCTGGAAACAAAATCTAATTGTAATGGCAAGAAACTTAAATCCTTTGTAACTAAATCATTCACTCAAGAAACTACAGCAATCATCAGTCAAGGATGCAGTAATGATAACTCTTTCCCCTGTAAACTGATGTAAATGGAAATTAATCACAGAGAAGACCTTCAATCTGAGAACTTAGACAACAGTAGTCAATGTTCGTTACAGTTGTAGATCTTTCTATCCACACTCAAGTAAATACTGGAAATAAGAATTCGATTAGCAAAAAAGGAATAGCCACTAAATCTATTGAAAAGATCGAACATCAAAGCTTAATCTACAGGAATGAATTGAGCAGCAATATTAACCGAAATGAATTGAGCTGCAACCTTTAACTAAGAAAGGAATTGAACAGAAATCTAAGAAAGGAATAGCAAACCAAATTAAGTGTAACCACACGACAAATATAGAGTAATTGAATCAATAATCTTATTCTAGCATAATGGACATTAACCACAGGTATAAAGGAATGACAATTGCAATTATAATTAAACAACAGTGAAATGAATAACAATCACAATTATACGTGAACTGTAGCTAAATGAACAGCAATCACAACTGTAAATGAACATCAATAGCAACTGTAAATAAACAACAGAATCGAATTAGACAATGCAATATTTTTTTAGAATGAACAGCATAACATTTTCGGTTGTAAATAATAATCTCGCTATTTAATTACGATTCCGATATAACATAGTAATTCAGGGAAACGTTTAGAAATAGAAGATTACTGAATAAAACGAATTAAAGAAATGCGAAGGAAATCAAACCACACACGACTGTAATCATAAAATAATGATACAAGAAGCAAGTGAATCCACTAGGGCTGGGCCCTTAGCCACCAGGGAAGCACTGCTACGGTTACTCCAAGATCAAATAATGGAACAGCAACTAAGTTATATATTAATCATAAATGGCAGAGTTACAGCTATCGCTCTTCAAAGAGAGTCGATGATCAAAGTTAATTTTACAACAATAAGTTCTACAAATTGACAATAATATCCGCCCCTAGGGCTACCAGCGCTGTCCCTTTTTATAATGGCCAGGCGGAAGTATCAAGAGTGCCGATAAGCCTTGAAACAGCGATCCCTCATGATCAAAGGATCTTGAGGGATTCGCTTTGTCTTTAATATCCAGTTCATCGTTTTGTATTCTTGCACTGATGCCGCGGTTTCTCTTCCTTTTCCTGGATCATGCACTCTGATCTTGATCTCCTCGTTTGGATACAACTTCCTGTCAAAGAGACAGCAGTTGCTCCTACTTTGTCTTTTCCTCCTGAATAGTGATTTTCCATTTTCTTCACTCTTTATATAGAAAAAGACAATAATTAGTCATTTTGCATCAATCACAAATCTCCTTAATTCTATCATAATTCTTTAACATATTACCATCTTAGAATGTAAAGAAGTTATGATTCAAAGGAAAAGATAAAGAAATAAATGGTAAATACATACCTTTTCCAATGCTCAACACACCCCCCTGCTTACCCTTTTTCATGCCCTCATGAAAACATTGTAATTTACATGCAAGGTAGTTAGGAAATAGGTTGGAGAAGGATTTTCATGTAGTGGTCTAAAACCATGATTTCTAGCTAAAACTTCAAAAATATGCCCTGTCTAGCCTTCAGGCAATTCATATAGGGCCTTATACCCTGGTGTAGGATACTAGATAATTGAACTTCGAAACCTACAGCCTAACCAATACGGGCCTTCTCTCAAGATGAGGTTACTATAGGTAACCAAGCAATCAGCAGCTAACTTAAAATTTTCATAATTGAATGGCTCTCTGTCTTGAACACTCCGATTGGAAGTCTTCCACCGGAGTTTAGCTATTACTATGGTAAGGTCTTTGATGGCTAGGAAGTATTCTACCCCTTGCTGGACAACTGCTGTGTGAATGGGTCCCAATGTCTGGATCACACCCTTCTTTCTCATTAAGCTTCTATGCTTATTCCATAGTTGTAATGGGTTTCTTGGTTCACTCCTTACCCACAGATCTAACCCATTCTCCTATCTCTGAAAGGTATTATGGGCTTTAAGCCACTTTATCTAATTAGCAACAAAAGAGATGAATGCTTTAAGCTAGATATAACCCACAAAAGGACTAGGGTTCTCTTCTGTTTCACCATCCAACACAAGATTATGCAAATAAAACTCACATAGCAATCACTGGACTTTCACCCCATAATGTTTACAGTAGTTTATGAAATCATCAATAGTTTTTAACTCTATAGGCACCCCTACCTTGACAGCTTTAATTTTTAATTGTAAGTACCTTTCCATAAAAACAAAGCATAGTTTTTGGCAGGTGCCCTACATGCTAGAACATCAGTATATAGGGAACAGAGAGTATCCATTTGACTCATAACTATGTCTAGTCTATTGGTTACCTTTTTAACTTTTTCCTCTACCCTCTGCCATCTATCGAAGGCCTCACTCTCTGATGCATTGATGTTCTTTACTTGCTATTGTAACTGTTGATATTTCTCCTGAGGAACAGTTTCCTCTGTGAGCTTTTTTATCGTATGTTGGGCCTGTGACAGATCTTTTTGAAGTCTCATTATCCTTGGATCATTGTCCATCAAAACATTTTTGGGATGGAGATCTACCTAGATCTCCTTATTACAACATCTGGTTCCTGTAGTCTGCATTTCCTTCTCATGAAATTTCCGGTCGGTCGTGATGCTAGAGGACAATGACTCTGTCTGGACGTCCTTATGCTATTACTATGGTAAGGTCTTTGATGGCTAGGAAGTATTCTACCCCTTGCTGGACAACTGCTGTGTGAATGGGTCCCAATGTCTGGATCACACCCTCCTTTCTCATTAAGCTTCTATGCTTATTCCATAGCTGTAATGGGTTTCTTGGTTCGATCCTTACCCACAGATCTAACCCATTCTCCTATCTCTGAAAGGTATGTCACACGGAATTGGTCAAGGGTGCGGACACAGCTGACCTTCCTAGAAGTCTAAGACATTCTAATGACAAACAAGACAAAATGGAGTGATCTTTCTCTAAATACACCTTTTACAATATGAAAACTACAAGTGTTTAGGCTTACCTTATTCCAAAACGCTGTTGTTGAAGTTCGTTCTTGACGATCCGGATGAGCTCCTCCTTCAAGTCAATTCCTGCAACCACAAACAATCAAACAATTACCAAGCACTTGCATTTCATATAATAAAACATATATTCAACATGCAGACCAAGGAACACATGAAATAACTCATTAACACAAGCTATTGAGAAAAATAAACCAGTTTGTATTAATAACGAAACAAAGAAACTCTTACAACCTGGCCTTGGTGTTGTGCAAGTTCCTCCCAGGGTCCATCAAGGGTTTTCCTCTACTTTGACAAAGCTCACCTTCTCCCAAGTAGAATCAAGTGAAGACAATCTCTCCTCACAAAGGCTCTAATGGAAGACCTAAATCCTGCAGCATTTACCCAAAGAAAATGTATAGCTCCAACCTCTCCTCCTTCTGGCTCAATGCCTTTATTTATAGTGCTGTAAAGAGGTTATTCAGGTCCACCATCAATGGGATAATCCCCCTCTTTGGGTGGGATAGCTCCCTTATTGATGGGATAAGTTCCCCCTTAATAGAGATACATGAACCAACTGGAGGCGCATCCAAATCATCAAACCGACCTCTAGAAAGTTCTAGAAGTAACCACAAGTAACTTTTTTAAGATGAAACTTGCGCATTTTGCCTTTTCCAGAAGGACGCACCTGTCCTTTGACATACAGAGCGTCCAAAGACGCAGACTTTGTGAACATTATGAGCGTCCCCGCAGGTAAGGCTCGAGAGAACCTGCGACCCCAGAGATAAACACATTTTTTACAAGACTTTCTCTCTTCTTTCAGTTTGAGATGGATAGCAGAGGCATAAGACTTGCCTAAAAAGGGTAGTATGACTGTTGATTTGAGCCATACTAACTGTAAGTAGTCATGGTCACATTTTTTAGTGTAACAGATTGCCCCCTAAAGTGCGAAGCCTGGAATAGATTAGGGTTTTGTAATATCTAGGAAGGGTGAAGCGCTTTATCATTTCAAGGATTGTCTTGTGGATGACCTGGTTGGAACCTGCAATTTTCAACACAAAATACATGGATAAGATTATATCATCACTGAGGTAGGCATTCCCATACTCAGATTCAAAACTTTAACTAATGGACTAACTATTCTGATACAGGAATGATCTTGCAGTACATCATTTTTATAGACTTTTGTAGACACAGTATGGACGCAGCCATCTGTTTATGATTAGTCTACATAGATAATGAATACAAAACTCCTCGCAGCCTGGATGGTGGAAACTAGATCCAGGGTCTTCACTTCTACTTCCTGAATTGGTACGATTCTAGCCATGTGATTAAATGATTCGATGTCGAACATGTTAGAAACCACTTGATTACCAGTCGATGATGTAAATTGTTAACAAGCGTGAGAGAAACCACCAGTAATGTCAATGGTTCTCAAAGTACCAAGCACAACCCGTGAAATGTGAATAGATGTTTTGATGTCGAACACTTCACGGAATGCTTTGATCGAAAGTCAATGATGTAAACTGACGTCAAAGGCGAGAAACCTGCCATTGATGCATGCAGACTTCAAGGTACTGTCGATTCCTAAGTCATCTTTCTAGATAATGTGTCGATGTCGATAGAAAGCGACCTGTTGCAGGCAAGCCCGCAACACGAAATCATTGTTCAAGTTGAAGAAACGTTGCTGTAAGGACTGACTCAGGGATGGTCAAATGGATGACAAGTATTTTGCAGATGAAAGTTTTTGCTTGCAGACCTCTTGAACACATAACGACACGACAAATGGCTTGGTGACGAATATCTCAAAGTTAATCCCCGGAACCCGGTTAAAGACTTTCAAAGTGGTTTGATCAACTTGTGAGGTAAAAGATTTCCCAACCCAGGTGAACGAGGCAGTGTCGTGTTCAAGAGCGGTGATAAAGTTTCTTTCGAGACAAAAGGTAACAAACAGGTTCATTCTTCTCTCTTTTCCCCCACCATTTCTGGCAAGTACCTCTTTATTTTTAACAAGCTTGAGGAGGATAACATATGCTTGATTATAAGCTCATCCTTCGGACGAGTCCAACCTAGTTTAAATTCGAACCCTAGGAAGGAGTGGTTCGTTCCTGTTTGTAATTGAACAGGTCCTCTACTGTAAAAGTTTAACGAGCCCAGTATAGGAGAAACTCGGCGTTTTTCAATTTTAGAGAGTCTGAAAAAACTAAAGGAGACTCCACGTTGAACTTTTTCGTACATTTGTGTCCCTCAAGCCCGAAAAAGTATAAAATAATACCTGGGGGAACCGCTTGATCTTGCGACCAAGGAGTACTTTCATAATAGTGTCGTTGACCTGAAAAGTAAAAAGCGATCAAGGACACGTCGTTTTATTTCCTTATCGAGTTTGAAACGACAAAAACCCGGCAATCTTTTCCTGATTTTGCGGTCAGAAAAGAGCTAAAAGGGGACTGTCTTTTAATTCCGTTTTAACGAGTGTAAAAGAAACGCTCGGCGATCTTTTCATGCTTTAGGAGTCAGAAAAGGGCTTAAAAGATGACTCTGAGGTTTCACTTTTTCGTAAGTTTTAACGAGTTCGAAAAAATGATAAAAATGTACTCATGGTTTTCACTTTTTCGTAAGTTTTAATGAGTTCGAAGAAATGATAAAAATGTACTCATATGGCCGACTTTCAATTTAATTTACGAGCCGGAAAAGACGGAAAGAACTCGGCATTTTCATTTGTTTTACGAGAATGAAAGATAGCAAAATAATCTCGGTATTTTCATGAGTTTAACGAGTCTTGAAAATAACTGAAATTGACTCGAGATAGGTTTCATTTTTACAAAAGCTTGAAACAGAGAAAAACTATGCTTCAAAGTAGTTTCATTTTTTCACAAGCTTGAAAAAGAGATAAAACTGTGCTTGATGCCCCCTAAGTGTCACTGCTAGAGCGCATGCCCCCCGCTTCATTTCATTCAACCAATTGGATGAAATGAAGGTTGAGTTACGAGATCATTTGAAAGACTCGACCTAAACTATAAGAAAATTATGCAAAACACTGAAATAACTAACCTAAAAACTTAACATTTATAAGATCTCGTCAATCTCTCGACTCAAGTAGAGGAGGATTTGTTTCATTTTTTAACGAGCTTGACACAGGAAAAGAACTATGCTCGGATTCGGTTTCATGTTTACGCAAGCTTGAAACGAAAAACTATGCTTGTTATAAGTTCACATGCCCCCAGCATAATGACGCAAAACGAGGTACATGCCCCCCAAGCTTCATTGCATTGAATGAGGTGGATGGAATGAAGCTTTACTTTCGAAATCTTGGAAAGACTTGAAAAGGGAGTTGTTTCATTTTTTAACGAGCTTGACACAAGACAAAGAACCATGCTCATAACTACTCTCTACGATCTACCTAACAAAACTCTATTCTAAAAACCTTGATTCATTTTTTAATGAGCTTGACACAAGACAAGGAACTATGCTCTAAAATCCTTGATTCATTTTTTAATGAGCTTGACACAGGACAAGGAACTATGCTCATTACTACTCGCTACAATCTACCTACTTAACCTACCCTTGTTTCATTTTTTAACGAGCTTGACACAAGACAACGAACTATGCTCAAGAAGTTCGCATGCCCCCAGCATAATGATGCAAAGCGAGGTACATGCCCCCCAGGCTTCATTGCATTCAACCGGCTGGATGAAATGAAGGTTTACTTTCAATATTTAACTTGAAAAGGGAGTTGTTTCATTTTTAAAGAGGTTGACACAAGAAAAGAACTGTCCTCATAACTGATTCATTTTTTAACGAGGTTGACTCAGTAACAGGAACTATCCTCAAACCTGATTCATTTTTTAACGAGGTTGACTCAGTAACAGGAACTATCCTCAAAACCCTACTTTCTACAATCTATCTACAAATCCTAAAATCTACCTGATTCATTTTTTAATGAGGTTGACTCAGTAACAGGAACTATCCTCAAAACCCTACTTTCTACAATCTATCTACAAATCCTAAAATCTACCTGATTCATTTTTTAATGAGGTTGACTCAGTAACAGGAACTATCCTCTTCAACTCCTTGTTTCATTTTTTAATGAGCTTGATACAAGAAAAAACTATCCTCGCACTCCTTGTTTCATTTTTTAACGAGGTTGATACAAGAAAAAACTATCCTCGCTACATTGATCATGGCTTCCAACTGGAAGAAAGACATGTCAATGGACACACCTTGATCATGGCTTCCAAAAGGTCTTCATCAGAAGGAAGAATAGTTCTCTGGAAGGAACACATGTCAAGGGACTCAAAAGGGATAAGAACATCGTGTTCAAGTAATCCCATAGAGTTTTCCATGTCAATTACCGGATCTAAATCAACAGTGAGAGGCTCACCTACATCGGTAACTGAAAACATGGGACCAGTTGCCACATAATTAACCCGTGGCAGGGTAGATACCACTTTAGAATCAGGAACATTTAGGGGTGTCATATTTTTGGTAGTTGAAACAAGACTAGGGAACGAAAGCTGGTCTACAGTCACAATACTGCCATTGTGAGGGAAAGACATCACGCGAAAGAGTGTCGATACGACAGCTTTCATTTCATAAACATAGTCTCGCCCAAGGAGTAAATTGAAATCCAAGGGACCTCGAACTACCACAAGATCAATACAGACAGTTTTACCTTCCAAGGTAATGGAAAACTTAGGAAGGATCCCTAAAGGTTCACTAATGGTTCTGTTAAAAGCTTTCAAATTCTGCGTAATAGGCGCAAGCTGAGGGGAACCCAAAGCTTTCCAAACAGTTGAGGATAAAATACTAACAGAAGCACCTTCATCTACCTGAGTACGATGTATGTCCCTACCACCAGCCTTGACAACGATTTGGAAAGGGATGGAGGAAGGAAGACGAGGTTCTGTCAGTCTATTCCAATCAAAGGAAAAGACCTCAGTGCTTGGAGGGGGTTCTGTAGAAACAGGTGAAATGCCCCCCGGCATAGAAGAATCTGATGTAACAAGAAGAACCTGAGCGGTATGAAGTTCACTCTCTAAAGGGAAAGTGGGATCGACTAAATGTGAAATTGAATCGACCACTTGATCAACTAATGGATCATCAACCTGAGTGACATGAGTTTCACTCTCCAATGGAAGAGTGTGATTGATGGTACTTGAATTTAGATCAATCACTCCGTCAGTTGACGGTAGGTTGAGAGAAAGTTTACGGTAATCAGATGGAAATTCTTGCTGTGGAACAGTAAGGTTTTCCAACAATGTTGAGGCTTCATCCATGTGAGGGCAAATGTGAGTTTGATGACTCCCTTTGCATAACTTACAAGGAAACCTAACTTTACCCTTTTTCCCAGAAACCTGACTATCACTGGTTGATGGATCAATGGAAAGTTGATGAGATTTTTCTGACCAAACTTCCAAGACCTTTGGAATACCAGGACAATTGACAAGGAAGTGGTCACCCTTACAAAGCCTGCAAGGGTATTTGGGTTTACGATGCATGTCGGAATTCTCCTCAACACAACTAACACTTACAGTCGTGGTTGGTTGGTTGACTTCTTTCTTATCTTGCTTCTTCTTCTTCTTCTTCTTCTTCCCTTTCTTCTTCTTCTTAGCCTCCTGGTTACTAGCATCAAGGCTTTTACCAGGCGAAGAGGAAGAAATGGAGGAAGAAAAATTAGGCGAAGAAGGTAAAGGGTCAACAGAAGGTTGGTGATGTTGAGATGGTGAACTCTGTTGAGGTGAAGCATCCGGTTGAGGTGGAACAATTGGAGTACTTTGGGCCAACGAAGTTGAAAATAACCATATCGGTAAACCTATTGTAAATCCAGGTAATGACAAAGTAGCCATATAAGGAGGACCAACATTTCCAAAGTAAGGAAAAGTACTAGGATTCTCATTAGGAGGGGTTCCTAGGTTGATAAATTCCGGAACATTTGCCATTATATTCAACTTCTGTGAATTTTATTAAAAAATTAAAACTAAAATTAACAATTCACAATTCACACCTAACAATTAAAATTCACAATTCACACCTATGGTCTCTAAAAGTAAAAACAAACAAATTAACACGCGCTATCAAATCTAGGAGTCAAACCACACACAAACAGTAGCCTTCCGGACCGAAAACACTAGTTGGTGATGAAATCCAACATCGCAGAATTCAGTACAGAAGTGGTGGGTGGAACAGTTACCCCGGCAACCTGCTTAATGAATAGACTGGACCAAGTTCCTCCACTTTAACCGTCTCGAGTGAAGTGAACCCCCCAGAAAATCCAAGTGAGTATAGCCGACGTCTGCTCCAGGTACAGTGGGACCTTCCCTCCACCGTCACCTTGGGTAGAATCCTAAAGATTATGGCCACTAAGGTTACCAACGGCCACAAGTACACCTGGGGGAACAGTCTAAACTCCGACAGCACGCAAGGGCAGAGTAGCAATCTCAATCCCCTTACCGGCTCCTTGACAGTAATCCAAGGTTTACCGATAAGTGACCCCTGGCTCCTCGACAATGGTTAATCCTAGGTTTACCGTTTGTAATACGTACTGTCTGGCGTCGTTCCCAACGAGGGAGGATGGATCCCCTCACTGGTTCGGACACGAGCTCGTGCTTCTCCTTTAAGAGGAGCTTTCCCAGAGTGTAAATGTAACAATTGGATTTGATTCTATCACAAGATCAGCTACTTGTTTGGTTTTACTGTCTTGGAGAGTTAAGTACTCACCTACTCCAAGACACTAGCCTAAGCTATGTTGGTGCTTCAGAGCCGTAGAAATGTAAAAATTACTAGATGAATTTTAATTAAGCGCTGTGTTATTAAGGCTGTTATTACTCAAATGTGTAAATGGATACGAAACCAATGGTGTTATGACCCGACTCAACTGAATGCAATCGAATATGATAATGTAATCTTTTCAATTCGATGAATCCTAACTAAAGTAAGGAGAGAGTTTCCATTCACTTCCAACAATGCAAAGATTGATCACTAAGAGAAAATATAACAGATTCTCTAATGCACTAATTTTATCAAGAAAAACTAATGCAAATCAATTCCAAACCATTTTTTCATTTTTATTTTTATGTAAATTCAAATCAAAGAAAACTGATCTAAATCTACAATTGATTTTTCAGAATGTAAACTATGCAATTGTAATCTATGCACAATTCACTTGAAAAGTATGCAAATGTAATCTATGCACATTTTTCATTCATATTCCGAAAATGAGAATTCTAATTATGCAAATGTGATCTATGCAAGAGAATTCTCAAACACAAGATGATTCTAATGTAATCTAAGAACCAATCAAGTGCAAGTCGAGAAAATTGGGTGAGAGTTCCAAAGATCAAAACATAAAAACACTCAAAGGTGATTAACACTCATACACAATTTAGCCCCCCCCGGCGAATGAGGGGGAGAATTTTTTTGCAAAAACAAAAGCAAAAAGATGCAAAATTGTGAAAAGACTGAGAGAAATCTCCAAGTAATGACCAAAGGAAATCAAATTAAGAATTTCTCAAAAAAAGAGACTCAAAACACCCAATTGATGAAAGCTAAAAGCAGGAATGCTAATGAAACAAGTTCAGGTGAAAATTTTTGACAGGGTACTAAAGGATCTGGGCAGAAAACACTAAGAAAAAACAAAATCTAAAAGCAATTAAAGCAAAAAATGGAATTTTCCTAATTTTTTACAGGAAGACGCAGGCAACCCGTTACAACAGGCGCGGGCCCGCTCTGTGCAAACGGTAACAGCGCGTCCAAAGACGCACTGTGCAGTACCCAGAGGGTGCGTCCTTCTGGAAAAGTTACGAAAAACCAAATCTAACTAAATATAAAGCTAAGCCACCCAAATACTAATTCTCATAGTCAAAAACCAGAAAATAAAAATGATTTTCTCAGAGCAAAGTTCACACAAAGGAAAAGACTTTCGCATTAATGGATTCCCCAGCGGAGTCGCCAATTTGTCACACGGAATTGGTCAAGGGTGCGGACACAGCTGACCTTCCTAGAAGTCTAAGACATTCTAATGACAAACAAGACAAAATGGAGTGATCTTTCTCTAAATACACCTTTTACAATATGAAAACTACAAGTGTTTAGGCTTACCTTATTCCAAAACGCTGTTGTTGAAGTTCGTTCTTGACGATCCGGATGAGCTCCTCCTTCAAGTCAATTTCTGCAACCACAAACAATCAAACAATTACCAAGCACTTGCATTTCATATAATAAAACATATATTCAACATGCAGACCAAGGAACACATGAAATAACTCATTAACACAAGCTATTGAGAAAAATAAACCAGTTTGTATTAATAACGAAACAAAGAAACTCTTACAACCTGGCCTTGGTGTTGTGCAAGTTCCTCCCAGGGTCCATCAAGGGTTTTCCTCTACTTTGACAAAGCTCACCTTCTCCCAAGTAGAATCAAGTGAAGACAATCTCTCCTCACAAAGGCTCTAATGGAAGACCTAAATCCTGCAGCATTTACCCAAAGAAAATGTATAGCTCCAACCTCTCCTCCTTCTGGCTCAATGCCTTTATTTATAGTGCTGTAAAGAGGTTATTCAGGTCCACCATCAATGGGATAATCCCCCTCTTTGGGTGGGATAGCTCCCTTATTGATGGGATAAGTTCCCCCTTAATAGAGATACATGAACCAACTGGAGGCGCATCCAAATCATCAAACCGACCTCTAGAAAGTTCTAGAAGTAACCACAAGTAACTTTTTTAAGATGAAACTTGCGCATTTTGCCTTTTCCAGAAGGACGCACCTGTCCTTTGACATACAGAGCGTCCAAAGACACAGACTTTGTGAACATTATGAGCATCCCCGCAGGTAAGGCTCGAGAGAACCTGCGACCCCAGAGATAAACACATTTTTTACAAGACTTTCTCTCTTCTTTCAGTTTGAGATGGATAGCAGAGGCATAAGACTTGCCTAAAAAGGGTAGTATGACTGTTGATTTGAGCCATACTAACTGTAAGTAGTCATGGTGACATTTTTTAGTGTAACACCCTTGCTGGACAACTGCTGTGTGAATGGGTCCCAATGTCTGGATCACACCCTCCTTTCTCATTAAGCTTCTATGCTTATTCCATAGCTGTAATGGGTTTCTTGGTTCACTCCTTACCCACAGATCTAACCCATTCTCCTATCTCTGAAAGGTATTATGGGCTTTAAGCCACTTTATCTAATTAGCAACAAAAGAGATGAATGCTTTAAGCTAGATATAACCCACAAAAGGACTAGGGTTCTCTTCTGTTTCACCATCCAACACAAGATTATGCAAATAAAACTCACATAGCAATCACTGGACTTTCACACCATAATGTTTACAGTAGTTTATGAAATCATCAATAGTTTTTAACTCTATAGGCACCCCTACCTTGACAGCTTTAATTTTTAATTGTAAGTACCTTTCCATAAAAACAAAGCATAGTTTTTGGCAGGTGCCCTACATGCTAGAACATCAGTATATAGCGAACAGAGAGTATCCATTTGACTCATAACTATGTTTAGTCTATTGGTTACCTTTTTAAATTTTTCCTCTACCCTCTTCCATCTATCGAAGGCCTCACTCTCTGATGCATTTATGTTCTTTACTTGCTATTGTAACTGTTGATATTTCTCCTGAGGAACAGTTTCCTCTGTGAGCTTTTTTATCGTATGTTGGGCCTGTGACAGATCTTTTTGAAGTCTCATTATCCTTGGATCATTGTCCATCAAAACATTTTTGGGATGGAGATCTACCTAGATCTCCTTATTGCAACATCTGGTTCCTGTAGTCTGCATTTCCTTCTCATGAAATTTCCGGTCGGTCATGATGCTAGAGGACAATGCCTCTGTCTGGACGTCCTTATTACAGACTGGTGTGCTTTCTATTTGGGCATCTGCATTTATAATAGCCGCATGTTGTTCCTTGCAGTCCTGGATGATAATGGGTTCGGTTTGAGTCCTTTTGGTCTTCATTTTATTGGGTTTCGTTTGGGTGGTTGCATCCTTTGTTCCAGGGGTTATTTTTGAGATTCTCCCCATTTTTAGGACCCTTATTTGTTGTTTGAGTTGTTTAACCTCATTTAGTAGTCTTTGTTGTTCCTTTCGCAGCCTTTGGATTTCATTTGTTTTCTTCGAAGGAATAGTTGTTTCTTTTCTTGGGCCTGGGCTTTGTTCTTCAAAGATTGTACCCTCGCCATGGCGTTTTTCCATATTTTCTGCTTGGAACACTTCTTCAGTGTTCTCATTCTGCTGATCAGTTTTCTCAGGGGAGGAAACCCTTGGTTGATCTGCTATTTCCCGGGTGGCTTATGTTTCTACTTCTTATTCGTCATTCATCTCTTCAGATACACTCCTGCTGTGAGCAGAGCCTTCCTATGATTACCTTTCTTCTTCTTCCTCATCATTCATCTCTTCAGATACACTCTTACTGTGAGTAGAGTGTTCCTGTAATTGTCCTGCCTCAATATCGAGGTTGAGTGGGCTGTGGGGTTGGATGTACTCACCCATGTTGGCCAAAATTTGGGCCAATTCATCTTCTTGCAAAGGGTTTTGTAATGGGCTTTCGCTGGGTTTCTCTGCTTCCTCCCCTTCTTCCTCGCCGGAGTGCTCAGTTTCCTCTTCCGGTTCCTCTTCTTCATTTTCTTCTAATTCTTCTTCTTCATTTTCACCTCCTTCAAGTTGTGGGGGTTGCTCGTCCTTTGAGTCATATATCTCTAATGGCTGGCTACTGTTTTCTTGGGGATTCCCCAACATTCCTTTGCTTCTCCCCAATCTAGTAGATTGTCTGTGTTTCTGCGGTCTCATTGATGTGCTAGCAATTCTTTTTCATTTTGGGGCTGGTAAGTCCAATCCCCCATCTATTGAGAATATCAATTCTTCCCAACTAATCTGCTGCTGAGCGAGACTATAACTGACTATTAGCCAAATTAAGCCGTGATGACTTACTACCGTTTCTACGTGATGAGATTTTATTATGCTCTGAGCAGCATCATGCAATAAAAAATTTAAATGTGCGGGCAAATTTACAACACAATTTTGTTTTAACACAGCTAACAGTTTGAGATGGTGTGGTCTTACCACGTCTTTTCTGCCATCGCATGTGATGTAGCTTTGCACAATCCTGGCTAATTCTGCCCATGGTTCTCCCAGGGTTGCAGGCAGGACTCCTTTTCCTTTGACAGTAAGGCTCTTTCCTTCGTCTCGGAAGATGGTTATGGCGTCTTGAAGTCTCACTTTTTTCTGGGTCCATACTAGTCCAACAGCTGGCAGTCCCGATACTTCAACAATTATCGCATCTGTTACTGTTATTTGCCTGCCCCTCACCATGGAGCGATCTTCCTACAAATTCTGCAGAAATTCAATGGCCACCGTCTCATTAAACTACTGTAGTCAGTTAAGGTAGGCAATCCATCCTTCTCTCACTAAAATTTCGCGTGCAGCGTCAGAGATCATTAACACTTTCGGTTCGTTGCGTATTGATCTGCCTCCCATTTTGTTCAAGCTTAACACACTGTTAATTTTTAGAGAGCAAAAACACAGAAATGATGATGGAACATCAAGTTGTTCAAGCTTTAGCACACTGTTAATTTTTACAGAGCAAAGACGCAAAAATGACGATGGAACAACAAGCTGTGCATATTGGGAAATATCAATACCGTTAAACTTGCTATTCCCATGTTTTGATGGAGTCATAGTACCTCCAAATAAGGAGTTGACACATATGCCAGGTTATTATAGCACTTTCCTATTTATATACAGAGGATGGCTCAATGCTCCTTAAGAGTAGGAATGGTGGAAGAAGTCTGAACATCTCAATAGAGGAAAATATGTCCTTATTCTTATTCAATAATAATGATCAAAGAGAATTATGAAGATTAAGAAAGAACCAACATGATAAAAATAATCAATCAAATTGGTTTTAGTGAAAATAAAGACAGCAAAGTGATACAAATAGTTGTGTCCTTTCCTCCTTTTTTTAATCGATTCAAGGAAATTTCCCTAAAGATAATGATTTTTCTTTGGTTTGCTGATTTCAGTATCCTGTAGTTTTTGTGTTCTTACATAAATGTATACCTGTGCCTTAAGTGAACCATCATTCAAAAAAAATCCTCTAAATGATGACACACACACACACACGAAAAACAAAAAAAAGGCACTCGAAAAGTGTTGTTCCTTAGATGGAACAGTTGTTGTTCATTAAGAGGGACAACAAAAGAACATCTACACGCAAAAACCATGGTTCCTTTAAGAGGAACAACAAGAAAAATAAAAAAATACACTCGAACTTGTTGTTCCTTAAACGGAACAGCAAATAAAGCAAGCGCGAAATAAAATACCGCTCCTTTGGTGGAACAGCCTAAGATCATCCGAAATCGAAACTATTGTTCCTTTGAAAAGAACAGCAAAAAGGAAGAAATGCAAAGGAGGGCTATTCCTTTAAAAAGAAAGGCAAAACAATTTGGCAGAAGTGTTTTTCCTTTGGAAAGGAACAACAAAAACGAAAAGTGTTGTTCCTTCGGAAAGGAACAGTAAAATGTGGAAATGTTGTTCCTTCGAAAAGGAACAGCAAAAACGAAAGTTTTGTTCCTTCGGAAAGGAATAGTAAAAACGCAGAAATGTTGTTCCTTCGGAAAGGAACAGCAAAAAATGAAAGTGTTGTTCCCTCGGAAAGGAACAACAAAAATGTGGAAATGTTGTTCCTTCAGAAAGGAACAGTGAAAAACGAAAGTGTTGTTCCATCGGAAAGGAACAGCAAAAAAAAATGAGAGCGTTGTTCCTTCGGAAAGGAATAGCAAAAAAATGAGAGTGGTGTTCCTTTGGAAAGGAACAACAGAAAGCAAAAGTGTTGTTCCTTTGGAAAGGAACAGCAAAAAATGAAAGTGTTGTTCCTTCGGAAAGGAACATCAGAAAAAACGAAAGTGTTGTTCCTTCGGAAAGGAACAATAAAATTCAAAAGTGCTCTTCCTTCGGAAAGGAACAACAAAAAATGAAAGTGATGTTCCTTTGGAAAGGAACATCAAAAACAAAAGTGTTGTTCCTTCGGAAAGGAACAACAAAAAGGTGGGAATGTTGTTCCTTTGGAAAGGAACAACAAAAAATGAAAGTGTTGTTCCTTCGGAAAGGAACAGCAAAAAGATGGAAATGCTATTCCTTCGGAAAGGAACAACAAAAAATGAAAGTGTTGTTCCTTTGGAAAGGAATAGCAAAAAGACGGAAATGATGTTCCTTTAGAAAGGAACACCGAAAAACGGAAGTGTTGTTCCTTTTCAAAAATACGGAAATGTTGTTCCTTCGGAAAGGAACAGCAAGATGCAAAAGTGTTGTTCCTTCGGAAGGGAACAATAAAAAGGCAGAAATGTTGTTCCTTCGGAAAGGAACAACAAAATGCAAAAGTGTTGTTCCTTTGGAAAGGAACAGCAAAAAGGCAGAAATGTTGTTCCTTCGGAAAGGAACAACAAAATGCAAAAGTTTTGTTCCTTCGGAAAGGAACAGCAAAATGCAAAAGTGTTATTCCTTCGGAAAGGAATAGCAAAAAGGCGGAAATGTTGGTCCTTTGGAAAGGAACAGCAAATTGCAAAAGTGTTGTTCCTTCGGAAAGGAACAACAAAAGGCGGAAACGTTGTTCCTTCAGAAAGGAACAACAAAATGCAAAAGTGTTGTTCCTTCGGAAAGGAACAACAAAAAGGTGGAAATGTTGTTCCTTTCGAAAGGAACAGTAAAATGAAAAAAATGCAGAAATGAAAAAATCTGTACAGAAAGTAGTTTTATACAAGCAGAAAAGAAAAACTTATGTACAAAGTTTAAGAACAATGAAATTATTTAGTGGACCAATGTCGAGGAAGGATCATTTTCCTCAGCAAGGATCTGCATATCAGAATCTTCTTGGAGCTGCTAGTAAAACGATTCCCGAGTAAGTGATTTATGGTATAGTCGCACTCAGTGGCCATTTGCTTTGAAGGTATGTCCAGATCCGTCAATAATAGTCAAAGTAATGGTGCCCTTGTCATGCATTTTCTGTATTTCATATGGTCCAAGCCATCGAGTCTGAAGTTTTCCTGGAAAATCCTGAAACCTGGAGTCATATAGGAGTGCCCAATCTCCTTCGTGGAAGATTTTCCTTTTGAGCAGGGTGTCGTGCCATTTTGCTCTCTGTTGTTTGATTAATGTTGTGTGTTGAAGAGCCGAGAGCCTAATTTCATCTAGCTCATTAATTTGTTGTAATCTATCAGTCTGAGCCTCATTTAAATCCAGATCGATCTCCTGTGTTGTTCTTAATGTTTGTATTTCGAACTCTATTGGAAAGATGGGTTCCTTTCCAAATACTAGCTGATATGGTGAATAACTGGTGGTGTTTCTCCATGTTGTTCGGTATGCCCACAAGGCTTCGGGCAATCTTGAAGCCCAATCACGCCTGTGTGATGCAACGGTTTTTGTCAATATTGCCTCTATCACCTTATTCGTGCTCTCTACTTGGCCATTTGCCTGTGGGTGATACGGAGTGGTAATTTTGTGTTGAATGTAATAATTTCTTAGTGTTGCAGTGATTTTATTACTTACAAAATGTGGTCCTCAATCCATGATTATGTCCCTTGGGAGGCCATATCGCACAAATATTTGGAACAGGAAATGAATCACAGAGTCCTCTGTAGCTCTTGGAAGTGCCTCTGCTTCAACCCATTTGGTAACATACTCTGTTGCTACTAGAATATATGTTTTCTGATTTGATGATGGGTTGATTAGACCAACAAAATCAAGCGCCCAACGCTCAAATGGTTCGAGTATGAACTATGGGTTTAAAGGCATTTCGTCAAATTGTCTAGGGCGTCCTGCTCTTTGGCAACTGTCACAGGCTTGAACAAATTTCTTAGCGTCTTTAAAGATTGTAGGCCAGTAATAACCTGTTTGTAAAACCTTGTGACCAGTGCTGCGATCTGCGAAATGTCCACCACATGGTCTGTCGTGACAAGCTTTTAGAATTTTAAATATTTCATCTTCATGGACACATCTTCTGATGTGTATATCTGCCCCTGTATGAAATAGGTAGCCCCCAATCCAAGAAAATCGGGTACTACATTGCACAATCTGTTTTCATTCGTTGGGGGTTAGATGCTTTGGTAATTTTCCTACTACTAAATAATTTGCAACATTAGTGTACTAGGGTGTCTTGATAGTAACAACAAACAAATGTTCATCTAGGAATTGATCTTTGACTGCTGCTGCATCCGCTGGCTTTAGCATTCATGAGAGAAAATCAGCTACAGGATTCTCTTTCCCAGGTCAATATTTTATTGTGATGTCAAATTCCTGCAATAAATTCAACCATCTTGTTACTCTACCATTTGTAATAGGTTTGTTTGCTAAATATTTTATGGCAGAGTGATCTGTATATAAAACAACAGGATATCCAGTGATATAATGCCTAAATTTATTTACAGCATGTATTACAGCTAAAAACTCTTTTTCAGTAACGGTATAGTTTAGCTCAGCAGGAGACAAATTCTTGCTAATATAATAAATTACATATGGTTTTTTGTCTTCTTCTTGCCCAAGGACTGCTCCAATAGCTGTGTCTGAAGCATCCGATGAAATTTGAAATGGCAGGTCCCAATTTGGGCCTCTGAGCACTGGGGCTATTGACACAAGATTTTTAGATCCTCAAAAGCGCGATCACATTTATCAGTCCAAACAAAATCAACATTCCTTGTCAGTGCGTATAGAGGTGCAGCTATTTGAGAAAAATCTTCTATGAATCTCCTATAATAACCAGAAAATCCTAGAAAACTGCGTACCTCTGTCTGTGTGGTAGGAGTAGGTATTAACAAAATTATTTGAATTTTGGCTGGATCTACCTGTATTCCAGCTACTGAGATATAATGACCTAGGATGAACCCTTCGGTCATCATCATATAGCACTTTTCATGGCTCAAGCAGAGCCTGGTGGCGATACATCGTTGCAACACCTTTTCCAATGTGTCTAGTGCTAGCTCAAAATCATCTCCATATGGTGTGAAATCATCCATGTATACTTCGAGCCCTTCATTTATTAAATCTAAAAAGATGCTGAGGATGGCCCTTTGAAATGTGGCAGGGGCATTGCATAGGCCAAAGGGTAGGACTCTGTAAGCAAATGTTCCCCAAGGACAGGTAAAAGTAGTTTTGTCTTGGTCTTCAGGGGAAATCTGAATCTGATTGTATCCACTGAAGCCATCCAAGAAAGAAAAGAATTTATTTCCTGTTAATGTGTCTAATACTTGATCAATGAATGGAAGGGGAAAGTGGTATTTCTGTGTTGCTTTGTTTAATTCTCTGTAATCTACACAAATCCTCCACTTTCCATTCTTCTTTGGCACCACTACTAGTGGAGAGACCCACTTGCTATCAGAGATTGGATAAATAAAGTTTACATCCAAAAGTTTTTGTAATTCAGCTTTCACAATATCTTTCAGGTGAGGGTTGAGTCTCCGTTGGGGTTGGCGAATGGGTCTAACATCTTTTTTTGTATAAATGTGGTGCGTACACAGCTAGGGATCAATTCCCTTCATGTTTGGATAATCCCATGCAAAAGCTTCCTTATATTTTCTCAGTAGTTGAACCAACTTTTCTTCTTGTTTAGGAGGCAGGTTATTGTTAATGTTCAAGTTTTTTCCTGGCTCAATCTCTATAGTTTTGTTGTTTGAAACAAAGGTAGTGGGTATTGTTTGATCATGAGTGTCTTTGAGGGGATCTTCTTCTAGTTCATTGTCAAATGTTGCCTCTATCATGTGACATTGTACATGGGGTGTGGATTCGGATTGGTTAATGAAGTTGTTAATAACATCATCCTTTGTTTGATCTTTAAAATCGAGGGCATCTTCTATGGTTAATGGGGACCTAATGTTTTCTGTGAGGTATGATACAAGTTGTTTGTTAGTTTTCATTATTGTCAAACTTGGCTGGGTTGGAGGGTATAGAGCTAGGTTCTTGATATTGATCCCTCTAGTTATAGTCATACTACCTTGTCCGAAGCCAATGTAAGCATCAACAGTTGCAAGCCAAGGTCTACCTAAAATTAAGGGGTGTCCATCGAGTCAGTTTTTGGGGTTGGTTATCAAAAAGTCAGCAAGGTATTCCGAGGAATCTATGGACACCATTACATTGTGTAGTGTACCTTTTGGCCTAACTACTGATCGGTCAGCCAGTTCTAATAAGGTGGAGGTTGGTTCCACTAATGTAATGCCCAGTTTTTGACAAGTGGTGGTTGTTAAAATATTAATTGCAGCCCCTAAATCAACTAGGGAATTTGAAAAGGTTTGTCCATTGATTTGCACCGTCACTATAGGATTCCTTGGGTCTTCATATTTGACAGGTGCTTCTCTTCCTGATAACAAATCAGATAGGGTGCCAACTACTTGGACAGTTGGGTTAGTTGTTATCCTCCTCTTTGGCTTTCTTATACATAACTCTTTGATTGTTTTTGCATATATTGGGATATCTTGGATAGCTTGGAGGAGTGGGATTTTTATACACAAGTTTCTTAGTTCTCCCAGAATATCAAAGTCAGGATGTTCTATAGGGCACGGTATGATTAATCGTTCTGGGAATGGGGGAGAAGATGTGGTTGCTTGGTTATGAGTTTGTTGTCTAACCACATCCTCTTCTTGTAGTGGTTGTTCTATGGGTAACTGATTTTCAACTTGAACATTTTTATCTCCCTCAGTTTCTATTATGCGCCCAGACCTTAATTGAAGGTTGTTGCACTCCCTTAGATCAGTTTCTAGTTCTGGTGTTTCGATTATTTGAATAGATTGAACCGGTCTATTATTTGGGTTCGGGTTGGGTTGGGTTGGGAGTTGCAGTCTTAAGTTGGACTGGGGATTTTGTTGTAGTGTATATGGTGCTGGCAGTGTGGGTTGAGGGAGTGGAATGGTTCTTGCTGGCTGATTCATCGGTCTTTGCCAGTTTGTCTGCCAGGCTTGACTCTACGAAGTGGGAGGGGACCATTGTGTTGGATATGCATTGTTTTGCCAATATGGTGGAGAGTAGGGAAAATTTGGCCAATTAGATTGGCTTGTTTGATTTGGCCATGGTGATGAAGGAAATGGTTGTTGTGACCAGTTTGAAAAGGGTGGCTGATTTTGCCACATTGTATTATATTACTGAGCATGATATTGTGGAAGTTGGAAAGAAGAATATGGATCGGAGGGCATACTTGGTTGTCATGTCTACCATTTATTGCGCTGATTGAGTAGGTACACTAGTTTTGATTCTTCTTCCGCTTCTTTGTACACTGCTTTCAAACTCGGGAATGAGGGGTAGTTCTCTGCGGAGTGATCTTTTGTACAAATAGCGCAGACTTGAACTGCATCTAGTGGACACTCTTTATGGTTGTGTTTCTTTCTGCATCTAGCACAGAATATTGCTAGATTTTGCTCTGCTTTTGCTTGTTTCTGTTTAGCTTGCATAATATCGAGATGCATTGTCAGAGTCCCCAATATATCAGTTTTGAAATTCTCCAGTAAATTCTTGATTTCTGCGTGGGTTACTCCTCCACCGGAGATCTTGTTATCCCTTGTGAGCATGTCACGTTCCGTTGGTTTTAGCCTTGTACTAGCTCATGAACTCCTGATGCACAAATCAATAATGTCAGCAAAATTTTCTTGATAGATGTCACCTTTTCCCATAATATTTAGTGTTTCAACCCATTGTTCCTTCATGCCTTTAATTAATGTCGTTTTTAATACATTGTCAGGTAAGGGTAGTGATGCATAAGGCACTCTCTGAAGATTATATTGAAAGCATTCAACATACCATTCTAGTGTCTCATTAGGTCTGGCTACCATCTGAAATATTTCATCCTTTAATTCTCTAGACCTATAATAATCCTGATACTTCTTTAGAAAAGCACTTTTCATCTGATCCCAGTCGTTTATAACACCTCAACCTAACCCCATAAACCATTGTAAAGCAGCCCCTTTTAATGTAGAGAGAAATAATTTTAGCTTTTGGGGATCGGTGGTATAGTCGTACCCCCAGCATAACACATCGAATTCAAACAAAAATGTGTTTGGATCTTCCAATCTTAGGCCATGAAATGTAGGAATATTTTGAAGAGGAATGGCCTTCATAGGTGAATTAACTGCAGTATCTACAATGAGATATTGCAGTGTGGAGGTTTGAGGTGTCTGTTGGTTCTGGGCCATTTGGTCAAATATGTGCCAATATCCTTCTGGGATTTCTAGGAGGGTATTCCTAGGCTGGCTAGAAGGAGCAGGAATGGCCTTAACAACACTTCCTTTGTCTGGGATGATGAGAGTTCCTTGCTGAACTAATATCTGGGGGGATCTTAGCCCTTCAGGTTCTTCAGCTTTGTTCTGGATGATTTTGACAACACTTCCCTTATCTGGGCTGCTCAGTG
This sequence comes from Pinus tabuliformis, assembly GCA_031772625.1. Taxonomy (NCBI): domain Eukaryota; kingdom Viridiplantae; phylum Streptophyta; class Pinopsida; order Pinales; family Pinaceae; genus Pinus; species Pinus tabuliformis. The sequence continues at coordinate 67,584,109 of CM062806.1, read as the reverse complement.
GCTAAACTATTCCAAGAGGAGATCTTGGTTCTTCGGTTTCCCTTGTTTCTCCTCCTCCTTCGCAGAGATTACTAAGGTTCCCTTCTTGTAACGATTTTGGGCTAGAATTCTCAATTTCTTGAAAATCTTGCTCCTTTGTTTGGCTGTGCACCTCAGGAAAGGCTACATATGGTGATTCTGTGGCCCGAAGGGAACTAGTAGGTTGTCTCGAAGTAGCTTTTCTAGGGCCTACTGACGGCTGAGATTCTGCTTACTTAAGGATATCGTCTATAAAGGTCGATCGGCCAAGGGTCACTAGTCCCTTAGCTTTATCAGGTTTGGGTAGTGGTTTAGTATTCTTTTTAGTGTTTTTTTGCTTAGTCATGCACACAATCAAATACTTATTTCTACACAAAATAATCAACAAATCTACAGGAAAGCGGGCGGGAGAGCAGGGCTATTACATGCTCTGTACATAGGTTCTTACCTTCCGTTTTTAAAACCCAAATCTCTCCTAGCAGGTACTTACACTACTCTCTTTTCAAAAGAAACAAATGGCTACACTCTCCCCGGCAACGATGCCAAAATGTTGAGCGATAAAAAGGTGTCTTTTAACCCCTATTTACCCTACATTAATTATCAATCCAAGTACGATTTTTTATCTCAAGAGTGTACTCAGTCTGAGGTGGTCACTTGTTCAAGAGTAATGTTTGCAGTATAGTGCTTACAAAAGTAAATGAATGTTGGAAACAAAATCTAATTGTAATGGCAAGAAACTTAAATGCTTTGTAACTAAATCATTCACTCAAGAAACTACAACAATCATCAGTCAAGGATGCAGTAATGATAACTCTTTCCCCTATAAACTGATGTAAATGGAAATCAATCACAGACAAGACCTTCAATCTGAGAACTTAGACAACAGTAGTCAATGTTCGTTACAGTTGTAGATCTTTCTATCCACACTCAAGTAAATGCTGGAAATAACAATTCGATTAGCAGAAAAGGAACAACAACTAAATCTATTGAAAAGATCGAACAACAAAGCTTAATCTACAGGAATGAATTGAGCAGCAACCTTTAACTAAGAAAGTAATTGAACAGCAATCCTTAACTAAGAAAGGAATTGAACAGCAATCTAAGAAAGGAACAACAAACTGAATTAAGTGTAACCACATGGCAAATTTAGAGTAATTGAATTAGTAATCTTATTCTAGCATAATGGACATTAACTAGAGGTATAAAGGAACAAAAATTGCAATTATAATTAAACAGCAGTGAAATGAACAATAATCGCAATTATACGTGAACTGTAGCTAAATCAACAGCAATCGCAATTGTAAATGCATAGCAATAGAAACTGTAAATAAACAGCAGAACCGAATTAGATAATGCAATATTGTTTCAGAATGAACATCATGACATTTTCAGTTGTAAATAATAATCTTGCTATTCAATTACGATTCCGATATAACAGAGTAATTTAGGGAAACGTTCAGAAATAGAAGATTACTGAATAAAACGAATTAAAGAAATGTGAAGGAAATCAAACCAGACATGACTGTAATTGTAAAATAATGATACAAGAAGAAAGTGGATCCACTAGGGCCCGGCCCTTAGCCACCAGGGAAGCACTGCTGCGATTACTCCAGGATCAAAGAATGGAACAACAACTAAGTTATATATTAATCATAAATGGCAGAGTTACAGCTATCACTCTCCAAAGAGAGTCGATGATCAAAGTTAAGTTTACAATAATAAGGTCTATAAATTGAAAATAATATCCACCCCTAGGGCTACCAACGCTGCCCCTTTTTATAGTGGCCAGGTGGAAGTATGAAGAGTACCGATAAGCCTTGAAATAGCGATCCCTCGGGATCAAAGGATCCTGAGGGATTCACTTTGTCTTTAATCTCTAGTTCATTGTTTTGTCTTCTTGCGCTGATGCCGCAGTTTCTCTTCCTTTTCCTGGATCATGCGCTCTGATATTGATCTCCTCGTCTGGATACATATTCCTGTCAAAGGGACAACAGTTGCTTCTGCTTTGTCTTTTCCTCCTGAATAGTGATTTTCCATTTTCTTCGCTTTCTGTATAGAAAAAGACAATAATTAGTCATTTTGCATCAATCACAAATATCCTTAATTCTATCATAATTCTTTAACATATTACCATCTTAGAAAGTAGAGAAGTTATGATTCAAAGGAAAAGATAAAGAAATAAATGGTAAATACATACCTTTTCCAATGCTCAACATGTACATCTTGGCATGCCATAGCACTTGGAACATCTTAGCTTGTTTGACATGTCTTTGTACTATCTGGCACATATTAGCATACCCTAGCATTCCCTAACACACCTTGGCAGTCATGACCTCACAACTAGCATTAAATTTTTCCATGACTTGGGAACCTTACATTCACCAAAACACCTTGGCGCTCCCTAGTTGTCATGCCCTCTGTTATCCTCCACAATGTCCCAGGCTGATGAGGAGATCGACGAAGGTAACCACAGACCAAGATTTTAGTTTGGTAGCCAGCCCTACCAAACCAGAGAGCAATCTCTCTAGGAAATAAAAGCCAAGAGATGACTGGAATGTTAATGATTTTAGGCTAGATAGCTAGGCTCAGGTGGGTTTTGGAAAATTTAAGGTTTTGTTCTTGGTAAGGGATAAAAACTAGGTAGTTAGGTCAGAGGATCAAAGGGTTACAACAACAAAGATATAAAGGAGAAATGTAGCATTACTTTTGTGATGGATCTTAGGGTTTGTCAGTGTAGTGTAGTTTTTAGAAGGAGCAAAAGGTCTTAATGAGCATGAAACATGAATTCATTAAGCAAGAAAGAAAGTAACACATAATGATTTTTCCATCAAAACAAAGCTTTAGGAAAAGAATTTTGTTTATAAATTATAAGGAAAACCATTGAAGAATTGATGAATGGAAAGAGAAGATGAATATCTTTCATATAAATCTATAACAAAGAAAAAATAACATCACAAACGTACTGCACATGAATTCCTAGATAATAGTTGCAAATTGTGTCCTTTGATTTCCAGAAAATGCCCAAATACAAGCTACAATAATTCTCTCCTAGGAAATCCAACCCATTCTATCACTGAGAAACTGATACATAAAGACCAAAACAACATCTCACCACTCTCAAGGGTTCAATCCATGACTCTAGGAACTGTTCCATGAGGTGTTCTAACCAAACCTTAATGTATAGGGAAGTTAAAAACAACTTCTACAATTAACTTTGACTCCAACCTCTCTCATAAATGAGGTCAAATTTACATTAAAAAAATCTTACAAATACTAGCCACTCATTATTTACATTTAATTTTACCCCTCACATTCATCTACTTCACCCTTTTGACTTTTACCAAAGTCAAACTATGAATTACAAAAACTTACACAATGAAAAGTTTACAAAAATCTCATAAATTTCCAGGTGTGCAGGGAGATGTTGGAGGCCATTTGTGAGTGCCTTTGTGAAGTCCAAATCCAGATCGGAAGCCTTTGATGGAAATCCAGGAGATTGTAGATGTCTTTAGAGTATTGTTTCACTCAAAATGACCAATTTTTGGCTGAGATATGGCCATTCTCCCAAGGTGTCTCCAGGTGCGCAGTGAAATGGAAAAAGAGGGGCAGAAAGGTGATTTGTGGCCTCTTTTTTGCAAGTTTCTAAAAAACTGAGCCCCAGACCAGGAAAGTGGGAAAATGGGTTTTGAGAGGGTGTCATAAGATCTCCAAAAATTCTAAATTTCCATCATTTGGAGCCCTGAGGAAGAAGCGCAGCGTGATCTCGTTGCGCTCCTAGCCAGAATATTGCCAGAAAATTGCAAGTTTGCACCAGTGTGTGCCAAAACACAAAAATTTTCTCCAAATCCTCCCAAAATTTTCCTAGAGATTCCTAATGAGGTATGTTAGGAAATAATGGATGCATCAGCAAGAAAATATAACTTACCCTTCTCCTCTTGGCTGATTAGGGTTTCCTTGAATTTTTCCTTCAACTGCTTGATTTTGACCTTGGAAACCTAATTACTTGTGTAATAATGGATGTCCTTTCTCTTTCGCAACGTGTTATCCCTGTTGGCCCTGTCAAGGAGATTCGTAAGGTGGAAATTGACTTTGTCAAGCCAAAACTCCCTATCCTCAATTATTTCCATGGCAATCCTCTCTTCAAAGGTCAATTCTTCCATTGGTGGCTTTTTTTCTCTTTCCCTATGAAGTCCCTTCCTAAGACCCATTGTCCTTGGTCTCTTCCTTACCACATTTCCTTCATTATTCTTAGTTTCCTCATGGTCCACCACTGCCTTTCCTTTCATCTCTTGTTTGATGGCTTTGAATTTATCTTTCTCCATGACTAGTTGTGTTGCCTTAAGTTGATTTTTTTCTTGCTCAAGGAATGAAATGATGAATTTGGCACCTTCCAAATTGTCCTAGAGCTCCATGATCCAAGAATCATTCTCTTTGATGAATTTTTGCAGGGTTTTTTGCTCATCATGTTCCTCCAAGTTGACTAGTTCAATGTCATGCTCAATGGGCTCCTCATCATGCAAAGAAGCCTCATGATGTGATGGTGATCCATGTTCTACTAATGTAGTAGGCTTTGCCCCTTCCTCAGTTTGAGGAGAAAGCACAAGTCTTCTGCCTCTTTGATATGTATTGGTCACCTCAGGCCTAGGTGCCTTAGAAACCTCATCATGTTTTCTTAATGACCCCACCTCCATGGGTTTTACTGACATGGTTTGGTGTTGGCTTGGTGAAGAGGTTATATGCTTTTTCAAGGTTTCCTCAGTGAAGGTGTACCATGTCATGTTCTTCTCTTTCAACTGATGGAGTACTATAACTTTTATTAGGCTATGGTGAAAGAGGTTGGGATAATGCACTTTTCCTTTCAATTGCACCCTTTCAGACATTTTTGTTAGGCTCCTATACAAGTATCTAGACAAATTTAGAGACTTGGCAGCTGTAAAGTGCATGAACAATCTTATATGGTATTAATATAGCCTAAAATCTTCCCTCACATGTGAAGAACTTCATGAAAGCCTTCATCAATGGTGCATACCTCTCCAACAAGTATCTCAATGGGAAAACATGTGAGTGAGGTCCTTTATATTGTGATTTCAAGTAGGGTTTGTACTCTTAGCCCTAGACACACTCCTTAGCACACATTGGCATGCCTTGGTGCTTGGCACATCTTGGTATGTTTCCCTATCACTCTATCATGCCTTGGCAAAAATGCATAGAATACCTTGTCACTCCCTCCTGAGCAAACATGGAACTAACTGACTGTAATGTTCCAAAATAGGAAAAATAATGTTATGAAAAGCGGACAATAAAAATAACACCATAAAATTAAATCAAACCCTAAAACCACAAAACTATCTGGCATGTGTTAGCAGGCCTTTCATTCCTTAGCATGCCATGGCACTCCTTAGCTATCATTCCCTCACAGCTACCCTTACATTTTTTGCAACATGGGAACCCAACGAAATCTTACCTCAACTATAACAACTACTTAACTATATGTTGTGCTGTACAACAACCCCCCATTTCATAAATTTTTTATACAAAATCATAATATGAAATGGGTCCCTTTTAAAAATAAACTTAGCTAGATGTGTAAATAAATTGGTATTAACCCATCATAAGAAAGACCCTTATCAAAAGGCTTAAGGTAAATGAACTATTTTAAAAGCCTTTTGAATAGAAATAAAAGTGTGGCTTTAAAATATTATAAAATTATTCGTTATTGCGATAAAGCAATCGGAAGATCGCATATCGCAATAACAAAGGAAACTTACGCAAAGGCACATTCATTCTCTCCAATCTATAAAGGCAATCGCAATCAGATATTGGAGAAGTAAAATGCAAAACACAATATGAAGGAGCTCCTTAATTTCTCCGATGTGATAAAGCGTATCGCCATCGGCAATCGGCAATAACAATAACAAGCCAACACATAATTGAAGGCGGTCTCAAATCCTCCGATGCGATAAAGCATATTGCAATCGGCAATCGGTGAAATCACAATGACAGAATAATAAAGCCCGAACCCATCCTCTAATTGTGATGTATTAATGAGGCGCACATCTCGAGAATATATTTAAAAGATTTTCATGCATTGTATCACCTTTCGATGATCGAAGATATTTAAAACAAGCATTAAAACCTTTCCCTTAATGTTCCCGATCGCCGATTTGCGATTTATCAATGATCATCCATCAAACAAATCAAAGCCATGCTTGAATGAATCATTCGACATATAAATGACATGATGGGCATTTAAAACCTCCTTTACCACGATTGACAGGTTAAACGGCTAATCAATGAAGCAGTTAATGGTATATCTTTTCTTTAGATTTTATCCGCGGCAATCTTACTATAATCCATTATCACCTGTTGATCGACGTAACTCTTTTTCATTATCATATTGGTCTATAGCAGCATTTCTTTGTATATTGGTTTTTTAATCAATTGTGTAGAATTCTGCTGAAATCAGAAATTTGAAACAAATGCGAAAGAAATCAAAGAAATCCGTAGCAGCGGCTCGTACAACAACAATGCAGCTAGCTAAGGATCCCGGACCAAGAAAAAAAGGGTTAATCTCAGACACTACATGCCTCGGTCTAGGAAACACTAGCTGGGAGAGCATCTACAATCTAATAGAAGCAGAGGAGCCTGAGGAAATATCAGAGGAAGCCACAGCTGACTCAAGTAACAAATCGGAAGCAACCCTCAAAGAATTAGCTTGTTCCTATCTGCACAGAATAGCAGCGCGAGAAAAAATCCTGCCATATACTGACGTAGTGAGATGGGTGGTAGAGGAAATTCCAGTTTCGAACAGAACATTTTGCACAGCCGACGGGAGGATATTTGGCTGGTTTCAGCTTGATGATCTAAGGAAGATGTATCACTTACCTAAGCCTGAAAAGTGGTACAACAAATCCTTCCTTGAAAAATTTGAAAATGAAAACGAGCCGGAATCAGCCCCTAATAGGCAGTGGAGACATTTTCCCGAGAAGCACAAGCACGAATCATCAAGTAAGTACTCTGTCGACTCATTGGCTTCTCCTTACTGTTATGCCAGAGCTATGATGTGTAGAATGTGGGGAATACATGACTCTGTTAAGTTCACTATTGAAATGGTCCCTCTGATGGAGGCGGAAATCAATGGCTATGTGATGGATTGGGCAAACGTTTTGTTCGACAAATTAGCCACAACAATTCTCGAATTCAGATCAAATGCACGTAAAACTACCAGGACCATTCCCCCTTTTTATTACAGTGCTTATATAATGGATACTCTTTGCTTTGATTCTGAATATCCAGTACTCGGATGGAGATGGACTCCCCAAGACCCTAAGCCAATCCATATTTATCATCAACTGTTATGGAATGCTCACTACAAAAATCATTTGTATAAAATTTGCAATGGTTTTATGTTGCCTGTATATTATGCTATTTTTGATAAGTCTGCCCCCAGGATTTCTGAGGAAGCAGGAATTGACTTGACTGCAGTAGGTAATTGGTTTGGAGAAGACAAGTTCACTTATATAAGGCTCTTTGGTAGCCTTACAAAACCCCATGTCCTTCCCCTGTACGTGCCCGATAAACTGTTAGCTCAGGAATTGGCCTATCAGATAACAACAGAAGGGACATCCAAAACCCTTAGAAATTCCAAGAAACAGGTATGGCCTACATTCCGTTTAATATGTGGTGTTTTCACTCTTCATGATTACAAACATGCGGAAAAGGAGGCAGAAAAAATACAAATGCTGAATCTTGCAACAACTCCCAACGGGCAATATGATCCAAGAAAAGTTGCCTATAATGTTCTTGAACAAGCCAAATTTACAAAGTTTGATCATGAAAAGGATGACTTCGATGACCTATTTTCCTTAGCTGAGTCATTATTTCAGGTGAAAACATTGGCCAGGATCAGGTATCAAGATGAAGGGCTAGAAATGTTTAATATCCTTAGAGAACAGAGGTTGCAAACTCTACCTCTAGACTTACTAGCCACCACCCCAACAATCAAGTCAAGCGAGTCTGAATAGAAAACTGTTGATAAATCTCCTATGGTAGAAAAAGTTCTTGAGAAAGAAAAAGCGCCAGAATAGGAGAAAGAACAAGGATTAGGCAGTGAACACATGGATATCGATACTCAGATTGATCCCAAACTTCTTAAAGAATGGCAACAGTTCGATTATATTATAAGCAATCCCGAGAATTTACAGGGTTTTAGCACGCTTGAAGTGACAATTGGTCACAAGACAGCAACAAATACAGTTCCAATTGAAGGAACCAGTGGCCCACCCATAAGTCAAGATGTAGAGATAATTCCTAAGGATCCATCGGATGAAATCGTTTTGCATATAGAAGAAATACCACCTTTAGATGTCTTCTACAACCCTAAGCATAGGGCTGTAGTAAAAAGACAAAGGAAAAAGAGAAGGATTGATCAATCTTCCCTTTTACCTGCACAGACAAAGATGGCTAATGTGGTATGGAAAGAAGAATTCAATCCTTCCGAAGACCTCACAAAACTCTCTCAATATGTCGAGGCATACTCGGCAGCTACTATGGATAAAGCATCAAAGGTTAGCAATTTACTCAAAGAAAAAGATCAGACAATTGTTTCATTGGAAGCACAGGTATCCGAAAAGCAACAGAGAATAGAGCAATTAGAACAGCAATTAGCAACACAACAGTAATCAAATAACCAGCTAAATGAGAAATTACTCAAGGAGAAGCAAAGGATAGACCAAAGTGTAGTGCAGAAATGAAAAGAGTTATCCTTAGTATTGGCCAAGCTGAAGACAATGAATGAACAAATGAGCAAAAGAAAAGATGAGAAAATCGCTCAACTATCACAACAAATAGAAAAGTTCAAAAGTTTTCCTCAACCAGCAGAGTTCAGATGTGAAGCTCTCCAGATCAATAAGGTGTTGATTAAACAGTTAAATTTACTATGTCATAATATTTCTCTTGTTGAGCCCCTATGTGAGATTTCTTCATCAATGATTGACAAATCAGTTGACACAAGGCAGAATTTGGAACAGGCCGATGAGACATTAACAAACTTTCTTGCTTGGCAAGAAACCAATGAAGGGCAAGCTGCAAATCTGCCTAGAATTCTAGAATCACACAAGAAAATTGTTTTCCTAGAATGGCAATCCCAATTGATGAAAGCAGAAAGGGAAACTTCAAGATGTAGATCAGCAATTGGTAATTTGATTGACTTAATTAATGATACTCTTTATCTGTCTAATTTGATTTTAGAATGCACTCCAGGTAAACTGCCATCAGCCAAAGCATCGAAATAGATATGCAAACAAGAATTGGAAAAGAAGGAGAGATTAATCGCAGGCATCTAAAGTTTAACTTGGGACACCTTTTGGTTCTTCCTAGTTAAACCATATAGTCAAAGGGCAGCACTAAAATTTTTAACCAATGCAATCGGTTACATGATTCCCGAAATTCATGATGCTATGTATTCAGCCCAACTGCATTCACGTCTGAGTCACCCTCCAGAATTGCAACCAATGCTTGCTATCTGCCAACTCAAGCCAAAGGATGATCAGCCGAAACAATGAATCATTCTACCGACTGCAAGCAGGCCTATTTCAAGGAGATTTTCATGATTTGGTTATACCACCTCATAGCTTTTTTATTTCATAATTAGTTAGCTTAGATAGTATTTATATACCCTTTCATGTCTTTAGAAGGGGCCTCAATTTTTGTATCAAAACTTGGATCGGGAGTCACACTATTGTGCTTCTGATATATATTTTTTTATAAATACTGGGCCTATATTCTAAAATTTAATGAAGAATACTTTGATGAGATATGCACTACTACTTTTTGTGAGAGTATTTCTAAGTTGGAAGACATAATCTGAATGCGACTGATATTGGGAAGGATTCAAATTACATATGGTACTATTATCTATGTCTTTGATCCATTCTTTTATATGAATCAACATTTATTCAATCTTGCTATCATTTGATATATGTATGTGTTTTAACAACAGTCCTTATATTTATCACTATTGAATGTTTAAGGAATGTTATTCTTTCAATCATATTTATGTCAATGATATATGAAGAATAGTGTAATAATGTTTTAATGATTACTTTGTTAAACTACTTGAACAAAATAATTATCATATAAATGAATGTCTTTGTTTATCAATGGAGTCATCTATATGCCTATTTGTAGATAAAGATCATCAAAAGTTGCACTAAAGTGGAAATTTCGCAAGATAGATTAGTTGTTTGTAATTCTGTATTTTAGAATAAATCATCCATCATTATCATTAGATAATAGAAAATCAACCACTTATCCATCTTATTTACAAATTATTGGGAAACTAGTCCGATTATATCTAGTCGAAGCCACCACACCAAACGGAAAAGGAGCTGCTTTTAAGGTCTGGACTGGGTGGTTTTCCCCGATGTTGATGCAACGATTTTTGAAGCATCAACATTTTTGACACTAGGAGGGCATGAATTGTGAATGGCGAGCAAACCCAAACCTACAACCCATTCTAAGAGTAAATCTCCCTCCACCTCACCTCTGACTTCTCCTTTGCATGCTAGAACTCCAGTCTTCAAATGAGAAGAAGAAGAGACAACTACCACTGCTCAACACCAACATATCGTAGAACGATTAACTCCAGAGTCTCTTGAAGTTCAGTCTCTAATCCATAAACTTCAAGGCTTTTCAATATTACCACAGAAATCTGAGGTATCTTAAGGCAATGTTACTTCGCAATTCACTCCACCTCACCCCCTCACCAGACTTCAGAGCGGAAAGCTTGGTATTGAACCTATTGAGTTGCCTTTACCTAAAAGGAAAAGGGAAAGAAAAACAATTGAAGGATCTGATAGTGAGACTATCTCATCATCATCCTCCATTTCATATTCTCCAGTGCGAAGTCAACCATCCACTCCCCCATTACAGATTGTTGTTCAACAAGTAACTGGAACTTCAACATCTGCTTCTCAACCTCCTCAAACTTCAATATCTGCTCCTTCCCAATCATCTGGAACTTTATCGTCACTTTCGTCAGGTAGTAGTTCAACAATGGCACAAAATCCATGGAATAATCTTAGTGCAGTCACGATGCCTACACCATTACACCCATTGCCAGCACATCCTGAAAATTGTTACCGAAATTTAATCTAGATGCAGGCATACAAGCCGATGAGCATATTAACAACTTCATGTTGGCAGTTAACTTAAAAGGAGTGACAGAGGAAGATGTTGTTGTCAAGATTTTCCTTATACCTTACAAGGATCGGCTGGCTCTTGGTATTTTTCCTTGCCATCAGGATCCATTACAAGTTGGAAAATTTTTCAAGAACAGTTCTTGACTAAATATGGTGATGGCAGATCTCTAACAACGTTAATTAATGATGTTTCGAATCTTAGGATAGAGTCTAAAGAACCTATAAAAGAGTTCAATTCATGGTTTAATAAACTCTTGAATAAGATTCCAATTGCCTCTAAACCCAGTGAGAAAATCAGAAGCAAATGGTATATAACAGCTTTACCTTCAAACATAGCTATTTTTGTAGATAGAGCTGCAAAACCAACTCTAGCTGAAAACATGAAAGAGGCACTTGTTGTAGAGAAACGCATTATTGCTTTAGAAAAGAAAGCTGCTCTTGAAGACAGAAAATCCAAAAAAGTCTCTTTCAAAGATGATTCAAAGAAGAAAATGCCTAAAGATCCATATGATATGGAGGGTCTCCAAAAAGTTCTCAAGACTATGTCAAACGAAATGGTAGAAATCAAGAAGCAAGTAGCTGAGACTTCAACAAAAAGGCCATTTAGAAACTTTAAGAAACCTGAATCAAAGCCACCAAATGCTATATCCAATGTAGACTCAGATCCCGAAGAGGAAGAAGAAGAAGAAACAGTCTTATCATCTGAAGAACCTGAAGAAGAAGAAACTATAGAATGTCATGGGATGTGGGACTTTATTTTGCCTAATTCCAATACAGAAAATGAACAGGAAGCTTTCCCTGTAACTACCAGGAGTAAGGGTACTCCTAAACCTGTTCAAATAACTCAGAAGAAAAGGAATGCAGGTACTACTACTACCAAAGAAAAGGTTCCCACAAAGAAATCTACAGTGATACCTTCCCAAAATCAGCCATCAGCTTCAAATCCACCTCCAACATCTAAAACATTAGTAGTTACAGATTCTATGGACTACAACATTATTGAAGACATGAAGAAAACAAAGGCAAATATCACTATGTTTGAGCTTAGTAAACTCAAACATCAACAAAAATTGCTACTTAAGGAGTTAGATGCTGTACCTTCTTCTCCTCTTCCAAATGCTCTATTGTCTAAAGCTGCTAATGAAACAGGTAAACCACCCCCTGGTAGAGTAGAAGCTACTGATGCTGTTTTAATTGAAGATAAATCGAATTCCCATACCCCTCTGTTCCTCTTAACCTACGAGATCTATAATAGAAATATACACAACTGTTTGATTGACTCATGGGCTTCTTCGAATATAATGCCAGCTTCAGTTTGTTCCAAACTGAACATTGAACCCCAAAAGTCTGCAATTCATATTGTCCAGTTGGATAGAACTAAGGTCCAGGTTTTAAGAGAAATCAACTCAGTTACTATTAGGTTATTAGCTGATCCAAGAGTGGTTCAAAGAATTGATATTTTAATCGCTGATATACCTGAATTCTATGGTTTGATTTTGAGTAGAGAGTGGTCTGAGAAACTTCATAGTTATATTTCCACCAATTGGTGTCATATGTGGTTGCCTTATAAAGGAAAGCCAAATCAGATCAAGATTGATCGGGAGAAACACATGACCCATACTGTTACTGAGTTCGAACAAGAAAATCAACCAATAGCATTCAATAACAACATTTTGGGGAATTACTCATCTGAATCATTCTTTGGCAATTTTACTGCTCAACCATCACCCTTCTCAGTTAATAATTTCACATCTCAAATTGAAATTTTTTCTCAAACAGATACATCAAGATGTGTTAAAATTGTTGAGGAAACTGTAAATAAAACTGTAGATAAATCTTTGTTTTGGTCATTATATTTTGATGGGTCTAAATCTAGTGAAGGTGCAGGAGCAGGATGTATTCTAGTTAGTCCCGAGGGAGAAAAGACCATGTTATCATGCAGATTGGAATTTGAATGCACAAACAATACAACTGAATATGAAGCCTTGATTCAAGGACTTTACAAAGCAATTGGTCTTAAAGTTCAATATTTGAAAGTGTTCGGTGATTCGGAAATTGTTATAAAACAAGTCAGAAATACTATTCATTGCCTTTCTAGTCACCTTAAACACTATCAGTCTTTGGTACAAGACCTTATATCTCAATTTTTAGCATTCAATATTTCTCCCATTCCTAGGTCCCAGAATGCAGCAACAGATTTACTAGCTAATGTTGCTTCCAAACTCCTTCCATCTGAAGATTACAGCCCCGATAGATTCTCAGTAGAGTTAATTTTTAGACCATCAATTCCTGATAATGTCACTAATTGGCGAGTGTTCAATCATGATGAAGACATTTTAAATTTTTTAACTTCTGACAAATCCTATGATGATCAAATTATTGATGAAAGTGACCATGACCTTCAAATGAAGGAAAAGCAAGAAGAAAACTCAATACCTAAACCAATGGTCAAGCTTGAAGATCTTTATGACATCAAAGACAGGTTTAAACAGGTTACTAATTCAAAGCTCCAAAGTTCTACTTTGAGATTTGAATTGATAAACCTTGGTACTGAGCATAATCCACAAAACATCAATTTGGGATTAGGACTTTCTTCAGAAGAAAGAATTGCATTCATTAGATTATTGCATAAATATAAAAATGTCTTCGCTTGGAAATATGATGATTTGAAAACGTACGATACATCTATCATACAACATACTATTCCAATGCTTTCTGAACAAAAACCAGTACAGCAGAAATTAAGGAAGATTCATCCTAACTTAGAGAGTCAAATAAAAGCTGAATTAAACAAACTCTTGAAGCTAAGATAATTTTTCCTGTTAGACATTCAAACTAGGTGTCCAATATGGTGCCAGTAAGGAAGAAAAATGGTGACATTAGAATTTGTATTGATTTCAGAAATCTTAATAAAGCAAGTCAAAAGGATAACTTCCCTTTACCTACCATGGAGCAAACACTCCATTCAGTAGCAGGTTCTGAACTAATGTCCTTCTTAGATGGTTTTTCAGGGTATAACCAAATTTTGGTTCACCCTGATGACAGACTTAAAACTACCTTTAGAACCAAGTGGGGAACTTAAGCAAAAAAAAAAATGCCTTTTGGATTAATCAACGCTGGAGCTAAATTTCAAAGAGCGATGGACATAGCATTCAAAGGACTGATCAATAGGTCAGTAGTTGTCTATTTGGATGATATTACTGTGTTCTCTAAGAAAAGGTCAAACCATTTGCATGATCTGAAACAAATCTTTCAACGCTGCAAAAGGTATGGCATTTCACTCAATCCTAAGAAATCCTTTTTTGCTCTTGATCAAGGTAAGCTCTTGGGCTTCATTGTTTCAAAGGATGGTATTTATATTGATCCAGATAGAATCAAAGAGATTTCTGATATTCCATTCCCTCATAATAAAAAATCCATGCAGTCATTTTTAGGTCAAATTAACTTTGTAAAAAGATTTGTTCCAGATTTCTCCCAGATTGTTTTGCCATTACAAACCATGATCAAGAAAAATTCAGTGTTTAAATGGGGGCCTGTAGAAAAAGAAGCATTTGATTCCATCAAACAATCAATCATAAATGCCCCTACTTTAAGCACTCTTAATTTTTCAAATCATTTCATGTTATATACTCTTGCATCCGATTTATCTTACGCAGTAGTGCTAACGCAAATTAATGAACAAAACATGGAAGCACCAATCTCATTTTATAGTTCAAACCTTTAAGGTGCTGAACTTAATTACCCAGAAGTTGAAAAAAAAACCTTTGCTATACACAAAGCCATTAAACACTATAGACCCTTTCTCTTAAAAGTTCACATAAAAGTTGTAGTTCCTTTTTCGACAGTAAGACAATTACTAGTTCAAAGGGAATTAGGAGAAAAGAGAGCAAATTGGGTCACAACATTACAAGAATATGACTTGGAAATCAAACCAGCAAAGATTGTCAAAGGCCAAGGTTTTTGCAGGTTGTTAGCAGGAGCTTCTAATATTCAGGAACCTGAAGGTACAAAAGATACTGAAGAAATCAATCAGATAAGTACCACTAATCCTAAATCCCAATACGCAGATCTGATTTTCTATTTGAAAAATGGATATGCTCCTTCTAATCTTTCCTATAAAAACAAACGTGCCATAAGATTGAAAGAAAAAAACTTCATAATTGTAGATGATGTATTTTTTAGACAAAATTATGATTCTATTTTGTTAAGATGCTTAGAAAAACCTAAAGCGCAAAAGGTCTTGCAGGAGCTACATGATGGACCAATAGGAGGACATTTTGGAGCTAATACAACAACTCACAGAATCATCCATGCTGGATATTACTGGCCCACCTTGTTCAGAGATACTGATGAATATGTAAGGAAATGCCAAAATTTTCAAACCACTAGTGGAAGACAAAGGAAGTCGGCTTTCCCTTTACAACCAGTCAAATTGAACAACCTTTTGAACAATGGGGATTGGACATCATTGGAGAAATCACTCCACATTCATCCAAACAGCATAGGTATATCCTTACAGCTACCGATTACTTTACTAAGTGGGTTGAAGCAATTCCTTTGAAGACAACAAACTCTGAAGCAATTATTGAATTCATAGATCAGTTCATTATTACCAGGTTTGGTGTCCCAAATGCTCTTATTTTTTATAATGCATCTTACTTCTCTGGAAATTCTATATTTGAGTTTGCTATCAAAAGGGGATTTAAATTGAAATATTCTACAAACTACTACCCTCAGGGTAATGGTTTAGTATAATCCACTAATAAAAATCTTATCAAAATCATTAAGGGAACTGTCGAGCAGAATCATAAAAACTGGCATAAATATTTGATATTTTCACTATGGGCTGACCGAATAACACAGAAGGCCTCCATAGGCACTTCTCCATTTAATCTAGTGTATGGAAAGGAAGCTATCATACCAGCAAACTTAGTACTTCCATCACTAGCTTTAGTGCAGTTTATTGAAGAAAGTCCCTCATCTTCTATTCAACTAAGACATGATCAGATCCTAAAACTAGAAGAAGAAAGGGAGAAAGCCCGAATTATACATGCAAAACATCAGCAGATTATTAAGTCATCTTTCAATGCAACTTCAACCGGCTCAAAACATTTACAAGTTGGTGATCTAGTTTTGAAGTGGGACAAAGCCCATGAGGATAAAGGAAAACACACTAAGTTCTAGAAAATGTGGCTTGGACCATTCCAAATCAGCGAGAAGATAGGCCCTTCTACATTCATATTGCAAGATCTATCAGGAAAGAGAGATTCTCTTCCTGTCAACAGCCTTATCTTGAAAAAATTCTTCAATTGAGGAGGTAACCCCTTCTCCCTTTGTAAATATTCAATTTTCAGCAGGATTTGTGTGAATAACTTATTTTGTTTAAAATCCTAGGAAAATAAAGTTGTGAAAAGCCTCCCATTGGTCTTTGCTATATTGAAAAAGTTACTCAAAAGAAAATAGTTTTGATATTTACTTTTAAGAAATGGAAGCCTTAAAGGAAAAAGAAAATTCTAGGAAATTAGGTATAATTAGATTCTGAAAACCCCATTTTATTTTTGTGAAATCTTCTCAAAACTTAGAAATACTGTAAATCATTTTAAAGTTTTAAAAAGCCTAAAAACGGTTATCAATACAAAATAGAGACTGATTCAATCTTAGCATCTTCAACTCCCACCCTGTCATCCATATTCTCTTAAGGAGAAAATTGTTCATCCCATCCATCAAAGTTTATAATTACTCAGAGTGTAATTCTAAAATATATTTGATATAAAAGATAAGAGGTCTTATTACAAGCCTACTTACCATGATCATAGGGGAATAGTTCAACTGACATTACCAACACTGCATACCAAAACAGGGTAATGGCTTATAATTATAAGACAAGGGGTCTCATCACGAGCCAGCTTGTTCAGTTAAATTACAACCAGTGAATGGCATTGTCAACAACTGGCCACCAAACCAGGACAATGGCTTTTTATCTTACAAAATAAGGAAAAAAGGAAAATGCAATACAAAAAATATGGAAACATATCTTTTGGATTCATTCTTTTTAATTATACTCTGAAATGGATGGAATAATGAATGATCAAATGGTTAAAAGGTAACCCTGTCGAGACTATAGACGTTTGCTGGTAAGAGAGGCTCTACCTATGACAAAGGAGTCATTATAAAAGCTAAGTTGGAAAAGTCTTTTTTTTTATCATTATCAACCAATTAAGGTTTATTTAAAGCTTAGAATGTATTTAATTTTAAGAAGAGAAGGAAATAGCAAAAATAGTTAACATTACTTTCAGAATCTATGATTATCTAGTTATATTAGATTTTCTCTATCAATTAAGATTTTCAGATTAAGAAAGTTTAAGTATTATATTACTTTCCCAGAGATAACTGTTTCTCCCAGTGAATCGCCAATTGTTGTGCTGTACAACAACCCCCCATTTCATAAAATTTTTATACAAAATCATAATATGAAATGGGTCCCTTTTAAAAATAAACTTAGCTAGATGTGTAAATAAATTGGTATTAACCCATCATAAGAAAAACCCTTATCAAAAGGCTTAAGGTAAATGAACTATTTTAAAAGCCTTTTGAATAGAAATAAAAGTGTGGCTTTAAAATATTATAAAATTCTTCGTTATTGCGATAAAGCAATCGGAAGATCGCATATCGCAATAACAAAGAAAACATACGCAAAGACACATTCATTCTCTCCGATCTGAAAAGGCAATCGCAATCGGATATCGGAGAAGTCAAATGCAAAACACAATATGAAGGAGCTCCTTAATTTCTCCGATGCGATAAAGCGTATCGCCATCGGAAATCAGCAATAACAATAACAAGCCAACACATAATTGAAGGTAGGCTCAAATCCTTCGATGTGATAAAGCATATCACAATCGGCAATCGGCGAAATCACAATGACAGAATAATAAAGCCCAAACCCATCCTCCGATTGCAATGTATTAATGAGGCACACATCTCGAGAATATATTTAAAAGATTTGCATGCATTGTATCACCTTTCGGTGGTCGGAGATATTTAAAACAAGCATTAAAGCCTTTCCCTTAACGTTCCTGATCGCCGATTTACGATTTATCAATGATCATCCGTCAAACAAATCTAAGCCACTCTTGAATGAATCATTCAGCATATAAACGACATGATGGGCATTTAAAACCTCCTTTACCATGATTAACAAGTTAAACGGCTAATCAATGAAGCAGTTAAGGGTAGATCTTTTCTTTAGATTTTATCCGCAGCAATCACCTGCTGATCGACGTAACTCTTTTTCATTATCATATTGGTCTATAGCAGCATTTCTCTGTATCACGGTTTTTCAATCACTTGTGCAGAATTCCGTTGAAACCAGAAATTTGAAACAAATGGGAAAGAAATCAAAGAAATCCATAGCAGTGGCTCCTACAGCAATAACACAGCCAGCCAAGGATCCCAGACCAAGAAAAAAAGGGTTAATCTCAGACACTACATGCCTCGGTCTAGGAAACACTAGCTGGGAGAGCATTTACAATTTAATAGAAGCAGAGGAGCCTGAGGAAGTATCAGAGGAAGCCACAGCTGACTCAAGTAACAAATCAGAAGCAACCCTCAAAGAATTAGCTTGTTCCTACCTGCACAGAATAGCAGCCCGAGAAAAAATCCTGCCATATACTGACGTAGTGAGATGGGTGGTTGAAGAAATTCCAGTCTCAAACAGAACATTTTGCACAGTTGACGGGAGGATATTTGGCTCGTTTCAGCCTGATGATCTAAGGAAAATGTATCACTTACCTAAGCCTGAAAAGTGGTACAACAAAGCCTTCCTTCAAAAATTTGAAAATGAGAACGAGTCAAAATCAGCCCCTATTAGGCAGTGGAGACAGTTTTCCGAGAAGCACAAGCACGAATCATCAGGTAAGTACTCTGTCGACTCATTGGCTTCTCCTTACTATTATGCCAAAGCTATGATGTGTAGAATGTGGGGAATACATGACTCTGCTAAATTCACTATTGAAATGGTCCCTCTGATGGAGGCAACAATCAATGGCTATGTGATGGATTGGGCAAATGTTTTGTCTGACAAATTAGCCACAACAATTCTCAAAGTTAGATCAAATGCACGTAAAACTACCAGGACCATTCCCCATTTTTATTACAGTGCTTATATTATGGATACTCTTTGCTTTAATTCTGAATATTCGGTACTCGGATGGAGATGGACTCCCCAAGACCCTAAGCCAATACATATTTATCATCAAATGTTATGGAAGGCTCACTACAAAAATCATTTGTATAGAATCTGCAATGGCTTTATGTTGCCTGTGTATTATGCTATTTTTGATAAGCCTGCCCCCAGGATTTCTGAGGAAGCAGGGATTGACTTGACTGTAGTAGGTAATTGGTTTGGAGAAGACAAGTTCACTTATATAAGGCTTTTTGGTAGCCTTACAAAACCCCATGTCCTTCCCTTGTATGTGCCCGATAAACTGTTAGCTCGGGAACTGGCTTACCAAATAACGGTAGAAGGGACATCCAAAACCCTTAGAAATTCCAAGAAACAGGTATGGCCTACATTCCCTTTAAGATGTGGTGTTTTCACTCTTCATGATTACAAACATGCAGAAAAGGAGGCAGAAAAAATACAAATGCTGAATCTTGCAACAATTCCCAACAGACAATATGATCCAAGAAAAGTTGCCTATAATGTTCTTGAACAAGCCAAACTTACAAAGTTTGATCATGAAAAGGATGACTTCGATGACCTATTTTCCTCAGCTGAATCATTATTTCAAGTGAAAACATTGGCCAAGATTAGGTATCAAGATGAAGGGTTGGAAAAGTTTAATATGCTTAGAGAACAGAGGTTGCAAACTCTGCCTCTAGACCTATTAGCCACCACCCCAACAATCAAGCCAAGCGAGTCTGAACAGCAAACTGTTGACAAATCTCCTGCGGTGGAAAAAGTTCCTGAGAAAGAAAAAGCACTAGAATAGGAGAAAGAACAGGGAAAAGGTAGTGAACAAATGGATACAGATACGCAAATTGATCCCAAGCTTCTTAAAGAATGGCAACAGTTCGATTCCATTATAAGCAATCTTGAGAATTTACAGGGTTTTAGCACGCCTGAAGTGACAATTGGTCACAAGACAACAACAAATACAGTTCCAACTGAAGGAACCAGCGGCCCACCCATAAGTCAAGATGTAGAGATAATTCCTAAGGATCCATCGGATGAAATTGTTTTGCATATAGAAGAAATACCACCTTTAGATGTCTTCTACAGCCCTAAGCATAGGGTTGTAGTAAAAAGACAAAGGAAAAAGAGAAGGATTGATGATTCTTCCCTTTTACCTGCACAAACAGAGATGGCTAATGTGGTATGGAAAAAAGAATTCAATCTTTCCGAAGGCCTCACAAAACTCTCTCAATATGCCGGGGCATACTCGGCAGCTACTATGGATAAAGCATCAGAGGTTAGCAATTTACTCAAAGAAAAAGATCAGATAATTGTTTCATTGGAAGCACAGGTATCCGAAAAGCAATAAAGAAGAGAGCAATTAGAATAGCAGTTAGCAGCACAATACCAATCAAATAACCATCTAAATGAGCAATTACTCAAGGAAAAGCAAAGGATAGACCAAAGTGCAGTGTAGAAACAAAAAGAGTTATCCTTAGCATTGGCCAAGCTGAAGACAATGAATGAACAAATGAGCAAAACAAAAGATGAGCAAATCGCTCAACTATCACAACAAATAGAAAAGTTCAAAAGTTTTCCTCAACCAACAGATTTCAGATCTGAAGCTCTCCAGATCAATAAGGCATTGATTAAACAGTTAAATTTACTATGTCATAATATTTCTCTTGTTGAGCCCCTCTGTGAGATTTCTTCATCAATGATTGACAAATCAGTTGACGCAAGGCAGAATTTGGAGTAGGCCAATGAGACATTAACAAACTTTCTTGCTTGGAAAGAAACCAATGAAGTGCAAGATGCAAATCTGCCTAGAATTCTAGAATCACACAAGAAAATTCTTTTCCTAGAATGTCAATCCCAATTGATGAAAGCAGAAAGGGAAACTTCAAGCTGTAGATCAGCAACTGGTAATTTGATTGAGTTAATTAATGATACTCTTTATCTGTATAATTTGATTTTAGAATGCACTCCAGGTAAACTGCCATCAGCCAAAGCATTGGAACAGACATGCAAGCAAGAATTGGAAAAGAAGGAGAGATTAATTGCAGGCATCCAAAGTTTAACTTGGGACACATTTTGGTTCTTCCTAGTTAAACCATATAGTCAAAGGGTAGCACTGAAATGTTTAACCGATGCAATCGGTTACATGATTCCCGAAATTCATGATGCTACGTATTCAGCCCAACTGCATTCATGTCTGAGTCACCCTCTAGAATTGCAACCAATGCTTGCTATCTACCAGCTCAAGCCAAAGGATGATCAGCTGAAACAGTGAATCATTCTACCGACTGCAAGCAGGCTTATTTCAAGGAGATTTTCATGATCTGGTTATACCACCTCATAGCATTTTTATTTCATAATTAGTTAGCTTAGATAGTATTTATAGACCCTTTCATGTCTTTAGAAAGGGGCCTCAAATTTTGTATCAAAACTTGGATCGAGAGTCACACTATTGTGCTTCCGATATATATTTTTTTATGAAGATTGGGCCTATATTCTGAATTTTAATGAAGAATACTTTGATGAGATATGCACTACTGCTTTTTGTGAGAGTATTTCTAAGTTGGAAGACAGAATCTGAATGCGATTGATATCGGGAAGGATTCAAATTACATATGGTACTATTATCTATGTCTTTGCTCCATTCTTTTATATGAATCAGCATTTATTC
This sequence comes from Pinus tabuliformis, assembly GCA_031772625.1. Lineage (NCBI taxonomy): Eukaryota > Viridiplantae > Streptophyta > Pinopsida > Pinales > Pinaceae > Pinus > Pinus tabuliformis. The sequence continues at coordinate 67,562,025 of CM062806.1, read as the reverse complement.
AATCTTGCTATCATTTGATATATGTATGTGTTTTAACAGCAATCCTTATACTTATCACTATTGAATGTTTAAGGAATGTTATTCTTTCAATCATATTTATGTCAATGATATATGAAGAATAGTGTAATAATGTTTTAATGATTACTTTGTTCAACTACTTGAACAAAGTAATTATCATATGAATGAATGTCTTTATTTATCAATGGAGTCATCTATATGCCTATTTGTAGATAAAGATCATCAAAAGTTGCACTAAAGTGGAAATTTCCCAGGATAGATTAGTTGTTTAAAATTCTGTATTTTAGAATAAATCATCCATCATTATCATTAGATAATAGAAAATCAACCACTTATCCATCTTAGTTACAAATTATTGGGAAACTGGTCCCATTATATCCAGTCGAAGCCACCACACCAAACGAAAAAGGAGCTGCCTTTAACATCCGGACCGGGTGGTTTTCCCCAATGTTGATGCAGCGATTTTCAAAGTATCAACATTTTTGGCACTAGAAGGAGGGCATGAACTATGAATGGCGAGCAAACCCAAACCTACAACCCATTCTAAGAGTAAATCTCCCTCCACCTCACCTCTAACTTCTCCTTTGCATGCTGGAACTCCAGTCTTCAAATGAGAAGAAGAGGAGACAACTACCACTGCTCAACCCCAACATATCCCAGAACGATTAACTCCAGAGTCTCCTGAAGTTCAGTCTCTCATCCATAAACTTCAAGGCTTTTCAATATCACCACAGAAATCTGAGGTATCTCAAGGCAGTGTGACTTCGCAATTCACTCCACCTCACCCCCTCACCAGACTTCAGAGTGGAAAGCTTGGTATTGAACCTACTGAGTTGCCTTTACCTAAAAGGAAAAGGGCAAGAAAAACAACTGAAGGATCTGATAGTGAGACTATCTCATCATCATCCTCCATTTCATCTTCTCTAGTGTGAAGTCAACCATCCACTCCCCCATTACAGATTGTTGTTCAACAGGGAACTGGAACTTCAACATCTGCTTCTCAACCTCCTCAAACTTCAATATCTGCTCCTTCCCAATCATCTGGAACTTTATCGTCACTGTCATCAGGTAGTAGTTCGACAATGGCACAGAATCCATGGAATAATCCTGGTGCAGTCATGATGCCTGCACCATTACACCCATTGCCATCACATCCTGAAAAATGGTTGCCGAAATTTAATCCAGGTGTACGTATACAAGCTGATGAGCGTATTAACAACTTCATGTTGGAAGTTAAATTAAAAGGAGTGACAGAGGAAGATGTTGTTGTTAGGCTTTTCCCTTATACCTTACAAGGATCGGCTGGCTCTTGGTATTGTTCCTTGCCATCAGGATCCATTACAAGTTGGAACATTTTTAAAGAACAGTTCTTGACTAAATATGGTGATGACAGATCTCTAACAGTGTTAATTAATGATCTTTTGAATCTTAGGATAGAGTCTAAAGAACCTATAAAAGAGTTCAATTCATGGTTTAATAAACTCTTGAATAAGATTCCAACTGCCTCTAAACCCAGTGAGCAAATCAGAAGCGAATGGTATATAACAGCTTTACCTTCAAACATAGCTATTTTTGTAGATAGAGCTGCAAAACCAACTCTAGCTGAAAATTCATTTCCATGCATTTGAAATTATTTCTCCCTTGTGTTTCCCTGGCACTTGGCCCTCAAACTCCCTAGCATGCATGGATAAAATATTTACAAAATTTTCCCATATCCTACTATCTAGGGTTTGGTTTTTAATTAACTAAAAATGTTATAACTGAAGAAATAATCATGCGATGTGATAAAACAATCCTCAAACCTCATTATCCAAATATATTTGAGGTCAACCATGCCAAGTTGGAGGTCCACCAAGTCGAATTTCAAAAAAATTTAGAACCGTGTCAGTAATTATAGCCTAGAGAAATTATGAAACATGGGTCTCAACATTCCACCTGTAACTCCAAGACAGTAACTTTTTTGTAAAAAATGAGAGAGGATTTTGTTTCTGGGTATGTTATGAACATTATCCTCCTCCCATTTTCAAAAAAAAATTCCCATTTGTTCAGAATCCAAGCTTGAAGTTGGTCACAGAGAAACAAAACAAATCTTGGCACAAGCACAACAAATAGTTGACTTTAACTTTTGATGACTTGAATGAGGTTTTGAGTGTTCTTGAATACCTGTGAAGAAACTTGGAGATGTCCACTACACCCTGGAGCCTTTAAACCATGCAAAAACATCATTTTAGCCTCTTCAAACTTGATTTGAAAACAGACTATCGAGAAGCACAATGAAAAGACTTTATTGTGTGTGGTTAAATGGTTAAAAAAAACCTCCTTTGGTTTTCCAAAATTCATCTTCATTTGGTCATAAACATCTTTTGAAAATGATGATAAAGTTAGAGTCAAAAGCGTAGCAACTCTCTTGTAGCAATTTCATTTTGGAGATATATCCTAAACGCTAAATCCAAATGGGCTGAAATTGTTACAGAAAGTTAATACCATCATAATTAACCTCAAAAACAAATTTCAGCCCAATTAGAGTCACAGATCACGAGAAAAGACCAAAATGGATGTAGATGATGGCTCATTTCTTGAAAACCATGCATCATTTTGAGCTGAAATTGAGTGGGTGTTTACATTTCATCCCCATTCATCTCCTATAAAAATTTCATTGTAAACGGGTGTGTTGTTTAAGAGATATGACGAGAACATTGTGACTAGGTAAAAGTGCAGTGCAAAATATTATTAGACGTATGCCAACACATGCCACATATCCACTATTTTATGTGATTTTTTGAATAATTAGACCTTTCCGTGAAGTTAATAACTCTAGTTAACTGAAAATGGGTTAAGTTTTGGGAATTTTGGGGATAAGGGTTCGCGAAGGGTAGATCAGGCCTGAAACTAGAGAAATGCCTTAACCCCACATCACATAGCCTTCTGGATGTAGAAACCTAGTTCTAACATCCCCCAATACTACTTCAGGTGAGACTGCCACTTGCGCTATGCGGGTTGTTTTTGGAAGGGGTGGTAGTGTAGGGTTTTGTTGGTTAGTGTAGCTAAATCTAAACCTCGGTCCAAGCCCCCTTAAGTCAACAAATGGTTTCGTTGCCAGGACCTGGATCTATCTGAGGGATGTGTCATGTGGCATAAGTGGATACCAACTATGAAGGAAATTGAGAAGGGGATAGATCAAAGGTTGAACGAGTTCCAAAGTTCAGGAGAATAGGAATCCTTACTTGTCAAAAGAAAAGTGGCTACAAAGGTATCTTTACACAGAAGTACATGAAGTTTTCTTTTCGACATTCCCTTGCAAATTACACGAGTGGCTGTCCGAATTAGCATATAGCGAACCTACTTGGAAGTACGATGATCCTATTGCGTGGACTCTAGAATTATTCAAACATCTTGAAGGATCTGATTATAAGGTTACAAGGTTTGTTGATTAATAAATTGATAGTATCTTGGGCAATTTCATCACTGCAATTGCAATAGATACATATGTATCCTATAACAAAGCTCAACAGCGATTCTTCAAAGGTCCAAGAGGTAAGTACATGAAATCGCTAAAAACATGGATTAAAATGATTTTGTGTGAAAAGGGATTATTACTTTACCTTAATGTTTAAGAGGGGTTAGACTGGATCTACGTGAAGTGGAAAGCGATTCAGAGTAGATCTAGACAAATTCATTGAAAGCGAATACAGTCCTTTATTGGGAGACTCTGAAAGTGAGGAAGACAGAAGTAGCCTTAGTACACCTAGAGGTGTGGCGCAGACAGTAGATCAGGGTACTTTTGAAATTCCACATCCATCCACTCCACCTCCACCTCCAACTCCCCTATTCAGTATGGCGAATATAGTGAAAATCCCTATATTCAAGGGTCAAGGATCAGAGGATCCCGATCAGTTTTGGTTCGTCATAAAGTCCGTATGGAAAGTTCAAATAGATCAACGATGATGACATGAAGAAAGAACAACTAGTTACAATGCTACAAGATAGAGCGCTTACCTAGTACATCAGATACAATATAACTCATCTGGCTGCTTCATTGGCTAACACAAAGGATGCACTGAATGTGGAATTTAGGAAGCTGAAGTTGCAAGCTCAGTGTGTGACCGAAATCAAGGAGATCAAGCAGAGGGTTAATGAGTCTATGTGGGATATAGATCAACAACTGAAGTGCTTACTGATTCAAGCTAACCTTCAAATTTCAAATGAACAACACAGGGACTGGTATATAGCTTCATTATTACCTCACTTAAGATTGCCATTATCTCAGCAGAAGATTGGGTCTCAGGCTGAAGCATTGGAAATCACGATGAAGCTAGAAGCTTCACCGATCTAGGATACGAATATAGGATTTCAGCAGATCCAGTCGCAACTAGCAAGCCTGCATATGGAATTGCAGGATCTGAAGAAGGGAAAGGAGGTTAAGTCAGAAACACATTCTAAAGTTTGGTGCACGAAGTGCAAGGCTAAAGGTCATCATAAGGATCAGTGCCCTGTATTCCAAAATTATATAGCTGTGGGAGGTCCTCACCCGCTAAAGCCAGAATATTCATTGGATCAACCACTGGTGCAAGTACCTGGTGTAGCATCTACCAAGTATCATGACAAAATTCGACAGATAATTCTTTCATATTATAGAAATTTATATAGTCTCCAAAGCAAATTTTTTGTAACTTTTGTAAATCAGTTGGTCATGATGAAAGGAATTTTCAAAGCTATGAACTAATGATGGACAAGACTATGCTATATAGAATGTAGGTTGAAAACCATGTGCAGAATGATCAATGCTCACCTACAACTCGCGAAGGATTCCAAGGACAGGGAAGAGGACGAGGAGGAGGGGTTGGAAGAGGTCGGCGCTAGATTATTTATTACAACTGTAGAGAACCTAGACACTTTGCGCATGACTGTCAGAATCTAATGCACCCTTCTTGGAAATACTATCATCAATACGATCATGCTATATAATATTGCCCAGTCTTAATAGTGAAAGTGCAGGAGAAGATGAACCAATAGTCAACATAGAATATTTAAATGATGAGATTTGAGTCACACAAAGATGATCCTAGTATCAACATAGTCATTTGAAGTGGTGTAGCCACTAGTGAAGACAAGGTCAAAGGTAAACAACCAAAATCATATTCATGGTTTTGAAAAGCCGATGAGAAGAATGTTGGGTTTGATTTACATAGAGAAAAAGAGACATTTAGGGAGGCAAGAAAGAGTTTTAAGGATCCAGGCGCTTCTATTTCTCAGAACCAGATATCGATAGTCTCATGAAAGGAGAAACCTGAAGAAGCTATTGCGACATAGGATTGAGATCTCGCAGTGTTAAAATCATTTTTGCAAGCATGTATGAAGTTATTATAGGATCAGAAGGTAGTACAAGGACTGCAAGAGCTAATAGATAGTTGTGCTATTTGTTACCAGAACAATGCACAATCAATAAGGTGAACCGAGGAAAGAAGAGAACTGGTAGGGAGATGTGGTTGACTGCGTAGATTGGTTATTTTGAAATGGACTAGGTAATCCTAGACTTGGGCTCTGATGCTAACATATTTCTGAAGCAAACTTAGGAATGTATGGGAAAGACTAAGTTATAGTGGTCGCCAATTCAGCTACGCATGGTGAACCAGCAAAAAATAATTACAATGGGTTGCCTACATTGAGTAACCATAGATATTGAACGTGCAATAGAAGTGGCCGATTTCGAAGTTATTGAGATCGTCGATGACAATAATCCATATCCAGCATTTCCTGGGATTTATTGGGGCTTTGACATGAACGCAATCATTAACTTAAAGAAGTGAAGCATGGTATTTGAAAAGAATGAGCTTCGAGTAATTGTCCCATTGGACCCAGATGAAGGTGCACGATACACAGAACTAAACCGTGACTATTATGAAGATGAAGACATTGAGCACATATATAAGTTAACTGCGTGAAATGAATATTGGATCAATCCCACTGTGGATGGAAGGATCAACTGGGAGAAGGATAGTTCTTTTCAATCAGACCCAGATGAAGAGTTAGAAAACTAGTAGAATCGGTTGCATGAGGCCTCTGCGCTATAATGTAATTGGATTACAGGGTTGCTACATTGTGTATCTACTGAGGTACGTAAGTTACCCTATTATGATGGCTTGGATGATGTCAATATATTTCTTGACCATTTTGAAAGGGATGTACCAGAGGAACATCGATTCCAAGCCTTAGATATAGCATTGAGAGCTACGCTTGCAAGATGGTGGGGTACGCACTAGGATAATGTTTTTGATTGGAAGGAATATTGTAGAATGATGTGATTAAGATTTGGCAATGGGAATACCCGAATCACTGAAAAATACATAGGGAAGGATGATCCTCTCAAACATCTGGCGCGATGGACTAAGGCGTAGGGCGAGATACCTCAACCTAAGTGGGTGCATATATTTATTCATACCCTCATTGTTATCCCAAAGAACTGGTATTTAGTGACGGACCTATGACACGAGACGACTGATTGGGATAAAATGAAGGAAAGTTTCTTGTAGACATTCAGTTTCAAAGATGGCTTTGAATGTATTCATGAAGCACTTCAGTATATTGAAGAAGAAATCTTCCAAATACTCGTAGAACCTATCACATGGATACAACCTGACTAGAGTACGTAGCTACAACATGCTTTAGAATGTTACAATGTCATGACAGAGGAAGGTGATGAGGATCTTCGGAAAATTAATATCCCTGAATAATAGGTATAGCATGAAGTTCATGGACCTAATGCGGATATCCATGATAATTCACAACTGGTACGCACAAAACAGGTAAACATTGGTTCAGAAGTATAACCAAAATTTGCAAGCATTGGTGACTATTGGGATGAAGACATGGTGCATAAGGTCGTTGAATTATTACATGAATATCAGGATTTATTTATGACTAAGTTCTCTGAATTGAAAGGGATCATAGGATATTTGGGTATGATGAAGATCAATCTGAAACCTGATGTGAAGTCAGTTAAGCAGTGCTCATATTGGTTGAATCCCAAATACAAGGCAAAGGTAAGGGAGGAACTCGATAAGATTCTCGTGGCTAGAATAATTGAGCCTGTAGAATAATCTGAACGGGTCAGTCCTATGGTGGTCCAAGAGATGAAAACGAAAGGTGATATGAATATCTGCGTAGATCTATGGAATTTGAACGATGCATGCATACATGATCCATTCCCTACGCCATTTAGATATGCAATTCTTGAGAATGTTGGTGGATAGGAATCTTATCCATTTACAGATGTATTCTCGTCATACCACCAAATTAAGATTGCACTGGAGCATAGAAGTAAGACTACCTTTGCTACTGAGTGGGGGTCGTTCCAATACATAGTCATGCGTTTCAAACTAAAAAATTCTCTTGTGATTTTCTCAATGGTGGTTGTTGCAGCATTTAACGAATTCATTCATAAGTTTTTTGAGGTCTACTTCGATGATTAGAGAGTGTTTGGGCTAGTCAAGAAACATGTCTCTAGTCTACGCATGATGTTGGATACATGTAGGAAGTATCAGATCTCCTTGAACTTGAAGAAATGAATTTTTTGTGTACCTTATGGAATATTGTTAGGCCATGTTTTCTCTAAGCAGGGATTGATGGTAGATCCTTCTAATATTGTCATCATTATCAATCTAGAGCACCCTAGGAACGTAAAGCAATTACGCATGAAATTGGGCCATACTAGGTACTATAAGAATTTATTATGGAATATGCGTAGATCACTATGCCCATGGAGAAGTTGTTAAAGAATGATGCTACGTTTTGTTGGGATGATGATTGTCAGAAGATCTTGGATACTCTCAAGAAGAAGATGGTTACAGTGCCAATCCTAGTATTCCTGTATTAGAAGAAGGAATCGCATGTGCATGTGGATGTGTGTTTCATAGTGTTGGGACTTGTCTTAACTTAACCAAGGGTAGAAGATATTGATCACTCGATTGCCTTCATCAGCCGAAAACTATCTAAGGCCGAGAATAACTACTCAACCACAAAGCATGAAGGATTGGCCATGGTTTATGCATTACAAAAGTTTAGGCATTATCTATTAGGTGCACACTTTAAGATGTACATGGACCATTCTTCTTTGAATTATCTGATCAATAAGCCTGTGTTGGGGGAGAAAATCTATAGATGGTTGCTCCTTTTCCAAGAATATGATTTTGAAGTGATAGTGAAGCCAAGGAAGTAGAATGTTGGACCAGACCACCTTTCTCGAATCGAATATGAAGAAGAGCCTACAAATATTGATGAAGGATTACCTAACACACAGATATTTTCTCTCAGGGTTGTGGATGAGCATTTTGCTGAAATTATTTAGTTTTTATCTACTGGCGTAGCCCCTGAAGGTTATACTACACAACAGAGGAAGGAATTAGTTGTGAGGGTTGCATATTTTTCTGTGATTGCAGGGAAATTATATAAGATATGGTGGGCTGAAGTTCTACGCAAATATGTGCCTAAATATGAAAGACAGTATTCTAGCTAAAGCACATGGTGGTGTCATAGGAGGAAATTATGCACGCAAAGCAACTGCACAGAAGATCTTACAAGTAGGTTTATGGTGGCTGATGGTACATAAAGATTCCAAGGAATATTGTAGTGTATGTGATGCATGTCAAAGGACCGGGAGACCATCGCGAAGGGATGAACTTCCATTAAATCCACAAGTCACACTACAAGCATTTGATAAATGGGCAATTGACTTTGTTGGACCTGTCTAGCTACCGGGGAAGAAGACAGGAGCACGTTATATTATCACTGTGATGGAGTACCTAACCAAGGTGGCTTGAAGAACAACCTGTGAAGGATTGCAGCGTGAACACTGCTACGAAGTTCATCTTCGAGTTTATTCTGTCACGGTTTGGATGCCTGAAGATTCTGATGAGTGACAGAGGTTCACATTTCCTGAATGAGACAATTGCATCTCTAACAGAATAATTTCAAATGTACTATCAAAAGAGTATGCTGTATCATCCCTAGGCGAATCGCACTATTGAAGCTTTCAACAAGATCTTAGAGAATGCCCTCACAAAGGTCTGCAATGTTAAAGGAATTATTGGGATGTGCACATACCACCCGTTCTATGAGAATTTAGGACTACATGTAAGAAATTGACTGGGAAAACACTTTTTGACTATTTTAAAAATAAGTAGTAATGTCAATGGAATACATAATTCCCAGCCAAAGGATCACAACAATAACTGAGATGGAAGATTGCGACGTAATGGAGGAACGCCTGACACGGTTGCTTGCATTAGAGGAAGACTGCTTTTTGACTTGCTTTCATCAACCATTACAGAAAGCTAGTGAAAAGCGATGTCAGGGTCGTCACATTAAGAAACGTAGCTTCAAGAATGATGATTTGGTCCTGATGTATGACAACAAGTTTACCAAATTTCTGGGGAACTTTCAAATGCACTAATTAGGACCGTATGTAGTTAAGGATATTTCGGATGGTGGCGCAGTTCAGCTCACGAAGATGAATGGGGAAGTAGTTCCTGGAAGCATTAATGGGAGCAGGTTGAAGTTTTGCAAGGACGATCCCGCTCTTAAACAATGACTACATGGCCGCAGGAAAGTCTTAGTTCTTCTGGCAGTTGAAACATAGCGCACGACTATAAACTACTCTGTGGGGGAAATTTTTTATCGAAGAAGGAAGGTTGCGTGATGTTTTGGAAGATGGCATAGGTGGAAGCTACGATGAGGTAGCTGCACCACAAGGATGATTACTGCACATCCTACCCAAAAAGTGACAACTGGAACAACTACAGTTGATTTGATAGGGAATTTTTTGTTAAAAGGAGCAGGGAAAAATCATTTAAGGCACAAATCTGGGAAAATCTTCCGCCAAATTCACATTTATGAGGAAGATCTAAGGGGGAATGGACAATTTGAATTTGAATTAGGTTATAAATATCACACCCTACTCCACATTTGGACACTTTTCTTCTTGAGAATTTGCTATGTGCTTTTGCGTTTAAGGAGCCGAGTGTGTTGTTGCATGTCTAGTTCCCTGAGTTGGGAGGGAGTTGAGTAAGAGTTCTTAAATAGAGGGTTAGGAAACATCATGACTGTAACACTGCCTGTCCCTGCTATAACACCTAGGTCAGCGAGGCCAAAGCCTACTACCTCTGTGTCAAGAGAGAAAAAGCAGAAAAAGCCGCAGTAGGCCCTTGTTCGAAAATAGTCGCGGAAAGTTCTGACTGAGCAAAGGAAGAAGGGCATAATGGATAAAAACAAGTAGCTTATGGAGCCCCAGGACTTGGACAAAGAATAGATGAATGTGGGGATTGAGTATATTAGTGCAGAAGGCGTGGAAACAATTTTTAAGCTACGGCCGTATATACCGCCACGGAAGCCTACCTCTAAAGTAAGTAAGGATCCCTACTCTATAAAATTCAAGGTATTCACACCGTTACTACCGGAGGAAGTACTTAGTGAGGGTGATTTTTTGGCCTCGGTACCATATCTAAAGATGGAATATTAGGATTTGGGTGACCATGAGAAATTTCCACAGTTGGAACCCAACAAGTATTTGAAGACGATATATTTTGAGGAGGTGAGCCTTACAAGACTTAAACAAATGAAATGGGTGGCCAATATTGAGAGCATACGGTTGCTAAATATGTTGTATGTCCCGCATTTTAGCTGAAGAATTATTAACACTATTTGTGTGCGCCAATTTTTGGCAATGGTTCACGATGGGTGTCTCTGGCTGGGAGGGCCCATCCCAAATGACGATATGATGATACAAAGTATCATAGCACTACCATATCAAGGAGTGAACCCCACAAATGATTTTATGGGGAACTCAGAAGAGAGAAAACTTGGAGATCAAATGAAAAGTGACTTTTGGTTGGTCAAGAGGTCATAGGGATATTCCATCAATTCCATATCAAACGAAGCTGTGTAGTTTGCTGCACAGATTTTGGCAGGAAAAATCATGAGAAAGTGTCATGTTGATGAAGTGTTGGCACCATGATATCCTTGGATGTGCAGTGTAGCAAAGGGGTTCAATTAAATTGGGAAAAGTACATGTGCCAAGAATTCTTGGATAATTATCGTGAAGTGCAGGACGAAGGAAAAGAATTCCACTATGCATGGTTGTTGTTTTTTATCGCTTGGAGGACACCGAATGATTCACAGTTACCTACTATGGATCTGGAGTTGTGGGAAGCTGCTAAATTTGCCTCGCTGTAGGCAAAAAAGGACCATGCCCGTGTCCTTGAAAATAAGATGTTTTGGGTATTGTTTGAAATGGATATGTGAATCGTAATTAAGCAGAAGCCAAGGTTGTCACCAAGTCTATTCATGGAATATCGGTGCATTGTTAATTCTAAGGCTGATTTCCACCATGTATACATCCATGTGAGACATGATTTGACAAATAAATGGACATAGTTGCCATTTCTGATCTCCAAATATGATATCACACAGCTAGTACTTCAATGGCCGATTGACTGGATCCTTTCGATGGATATTGTAGAGGGTATAATAGGGACTAGTAAAGAGGCACAGAAGGAAAAGAAGAAGGTGACCATTGACCTCGAAAGTAATATTGTGCAGGAACTAGAGCGTGAGCAAGAAGAAGAGAGGGATATAGACAAACCTAATCAGGGTAGCCAAGACACCAATGTAGACTTGGCAGATGTTGATTCTCCCTTTATTATCAAATGACGATAGAAGACAAGTGTAGGAGGCACACGTAAAAAGCACAAATCTGATAAGTCCGCCGGCGCGAAGGTCATGGTCCTCACTAAGGGATACCTTGATGAGATTGGAGATACTACTAGGTCTGCATTGGCAGATATCTGGGGCCACATTGAATAATACTACCAGTCTGTTTTGACGAAGGTCTAGGAGTGCCTCAAAGAATTGCAAGGTCAGGTGAGAGAGGTTCAAGCAAGTGTGGTTCAAGCGAGTTGATCTAAAGCGAGTGTGGGAAGTGTACATTCGGTACTCACTTCAAATCTCTGTGTTGTACCCCTACCTAATAGATCCTTACACCTAAATGATTGCGCCGAGCGGGAGAGTGCCCAGCTGTCTAAGAATGTGAACATTAACCTCGCGGCGCTCCCCCTATACACATTGCATGAGCTACACAAGGGGGTAGTAGATGAGCTTAAGGTGCAAGAGAAACGGGCTATCATGGTGATCAAGAATGCGTAGATCACCAGTCAAAATATTTGCGATGAGAAGCATAAATCTCTCCAGGATCAGGATGAGGCAGCTGCAAGAAGGGCGTCGCTGGAGCAAGCCATTTCTCAAGTATGCAATGAGCTTCCCGAGTTCAAAATTCAATTTGAGGCCACTTCTGAAGAAAAATTGCAGCAATTGGAAAATGTATTTAGAGAATCAAAGCGGAAGATGGATAAATTTCACTTTGATCTACAGATTCCATTCACTGAGCTTCAATTGAAGTTGTAGCACACCAAGCCACAAGAGATCTGAGAGCAGCGCAAGGCTGCCATCAGAACAGATAGGGAAAAGCTCGATGTTGCAATCAAGGACTGTATTCAACGGTTCTAAGTAACATTAGAACTCTGGGCCTCACTGCAAGAGGGCCACGGGTGAAAAATAATGAAGTAGCCATTCAAGATAAGCAACTCTAGTAAGACGAAATAAAGGCAACAACGTGCACATTAGCCCCTGTGCAACGGTTTGCCCGGTTGAAAGAGGGGAAGAAGATGCAGACTATCACTACACGAATGCAGTTGTGGGAAGAAGAGGTCAGGAAGCTCTCATAGACTGTGGAAGGCACACTCAACAGTATGCAATAAACGTAGTGAACCATCAGCATGGAAACTTTTAGGGGTGAATTTTCGCCCTTAGGCGAAATTAAGCGGTTTTAAATTTTTAGTGGCCAAATATTTTGTATCATAGTACATTTTTACAAATCACCTCAAATTTATTTTATAAAAAAATTAGGTATGGAGGTTAGCCCACCGTATTTTAAGGGAGAGGGTAAAAAAGGTAAATTTAGCCCTTGAAATTACGAGCTACAACCTTCCATTCGCCCTAATTTTCAAGAATAGGTTTTATTTAAGTGAATCCTATGGGCCAGATACCATTTTTATAAAAGAGGTATGGTACATTAATAAAAATATAAATAAATGAGAGGTATGGTAAATAAATAAAACATTTTTTATATTTACTCCATAAGTCACCTTATATACATGCAAGGGTGTAAGCAAATAAAAATATAAATAAAGTGGAGGTATGGTAAATAAATAAAACCTCTTTTTATACTTACTCAAAAGGTATGGTAAATAAATAAAAATATAAATAAACTAGAGGTATGGTAAATAAATAAAACCTCTTTTTATATTTAGTCCATAACCCTCTTTCTATTTATGAAAGCTCAAAAAAGAGATTTTATTTAAGTGAATCCTATGGGCCAAATACCATATTTGTAAAAGAGGTATGGTAAATTAATAAAAATATAAATAAAGAAGTATGGTAAATAAATAAAACATTTTTTTATATTTACTCCATAAGTCACCTTATATTTACGAACACTCAAAAAATGCATTATATTTAGGTGAAACCTATGGGAAAAATACTATGGGCCATGCAAAAAAAACATTATTAACCCTAATATTAGTATTAATACAAATAAAAATGGCACATGGTATTGACCCATGGTATTCACGTGGAATGTAGCCTATTTAAAAGGGGAATTAAACCAACATAGATCCATCTTTACTCTGGATCTACTAAGCCTCGAGAGGGATCAAATATCGTGATATGAAAACTAGCATAGAGTGAAAAAATATTTGATCCCTGGGGCTTGCTAGATCAAGAGTAAAAATGGATGTTGTAATTTAATGTATGTTAAACATTTTAACTTGGTTAAAATAAAAAATAAAATAATAATCAATTATTAATTTTATTAATTTTTATAAATTATTAATAGTAATTTTTAAGCTCCAGGTTTATGATAACCCATGGTATTAACCCATGGTAATACCATGGTATTCATGTGAGCATAGACTATTTAAAGGGGAAATTCTATCATGTTAGATCCATCTTAATTCTGGGTCTACCAAGTGCTTAGAGGGATAAATAGATTTCATCCCTCTAAGAGTGGTAGATGTGGAGTTAAGATGGATATAGGTTGGTTTTTATGATAATGAAGATATTAAATAGACTTAAGAAATTATATTGTAAAAACATCTTAAGGTGAATGGTTAAAGCTACATTTAGTCACTTCACAAAATTTAGTAAAAAATACCAATATCTCCATTAATATTGGTTTTTCTGATTTAACAAAAAAAAATCAAAACAGTGAAACCTTATCACTCTTTCTGCATCACCCTCACAGAAGATTTCCCACCATTTTTCAAACATTCTCAATATGATATCTTCATGAAAAAATTTAGGTACTGATGTTGGATTAGTTGTTTGAAAAATAAGCTGGTTTGTACAACCTTTCATCTTTTGTGCTATTCTTAGTCTGTCCTAATGATCTGTAGGGGTTGGAGCCACTGCACCATATTTTCCTAAAAGGTGGAGATTGTTCACCAAAAAGGAACTTAATCTACATGTTACAAAGCTGTTAAAAAATGTGAGACGTATGAGGGTAGTGAATTATGCTAATAATCAATTTAGATTGGGAGAGACGTAAATAAATTTTATTATTTAATTGAAGATTTCCAATTAAAATAATAATAAATCTACATTTATATATTCATATATTGATTGGAAGGCTTCTCACAATGGTCACTTCTTTCAATTAGATCCCCTTCAAGCCTTTGGGATACCTAATACTTTCTTATATAATATAGTTGGGGTTTGCTACTTGTTGGCGTGTTGGGGTAAACAAACTTGATGTGTTCTTTTATCTCGCAGTTGGAGTCTATGGAATAAGAAAGAAATTTGATAACTTGAAAAAAGTGGTAACTTGACAAAATTTGTAGAGAAAATATTAATCTCTCCTAGCTTAGATAGAACTCGTGGTCTATATCAACACCTAAAAGAACTTTGTTGTGGAATATTATCAAAACTAATAGAAGGACATGAAAGAGTGTATTGTAAGAACCTTGACAAACACAGCCACTAAAACTTGGAACATTGTTTGTAGGAAGAGAAAATTATGCTTCTTTTTTCCAAATATGTATGTTAGTATATTACAGTTTAATGAATATGTTTTCTTATTGTCATATATGGTTTCATACTTTAACAAAACATTCACCAAGACTTCACAATGTTTTATTATTTAGTAAAAGATTTGTCAAGATCTTACAAGATTTTATAATTCAGTGAAAGATTCTCCATCACTATACAAGATAATATAATCTGGTGAGAGATTCGCCAAAAAAATTATATATACATATTATATTATTGATAAAATCGCCTCCCATTTTTCCTATGTATCATGGGGATTAGCCCATTTATTATACATATAAATTTAGGGTGGTTCTTAAAATTTCCCCTGACCAGCGGCCTAGTAGCAGAAGGACCGACTATGAAAAAGTTGGTCGAAGAAGTTTGACAAGTAGCAGTACAATGCACGGAGGCACTTCACCCAGTGAAGTCTTCATTCACCAGCCTGAAAGAAAATATCCAGAGCGTGCCAGTGGAGTGACTCGGATGAGTCACATATTTCTGTTGGGGGCCTGTTGGGACAAGATCCCCTAGGTCACGTTTTGATAAAATATTGTAAAGGCTCCACATTTTGAGGATCGAAGCGCGAGTAGTGTAGGTCACTAGGATTCAAGGGGCTTTAGGGTGGTCAAAGCCCCTTAATTTTAGTATTGTTTTGTGCTCCTCCCATGGTTTGCAGACCATGGTATTGTAATGGGGAAAAGTATGTAAAAGGGTCTCTTAGCAAGTCTAAGGGAATCAATCAATAAGAAGATAAGTCAAATTTGATATGTTTTGAGTCTGTAAAGGTACGATCTTTCTATATTTTTTACGAAGGAGAAGGCTCCTACAACTAAGTGTGTGGAGACCTTGGTAAGTCTGCAGCTGAGTGTGGCCCCTACAACTATGTGTGCAGGAGCTATAAAGCTTGTATATGGATGATCTGAAGTAATAAAGAATATTTGAAGCAATTATGTGTCCAATTTTTATACTTAAGTGTTTTCTATATTTACGTGCACTTGAATTCTAGTTATCTGTAATTTTATATGTGATCTACTATTATATGTGATTTTATGCATAATATGACATTTATGTGAAGCATTAGAGGAATTTTGAGGTCTAAAATAGGTCTCCTATGAAAAATGTACAACCAAAATAAAATTATAAGAAACCAATAAGATTCAAGATGATGATGTCAACCATGGGGCATGATTGACCATTTTTGGAGTAAAAAAGTAAAAATATAAAAAAAATAATAAAATAATAAAACTACTTTTTCAACTCCTATTTTTAACTTATCTCCCTAAGATAATTTTGAGAGGGAGTAATTTTTGGATGCAAAATTTAATTCCTCATCCAAAGAGTACCCATGTTGCATACTTTCGATGGACCTTGGTACACGAAAAATGAGAAATACATGAAAAGACGTGATTTCAATCACGTTTTTCATGTATTTCTCATTTTTTTGTGTAGTAGTGTCCATCGAAAGTATGAAACATGGGTACTCCTTGGATGAGGAATCAAATTTTTCATCCAACGAGTGTTTCAGCTCAAAATTTGAGTAAACCCATAGGGAGATAAGTTAAAAATACGAGTTGAAAAAATCGCTTTTTCTTTTTTACTTGTAAAATTTGATGATGCAATCTAATCTTATTTTATTATTTCCACTATTATTTTATAATTTCCTTAGGAGCCCCATTTTAGACCTCAAAATTACCCTAATGTTAATAACTCTCGTTAACTAAAAATCAGTTAAGTTTTGGGAATTTTGGGGATAAAGGTTTGCGAAGGGTAGATCAGGCCTAAAACTAGAGAAACACCTTAAACCCACATCACATATCCTTCTAGATGCAAAAACTTGGTTCTAGAATTCCCCAATACTGCCTCGGGTGAGACTGCATCCTACACTAAGCGAGTTTTTTTTGAAAGGGACAGTAATGTAGGGTTTTGTTGGTTAGCGCAGCCAACTCCGAACTTGTGTCCAAGCCCCCTCAAGACAACACTACATTTATGACGTATTGGCCACATGCACTGCAGATCTACTAACCAATTTGGTAATAATGAATAACATTGTCCATAAAGGAAATCATACCACATCCTTTATGTTGATATTCTCATCCTTGGTCTGCTCGGATCGAGGTCTGTAATGAGAAATAGCATAATATTTGGTTGTCTTTCCACCCCTTCTCATACCTGAGAAATAGACGAAGACACCTCTCCTACATAAACTAGTGAAGAAGTATATGTCCTCAACCTATATTTCGAGCATATGTGCTCCCAGTCTGAATGCCTGATCCTGAACATCCCATGCACGCAAAAGATATCCTAGTACCTCCATTTGTTGCCTCATTCTAGGAAGCCAGAAGAAGTTTGGTAAGCCACAACCTCTTAATGTCTGGATGGTGGCAGGGTCATTTGCTACATTCATTTGATATTCTTCATGATAACTTGGCCTCCATATTAAAGCCAGTTTGTTCCAATTGTTGGACACCTAATCCTAAAGGGTTAGTGTGGAAGCCGAAAAGACTAAGCAGTCCAAGAGACCTTGGGATCTGAAACCCAAGAGTCATATGTTGTACTATAAATGTATATCTGATCTTAATAAAAAAATGAACTCACATGATTTATCTTTCACATTGTTTGTTGTCCATGTGTGTTTAACATGGTATCAGAGCTATGATGTGTGGCCTGTGTAGTTTTGTGCAACTGGTCTGAGCACTGGCCTTTGTCATTCTGACTTGAGCACAGGTCCCAGTCCTCAGAATAGTCGTAACTCCTTTTCTCTGGCACACCAGCACTGCCTTTGTAACGCCAGTCTGTCCATGATGTTCTCTGGCGCACCAGCGCTGCTTTGTAACGCCTGTCTGTCATATGCGTTTTATTTCTGAACGCTGGCCTGCTCCACATGTCCTGTCTGAGCGCTGTACATTAATAATAAAAAAAATTGTGAATAGCGCTGTCATTTTGAAGCGTTTGCGCTGCCCTTATACCTGCGCTCTGGGCCTGACACGGTATCTCTGCGCTGCGACTGTTCGACCTGCTGCAAACACTGTGTGTGTCATAGACGTTTTATATTCTCTGTTCCCAAACGGTTGTGCAATATACCGCCATTTCTCAGCACCTCAACATCGGCGGCTGTGTTGATCAAGCGGTCCATCACGTCCACATAGCACATCAGCGGTTTCGTTTCCTTTTTGCAGACGAATGCCTCGAATGCCACCAAATTTCTCATAACAGCATCTGTTCTGTCGTCCATTTCAATTGTGGGTAAGTGAAATGTGCAGGTTATGGCATCGAAACGAATCTCGTTGAGATGCTCTACGTGTGCAGCGAACTTTACCCCTTTCCTTCTGAGTTCTACAGCTGATGCGAGGGTGATGTACCTCCTTTTCTTCCACATTCTATTGTGTTCTGTATGATCTGTGGGATCCGATGAGCGGATGGTATTTTCATATACGAACCCTAAGAGATGTGAATCCGGCCTGAATGATTGCGCTGTTAATACATGCGAATCCAGCCGGTCACGTTTGTACAGAAAAGGGGACAGGGTCTGCCAAACGTGTCTTAGAATGGAAATGAGATCAAGATCTGTGCCTGCCTGCCATTGGAGGATCATCTGTAAGACAAACATGGGTATTTGATTTTCTAGTTTCATAATATCTTCCTCAGCTTCCGATGGTTGCTGGTTTTGCAAAAAGAAAAAAAACGAGTTGCTTGATCACAGTGTGTAGTAATTGAATACGCTCCTTTAGAGGGATTAATTTTTCGTTTGTGTGTGGGAACGATTAGATTAACTCTTAACTGGAGAATGTCTATCTGAATTGACACATTTACTTCACATAAAAAAAAAAAATTGCACTTTTGAAAGCACAAGGGAGCCATGGTTGGTTGCTTGATATTTCGGTGTTGTTTTGTTTGTCATATAAATATAACATCTTGATCATCCGCATGGTTCGCTGAATGACCGACTTTGGAATTTGGGAGCGTATGCAACTGGCCGTGTGTACAAAACTGTGTTTTCAATTCCACGAAGACAAATCATGGAAAGTGTGTTAGTATCTGGTTTCGTTGTCGATATATGAGGCGAGAGTATCTTGTGCGTTGAATTTTTTATTGAAGGCCGAATTTTGGAGTTTGATTTGACTATTATCAAGGTTGAGTGTCATTAATCATCCAGGGCTCGATTTGCACCAAGAAATTGTGTAGATTTTGCAGGCCGAGTTGGGCATTTACTGACCGACCTCCGCTGAACGGATTTGATTTTCCGTCAAAGGTTACGAGTCCATCAGACAGGCATTCAATTAAGCCCGTGCGAACTGCTTCCGTGGCGACGGAGAACTTGCCAGCAGATAATGGTGACAAATGCGAAGACAAGAAGTCAGCATCTGCCACAAAACCAGTGAAGACTGCAGCGACAAATGGATGTGCCTCGTTGCAGTTGTATTGTTGAATGGTGAATGCAGTATAACTGGAGTTAACGCTGATAGATGATTTGTAAGTCAAATTTTTTATGACTTGGCACATGCTCAAGCAGATTTTAAGAAGCCACCTCGAAGCAGATTTGGTGTTGTCCATGGAACAATTTGAAACAACCTCTGAGTGAAGTAATTCGTGGAGAAGTGATCAGCATTGTGAAGTGAATTTGAAGCATTTTTTAAGACATTTTTTGAAGTCATTTTTTTGCAGAGATTTTGGAGCAGTTTCTTGTAGAGATTTTGCATGATTGCCATAGCAGCTAGATGCTCTGAAGTTTGAAGTTGAGGATAGCGCTCATCTTCACATTTATATATATTTTTTTTGCATTGGTGATGTTATGCTCCAGTTCATTCTTGAAACGAACTGTGGACTGTTGATTTACGATGTGCCCAATTGTACCAATGTTTATTGTAGCTTGAAGAGAAATGTTTATTGTAGTTTAACTTGGTAACATCTAGCTTACTCAGGTCCTGCTCCATCAACCATTTTCGCGACATTGTTGCCACTTGATAAGCCCTTACAATATCTTGTAGTAAGAGTACAATATTATTTTTCTGTTGCTGTTGCCTCAGTTGTGTTTTTTAAGTGACATTGAAGAAAAATGGCCAGACTTGAAGATGCATTAAAGTTATTGAATATCCTAATTCATTCCACTGTTGATGAGATGGTCAAAGTTAACAAAGAAACTCTCTTTGACATCCAAACCTCTCTGCAAACTGCACATGAGAATATTGAGTTTTTGCAGCTTGAAACAAAGCTACAGCAGGAAGAATTACACCAGTGGAGTCATCATTCTGAACCTGTTTCTGTTCAGAACAATGAAGCAGACTCCCATAAACAGCAAGTCAATAATGTTACAGTTCATTCAGATAAAGCAGCAAAGTTACATGCAGATGCAGAGGTTCAGTCTGCACTTCCCAAGCCCATCATCAGACCTTGGGAACAGCTTGTCCACAACAAGCACAAAACTGGTCTTGGATATGACAAGGACTTGTCCTTTCATATTCCAGACTACACCAAGCCCATTCAGTTTCAGAGTGCTGGATTCATTTATGACAGTTCACCTGCTCCTTATGACAGTTCAGTTTCAGCTGTTCCAGATTCTGCCCCTCTTCCACAGCAACAACAAAAACAACAGATCGTGAAATGCCAACACTGTGACCGAGTTGGCCATCTGAAAGATCACTGTTTTGATCTTCATCCATGTGAGCACTGTCATAAAACCAGTCATTCTTCAAACAGATGCTTCAGAAACAAACGTCCTGCAAGAACAAAGATTCATCTTGGATGGATAGCTTCTTGGCAATGGGCATCAACAGCCAAGAAGATATTCCAAACACATATCAGAACTTGTTCCAGAGTATTGAACAGTCTTGCAGTTGAGTTTTCTCCATCTTCTCACCTTGTATCTGACAGGGGGGGAAATGATGGTCATCTACAAGCTTCAAAGCCACATCAAGCGAGCCTGAGCCACAACCTGCCACACCAGTTTCAGAGTTGTAGCCAGAGACAAGATGCCTGAACATGCCTTCAGTTGGCAATCTGGGACACTTCCTCTAGCAGAAGACTCCAGCTTCTTGCCACTTTTGGAAGAGTTCCAGGAATCACAGAGTTGTTGGTCATCCTTAAACCATCACAGATTGAGAACACTTCCTCTAGCAGAAAACTTCAGTTTCTTGCCAGTTTTGGAAGAGTTTCGGGAACTGCACTAAGCGTTCCAGTGTTGGTGGTCATTCTTAAACCACCGCCCTTTTTTACCAACATTTCATAGAGCACATTCAGCCTAGTGCTGCCATGCATTTTTGCACATTTTGTATTACAGCTCTCTTCTTTGACTCATACATAACCCTTCGGATTAAGGGGGGGAATGTTGGACACCTAATCCTAAAGGGTTAGTGTGGAAGCCGAAAAGACTAAGCAGTCCAAGAGACCTTGGGATCTGAAACCCAAGAGTCATATGTTGTACTATAAATGTATATCTGATCTTAATAAAAAAATGAACTCACATGATTTATCTTTCACATTGTTTGCTGTCCATGTGTGTTTAACACCAATGAAGTCCTGAAACATCACAAGGAGACTCATTAAGAATCATTTGATGCAAAAAACTTGATAAATTTTGAGAGGGATTGGTGAAACAAAGTTGGGAATTGTGCTTAGTGCACCCCTTTAAAGGGAGACACTGCATTGCAATGCTTCCCTCAGTGAAAATGATCCCAGATCAATGCTCCTTTCCATCTTCATAGGGTGTCATTGATCCTTGGGCAAGGAATTAGATCTCTAGGGCCCTAAAAAACTAATCAAATATGCATCGAATCACAAAATGCAACCATGAAATGAAAGAGAAAGGATTTATCTCCTACCTGGAAGTGACAATACCTTAAATTATCCACTCGATTGATCGAAATCAGCTGTAGAATATCAAGGGATGAAAGTACCTAAAGCTATAACATCAAAGGGTAAATGTGAAATGGTAAAACTGAATTGTTATTTTGGTTATTTATGGTAATTCTCATCATTATTTTATTAATATTTAATGTATTGACCTAGTTATAATTTAGTTTTATTGTGAAACAGGTATTTTTAATCTTTTTGGTGGTGTTGTAAGTAGGTTGATAGTTGTTTAATGAATTTTGTCATGTTTTGAATGAAATAGATCATTTTGATCGAACAACATACTTTTATCACTTTTTCAGGATCTCTAAACTCACAAAAAAGTAACCCGTTGGAGTCCCCTAATATGAAAAGATTGCTTAGCACTTGTCTTTTTTAACTCGTTAAAGTAAATGAAAAGATGTCTAGTAAGTATAAGTTTAACCCTTTTCTGGACTGAGATAGACTATTTACAAAAAAGGAATACCTTAATTAACCATCGCTAAGAGGTTCTCTTGGGTATTGTTTTCTTCCTTTTCGAACTCAAGAGACTATCTATGTGTCATCGCTCTGTAATCTCCCTAGGCCGAGGAGAGAAACCCAGAGGTAACCACAAAACCATTTTAAAAGTTGGGATCCATCCCTTCGAGGTTTAGAGAGGGATCTCTCTATATGATTTAGTGTTATGTTCAAGATATTAGGCTAGTTATGAAAGTTTGAGGTGGGATTTTTCAAAAGTTTGGTTGAAAAATGCAGGGAAAGTCCATTGTCCATGGAGTCATGAACCTATAGGCAATCAATCACAAAATAAAATAGTAGTTTTAACAGGGCAGGATGGGCAATATTTTGGATCTCATAGAGTTTCTATGGAATGAAAAATATGAATATGACATAGGCTCAATTAAATATAGAGCATACTATGATGAATTCTATATTTAAAATTAGACAGAAAACATTGATATTGTTTACAAACCAGAGCAGAGTACACTTAATAAAATTCGGCCCTTAATCTTCTTGAAACAATAAATTGAGAAAACATATGGAGAACTGAGAGAATAAACAATTTCATGAGAGAAAGTACAACACCAATTGCTTGACACATAAATCTTGGAACAAAGCTCTCTGTATTACTATAAATTGATTCCTTTTAGTACAATGCACAACTTGCATCAATATACAACCTTTCTTCATACAAGTTGCAACCCTTGTTCAGTCTTACTACAATATACTTATAGACTTTTTGTTAAAACTAATATCATATTCAAAAAGGAAATCATTACAAAATGATATTCTAATAAGATTACATATTTTCCTAAAATAAAACTAAAAATAGAAGCCTTGGATAAATTCGGTTGTTTGTTGAAAATTTAAAGAAAATTTGTTGCTAATTGTGCCCCTTTTCCAACTCCTCACTTCTACTTTTTTGCCAAAAATGTAAATATTTTGTTTATGCTTGCTCGACCAACTCCAATAATTGGTCCCACCTTTGTTCACCTAGGATTGAAAAAATCGACATGTTTCTAAACCTTTCATGCACCTCAGTGTAAGTTTGAAAAGTTGGCTTATTTACAAATAAATTATCAATTTCATGTTGTATGTTCAAATCATTGCTCTAATAAAGGTATTTCGGCTTTTCCCAATTGTGAAGTTAGTATAGATCAAACTAACAATCAGTCTCAGCAATCTTGAATTGGGTGTCTATAACGGGGGTTATGTCAAGGTATGGGACAGGGGGAATCATTGGGTCTTCTTCAATCATATTTCCTTTACCCTTTTGCGTTGACATTTGGAATTGAAGATGAGAAGGAAGGAACAGGTCACCAAAGTGGTAAATTGGTCGCATTTTGCAGAGAAATTGCTTACAGACAACACCTAATCACTATATATTTTCTTGATAACGACTTGCACAAATTGTAAAAGTATATAAGGGAAGAAATGCAACCTCTTGGGGTGGTTTTGTAATGGAAACAGTGGGGGATTTTAATGGAACAGTTATTTTTTCAGGAGAGGGAGTCATTAATTGAAAATGGGTATATTTAGCAGGAGGAATTAAATGTATAACATTTGATTGGAGCGTGATTTTAATGTCCCAACGGTCGGATGACATGGAAGGGCGATGACGTGGAGAGGGGATGAGGTGGCGGTGACATGGAGCCAAAAGGGAGGACAAGTGGTGCGAGGGGATGGGTGGAGATGACGGGTGGAAGCAACCGGGAAATGGTGGTTTTCGGGGGGGTGGGGTGTGAGCGGTAGGAGATTTCAGGAGAGGACCCCCTAAAAGGGTTGTGGAAGTAACACGTTGCCTCAAGTGGTTTGGGCTCAAAGAACTTTTCGGGACCCCCTCGTTAACTATCGATAGTGCGGGGAGGTCTGAAAAATTCCTCTTGTCATTGGTCTGGGTGGGAGTCATCATCATCGTTGATTGGTGCACGATGTTTATTTCCAAAGAGGCAAAGTCTCATATCATATCATGCGGTAATCAAAATACAGCCAAAGTCTATGAAAAATACATATAAATCAAACTTTATAATAAATTTTAAAGTGATATCTTGAGTGGCTAACTATAGGGGTCATAGTTTTTATTTTTGTAATATTTTTTATTCTTTTATTTCACAAATTTTTTTCATTTATCCCCCTTTTTATTTTCTTTTTCTTTTCTATTTTTTTCTTTTTCTTTCTTTTTCTTTTTCTTTTCCTTTTTATTTATTTTATTTTTATTTTTTATGATCTAAAAAAACTTGAAATGAAAAATAAATGTTTAAAATATCCCAATGGGATGAAATCTTATTCAAAACACATGACTCCTATATTTAAAGGACCCTCACATTGGCTTCAATGGGGATGACATCCTCCTTGTGAGGTGTCAAGAACACTGTAAATCAATAGCCTTCTCCCTTGGGCAATGGAGTCAACATAAGAACTTAAAATTTAACTCATTGATTGACTTACATATAGCAGCAAATCATTAGATTCTTAAGGCCTTCACTTCAAGCTTCAAATTCCAATGATGGCCACCCAGACCTGCAAATCTGAACAATAATAACAAAATGCCCCAAAGAAACTCATGGAAGCTGGCACACTGCTGAAAAATATGCTCGATCCATTGAGCTTATTTATGTACATACCAATATACCATAATAGTCGAGAATAAAATGCTTGATTCAAGAAATGTAAAACCTCCAATATAACCAATCAAAACATTGATCTAATACATGTGTTCCTTGACTGTGTTTAAGCATAATCAAAACTAGCACTTGTAAGGGCACTGAAAACTGATTGTAGGCTTTATATTCATAGCATAAACATAATCAGAACTTTGTAGTGAACAATTCCTCCATATATATAGCTATGGGATCATGAAAGACATAACGTATTGCTTGATTTTCAAATTATTTTGCAAATTTATCATCATTCTTGGGAAATTCATATATGCTTTCTTTACCATCGTACAGTTTCAGCTGTGAGTCATCATACCTATTCTCAAAATAATCCTCAACCTCAATATCAAAAGATAGCACTACCACTTGTTGTTTCAGCTGAAAAAGGTTCTCAAAGAAATGATTTTGACATTGTAAATTGTGGCCCTGAATTTAAACTTCTAAGGCCTGAAGGTATTTCTCAATTTGTTCAGCAAACTCTGCTAAAAATATCATCTTGGATTTAGAGCTACATTTTCATTTCTTTAGATAAATAGGAAAAAAGATGAGAAATCCTCATTAATTTGATCATCGTTAAAATTATGCCAGTATTACTTGAAACCTTCAATAGAGATAGGATCTACCACATACCCTGTCATCTTGTTTAGCAAGCAACTTTATCAGCGTGTAGTGCAGTCACCATGAGTGTTCTTTAATCAGAATTATTTGACAATGGAGTCTTTGGATCAAATTGAAATTTGATTGGACTCACCAGGTGAATGGTTCAGCCTTCTTGTGTCTAATCACTGTCCACCATCAGAAATCATATCTAAACTTGATATTCTTTCTTGGGGAAGGTAAAACCTTTTGTTCCCCAGTATGGTTTCCAGAATGTTATCACTCTGTAATTTCCCTAGGCTGAGGAGAGAATCCCAGAGATAACCACAAAATCACTTTAAAATATGGGATCCAACCCTTCTAGCTTTAGAGAGGGATCTCTCTATATGATTTAGTTTTTCGTTCAAGATATTAGGCTAGTTATGAAAGTTTGAGGTGGAATTTTTCAAAGGTTTGGTTAAAAAATGGAGGGAAGTCCATTGGGAATGGAATCATGAACCTTTAGGCAATCAATCACAAAATAACAGAGTAGCTGTAACAGAGCAGGATATGTAATATTTTGGATCTTATAGAGTTTCTGTGGAGTGAAAAATATGAATATGACTTAGGCTCAATTAAATGTAGAGCATACTGATATGAATTCTATATTTAAAATTTGACAAAAAACATTGATATTGTTTACAAGCCAGAGAAAAGTATAATTAAGAAAATTCGGCCATTAATCTGCTTGAAACAATAAAGAGAGAAAACATATGGAAAATTGAGAGAATAAACAATTTCACAAGAGAAAGTACTTCACGAATTTCTTAACTCGGGAATCCTAGAAAAAATCTCGCTTTATTACTCTAAATTGATCCCTTTTAGTACAATGCACAACTTACATCAATATACAACCTTTATTCATACAAGTTTCAACCCTTTTTTATTCTTATCACAATATACTTATAGACTTTTTACTAAAACTAATCTCGGATTCGAAAAAGGAATTCATTACAAAATGATATTCTAACAAAATTACATATTTTTTTGAAACAAAAATAAAAATAGAAGCCTTGGATAAATTTGGGAGTGTGTTGAAAATTTAAAGGAAATTTTTTGCTTACTGTGCCCCTTTTCCAACGACTCGCTTTTGTTTTTGTGCCGAAATTGTAGATCTTTTGTTTATGCTTGCTCGACCAACTCCAATAATTGGTCCCACCTTTCTTCACCTGGGATTGAAAATTTCACCATGTTTCTGAACCTTTAATCCACCTCAGTGTAACTTTGAAAAGTTGGCTTATTTACAAATAAATGACTAATTTCATGTTTTATGTTCAAATCATCGCTCTGATCAAGGTATTTCTGCTTCGCCCAATTGTGAAGTTCAGATAGGTCAAAGTCACAATCAGTCTTAGCAATCTTGAATTGGGTGTCGATCAAGGGGGTTTTGTCAAGGTCTGGGATAGGGGAATCATTGGGTTTTATTCAATCATCTTTCCTTTACCTTTCTGCGTTGACATTTTGAATTGAATATGAGCAGGAAGGAGAGTCATTAATTTTAAACATGTATATTTACCGAGAGGAATTAAATGTATAACATTCGATTGGTAGGTGATTTAAATGTCCCAACGGTTGGATGACGTGGAAGGGTGATGATGTGGAGAAGGGATGATGTGGTAGTGACATGGAGGGTAGAAGGGAGGAAAAGTGGTATAAGGGGATGGGTGGAGGTGACAGGCGGAAGCGACGGGGAGATGGTTTTTTTCGGGGGGTATGTGAGGAGTAAGAGGTTTCAGGAGGGGACCCCCAAAAGTGCTATGGATCTAACATGTTGCCTCAAGTGGTTTGGGTGAAAACAACATTTTGAGACCCTGCCTCCTCTGTTAACTTTCGATAGTGCGGGGGGTTGTGAAAACTTCCTCTTGTTGTTGATCTGGGTGAGATTCATCGTCATAGTTGATTAGCACACAACGTTTATTTACAAAACAACAAATTGTCATCTCATATCATGCGGTAATACAAAATATAACCCAATTTTATGAAAAATATATATAAATAAAATTTTATACTAAATTTGAAAGTGGCATTTTGACTGACTCGTTGTAGGGGTCATATTTTTTTTTTTAAATCTTTTTTATTCTTTTATTTCACACATTTTTCTATTTACCCCCCTTTTTATTTTCTTTTTCTTTTCTATTTTTCTATTTTTCTTTCTTTTTTTTTCTTTTCTTTTTTATTTCCTTTCTTTTTATTTTTATGAGCTAAACAAACTTGGAATGAAAAATAAATTTTTACACTATCTGAGTGGGATGAAAACTTATTCAAAACACAGGACTCCTATATTTATAGGACCCTAACATTATGAAAAGGAAACTTTGGATTTTTCTTTTTCGCCTCTTTTTCAAACTCTCTAAACATGAAAAAGATGTCGAGTTTTCACCTTTACTCGACTTGTAAAAACATCTAACAATGATGGACTCGTCGATCATGAAGGGACTAAATCACTCCTAAAGGTTTGTTAAACATACTTAGAGGGATTCATCCGAAGGTGTTATCGGGAAATCTAGTGTCTATGCAGAGCTGCTAGTCCCACTAAGGCTGGTAGCTACCTTAGAAACAAACAAACTAAAACCACTTTCGTTTTCCTTTATGAGAAGTAGATGAGAGAAGAATAAAGGAGACCAACCTCAGTCTTGCGCTTGGTTCCTTGCTCGATTCCTCTCCCTTCTGACAGGTCTTTGCCACTTGCTTCCTCGTCTACCCAGCTTCAAAGAGCACCTGTAGAATCAAAGCAGCATAACACTATCCAAGAACAGAGATCTACTATCATAAACAATATAGGACCAGATATATATTGACCACACAAATGCATAAATCATCAATCATACAAGAATGTGGAGGAAAACTTGAATAGCTTTATTAATAATCAAGAATAGCAAAGAGGATTACAACCAATTGTTCTGACCCAGCATCATCCTCTTAGCAAGAAAGCCCTTCTTCACCTCATGAAAAGCTTAGATCACCCAACACTATGATGTTACACCAAGAAACCAGCAGCACTTCCTTACAAGATACAAAATTCTAGCCTCCCTGGATCTCTGGGATGAGGGATCCATATATAGATGTTTGCAAGGGGGGTGAATCAGCTTCTGAGACTTGATTAGTGTCTTCTCTCTGATAGTTCTTGATTCCACTTGGAGATTGATGATCTCTTACTCATCCCTGGGCGAATGCAGAGAGGCAAGTGTCACAGGAGAAGTTTCTAGAAGATTCCATGATCTTCCACCTTGCAAATTGACTCTGCCATTTGTCCACTCTCGCCCATCGCACCCCATAGAAGGGCTTTTCAACATGCATCGCACCTCCTGTGTGTATTTAGGTGGGATGCAGCGCACTTTGACCATGGAGCAGGTGAGATGGTCCAATTTTGACCAGTTCTGAGTAGTTTTTCATGGAGAACTTCTGGGAGATGCTGTAATCAGTTGACCTTGTTCTCTTAGGGGTTGGAACAACACTTTTAGGGACTTAGGAGCCCTTGGTTTATGGACATTTATGATTTGGGCTGCGGTGCCCAAAAATGTCTATAACAGTTGCCCCCTAAAGCATGAGGTCGTTAATCTTTTTGATGTCGGGTGAAATGCTTT
Source organism: Pinus tabuliformis (assembly GCA_031772625.1). Lineage (NCBI taxonomy): Eukaryota > Viridiplantae > Streptophyta > Pinopsida > Pinales > Pinaceae > Pinus > Pinus tabuliformis. The sequence goes on along the minus strand of CM062806.1, from coordinate 67,532,669 downwards.
ATCATGAGGATCCGAAGTTTTTTCGAGCTGGAAGGCGACCTGTAATAAGATACAATACAATACATTATCTTCATAATATTTTCATGATCTAGCTGAGGCGGGCATTTCCCATGCTCAGCTTTATAAATTCATTTTCATGTACATAGGACAGACAATTGTCTGTGTGCAGACTGATGATTCTGGTAGAGTCATCATCCCTTGATTCGGATGATCAGCTGTTCGTCAATGATGTACATTGGATGTCTTTATTTTCCTGAATATATCGCAGCCCGGATGGATGAAACTATATCCGGGGTCTTCAAACTCGTTCAATCTTCACTCAAAGTACAATTCGATCCATGTGAAAAATTTTCTGGAGTCGAACATGGAAAGACATCGCCTGATTACCAACCAGTGATTTAAGTTGTTAACAAGCGCGAGAGGAATCACCGATAATGATGATGACCCTCAAGGTACTATTGTACAATTTGCGTGGTGTGAATAAGGGACTTGGCGTCGAACACCACGCAAAATCTTTCGGTCGAAGGCCATTGATGTAAACCTGTCGCCGGAAGTGAGAAACTTGCCATTGAGGCATGCAAGCTTCAAAGTACTGAAAGGGTTGTTCCTAGATCGACTTCCGGGATAATGAGCTGATGTCGACAAGAAGTGATCTGTCATAGGAGGGCCTTAGTGAATCCCACATCAATGACACGGAATGGAGCAAATGATTTTAATGGAGGTGAAAACAATCTGATGACATAAGGTTCAGGGTGATGGTCATGAAAGAATGGAGTGTGAATGTATTGCAGCGGATGAGACACAGGTGAACTCTCTGAGCGACTTCTCTTGAACATATCAGCGACACTGGCATGATGGATTGGTAGCGTTAACCCAAAATATGGATGGTGTGATGGACCAATGGTGATATGACCAGTGAACGAAACAACCCAACCCGACTCGGATGCGGAGTGAAAGTGTCATGTTCAAGAGCGACTTGCTACCAACAAAGTTTCTTCAAGTTTTCTTCCCAATTTTTCCCCAGTCATTGCTAACCAGTACCTCTTTATTTTTGTCAAGCTTGAGGAGGATAACATATGCTTGTTCTATAATTTTCCCTTCGGGCAAACCCATCGCTATGTTTTAACGAGCCTAGCAATAGTGAAACTCGTTCTTGTCTGTATGGACAAGTTTGTCGCTATTCGGTTTTAACAAGTTTAACGACAAAGATAACTCGGTCCTTTTCAATTTTAGAGAATCTGAAAAGGGATGTAAAGAAGACTCCCACAATCCTTTTTCGTCACATAATCCCTTAAGTCCGAAAAAGTATAAAATAATACAAAAGGGATGAATTTTCAGTAATTTTAACGAGCCGAACAAAACAAGCGCTCGATCTTTTTGTGTAATAATCCCTCAGGTCCAAAAAGATTAAAATCTAAAGGAGGGATAGCACTTCCGGTCACTTTAACAAGCTGGAGAGGCCAATCGCTCAGCAATCTTTTCATATTTTACGAGTTAGATGAAAAGAGCTTAAATGAGACTCATTTTTCAAGGAACGAGTGATAAATTCAGGTAGCAGCTAATTCCAGGTAAGGTTTGGAATTTTCCAATCACGGCAGTGTCACAAGGATGGCTAACAGGATCACTCTTCGCAGCTGCTCCTCAAAAAGGGTAAACAATCAAGTGGAGGTGAACGATCGGCCAATACAAAGTGGAGGTGATGATGAGAACACGACCAAGGCTTCAAAGGCTGATGATAATACATTCACGATGGTTATTTACCGGAAATTGGTTCATTTTTTAATGAGCTTAAACTCTGGGGGAACATTTGCTCATTGTTTATGTTTATTTTTTAATGAGCTTGAATTCTGCGTTAAAACTGCTCATTTCTTATGTTTATTTTTTAACGAGCTTGAATTCTGCGTTAAAACTGCTCGAGGCGGGTTTATTTTTTAACGAGATTGAACCCTGCAGAAACATTGCTCGTGATAAGTTTGCATGCCCCCAGCATAATAACGCAAATTGAGGTGCATGCCCCCCAAGCTTCATTGCATTCAACTCGGTGGTTGGAATGAAGGTTTACCTTTGATATCTTTGAAGGACTCGACTTGGATTTTACGAGCTCGTAATCAAAGACTCGATTTGGAAAGGGAGTTGTTTCATTTTTTAATGAGGTTGACTTAGTAAAAGAACTATCCTCATAATCCACCGTATTTACAGTATTTGATAGAAAATCAAAAACTGAAGGATGATTAAGGTCACTGGAATAATCTTCGTGGTAATCTGGAAGATGGGAATGATGGTGGTAATCTTCCCATGGTGCCTCTCCTAACATCATTGACTGAATGATTCCTTTTTCTGTAGAATGTACATCCAACCAAGGATCTAAAGAGGTGCCATATTCCTTAGACCTATCTATCCAAACACTAGATGAGCATTGATTTGGGTTTTCCACCCAGGCCAAGAAAATTGATTGCTACAATATTTCTAATAGGGCGATGATCCATGCTGGCAAAATGTTCAGGAATCTTCTGAATCTAGAAGATATCATATTGCAGGTTCCCACCATTGCCACTTTTTCCAGATTGTTTGGAGGCGGTAGGGAAAAAGTCCCCATCAATGTAGGGTCTTTTAGTAGGCCTACTCCAATATTTTGGAGCGAATTAGGGCTTCCGTGGATCATCGGAATGCTTCCCGTAACTTGTGAACTATTGGGGAGAAATGTTTGTTGGTCGACGATTGTAATTCCTCCTTGAAAGGGAAATGCAATCTTCCTGAAGTATGTCGACACAACTGCAGCCATAGCATAAATCCAGGGCCTTCCCAGTAGGATGTTGTAATCGAGGTTTTCATCGATAACCTCAACATCAATTTCTACTGTTTTTCCCCCAGTTCAACTTGCAAGTTACTTAAAATCCCGTATGGAGTGTATGATCATCCATCAAATGCTTTTAACATCGTTGACGATCGCGACAAGGGTGGTGAGCCTAAATTTTTCCAGCAACTCATCGACATAATACATGTAGATTCCCCCTCATCAATAATTGTTCGATGAACAGTTTTGTTGAGGGCTTTCACTTGAATAAGGAAAGCTAGTTGAGCTGGTAACTGAGGGTCATATCCTTTGTGATTAAAGGATACAAGATTGGAATCCGTTGGCTCAATCCCACCTATTACTGATAATAGAGCCTGCTTTTGGTAGGGGCAATTTTGCGGTACCTCAAGTGTCGACATAATGGACGGTGATTGGGCTAGGTGCTCTACTATATTATAATTCTGTGAAACAACTAGGTTGCTTGGAGGTGGGACCGAATAGACGGCCGGATACGACTCTGACGAACTTCCTTCCTGCAGTAAAGGAATGGGTAGACTGCCCCCATGTTCGTCGGAGTCTGTGCTTACGAAGAGAATTTGAACGGTGTCATTCTGGTTCTCTCCGGTGACTGTATCATCTGAAGATGGACCTTCTGAAGGCAAGACCGGGTCAACTGCCGCCTTGACCTTTTGACTTTCATCTGGTGTGGATTCAGATGGTTTATCTTCAATGATAGACGCTTCAGCTGACCACAATGGCGTGTCAGCCAGATTTTCAACTAGTGACGGACTCGGCAAGAGTTTCTTATATCCAGGAGGAAGCCGTAACGGTGAAACCGGACGGTCGTCCAAAACTCTTTTAGCTTCGTCTAAGAAGGGACAACGGTGGACGGCGTGATCACCTTCACACAATGTACAAGGAAATTTATATTTTCCTTTTTGTCCAGCGGCTTCACTTTCACTAGTTGACGGTGTATGCTCAACATGATCGTCAGAGGTTGATGACACCAGATTGTGCAAACGAGGAGACCAGTCCCTTAAGATCCGGGGGATGCAAGGACAATCTCAATGATAGTGGTCTCCTTTGCAAATGACACATGGCGATTTAGGCCTGGATGGTGTAGTGTGTGGATTTTCGCTAGATGATGCCTAGTCGCCCCTTTTTGCCTTTGGCTCTTTCTTCTTCTTATCTTTCTTCTTCTTCTCCTTCTTCTTCTCAATTACTTGATTTCTGGCTTTACCAGCTTCATCAAGTGAAGAGGAAGGAGGAGAGGGAGAATTGGACGAAGTAGAAGGTTTGGGGGTAACTCTGGTATCATTTAGTTGCTGACTTGATTGTTCAGGAATCACGATGTTCTGAATGACAGAGGTCAAGAAGAGCCATATGGGCAAGCCAATTGTCAATCCTAGAAGAGACAATGTGGCCATATGGGGTGCACCAACATCTCCTCAAGAGGAGAAGGGACTAGGATTTCCTCCAAGGGGAACTCCTTGTTTGGCGGACTCCATTTTTCTCAACCTAAGACCAACGTAGGAAAGGTGATGTTTATTCCGATTAAAATAAATTTTAGACGCTTTGACACAACTTGTTTTTTAAATTTTTAAGAGTCGAGAAAAAACAAAAGATGACTCTAGTCGCCTTCGATTTTTAATGAGCTTGAAGTGACAAGTGCTCAGATGGACCTTTTCCTTTAAGAAGTCTGAAAAGGAACGAAAGAGACTGCTCTGGAAATCTAGACAGAGGGATTACCAAACTAATTGCAAAACTGCAGAATACTTTTTACGGTAAGGCAGTCAATCTTCCCGAATGTTGTGTTCAGTGCATTGCGATCACTAAGGCTGGTAGCTACCTTAGAAACAAACAAACTAAAACCACTTTCATTTTCCTTTATGAAAAGTAGATAAGAGGGGAATAAAGGAGACCAACCTCTGTCTTGCGCTTGGTTCCTTGCTTGATTCCTCTCCCTTCTGGTAGATCTTTGCCACTCACTTCCTCATCTACCCAACTTCAAAGAGCACCTGTAGAATCAAAGCAACATAACACTATCCAAGAACAGAGATCTACTATCATAAACAATATAGGACCAGATATATATTGACCACACAAATGTATAAACCATCAATCATACAAGAATGTGGAGGAAAACTTGAATAACTTTATTAATAAATAAGGATAGAAAATAGGATTACAACCAATTGTTCTGACCCAGCGTCATCCTTTCAGCAAGAAAGCCCTTCTTCACCTCATGAAAAGCTTAGATCACCCAACACTATGATGTTGCACCAAGAAACCAGCAGCACTTCCTTACAAGATACCAAATTCCAGCCTCTGGATCTCTGGGATGAGGGATCCATATATAGATGTTTGCAAGGGGGGTGAGTCAGCTTCTGAGATTTGATTAGTGTCCTCTCTCTGATAGTTCTTGATTCCACTTGGAGATTGATGATCTCTTACTCATCCCTGGGCGAATGCAAAGAGGCAAGTGTCACAGGAGAAGTTTCTGGAAGATTCCATGATCTTCCACCTCGCAAATTGACTCTGCCATTTGTCCACTCTCGCCCATCGTACCCCATAGAAGGGATTTTCAACATGCATCGCACCTCCTGTGTGTATTTAGGTGGGATGCAGCGCACTTTGACCATGGAGTAGGTGAGATGGTCCAGTTTTGACCAATTCTGAGTAGTTTTCCATGGAGAACTTCTGGGAGATGCTGTAATCAGTTGACCTTGTTCTCTTAGGGGTTGGAACAAAACTTTTAGGGACTTAGGAGCCCTTGGTTTATGGACATTTATGATTGGGGCTGCAGTGCCCAAAAATGTCTATAACAGTTGCCCCCTAAAGCATGAGGTCTTTAATCTTTTTGATGTCGGGTGAAATGCTTTATCATGAGGATCCGAAGTTTTTTCGAGCTGGAAGGCGACCTGTAATAAGATACAATATAATACATTATCTTCATAATATTTTCATGATCTAGCTGAGGCGGGAATTTCCCATGCTCAGCTTTATAAATTCATTTTCATGTACATAGGACAGACAATTGTCTAAGTGTAGACTGATGATTCTGGTAGAGCCATCATCCCTTAGATTGGATGATTATCTGTGCAATAATGATGTACATTCGATGTCTTTATTTTCCTAAATATATATCGCAGCCCGGATGGATAAAACTAGATCCGGGGTCTTCAATCTCATTCGATCTTCACTCAAAGTACAAGTCGATCCATGTGAGAGATGTTCTGGAGTCGAACATGGAAAGACATCGCCTGATTACCAGCCAGTGATGTAAGTTGTTAACAGGCGCGAGAGGAATCACCGATAATGATGATGACCCTCAAGGTACTACAGTACAATTCATGTGGTGTGAATAAGGGACTTGGCATCGAACACCACGCAAAATCTTTCGGTCGAAGGCCATTGATGTAAACCTGTCGTCGGAAGTGAGAAACTTGCCCTTGAGGCATGCAAGCTTCAAAGTACTGAAAGGGTTGTTCCTAGATCGACTTCCGGGATAATGAGCTGATGTCGACAATAAGCGATCCGTCATAGGAGGGCCTTAGTGAATCCCACATCAATGACACGGGACAGAGCAAATGATTTTAATGGAGGTGAAAACAATCTGATGACATAAGGTTCAGGGTGGTGGTCACAAAAGAATGGAGCGTGAATGTATTACAGCAGATGAGATACAGGTGAACTCTTTGAGCGAGTTCTCTTTAACATATCGGCGACACTGACATGATGGATTGGTAGCATTAACCCCAAAATATGGATGGTGTGATGGACCAATGGTGATATGACCAGTGAACGGAACAACCCAACCCGACTTAGATGCGGAGTGAAAGTGTCATGTTCAAGAGCGACTTGCTACCAACAAAGTTTCTTCAAGTTTTCTTCCCAATTTTTCCCCAGTCATTGCTGACCAGTACCTCTTAATTTTTTTCAAGCTTGAGGAGGATAACATATGCTTGTTCTATAATTTTCCCTTCGGGCAAACCCATCGCTATGTTTTAATGAGCCTAGCGATAGTGAAACTCGTTCTTGTCTGTATCAACAAGTTTGTCGCTATTCGGTTTTAACGAGTTTAACGACAAAGATAACTCGGTCCTTTTCAATTTTAGAGAGTCTGAAAAGGGACGTAAAGAAGACTCCCACAATCCTTTTTCGTCACATAATCCCTTAAGTCCGAAAAAGTATAAAATATTACAAAAGGGATGAATTTTCAATAATTTTAATGAGTTGAACAAAACAAGCGCTCGATCGTTTTGTGTAATAATCCCTCAGGTCCAAAAAGATTAAAATCTAAAGGAGGGATAGCACTTTGGGTCACTTTAACGAGCTGGAGAGGCCAATCGCTCGGCAATCTTTTCATATTTTACGAGTCAGATGAAAAGAGCTTAAAGGAGACTCGTTTTTCGAGGAACGAGTGATAAATTCAGGTAGCAGCTAATTCCAGGTAAGGTTTGGAATTTTCCAATCACGGCAGTGTCACAAGGATGGCTAACAGGATCACTCTTCGCAGCTGCTCCTCGAAAAGGGTAAACAATCAAATGGAGGTGAACGATCGGCCCATACAAAGTGGAGGTGATGATGAGAACACGACCAAGGCTTCAAAGGCTAATGATAATACATTCACGATGGTTATTTACCGGAAATTGGTTCATTTTTTAATGAGATTAAACTCTGGGGGAACATTTTCTCATTGCTTATGTTTATTTTTTAATGAGCTTGAATTCCACGTTAAAATTGTTCATTGCTTATGTTTATTTTTTAACGAGCTTGAATTCCGCGTTAAAACTGCTCGATATAATGGTCATTGATTATCTTGATTTTACCATTAATAACTTTGTTCCTTCAAAGGTTGTACTGCCTGCTCAATTGCTTCATCAAACTAGTTAGAAATGAACAATATATGTTTGAAAAATGAGTCAAAACACTAATATTTTACTTGAATTACGTGAAAAGTAATTTAAAAGTGGTTTTTTACCTCTCATTTTACCATTTCATTTGAACTTTGGTTTGTTGGAGCTTTGGAGGTGCTTTCCCCCTTGATTTTCACTAGCTGATTCCGGGAGATTCTGTGGACGATTCTTGGTGCCGTCTGGACCAGGTAGGAGCTAAACCTGAGCTCTTCAGTTTCATTCTTTCCTTTTTGAATTATGAGCATGTTTTCTGGTTTTTCTGAGCCTCTGGGGTTTGAAAAACTCGCCCTGGCTCCATCGCACCCTTTCTATATTGAAAGGTGCGATGCATGTTGGCTTGGCCATTGGCCAGTTAGCATGCATCCCACCCAGAACACTGCTGGGGGTCCGATGGGCGCAAGGAGGGAAATTTGTGCACAGTTTTTCATGGAAATTTTTGCCTGTTTTTCACCAAATCAGGATCTAACCCTTCTCTTGTTTGTTTTCAGAGATTCATCAGAGCAAAATTCCTGTTACATGGTGAGAACGTGAGCATGAAGAAGAGGACATGCTTGCTTTACATGATCCGGTTATGGTAAATGCACTGCGGAACTGTGGCCTGTTCAAGTTTTTCCGCATCTCTAGCATGAGGCAAAAAATCAACTTGTTGCAATATTTGCTCTATGCATGGGATCCTACCAGCCAAGTGTTCCAGATTAGGGGCAAATCTATCCCCTTGACTGTCATGGACATCTATTTTTTGACCGGCTTATCGAGGCGGGGTGCCCCTATCTCATTATCATGTTCGGCCCGTGGGGGTGAATCTGTGAGAGATTACATTCGCAGGTATTGCAGAGAAGGATCTCAACCGAGTAAGGACAGCATGATCAATATCCAAGATGTCACTGACAGGCCCTTGAGGACCATTCTGTTCATTTTTGCTAGATTGGCTGGTAGTGCGGCTCTTCATGTGGCCAACCGGTCTTATATGCAGTATGCCTTAGAATGCCTTGAACCAAAGGTGTTCAACTGGTGTGACGCAGTACTCTCTGTGATGAAAGAACAATTGACCAAGGTGAAAAATGGAAGATTGAAGAACTTTGGATATGGTTCTATTTTTACCACTTTTGCCTTGGAAAAGATCTCGCTGATGCAGCCGCAGTATGTTTCACTTGGTTTACCTCCATCGACTGAGCCACGGATGCAGAGATGGGTCCACCATATGTCCAGACATGCTGGTCAGTCTCAGGTTTCCTTTTCTGATACCTTCTTCGAGTGGTTCAATCGTCAGGAGATGGTTTTTTCCGAGTATCCATATGCTGGTATGGATTTCCGGGGTGACCCGGATTTGGTACTGCCGGCTGGCGAGCAGTGGGGCGTCATCGGTAAATTCTTTTGACCATATCTCTGTTTATCGTTTCTCTTTACAATGTTCTTGTACTTTCTTCTAACAAGACTAATCAAAACTCATGTGCTCATGCAGATGTTGGACCAGTTCGGCCAGTAGTACGCCTGAGAGTGCCAGTTGTCGCTCCAACAGGAGAGGCTGTGGGAAGGGCTATCCTTCACGACCTCGATGTGGCCGAGACTCTTTCAGCATTACAGGATCAGGTCGAGGGCCTCACTCTTAGTATTCCAGATGTGAGGACTAACGAGTTGCCTTTGAGGTTGCAGCGACATACTACCGGCGTGCCGAGTCGATGGACTAGGCTTTTACGCATGATTGCATAGGCGGTGACTTGTTATCACCAGCATCATTAGACTAGGGCGCCCCCTGGCGTTTTGAGTTTTGGGTCATTTGACCAATTTTTGTCTTGGTTACAGAACATTATGTGTAAACCATAAACAGTTATATATATATTTTTGATTTTCAGAGTTCTATTTTGGTTAAGTTACATGATCCTGATGCAAATATTGATGAAATGCTTCTTTTTATAAATGTTGCAAATGTCTATCTAACACATAATTTGCCAATGAGTCTGTTAATGTGTTTAAGTTTCTAGAAATATGCTGATATTGAATAAAATCAAATTTCCTTTCCAAAATCTTGACCCTTAGGAACATGCGATAGATAGCTAGATTTCGGACGGAGTAGATACCAGTGAGTTGTAGTATGATGAGCTGTGAGTCTAGCCTAACGACAGGTCGGCGTATGCCATGTGTGATGGCATCAGAGAGAAGTTCTATCAACGCGCTATATTCAGCGATGTTATTTGTTGACCGACCAATACATACCCCTCTGAAACTTACTAACTCGCTGCTTGGATCAAAAATGGCCCAAGCCGTAGAAGATAGGCTCTGCGAACTACGACTCGCTCCGTCGGCATATCCAACATAAGATTCCAAAGGTTCGACATCTGCGACAAATGTAAAAAGTGGATTACTTGACTAAAACAATTACCCTTAGCGAAAACAAAAATGTAACAAAAGCATATGGGTTACTACACTAAATCATGCGTAGTAATGCTTAAGGTACAACCCGTTACGGGGTTGCGCCAATGGAATCCCGTCATAATCCATTAACTCGTAGGCTCCTTTTGCTAATACACATTTAACAATATAGGGGCCCATCCATAAAGACTTGAATTTACCTGCTCCCAATTTATCGGATTCTTGGTCGTAAAGTAAGACCAAGTCACCTTCTGAGAAGACACGGGGTTTGACATTCTTGTCGAACTGCGCCTTGACTCGTTTCTTATGGGCTTCGTTAGCCAAAGCGGCATCACGACGGGTTTCATCCAATTGGATTAGTTCCAAGAAATGAGCCTCCTCTTCTGAAGTTCCGAGGAGAAGGTCGACTGCGAGCTTGAGGGATGAGATTTCACACTGAACTGGTAAGATTGCTTCTAGGCCATACACCAGTTGAAAGGGTGAAAAACCGGTTGCATTCCATACCGATGTTCCGTATGCCCACAAGGCCAAGTACAGGATCAGGTGCCAACTCCTTTTGTGGACTCCAATCATCCTTTGCAGCATTCGCTTCAGGACCTTGTTGATTGCTTCAACTTGTCCGTTGGCCTGCGGGTAATATGGAGTAGAGCTGTCGTGGGACAACCCCAGTTTGGCAGCCAATTCAACCATCATGTGATTGCGAAAATGAAATCCATGATCTGTGACTATGGCCTGTGGAACGCCGAATCTGGCAACCACATGATTGAAAAAGAAAAAGGCAGCCGTTTCACCGGTGTTGTTTAATGTAGGCATCGCCTCGGCCCATTTGGTAAAATAGTCTACCGCGGCTATGATATACCCATGCCCCCCGGTCAAGGTGGGGTTACATGTCATGAAATCTATGCCCCATTTGGTGAATGGCCCAACAGAAACTATTGGCTGTAGGGGTGCGGGTGGTCTTCTGGTTTTGCTATCGAAAATTTGACATGCATGGAAACTTCTGACTGCGGTTATGCAATCTTTGAACATTGTTGGCCAAAAGTATCCTGCTCGTAAAAAATTTGCGCCATAGCGTAACCAGATTGATGCCCCCCACATGCGCCTGAATGGCAATCATTCAGGACCTTTTCGGCCTCCTCATGGGTAAGGCACCTCCTCACAACTGTATCGACACCACAACGGTAAAGCGTATCACCGACGATCATTAGTCTTTTGATTGGTATCGAATACGTTTTTGTTCCGAGTGAGAGGTATTAGGCCTATATTTTTGGGTTTGGAGATAGATGATTATATCTCCATACCACAGATTGCTTGAAGATATCAGAAACAAAGATTCATCCATGATTGTTTCTTCGGATGTTTCATCGTTGGACGACGATGGGAGATCGCATAGTAATTCTGCGAAAACCAGGGATTTCTTCGATTTGGATTTTACAAATTCTAGATCAAATTCTTGAAGAATTGCTACCCATTTTGAATATTTGCCCCCCAGCAACTGTCGCGACAATATATAAGTCATGGGGTTGCAATCTGACAAAATGGTAGTTTTTCGAAAGAGGACATAGTGTCGAAATCTCTGTATTGCTTGAACAGCTGTGAGAGCCAGCTTTTCAACATAGGAATACTTGCTTTCTGTATCATTTAAGTTTCTACTCAAATAATATATAGGATGTTCAATTCCATTGTCTTCTTGTACTAAAACCATTGCGATGGTTGTATCTGCTGCAGTGAGATACAGGTTAAAGTCTTTTTGATAATCAGGAGCGTACATTAATGATGCTTTCATAAGGGATTCCTTTAAAGCATCAAAGGAAGCTTGCGCAACCTGATCCCAGACAAAGGGTACTTCTTTTTTCAATAGACGTGTATAACCTTTAGCAAGTTCGGCGTAATTTGAAATGAACCTCCTTAGAAAGTTTGCTTTCCCTTGGAGTTTCTGAATCTGAAGCAAATTTGAAGGTGGAGGCATTTTTATGATTGCCTGAACCTTACACGGGTCGAGACGAATCCCGTCCTTTGAGACTACAAAGCCAAGAAAACGACCAGAACTGACACAGAACACACATTTGTGTGGATTGAGTCATATTTTGTAGTGTCGGCAACGTAGAAATATCACTCTTAAATGCTGCGGATGATCGGTCCGCTTTCGCAAATGAGCTGGAAGATCGTAGAGATATGGTTGAACGATGTTTTTGATGTCATGGAAGGCATAATTCATTGCCCTCTAAAATGTTGCCCTTGCGTTCTTTAAACCAAAGGGTAACTTGCGATACGCAAATGTGCCCCACGGACAAATAAATGCAGTCTTTGACTGGTCCTGTGGGCGGATATTTATTTGATTATACCCAGAGAATCCATCCATGAATGAAAAGATTTCACATCCGGCGCATTCATCAATTATCTGGTCAATAAAGGGTGTAGGATAGTTGTCTTTTGGACAAGCTTGATTTACATCCCTATAATCGACGCACAATCTAATCGTTCATTGTTTTTTCATTACAGGAACAATGTTTGATACCCAATCGGTTAGAGGCACTGGGTAAATGAAACCAGCATGGAGAAGCTTTTCAACTTCTGCCTTAATGAGAGTAGCTTTCTTTGGGTGCACTTGCCGTAGCCGTTGTCGTACTGGTTTGACTTCTCGATACATCTTTATTTCGTGTTCAACTATACTCGAGTCAATGCCTGGCATTTCATCATATGACCAGGCAAAGACATCTCTGAATTCACGGAAAAGAGTGTTATATATTTCCAGTTCTGAAAGAGAACAACATTTGCCGACATAAATATTTTCTACAACATCTACTTTGGTCGAGATATTTATGGCAATAGTCTCTTCAATTTTGGACAAGTTTCGCTCGGAATCCACCGTGTTTATAGTATTTGATAGGAAATCAAAAACTGAAGGATGATGAAGGTCATCAGGAGTATCTTCTTGACAATTCGGAAGATGGGAACGATCGTGGTAGTCTTCCCATGGCGCCCCGTCAGTTATCATTGACTAAACAATTCCTTCGTCAGCGTAATGCACTTGCGACCAAGGATCTAAAGGGGTGTCATATTCTTTAGACCTGTCTATCCAAACGCTTACTGAGCGTTTCTTTGGGTCTGCCTCCCATGCCAAAAACATTGATTTCTACAATATTTCTATTGGGCTTCGGGGCAACACCAGTAGATGATCCATGTTAATATCGTTTTCTGAGATCTTTTGAATAGAAGATATCATATTGATAGTCCAGGGAGTCGCCATTTTGTTATCGGGAAATCTAGTGTCTATGCAGAGCTGCTAGTCTCACTAAGGCTGGTAGCTACCTTAGAAACAAACAAACTAAAACCACTTTCATTTTCCTTTATGAGAAGTAGATGAGAGAAGAATAAAGGAGACCAACCTCAGTCTTGCGCTTGGTTCCTTGCTCGATTCCTCTCCCTTCTGACAGGTCTTTGCCACTTGCTTCCTCGTCTACCCAACTTCAAAGATCACCTGTAGAATCAAAGCAGCATAAAACTATCCAGGAACAGAGATCTACTATCATAAACAATATAGGACCAGATATATATTGACCACACAAATGTATAAACCATCAATCATACAAGAATGTGGAGGAAAACTTGAATAGCTTTATTAATAATCAAGAATAGCAAAGAGGATTACAACCAATTGTTCTGACCCAGCGTCATCCTCTCAGCACGAAAGCCCTTCTTCACCTCATGAAAAGCTTAGATCACCCAACACTATGATGTTGCACCAAGAAACCAGCAGCACTTCCTTACAAGATACCAAATTCCAGCCTCTGGATCTCTGGGATGAGGGATCCATATATAGATGCTTGCAAGGGGGGTGAGTCAGCTTCTGAGATTTGATTAGTGTCCTCTCTCTGATAGTTCTTGATTCCACTTGGAGATTGATGATCTCTTACTCATCCCTGGGCGAATGCAGAGAGGCAAGTGTCACAAGAGAAGTTTCTGGAAGATTCCATGATATTCCACCTTGAAAATTGACTCTTCCATTTGTCCACTCTCACCCATCGCACCCCATAGAAGGGATTTTCAACATGCATCGCACCTCCTGTGTGTATTTAGGTGGGATGCAATGCACTTTGACCATGGAGCAGGTGAGATGGTCCAGTTTTGACCAGTTCTGAGTAGTTTTTCATGGAGAACTTTTGGGAGATGCTGTAATCAGTTGACCTTGTTCTCTTAGGGGTTGGAACAACACTTTTAGGGACTTAGGAGCCCTTGGTTTATGGACATTTATGATTGGGGTTGCAGTGCCCAAAAATGTCTATAACAGTTGACCCCTAAAGCATGAGGTCGTTAATCTTTTTGATGTCGGGTGAAATGCTTTATCATGAGGATCCGAAGTTTTTTCGAGCTGGAAGGCGACCTGTAATAAGATGCAATACAATACATTATCTTCATAATATTTTCATGATCTAGCTGAGGCGGGCATTTCCCATGCTCAACTTTATAAATTCATTTTCATGTACATAGGACAGACAATCGTCTGAGTGTAGACTGATGATTCTAGTAGAGCCATCATCCCTTAGATTGGATGATTATCTGTGCAGTAATGATTTACATTCGATGTCTTTATTTTCCTGAATATATATCGCAGCCTGGATGGATAAAACTAGATCCGGGGTCTTCAATCTCATTCAATCTTCACTCAAAGTACAAGTCGATCAATGTGAGAGATGTTCTAGAGTCGAACATGGAAAGACATCGCCTGATTACCAGCCAGTGATGTAAGCTATTAACAGGTGCGAGAGGAATCACCGATAATGATGATGACCCTCAATGTACTACAGTACAATTCACTTGGTGTGAATAAGGGACTTGGCATCAAACACCATGCAAAATCTTTCGGTCGAAGGCCATTTATGTAAACCTGTCGCCGGAAGTGAGAAACTTGCCATTGAGGCATGCAAGCTTCAAAGTACTGAAACGGTTGTTCCTAGATCGACTTCCTGGATAATGAGCTGATGTCCACAAGAGGCGATCCATCATAGGAGGGCCTTAGTGAATCCCACATCAATGACACGGAATGGAGAAAATGATTTTAATGGAGGTGAAAACAATCTGATGACATAAGGTTCAGGGTGGCGGTCATGAAAGAATGGAGCGTGAATGTATTGCAGCGGATGAGACACAGGTGAATTCTCTGAGCGACTTCTCTTGAACATATCGGCGACACTGACATGACGGATTGGTAGTGTTAACCCCAAAATATGGATGGTGTGATGGACCAATGGTGATATGACCAGTGAACGGAACAACCCAACCCGACTCGGATGCGGATTGAAAGTGTCATGTTCAAGAGCGACTTGCTACCAACAAAGTTTCTTCAAGTTTTCTTCCCAATTTTTCCCCAGTCATTGCTGACCAATACCTTTTTATTTTTGTCAAGCTTGAGGAGGATAACATATGCTTGTTCTATAATTTGCCCTTCGGGCAAACCCATCACTATGTTTTAACGAGCATAGCGATAGTGAAACTCGTTCTTGTCTGTATGGACAAGTTTGTTGCCATTCAGTTTTAACGAGTTTAACGACAAAGATAACTCGGTCCTTTTCAATTTTAGAGAGTCTGAAAAGGGGCATAAAGAAGACTCCAACAATCCTTTTTCGTCATATAATCCCTTAAGTCTGAAAAAGTATAAAATAATACAAAAGGGATGAATTTTCGGTAATTTTAACGAGCCGAACAAAACGAGCGCTCGATCTTTTTGTGTAATAATCCCTCAGGTCCAAAAATATTAAAATCTAAAGGAGGGATATCACTTCCGGTCACTTTAATGAGCTGGAGAGGCCAATCGCTCAGCAACTTTTCATATTTTACGAGTCAGATGAAAAGAGCTTAAAGGAGACTCGTTTTTCGAGGAATGAGTGATAAATTCGGGTAGTAGCTAATTCCAGGTAAGGTTTGGAATTTTCCAATCACGGCAGTGTCACAAGGATGGCTAACAGGATCACTCTTCGCACCTGCTCCTCGAAAAGGGTAAATAATCAAATGGAGGTGAATGATCGGCCAATACAAAGTGGAGGTGATGATGAGAACACGACCAAGGCTTCAAAGGCTGATGTTAATACATTCACAATGGTTATTTACCGGAAATTGGTTCATTTTTTAATGAGCTTAAACTCTGGGGGAACATTTGCTCATTGCTTATGTTTATTTTTTAATGAGCTTGAATTCCACGTTAAAACTGCTCATTGCTTATGTTTATTTTTTAACAAGCTTGAATTCCGCGTTAAAACTGCTCGATATAATGGTCATTGATTATCTTGATTTTACCATTAATAACTTTGTTCCTTCAAAGTTTGTACTGCCTACTCAATTGCTTCATCAAACTAGTTAGAAATGAACAATATATGTTTGAAAAATGAGTCAAAACACTAATATTTTACTTGAATTACGTGAAAAGTAATTTAAAAATGGTTTTTTACCTCTCATTTTACCATTTCATTTGAACTTTGGTTTGTTGGAGCTTTGGAGGTGCTTTCCCCCTTGATTTTTACTAGCTGATCCCGGGAGATTCTGTGGACGATTCTTGGCGCCGTCTGGACCAGGTAGAAGCTAAACCTAAGCTCTTCAGTTTCATTATTTCCTCTTTGAATTATGAGCATGTTTTCTAGTTTTTCTGAGCCTCTGGGGTTTGAAAAACTCACCCTGGCTCCATCGCACCCTTTCTATATCGAAAGGTTCGATGCATGTTGGCTTGGCCATTGGCTAGTTAGCATGCATCCCACCCAGAACACTGCTGGGGGTGCGATGGGCGCAAGGAGGGAAATTTGTGCACAGTCTTTCATGGAAATTTTTGCCTGTTTTTCACCAAATCAGGATCTGACCCTTCTCTTGTTTGTTTTCAGAGATTCATCGGAGCAAAATGCCTGTTACATGGTGAGAACGTGAGCATGAAGAAGAGGACATGCTTGCTTTACATGATCCGGTTATGGTAAATGCACTGCGGAACTGTGGCCTGTTCAAGTTTTTCCGCATCTCTAGCACAAGGCAACAAATCAACTTGTTGCAATATTTTCTCGATGCATGGGATCCTACCAGCCAGGTGTTCCAGATTAGGGGCAAATCTATCCCCTTGACTGTTGTGGACATCTATTTTTTGACCGGCTTATCGAGGCGGGGTGCCCCTATCTCATTATCAGTTTCGACCCGTGGGGGTGAATCTGTGAGAGATTACATTCGCAGGTATTGCAGAGAAGGATCTCAGCCGAGTAAGGACGGCAAGATCAATATCTGAGATGCCACTAACAGGCCCTTGAGGACCATTCTGTTCACTTTTGCTAGATTGGCTGGTAGTGCGGCTCTTCATGTGGCCAACCGGTCTTATATGCAGTATGCCTTAGAAAGCCCTGAACAAAAGGTGTTCAACTGGTGTGATGCAGTATTCTCTATGATGAAAGAACAATTGACCAAGGTGAAAAACGGAAGATTGAAGAACTTTGGATATGGTTCTATTTTGATCGCTTTTGCCTTGGAAAAGATCCCGCTGATGCAGCCGCAGTATGTTTCACTTGGTTTACCTCCACCGACTGAGCCACGGATGCAGAGATGGGTCGAACATATGTCTAGACATGCTGGTCAGTCTCAGGTTTCCTTTTCTGATACCTTTTTCTGGTTCAATCGTCAGGAGATGGTTTTTTCCGAGTATCCATATGCTGGTATGGATTTCCGGGGTGACCCGGATTTGTTACTGCCGGCTGGCGAGCAGTGGGGCGTCTTCGGTAAATTATTTTAGCCATATCTCTATTTATCGTTTCTCTTTACAATGTTCTTGTACTTTCTTCTAACAAGACTAATCAAAACTCATGTGCTCATGCAGATGTTGGACCAGTTCGGCCAGTAGTACGCCTGAGAGTGCCAGTTGCCGCTCCAGCAAGAGAGGTTGTGGGAAGGGCTATCCTTCGCGACCTCGATGTGGCCGAGACTCTTTCAGCATTACATGATCAGGTCGAGGGCCTCACTCTTGGTATTCTAGATGTGAGGACTGACGAGCTGCCTTTGAGGTTGCAGCAACATACTACCGGCGTGCTGAGTCGATGGACTAGGCTTTTACGCATGATTGCACAGGCGGTGACTTGTTATCACCAGCATCATTAGACTAGGGTGCCCTCTGGCATTTTGAGTTTTGTGTCATTTGACCAATCTTTGTCTTGGTTACAGAAAATTATGTGTAAACCATAAACAGTTATATATATATTTTTGATTTTCGGAGTTTTATTTTGGTTAAGTTACATGATCCTGATGCAAATATTGATGAAATGCTTCTTTTTATAAATGTTTCAAATGTCTATCTAACACATAATTTGCCAATGAGTCTGTTAATGTGTTTAAGTTTCTGGAAATATGCTGATATTGAATAAAATCAAATTGCCTTTCCAAAATCTTGACCCTTAGGAACATGCAATAGATAGCTGGATTTCGGACGGAGTAGATACCAGTGAGTTGTAGTATGACGAGCTGTGAGTCTAGCCTGACGAAAAGTCAGCGTATGCCATGTGTGATGGCATCAGAGAGAAGTTCTATCAACGCGCTATATTCAGCGATGTTATTTGTTGACCGACCAATACATACCCCTCTGAAACTTACTAACTCGCCGCTTGGATCAAAAATGGCCGAGGCCGCAGAAGATAGGTTCCGCGAACTACGACTCGCTTCGTCGGCATATCCAACAAAAGATTCCAATAGGTTCGACATCTGCGACAAATGTAAAAAGTGGATTACTTGACCAAAACAATTACCCTTAGCGAAAACAAAAATGTAACAAAAGCATATGGGTTACTACACTGAATCATGCGTAGTAACGCTTAAGGTACAACCCATTACGGGGTTGCACCAGTGGAATCCCGTCGTAATCCATTAACTCGTAGGCTCCTTTTGCTAATACACATTTAACAATATAGGGGCCCATCCATAAAGACTTGAATTTACCTGCTCCCAATTTATCGGATTCTTGGTCGTAAAGTAAGACCAAGTCACCTTCTGAGAAGACATGGGGTTTGACATTCTTGTCGAACTACGCCTTGACTCGTTTCTTATGGGCTTCGTTAGCCAAAGTGGCATCACGACGGGTTTCATCCAATTGGATTAGTTCCAAGAAACAAGCCTCCTCTTCTGAAGTTCCGGGGAGAAGGTCGACTGCGAGCTTGAGGGACGAGATTTCACACTGAACTGGTAAGATTGCTTCTAGGCCATACACCAGTTGAAAGGGTGTAAACCCAGTTGCATTCTGTACTGATGTTCGGTATGCCCATAAGGCTGAGTACAGGATCAGGTGCCAACTCCTTTTGTGGACTCCAATCATCCTTTGCAGCATTCGCTTCAGGACCTTGTTGATTGCTTCAACTTGTCCGTTGGCCTGCGGGTAATATGGAGTAGAGCTGTCGTGGGACAACCCCAATTTGGCAGCCAATTCAACCATCATGTGATTGCGAAAATGTGATCCATGATCTGTGACTATGGCCTGTGGAACGCCGAATCTGGCGACTACATGATTGAAAAAGAAAAGGGTAGCCGTTTCGCCGGTGTTGTTTAATGTAGGCATTGCCTCGGCCCATTTGGTAAAATAGTCTACCGCGACTATGATATACCCATGCCCCCGGTCGAGGTGGGGTTACATGTCATGAAATCTATGCCCCATTTGGCGAATGGCCCAACTGCAACTATTGGCTGTAGGGGTGCGGGTGGTCTTCTGGTTTTGCTATCGAAAATTTGACATGCATGGCAACTTCTGACTACAGTCATGCAATCTTTGAACATTGTTGGCCAGAAGTATCCTGCTCGTAAAAAATTTTGCACCGTAGCATAACCAGATTGATGCCCCCCACATGCGCCTAAATGGAAATCATTCAGGACCTTTTTGGCCTCCTCATGGGTAAGGCACCTCCTCACAACTGTATTGACACCACTACAGTAAAGCGTATCACCGACGATCATGTAGTCTTTTGATTGGTATCGAATACATTTTTGTTCCGAGCGAGAGGTATTAGGCCTATATTTTTGGGTTTGGAGATAGATGATTATATCTCCATACCACGGATTGCTTGAAGATATTAGAAACAAAGATTCATCCACGATTGTTTCTTCGGATGTTTCATCGTTGGACGACGATGGGAGATCGCATAGTAATTCCGCGAAAACCAGGGATTTCTTCGATTTGGATTTTACAAATTCCAGATCAAATTCTTTAAGAATTGCTATCCATTTTGAATATTTTCCCCCCAGCAACTGTCGCGACAATATATAAGTCATGGGGTTGCAATCTGACAAAATGGTGGTTTTTCGAAAGAGGACATAGTGTCGAAATCTCTATATTGCTTGAACAGCTTCGAGAGCCAGCTTTTCAACATAGGAATACTTGCTTTCTGTATCATTTAAGTTTCTACTCAAATAATATATAGGATGTTCAATTCCATTGTCTTCTTGTACTAAAACCATTGCGATGGTTGTATCTGCTGCAACGAGATACAGGTTAAAGTCTTTTTGATAATCAGGAGCGTACATTAATGATGCTTTCATTAGGGATTCCTTCAAAGCATCAAAGGAAGCTTGCGCAACCTAATCCCAGACAAAGGGTACTTCTTTTTTCAATAGACGTGTATATCCTTTAGCAAGTTCGGCGTAATTTGGAATGAACCTCCTTAGAAAGTTTTCTTTCCCTTGGAGTTTCTGAATCTGAAGCAAATTTGAAGGTGGAGGCAAATTAATGATTGCCTGAACCTTACACGGGTCGAGACGAATCCCTTCCTTTGAGACTACAAAGCCAAGCAAATGACCAGAACTGACACAGAACACACATTTGTGTGGATTGAGTCGTATTTTGTAGTGTCGGCAACGTAGAAATATCACTCTTAAATGCTGCGGATGATCGGTCCGCTTTCGCGAATGAGCCGGAAGATCGTCGAGATATGGTTGAACGATGTTTTTGATGTCATGGAAGGCATAATTCATTGCCCTCTGAAATGTTGCCCTTGCGTTCTTTAAACCAAAGGGTAACTTGCGATACGCAAATGTGCCCCACAGACAAATAAATGTAGTCTTTGACTGGTCCTGTGGGCAGATATTCATTTGATTATACCCGGAGAATCCATCCATGAATGAAAATATTTCACATCCGGCGCATTCATCAATTATCTGGTCAATAAAGGGTGTAGGATAGTTGTCTTTTGGACAAGCTTGATTTACATCCCTATAATTGGTGCACACTCTAATCGTTCCTTGTTTTTTCATTACAGGAACAATGTTTGATACCCAATTGGTTAGAGGAACCGGGTAAATGAAACTAGCATGGAGAAGCTTTTCAATGATGACGTACGTTTTTACCATTCTACGACGACGTCGCCACTCATGAATATGATCGGATATGTGAGTGGCCGTCGTTTGCTTGAAATTGGTAAGAAGTTCTGTTCCTGTTTCGTACCTTATGGATAACTGAAAATGGGTTAAAAAGGTTGTGGCTAGGGTAGTGAAGTTATCAAACGAAGCTCTGGGTAATTCGATATACCATTTTGCTACCGGACCAGTTAACGTCCTCTGAAAAAGGCGAAGCCTAATCGAATCATCGTTTAGGGTGTTTGATGAACACCACAGCTGAAAGGTCATCACATGATTTGACGAATCTTCACCCAGATTTCCATTAAATTTAGGAATATCTGACGGAAGTTTATGTGGGATCGCTGGCCACCAAGGGGCGTAAGAAATTGGATCGTTTGTTAGCCGATTTAGATCCGTTAACTCTAAAGTCGCCACGAAGGGTAATTGTTGATTCAGGTTTGGCGAAGCATACCTAGGATAAGATGGAATTGCCTGGGCAGTTGGTCTTTGCATACCAGCATAATGCATTTGATGCTGGTAACTCTGATAAGGTTGATGGGCATACCCATTGTAGAATGGTTGATTTTGACCGTTTTGAATATACGGCTGCCCATTTTTTGCAAAGATTTGTTGCTCAGATCCCTGGTAAACTTGTTGGAATTGCGGTTGTTGATATTGCACCAGCCATGGTTGTGAAGCCATGTGCTATTTTCCAATACTGACTGCTTGACCAAGATGAGGGGTAATTGTACCCGTTTGGGCCTGTGTCATCCCACTAGTTGGCGACCGTGGTTGAGTCGTAGGGACAAGAGGCTGTTGCATTACAATCTGAGAAACCTAAGGTTGGCATACAACAGGCAACGCTTGTACTTGCGAAACCGTCACAATAGCCGGCGTAGTTGGTATATTTGACATAGGTAAACATTGTTGCATCGAGTATACAACTCTCGGTTGTTGAGGTAGTATTTGCACCCAACCACTAGATGTAATTCCAGCATAACCTGAATTTTGTTGTGAACTCTTGTATGGTTGTCCTCCCAGAGGAGACAATGAAAGGGTATATTGCCCCCCAGATGGCGGTAATCCGGTACTTAAAGGAATGGTTTGCCCTTGAGGACCGGACTGCCCAAATTGACACTACGAAGGATTAATTTGCTGAGACTCAACATAAGAGTTCCCGGATATTATTCCGGATGAACAAACAGGAACGGACCATACTGTCAAAATAGCCCCTGAGTGGGCCCCATCTAACGATTGAGAGCTAGTGATGGTATGCCGATGAACATGGTCGGAGTGACAGTAGGAAGCTCTGTTGTCGCTGTGTCAGATGACATAGTCCTAGATGTCGACGGTTGTTCAGACATTTCTAGTCTATCCAAAAGATTTCCTAGCGATTCTACAGGAGCTTCCGATAAGGGTAGACTAATTTTTGTTGAATAAGGATATAGGGTGATCCCGACTCCAAATTGCGATGGAGTACTAGATGGAGGATCTTCCACAATCTCTTCTATAGCAATCAGACTAGGTGGTAGAGGTAGACCGTCAGGTCCGTAAAATATTTCCGGTGCCGAAGAAGGTATAGAATCCGTAGCGACAGATGTTTGGGGAATAACACCTTCCGAATCAGCTGTAGATGGAGCCGATTTAGTAATACAAGTGTTTACTTCCACACTAAGATCAGCCCTACTATCCTTTGGTGGCTGCGGAACTTCTTCTATAAAGGCAGGGATACCAGAAATGTTTGGAGTAACCGGAGTCTCTGATGGTGTTGGAACACTTGTTCTAACTTTACTAGGGGATTTTGAACCGGTTAAACGAGTTCGCTTCGTCCGTAACAGTTTTGATTCTGGAGACAAAGAAGGTTGACTCATAAGCCTCCGCGAACGATGGGGTTTTAATTGACTTTCTTCCATGATTGCGGATTACTCGATTAACTAAAAATCAAGGGGAAATATGTTTCCGAATTAAATGAATTTTAGACGCTTTGGCACAACTTGTTTTTTCAATTTTTAAGAGTCGAAAAAAAACAAAAGATGACTCTAGTCGCTTTCAATTTTTAATGAGCCTGAAGTGACAAGTGCTCAGATGGACCTTTTCCATTAAGGAGTCTGAAAAGGAACGAAAGAGACTACTCTGGAAATCTAGACAGAGGGATTACCAAACCAATCGCAAAACTGCAGAATACTTTTTACGGTACGGCAATCAATCTTCCCGAATGTTGTGTTCAGTGCATTGCGATCGATAGGGCGGCAGACACGACTTCCTATGGATAAAGGATAAAGCCTATTGTGGTCTCCAAATATATACTCGACGATACGTGGGAGCACAAGTCCGTACTGGCACTTATCGTCTCAAAGTGGAGGAATCACCCAACCAGCAATGAAAACAACAGTTACCAGGCTTTACGATGCCGAAATACGTCTCTAGCCTAGACTTCTAAATGGTGTGCATTAGGTTCCAAAGCGTTTTTAGATTCATTAAATTTATTTTACAGTTGATCTTGCTTAAGAAATTTGCCTTTTAGGTTCACCGTGTGATGTAGATATACAATTCCTAAAATGCAATCTAAAATGATAAACAATCATTTAATCTTCTTTTTGTAATGAAAATCCTAGCTACTAAGGAAAGAGAGATGATATTCTTTCAGCATAGAGCAGAGAGCACACACTATATGCACTGTCCTAAATCAAACCAACAAACAGTCTAAATGAAAATGCACATTCATGTATTTTTTTTCAGCCTTCTTAATGTGTGAATGATAAAAAGAAAGCTAAGCGCAAATCTGAATTATTTTTCAAAGCGACAATTACTAACAAGCTTCTTTTCAAAACAAAATGAAAACAATGACGACACTTTGTTATTTGGAATTTAAAACTTGCTTTCGACACTTGAAAAACTACCAATTCAAATCAAATACAAGAGTAACAGTGTAATCGACTATCAAGAACAATCGGATTCTCTTCTATGACTGAAAACGACACTTGCGACACTTCCAAATCAAGAAACGACAGTTCAATTACACTACTTCTTTGTAAAAGAGAACTGAAAATGGCTCAAAATACATAAAAACATTTACAGTTCTTTGCACAATGGAGGCGGAATAATGGCAAGGAAGGGGGTTTCCAACAGAGGTATACTGACTACAGACAGCAAAACTCTTGAATAGAGCTAAAAAGAGTGAACATAGAAACCAAAATCTAAGAGCAGAAGAGGCCTTGTCTGATCAGCGCACATGTAACACAGGGAAAGTGAAATGCAGCGCACTTACTACACTCAGGAAGTGTGATGCATTCAGATTCCAAAGAAGAGACAGTGCGATGGTCCAGGGACGAGACTTCAACTGGGTTCTCGGTCACAGTTTGCAGCTCAATTCAGGGATTTAGGCCGAGCAAGTGGTAATCATTAAATGAATCACAGGGGTAGATCTAAGGAGGTTACTAGAGCCACCACAAGGGCAATTAGAGAGCTTGTAAATCAACTGTTCAATTCATAAACAAAACCCGGAGATAGACTGAAGTAGCATTGATCTACTTTGCACTTGCATAGCAAATGCAGTTCAAAGGCTAGCTAGCTTGACTTCAGGCTCCATCTGTAAGTTTATGAAGCAAACAAATATAGACAAACAAACAATCTATTCGCTCCCCAGCAGAGTCGCCATTTTGTTATCGGAAAATCTAGTGTCTATGCAGAGCTGCTAGTCCCACTAAGGCTGGTAGCTACCTTAGAAACAAACAAACTAAAACCACTTTCATTTTCCTTTATGAGAAGTAGATGAGAGAAGAATAAAGGAGACCAACCTCAATCTTGCGCTTGGTTCCTTGCTCGATTCCTCTCCCTTCTGACAGGTCTTTGCCACTTGCTTCCTCGTCTACCCAGCTTCAAAGAGCACCTGTAGAATCAAAGCAACATAACACTATCCAAGAACAGAGATCTACTATCATAAACAATATAGGACCAGATATATATTGACCACACAAATGCATAAATCATTAATCATACAAGAATGTGGAGGAAAACTTGAATAGCTTTATTAATAATCAAGAATAGCAAAGAGGATTACAACCAATTGTTGTGACCCAGCATCATTCTCTCAGCAAGAAAGCCCTTCTTCACCTCATGAAAAGCTTAGATCACCCAACACTATGATGTTACACCAAGAAACCAGCAGCACTTCCTTACAAGATACAAAATTCCAGCCTCCCTAGATCTCTGGGATGAGGGATCCATATATAGATGTTTTCAAGGGGGGTGAGTCAGCTTCTGAGATTTGATTAGTGTCTTCTCTCTGATAGTTCTTGATTATACTTGGAGATTGATGATCTCTTACTCATCCCTGGGCGAATGCAGAGAGGCAAGTGTCACAGGAGAAGTTTCTGGAAGATTCCATGATCTTCCACCTCGCAAATTGACTCTGCCATTTGTCCACTCTCGCCCATCGCACCCCATAGAAGGGCTTTTCAACATGCATCGCACCTCCTGTGTGTATTTAGGTGGGATGCAGCGCACTTTGACCATGGAGCAGGTGAGATGGTCTAGTTTTGACCAGTTCTGAGTAGTTTTTCATGGAGAACTTCTGGGAGATGTTGTAATCAGTTGACCTTGTTCTTTTAGGGGTTGGAACAACACTTTTAGGGACTTAGGAGCC
This sequence comes from Pinus tabuliformis, assembly GCA_031772625.1. NCBI lineage: Eukaryota > Viridiplantae > Streptophyta > Pinopsida > Pinales > Pinaceae > Pinus > Pinus tabuliformis. The sequence goes on along the minus strand of CM062806.1, from coordinate 67,506,610 downwards.
CTTGGTTTATGGACATTTATGATTGGGGTTGCGGTGCCCAAAAATGTCTATAACAGAAGGATGAACTTATAGATCAATAATAGGTTATCCTCCTCAATCTTGTTAAAAAATAAAGAGGTGCTGACAAAAAATGGTTGGGGAAATTGGGAAAATAGGGTACTCCATTTGTTAATGCCAGTGAGTCGCTCTTGAACATGACATTCCTCCACTTCATCTTTGTGGTTGTTGGGTTGGGGAATTTTCTTATCTTTTGGTTCATCATACCATATCAAATCCTTCGCTTTTGTTTTGGGTCAATGTTGCCAAGTCATTTTAGTGTCACTAATATGTTCAAGAGAGTTCATTTAGTTAATATCTGCTACAATACTCTTAGGCCTTCATTCCATGTTTGTCATTCCTGATCAAGTTCTAGATCAGCATAATTTTGTCTCAAATCATGATACCTGCCTCATGTCATTCATGGGGGACATATGAAGGCCCACCTATGATGGGCGCTTCCTCTCGATGTCATCTCATTATCCAAGAAGTTGACTTAGAAACTCTCTTTTCAATACCTTGGTGCTTTCATACATCAATGGAAAGTTTCCTCGCTCTTGGTGATAGGTTTACATCATTGGCCTTCGACTGAAAGATTATGTGTGGTGTTTAACTTCAACTCATTCATTCACACCATACGGATTGTATTGTAGTAAGTTAAGAGCCATTAACATCATATGTGGCTTCTCTCGCATATGTTAATAGCTTACACCATTGGATGGTAGTCAGATGGTTTATATGATATTTGAATCCATCTCATTAATTCATTGGTTAGAATCATACATTGGACAGCCATGTGAATGAGATAGAAGACCCTGGATCTAGTTTCATCCATCTAGGCTACGATTTTAGGATTAATACAAGATCACAATGTATGACAAATATGACCATATAGACATTCATCCAATCATGGATCCACAGTTTGTCATCAGTGGACATGTCTTCTTGATCATTGTACATATAACATTAGCTTATGTGTTGAGCAAGGGTATGCCTCGCTCAGCAAATATGTCATGATGTAATGTATTGTAACAGATGATGATCTTGACCATTTGTTCTTGATATTTACTTGTCACAAGGTAAAGAACTTGATTCATCAGTTGTCATTTCTGACATTGTGCTTTAAGGGACAATCTGCTATAGGCCATTTTATCACATATGGTCAATATGCATCCAAAACGGTTCAATTCATATCCTTGAACACCTTGTCATCATCCATGCACAAAGCCATAAGCATGACTCTCCCAAACCCCTATGTTTTAGGGCTTAACTGCTTAATTTACATGCTTTTAAGGTGCATCACACATTGGCCCTTTAGGGACCTATGTTCAACAGCAGGTTGACCCATTTTGGACCCACATTCATTAGCAACAAGTTTTCCCTTGTTGGGAGTGTGTTGATTCTAGAAATTCAAGAAAAATAAAAAGAATCTCGAAGCTTCTTCTTCCAGAAGCTTTGAGAGGTTGTTTTAAAATTTTAACTTGGATAAGAACTTTGAATCCTATATGATCTTACCTCAGAGATTTCACCTCTTATCCCTTGAGCTCATCCTCCCATCTCAAGTGGATATCAAACCTAGATTGGTAAATGGATAAGAATTCTTAAACTACTATCCTTTCCTATATATTTACTACCACTACCATCCACAAGCTAGGGGTTGGATTTTGGAGATTGATGATTCCCTCATGTTGTTGCTTTGGATCTAAGAGAATCATTATATTCATGCACTAGGGTGGCAGAGAGGTTTTCTTTGTGGAAAGAAAGGAAAAGTCAACTTGGGGAGTTCTCTACAAGATCAACTTCTATATTTGGCTATAACTCTCTCCATTTCTATTAATACAAATAGTACATTGTTTTCCTATATGTGATGTTATGTTTACATTAATGTATTCTAATGCCTTGTTGATCCATTAAATAGAGTAATTGGATTATTCTACATAGATTTCGTGGATATTTTTCTTTTGTTGATTGAATGTGAAACTTCTAATTGTAGTGATCGCAGCTAGGATTGGAGGGCACAAGCCTCGAAGAGAGTGAAGCTTGCTACAGATTCTAAGTAAGCTGCATTTCATTTTTCAATTACTTTAAGGGAAACATTATATTATTTTCTTTTTGTTGTTCTAGAAAAGAACACTAGGTATAGGGAAGATACTTTTGTTCGTAGTCGTAGATTCCACATAAAAGTTATCTCACAAGAATTCGAGATGTTTGTGATGAGCTAGCAAAAGTAGGATAGAAACTAAAGGACAGTGAACTGTGCAAATAGCAATAAATGGGATTACCATAGAGTGGGAAACATTCATTCATGGAATTACTATATGAGAGAATTTTCCTAATTGGGAATGCCTATGGAGTGATTTCACACAAGAGGAGCTGAGACTCAGTATTCTCCGAGGTACTATCAATAGTAGTAGCAAAGGGCAAAAGATTGAGAAAGAGGAGGAAAATGTAGCCCTTGCAAGTAAAGGAAAGGTGAAGAAAGGTCCCAATTAGGGACAAAGGTCAAAGGGAGGAGAGATGAAGAAGAAGAATTTGTAGAAGATTAAATGCTTTGGGTGTGGCGATTTTGGTCACTACAACACCTAGTCTCCCCAGAAGAAGAAGGAAAAGAGGGGGGCACAACAAATAGTTGATTCAATAGAGATAGATGAGTTAACCTCCAAGTTGGAGTAGTTTTCATTAATAAAAACTATACCTCCAAATGAAGGAGGAGCATGATAACTTCGAAGTTGCAGTTAGGGCACGATCCATGGAAAAGTAGCAACAGTTGCAGTATACTCTTCATATGGATCATTATCTTTTCTACAAGTGCCCACAATTTTCATTGTTAAGAGGATCAATGTTAATGGCTGAAATCAGATCATAAGAGACAATACAAAAACTAGATGTAGTCAGTTTCTAGAGGAGTGCAGTGACAGATGTAGTGAATATAGTTACTTAGTAGATTGTGCAAAGACTAGTTGCATTCAAAGACTCAGGAGATAATTATAGAGCCAGTATAAGGAAATAGTGGATTCGTAGATTAGTTCTCAGTTTTAATAGTTGTAGTGGTAGTAGTAGGAACATCAGATCATATGCAGTGCAGGGAGTGTTGGTAGTAGTGTAGGGATGCATAGAGAAGTGTTAATAGTAGTGCAAATGTAGGGTGATTCAGCTATAGGTTTAGCACGTGAATCAGAGTATGCAAAGTTTTAATGGACAATGAGAGCTATTTGTATCACATTTGTCAAACATTAGCAGTGTGAGGTGGACTATGTTGGGTCAAGAAAAAGGTATGTTTTCTCTTTGTAAATAGCTTTATTCAACATTTATCCTTACATGATTATTTATTTTTATGGATTAAAATAAAGGAAATAATAGCTAAAGTTGGATGAAAACACTTGGTAACAAATAAGATAAATCTAGCACAAGAAACTAACTTTTTACTATCCTTGAGTGCAAAAGAAGCAGATTGGTCAATAGTCGTTCAATCGACAGAGAAGCACCAGGCCGTAAAAGGAAAATATAGCATCTGAGGCAGGCAAGACAATAAGAGACCAGACAAACGGAAGCTATTTCATGACAGAATCAGATCATGTATTGTGAAATCCTCGGGATCCCCTAATCCTGAGGATTTTCTTTTATCTAGTTTACTCTTTTAATGTTATATATAAGGCCGAAAGGCAAGCAAAAAAGAGTCCAGACTTTCATAATTTGTAATTATTCTTTTTGAGACATATAATATTGTTATCTCAGTGATGTTATAATCTTGTTACTTATATTAATGAAGAAAGACTGCATTTGATCCATACTTATATTCTGAGTATTTCTTAGCAGAGACTTCTAGCGACTCTGGGCCTGGTCAAGAGAAGTTCTACTGCTTTCTTGTGCTATAATCTTTTCTATTTAGTCTTTACTATTTGTTAATGTTAAATTAATGTTATTTTTATTATTGTGAAGATTGAAGATTCTGATTCATACTGCTGGTAATTTAGATTCAGGATTAGCTGTGTGATATATCTGAGTAACACTTTGATTGGAGTGGTTATGTTAGTTTACTAGTAGATAGTTGTTCATTCTGAATTATGTTATCATACATCTTAGAGATAACATTAATCGATTTATATAATTTTCTTATATAAGTCATTTTATGTTTAGAGATCATTTATCATTATATGCTCGCTTACTGTTCAATTACCATCTATCGTTCAATTAGGATTTTTCGTTCAATTAGATTTGTTGTTCAATTCGGATTTGTTGTAGATTATCATTGTTGTTCAGTTGTTATAGTTCTCTTCCTTGACTGATTGAGTTAGTATTAATTCTATTTGAAGGTTTCCAAGCTTGATTCTTTGCATTTTCATTCAGATTCATTTTATTTCGAAGTAAGTTAAACAAAATTGCAAAGTGTGTTAAGAGTTCTTTCAGAGTTATTTCTTCCATAGTTATTTATTTTAGAATTGTGTGGATTGAGTTGAAGAGATAGTTATTAGTGATTGCAATGATTTATCTTTAGATAACCTCTGAATTCACTGCATATACTGTGTTGACACTCTTGAGATAAAAATACTTACCTTGGGTTGACAATTAATGTAGGAATTAAGATTGCCTATAAAAAGACATCTTAGTGCACCAACATTTTGGCGTCATTGCCGAGGAGAGTGTTTCAAGTGATTTCCTTTTTATATTGTTGCGAAAGAATTGGGTTTTAAAAATGGAAGGTAAGAACCTGCATACCTAGCAAGTAAAGTGCTTGCTTACTAGCCCGCTTTTTAGCAAAAGCTTAGAAGTTAAATAGAAATTTGTTTTTATGAATGACTAGGAAGAGAAAGATAGAAAAAGAGAAGAACCCCCCACCTAAATCCACAAAACCCAAAGGATCGGTGAACCTTGGGAGAAAGACCTTTATAGAGAAAATCGTAAGAAAAGCAGAGTCTCAAGCGTCAGTATGATTTCGGGCAGTATCTGGAAAAGTCCCACTGTAATCCCTCAAGCAGCAGGCTCACTATCTGTAGCTTATGTTGAGATTTAAAGTCAAATTGGAGGATCTGAACAAAGTCTTCAAGCTACAACAAGTTTACATTTTGATCCTCTACAAGAGGGAAAATCTTGTAACTTAAGACAAGGAGAAGGAGAAACCAGTGGGACTGCTAAGGAAGAACCATAGTTGTTTGAACAGGGGTCTCCTGTGATCCCAGATCTAGGCAGTGCTGCAAAGCCAGCTCGGGTTGCTAATCCTTCGCTTACTGAAAAAGCACCCCCTAAAATCCCTGAAGGTTATTGGCACATATTGACCAAATGGAAAACCATCCACCTCAAGGTCAAACCTCGACATTGGAATATCCCATAGTCAACCAAGTGGCCAATGCCCCCATGAAGGCTATTCCTCTGCAGAGCATCCCAACTTTTCATGGGATGATCACAGAGGATCCCGATGCTTTCTTGTTTGAGTTTGATGTCCTCTGTAGAGGGTATGACTACACCATTGACCCCCAAAAGCTAAAGTTGTTCCCTTCTACTCTGAAAGGAGCAGCCTTAAGATGGTTCATGGGTCTGGGTGGACGAACTATTAATTCTTGGGATGATATGAAAACCTCCTTCCTCACAAGATACTAGGAATTTTGCAAGACTAGGGAGCTAAAAGATGAAATATTTAAGATGACTGCAAAAGATAATGAAACACTAGAAGAATATGTAGAATGGTTTAATTATAATTTGCAGAGATCTCCACACACCACCTTACCTAAATAAGTCCTAAGAGATATCTTAATTAAAGGAATGAAAGAGGAATGGTTAGAAACTCTAAATTTAATGGGGAAAGGAGATATTTCTTAGGAAGAATATGATGAAATTGTTTGCTTGTGTATCAGGTGTTCGCGAGGAAGCACACGCATAGGAGCAAGAAGCCAAGATCCCATGAGCAGGGGAAGCAAACCACACAGTGGAGGAGTAACATAGATGGAAATCGGTAACCTTCTCGAAGATTTGAAGACGGACATCCTGGGCACTCTCATAACGCACCTAGACATCCTACAGGCTAAACAAAAACAATCCTTAGCACAACAAAACTTGGCCATCTTCTGTCCACGTTCTCGAAAGAAGCACAGCCAATGGGAATGCCCATTAGACATGGTGCAGACATGCACTATCTATACTAAATCTCACGCCACTGAACAATGTCCATCATTGTCGGGGCTAAAAGCAGTATTCAAGGAAGCAGAAGAAGAAATAGAACCAGTATATCTGATGAACCAGTGCCAATAGTGGTAGGCTAAACCTAAAGTTATGTCTCAAGACACATCACAGTTCTTTCCTTCTTCACAGTTTAATGAGCAATAGAACCTTGGGGCAACATGGCAAGGCCAATCACCTTACGCAGATTGGAAAACCTAGCCATTCCCTATGGCATCCCAGCCAATGAAATCCTTTCCGGGTAATGGCTGGCCAAATTCTCCTTTTACTCTTGTTTGGCAAGGCAATCCCTATCAATCCCAGTGGCCTGCCTCCACCTCTCAAAATTCGAACTGGTGTACAAATTGGCAGCGACCTCTGGGGATATTCAATGCACCTATGGGGACAAGTCCTCAGCCTCAACCTACAGTATCAGCTTCGTATACATTACAAAAAAATCCTCAACCTCTTCTGCACCCTCAATTTCCAGCTCAATTGAATCTGAATCCAAATAACAGACTGGTCCAACTACTACAGATTATTGAAAGCTCATATTTTGAGATTGAGCAGAAAGAATGTAATGAACTCAGATTGAGGTCAGGGTGTATCATCACCCCTTTGGAAAATAGGGACTAGCCTTCAATCAAAATTGAAACCCCACCTATACATATACCACCACCTATAATTAATACCGAACTAAAGCAAGGGGAAGAGACAGATCAACATGAAGACCCTGAAAGAATTATAGTCACTTCTCTTCTATTCCCTGAAAGGTTAACGATACCAAAACCTACTATTTACCTAGATTTCGATCTTGTAGGGGAACTAAAAACTCTTTGTATTAAAATTCCTCTCCGCCAGGCTATCCAAGACATTCCCATCTATGCTAAAACAATCAAAGAGCAATGTGTAAAGAAGCCTGCAAGGAAAGAAAAAACCTCACCCACCATTCACGTTCTAGGGACCTTATCTGATTTACTCTTGGGAGGGGAAACTCCAATAAAGTATTTAGAACCTGGAAATCCCATAGTGATAGTTCAGATATATGGCCTCTCTTTTCCTAATACACTAGTTGATCTAGGTGCAGCCACTAATATTCTAACAGCAGAAACCTGTCAAGCACTTGGTATTACAGCCCTGGAAATGACCACCACTTTATTAGAATTTGTTGATCGTTCGGTGGTAAGGCCAGAAGGAACCTTATAGGATATTACAGTTTTTGTTGATTCGTGGGAATATCTAGTAGATTTTCTTGTTATAAACCCAAAGAGTCGATTGGATGGGCACCCTCTGATTCTGGGCCGACCTTGGCTGGTGACAACTGATGCTTATATTGGCTGCCGAGAAGGCAGCATGACTATTGCAAAGGGGGATGTTGTAAAAAATCTTGTGTTATATCCTCCTGCCAAGCCAAGTCTACCCATTGTAAAAATATGTAAACAACCACCAGTGTACCTGGAGGAAAGCATCCGTTCACCACTCACGGTAGTAGAGGAACTGGAATTTAAATATTAGACTAAAGATGATGTTATCAATAATTTTATAAATCAGCTAGCTAATGTGACCAATGTAAAGTGTCAAATGTTGAAAGCAATCCTTGATAATGAATCCATGGAAGATCCTTTGAAGGATATCGACGATCAGCATATCTAGACGACTGTTGTTCATAACCTATTGAGTTCGAATGAGGAAAAATTCTAAATATTAATGATAGTCTAGATAGTGATCAGCAGCAAAAGCTCATATAGGTCTTGTAGAAATATAAAGGGGTTTTTTCTTGAGATTCTCCTGATATGAAAGGAATAGACCCACAATTATGTACAAACCACATCTATACAGAGAAGGATGCTTGACCCACCTAGAAGCCTCAACAGAGATTGAATCCACATCATAAGAACATTGTGAAAGAAGAGTTATAGAAGTTGTTGGATGTAAAATTCATTTATCCTATCTCGGACAGTAAATGGATCTCTCCATTGATAGTCGTCCCCAAGAAAAATGGGAAGTGGCGTATCTGTGTAGACTACCGGGAGTTGAACAAGGCAACACAAAAATATCACTTCCCCCTCCCATTCATCGATCAGGTCCTTGATACTTTGGCAGGGAAGCAGTTCTTTTCCTTCTTAGACGGTTTCAACGGCTACAATCAGATTCAGATCACCCCTAAAGACCAGGACAAAACAACCTTCACTTGTCCCTGGGGTACATTCGCGTACAGAGTATTTCCATTTGGCTTGTGTAATGCCCCAACTACATTCCCGAGAGCAATACACAACATTTTTTTTTATTTACTAAATGAAGGAATTGAGGTGTATATGGATGACTTTACTCCATATGGGGATGACTTCGACCAAGCATTGCAAACACTAGAAAAGGTCTTAGAATGATGCATTTCTACCAAGTTATGTTTAAGCAATGTCAAGTGTCACATGATGATGACCGAGGGCGTAATCTTGGGACATTATATCTCTGCAACAGGAATACATGTAGATCCAACAAAAATATAGGTAATTCTTTTATTTCCTACCCCCTGCACATAGACAGAGATACGTAGCTTCCTGGGATATGTTGGGTTGTGTTATATTCTTTCCATGACTAGCCTATGTAGTTTATGGGGGGGTTAGAGGGGGGGCGGAGCCCCCCCTTGGTTGTGCCGAATGCACAGCGGGGGGGTCACAGGGGGGCAACATCCCCCCTTATACGGGAGGTTTGAGGGGGGCAGTTATTTCCCCTCTACGAGGTCTGGGGTAGCACCCTGGGGAAATTTTTTTTGGAACCTATATTAGGTTGGACGGACCAACCTATGGTTTTTTGCATGGTTTTCACACATGGTTTTGGATGCAATGGTTTTCAGTCCATGGTATTGGATGCGATGATTTTCGGTCCATGGTATTGGATGCTTCAACATGTATAAATATGTATTGTAACATTGAAAGTAATATAATGAAAAATCAAGCTGGTAGTCCTGGTTTTGGGATCCAGGGGAAAGTCTCTGTGTATATGTGTTTTATGTGTTATGTTCTTGCATTTTTTATTTTATGTGTTTTAGGATTCATATGCAGGTAATTTCTACACGGGGTTAAAACCTACATCTCGTATCAGAGTTGTTTTGGCTTCAAGGGGATGCCTTTGTTGCTGAGGGGTTTCACTCGAGCCTATGGTAGACCCTGTTCAATGGGAGATCTGTGGGATCGATTCTAGTGGTTAAAAAAGATGGCGAGCAGTGGAAGGATAGAGATCGAGAACTTTAATGGTCATAGTTTTGAGTTATGGAAACTCAAGATGGAGGATCTGTTGGGGGATAAAGATCAGTGGATCATGGTAGATCCAAGTAGTAAACCAACAGGAGTGTTCAATGAAGAATGGAAGAAGTGGGATCAGAAGGAAAAGAGCACAATACGGTTGTGTGTCTCAGATTCAATATTGCTAAATTTATCAAGGGAAGCTACGATGAAGGCTTTGTGCGACAAGTTAGGGACTTTGTACCAATATAAGTCTCTGGTGAATAAATTGTTCCTACGGAAAAAGTTGTATAACCCGAGGATAAAATATGGAGACTCGGTGACAGAGCATCTGAATGAATTTAATATTTTGGTAAGTCATTTATTATCTGTTGATATTGAAATTTAAGATGAAGATAAGTGCATCAGTTTGTTGTGTTCTCTACCAGATTCGTGGGATAGTCTAGTTATTGCAATAGGTAGCAATGCAACTACCTTGCAGTTTGATGAAATAGTCTCATCCTTGCTAACAAAGGAGATGAGACGGAAAAATATTAAGAGACAGAATGGTGATGCCTTATCTGTATGAGGACAATCCCAGAAAAGAAACAAAAGTAAGTCATCGAGTGGGAGATCTAAATCTAGAGGGAGATCTAAATCTCTAGGAAAACCTGTAAAGGTGGTTTGCTGTAAATGCGGAAATGAAGGGCACTACAAAAGGGACTGTAAATCTAAAGCTCCTAAAAAAGGAAAGGGATCTAATGATGCTCCTTCTACAGAGGCAAAAACCACCTCAGATGAAGGTGAGGATGTGTACTTGGCTTCTTCAAGTACACATGTAGATCATGAGGCATGGTTGATTGACTCAAGTGCATTCTTTCACTTCACTCCCCATAGAGAGTGGTTCTGCGAGTATGAGAAATATGATGGCACTGATGCCTTCTTAGGGGATGATAGGAAGGCTATAATTGTTGATCGCAGAAAAGTAAAGTTGAAGTTGCAAGGTGGAAGGGTTAGAACACTTCTGCGTGTTCTGCATATTCCTGCATTGGCCATAAATATAATTTCTGTAAGAAAGCTGGATGATGCAAGTATAAAAATAGTGTTCGAGAAGGATGCCTGTAAGATGGTTTGGGGAGCACTGGTATTGATGCATGGATTTCGGATTGGAACTTTGTACAAGCTGCAAGGTAGCACTGTTGTTGATGGGTACAACAGTTCTATGGTTCCTGAAAGTGGAGAAGAAAATCTAGTGGTCTCTGGAGAGAAGACCATGCTGTGGCATCAAAGGCTTGGACATATTGGAGAGAAGGGCCTTCGAATACTTCATGGTAAAGATATGGTAGAAGGTACGAATAATAACTCTCTAGATTTTGATTTCTATGAAAAATATGTATATGGGAAGCAGAATCGGGTGAGTTTCCTCTCTGGTGGTAAGAGGGCAAAACAAATATTAGAGCTTGTGCACAGTGATGTGTTTGGACCTGTGAAGGTCCCATCACTGGGTAAGTTTGTGTACTATGTATCATTTATAGATGACTTCTCAAGGAATACATGGATATATTTCCTTAAGAAGAAATATGAAGTATTTGAAAGGTTTAAAGAATTTAAGGCTCTAGTGGAAAACCAGACAGAAAAGAAGATAAAGGTGGTGAGGATAGATAACGGTCGAGAGTTTTGTAGTAAGGAATTTGAAAAATTCTGTAAGAAGAGTGGTATAGCACGGCAGAAGACTACTCCATATACACCTAAGAAAAATGGAGTTGCAGAAAGAATGAACAAGACATTAGTGGAAAGGGCGCGAAGCATGCTTAGTGGTGTCGAGTTAGTACAGAAATTCTGGGCAGAGGTGGTGGAGACAACATGTTACCTGGTCAACAAATCACCTTCATCAGCATTGGAGGATAAGACTCCACAAGAGGTATGGACTGGTAAGAAACCCTCTCTTTCACATCTGAGGGTATTTGGATGTGATGCATATGTACATGTTCCAAAGGAGAAAAGAACCAAGTTGGATAGTAATCTGAAAAGTGCATCTTTATTGGGTATAAGGATGGTTTAAAGGGTTATAAGCTTTGGAACCCAGTAACAAGGAAGGTTGTGTACAACCGAGATGTGGTGTTCAGAGAGGTGAAAGATGTTATTAAACATGAAGTCCAACCAAAGGAACCTGAGAAGATAAAGTTTGAGCTTAAGGAGGAAGAATTAGACTCTACAGCAGAGGAGGAATAAGAAGACGAAGAGCCACAAACTGTCGGTGTGAGAAGATTGGTTCGAGAAAGAAGGCAGCCAGAAAGGTATAGTCCATCTGCTTTCTGTTCAAATTTTTCTTTATCTATTACTGATGATGATCCCAGAACTGTGAAGGAAGCAATAGATTCAGAGGATGGCAAACTCTAGAAAGAGGCCATGGTCGATGAAATGGAATCTTTTCATAAAAATGAGGCTTGGGATCTGGTGGAGTTGCCACTGGAAGGAAACCCATTGGTAGCAAATGGGTGTTCAAGAAAAAGATAAATGCAGAAGGAAAGGTGGAGAAATACAAAGCTCGGTTGTTATAGACATTTTTGTGCCTTACAGCATTGAGCATGAAATGTCCATAATCCAAGAGATCCAAAGTCCCTAAATGAGTTGTTCCTACCCCTAAAGGAACAAGGTCAACCAATGACAGCTTCTCCCAGAAGTTCTCCACCAAAAACAACTCAAAAACAGTCAATTCAGGATCAATTCAGAGGCTCCACTAGCTGCCTACGTTGAAATGCAGAGGCTACACTGGCTAGGTGCACTGCAACGCAGGTGGAAGCACTACCAGGGTGCGCTGAGCGGGAAATGACAAATGGCAAGCTCATTCAACGAGGTGGAAAGACCCTGGAAGCTTCCAGAATCTTCCTCAATGACACTTGCCTCAATGAATTCGACCAAGTGATGAGTAAGAGGTTCTCAACCTCCAAGTGGAAGCAAGAACTGATAGAGAGAAGCCACAAGTCAAAACATAAGCTGACTCATCCTCTATGCTTACATCTATATATGGATCTCTTACCCAGAGGTTCAGGAGGCTGGAATTTTGTACTTTGCAGAGAATTGCTGTTGGTTTGAGATTGAGATTAGTACATTGGGTGATTTATGCTTTGTTGGAGGAGAGGAAGGGATTCCTTTGCTGGGAGGTAGATGCTGGATCAAGACTCACTTGGTTGTATCTCCTCTTGAACTTTATTATCATATCAATAAAGCTATTTGAGTTTCTCCTATATGCTTATATGTCAATGATGTTTTGTTATATTTGCATATTTAGTTTATATCTGATCCTAAACTAGTTATGAATGTGAATATATGTCTTTTGTGTAGTTTTCCTCTCTTGTGATCTTGCAGGAACTGGGTGAAGCTGGACCAGTGAAAGAGCAAGTAGCGGGAAGCGAACAAAAGAGAGAGTGATTGGATCGACAAACTAGCGGAAGACACCGGTTAGTTACATCCTTCTTTCTCTATTTACATCTCATAAAGAAGAATACTCAGATAGTTTTCCTTGTTTGTTGCTAAGGCACTATCACACCTTAGAGTGGGATAGGGGCATTCCAAATTGGATACTTTTCCCAACAACAAATTGGCGACTCAGCTGGGGAAAGTATTTTGTTAGTTTATTTGTGTTTCTATTGCTATTCATTTCATAAACTCAAGAGTGCCGAATTGAACTGCATTTGCCATTTACAAATGCAAAGTAGAGATCTGCTACTCTAGTCCATTCGCTGGGCCTGTTTATGATCTGAACAGCTGATCCACAAGTGCTCTAACAGCCCTTTGTGATAGATCTTAGTCCTCCTTTAAATCATCTTTCTAATTGTACCTAATTGATAGCTTTTATCCTGCCAAAAACCGTAGATTAAACTGCAAACCGTGACCCAGAACCCAGAAACAATTCTCATTTCTGCTTCAGTGCAGACTCTGTGAAGAGGTTCTGCATTTCAACGCAGGTCCCGTGAAGGCTACCTGCGCTGAAGTTCAGTTTCTCTGTGCTGAAGGTGCGCTGATCAGTCTTTGCCTTGTGCAGCTGTGGTTCTCTGTTTCTTTTGGCTCAGTTTTCTCTCTGTTTTTGTAGCCTGTTATCAGTCAGTGTACCTATCTGAAACCACTTTTCTTTGCCTCAATTCCGCCTCAGTTGTATAAAGAAAATGTATTTGTTCTTTGTGTATTTGTTACATCATTTACAGTTTCCCATTATAAAAGTAAACTAATCATACTGTCGCCCTTAGATCTAGACCTGTCGTAAGTGTCGTTTTGATCTTAGGAGTGAGTTTGTTTGCTGTTCACAGTTGATTAAGCTTTTACTTTTGTCTTTTGGTTTGAATTTATGCATTTCTAGTGTCGAAACAAGTAAATCATAAAGTGTCGTAATCGTCTTTTTGATTTCGAAAAAGGAACTTGTTTGTGTTTTTCACTTGAAATCGAATTCAAATTTGTACAACAGCTTTCTTTTTAGGCATCAATATTAAGAAAGTGAAAACAAATACATGCATACGTGCATTTGCATTTTGACAGTTTGTATGTTGATTTAGGGAAAAGTGCATTACTGTGTGCTCTATGCTCTTTGAGAAAAGATGGTGTCTTTCTTTTCCCCTTGTAGCTAGGATTTTCATTGTTGAAAAGATATAAAAGCTTGCTTATCATCTTTAGACTGCATTTAGGAATTGTATCATACATCTCGTGGTGATCCAAAAAGGCAAACTTCTAAGAAAGATCAACCTAAAATAAATTGAATGAACTTAACAATGCTTTGTAACATAACGCACAACATAGAGGTCTAGGCTAGAGACGTGTTCCGGCGTCGTAAAACCTGGTCACTGGTCGCCTCGCTGATGGTTGGGTGATTCCTCCTAAGAGACGATAAGTGCCAGTACGGATTGTGCTCCCACGTACCGTTGCGTATATATTGGGAGACCCCTATGGGAATAAAACCTTTATCCATACGAAGCCGTGTCGCCCGCCCTACTGATCGCAATGCACTGAACACAACATTCGGGAAGATTGACCACCCGTACCCTAAAAAGTAATCTGCGGTTTTGCGAAAAGTTTGGCACACCCTCTACCTAGAACTCCAGAGCAGTTCCTTTTGGCCTTTTTCAAACTCTATAACGGAAAAATTCCATCCGAGCATTTGTCACTTCGGGCTCGTTAAAACATCGAAGGAGACTAGAGTCATCTTTAGCTTTTTCTCGACTCTTTAAAATTGAAAAAGCAAGTTGTGTCTAAGCGTTGTTAAAATTTATTTTAAATGGAACAATCACACCTTTTTCCTACGTTGGTCTTTAGGTTGAGAAAATGGAGCCCACCAACCAAGGAATTCCCCTTGGTGGAAATCCTAGTCCCTTCTCCTCTTGGGGAGATGTTGGTGCGCCCCATATGGCCACATTGTCGCTTCCAGGACTGACAATTGGCCTGCCGGTCTGGCTCTTCTCAACCAATGTCGTTCAGAACACCACTTTTCCTGAACAGTCAAATCAACAATTAGACGAGTCCAGAATTTCCCACCAACCTTCTACTTCATATAATTCTTCCTCTCTTCCTTCCTCTTCGCGTGACGGGACTGGTAAAGTTAAAAACCAAGTTCTTAAGGAGAAGAAGGAAAAGAAGAAGAAAGAGAAAAAGAAGGAGCCAAAGGAAAATAAGGGAAAACAAGTGTCGTCTGATGAAAATCCACACACAGCACTGACCAGGCCTAAATCGCCATGTGTCATCTGCAAGGGAGACCACTTTCACAGAGATTGTCCCTGCATCCCTCGGATACTAAGGGACTGGTCTCCCCGTTTGCACAATCTGGTGTCGTCAACCTCTGATAGTCATGTTGAAAGTACACCGTCAACTAGCGAAAGTGAAGTTCCAGGACAGAAAGGGAGGGCTAGACCTCCCTGTAGACTGTGCGAAGGCAACCATGCCCTCCACCGTTGTCCCTTCTTAGACGAGGCTAAAAGAGTCTTGGAAGATCGCCCGGTTTCACCGTTACGACTTCCTCCTGGATATAAAAAACTCTTGCCAAGTCCTTCGTTAGTTGAAAATCCAGCTGGCCCACTCAAGTGGTCAGCTGAAGCGTCTATCATTGAGGATAAACCGACTGAATCCATACCAGACGAAAGTCAAAAGGTCGAGGCGGCAGTTGACCCGGTCTTGCCTTCAGAGGATTTATCTTCGAATGATACAGTCACTGAAGAGGATAAGGATGACACCATCTAGATTCTTTTTGTCAACACAGACTCCGACGAACACGGGGGCAATGCACCCATTCCTTTATCGCAGGAAGGAAGTTCGTCAGAGCGATATCCGGCCGTCTATTCGGTCCCACCACCAAGCAACCTAGTTGTATCCTTCGACTGGAACCAACTAGGCAGACCCCGGTTGCCAGCCAGCATACCATTCAGAATTATCATTCAAATATACAGGATTGTTATAGACATTTTTGTGCCTCGCGTCAAGGAGCATGGAATGTCAATAATTACAGGGATCCTCAGTCCCTAAATATGTTGTTCTTACCCCTAAAATAACAAGGTCATCAAACAACAACACTTCCAATCAGTTCTCCACCTGAAAACACTTCAAAACAGGCTTATTTTGGATCATGTCAGCTGCTTAACTGAGCATCTGCGCTGTATTGCAACTGTCCCACTCTGTACCTGCGCTGGAAGTCAAAAACAATGAAGGCTACCTGCGCTGGGCGAGATTGGCCAAGTGGCACAGTCATCCTGCAAGGTGTCAATTGCCCAGGAAGCTTCCAAAATGACACTTGGTTCATGAGATTCGCCCTGTGATGAGTAAGAGGTACTTGATCACCATGTGTAAGCAAGGATCTCCAAGTGGACACACGAACTGAAGATTAACTGAAGATGGAGAGGACACTAGTCAGCTATATGCCAGCCTCCAGCTGACTCATCCTTTCCTCTTCCCTCCTATATATAGAGCTCTTCTATGAGGTCTAAGGAGGCTGGAATTTAGTATAAGCAAGGAGGTGCTGTTGGTATACCGCCAGGATTATTGGGTGATTGTTTTACTAGAGGTGAAGAGGAGAGTTCTTGCTGCCGAGGAAGTGCTGCTGGATTGGATCCAACATCATTGGTTGTAACTTCCTCTGGAACCCTGTTACTTTCTATCAATAAAGTTTGCATGTTCTCCTATATACTTGTTTTACATAGATGCTTTGTGTTTACATGTATATTTGATGCACCCTAATCCATGCTTCAGTTATGAGTACATGTATCTTGTAGTTCGCTCTCTTGTTTTGTGCAGGATCTGTATGTAGCTGGATCGGCTAGGAGAGCAAAGAGCTGGGAGCAGGATACAAAGAGAGAAGGACAAGGATCGACTAAGCGCAAGACACCAGGTTGGTTGACCTTCTTACTATTCTCTCTGTACTTTCATAAAGTGGAACATGAAAACTTTATCATTCAGTTGTTGCTAAAGACTGTCACCTTTAGAAGGGTTAGTGTCATCCGCATCGGATACTTTTCCCCACAACAAACTGGCGACTCCACTGGGGAGCCTAGTATCTTGTTGTTGTTTGTAGTATTTTGCTATTCATTTCTTGAAGAAAAGAGTACCAAATCGAAAAGCTTTTGACTATATCAAAAGCGAAGTAGAGGGACTGCTACTCTTGCTCCTTTGCTGAGCAAATTCAAGATTTAAAGAGCTAATCTACAGATGAATCTTTACTCTTTGTGATAGATCTTTATCCTCTTGATCATCCCTTAGCCTGTACTTGACCTATAGCTTTTTATTTCAGCAAATACAGTGCATTTTTGAGATTTTTATGACCCGGAATTCTTAGCAGACGTAACTCTCGTAAGTCAGTGCAGGCTGTCCACAGGCAGTCTGCATTATAGCGCAGGTGCTCCCTTCGGGAACTGCGCTGAGAGTGAGATTAGCAGACTAGAACCTGCGCTGGTCCAGTTAGCCCTTGTCTTGCTCAGTCTTCCTTTTGTGTCTTGGCCCTGTTTGCACTTGTTTTTGGCTGATTGCTTGCTGGTCATTGTATTTGCTGTAGACCACTTCTCCTTGACTTTATTCCGCCTCAGTTGTGTGATGAAACTGTGAATGTTCTTTCAGTATTTCTTACTTCAGTTACAGTTTCCCATTGTGAAAAGCGAACCAGTATAGCTGTGACCTCTTAGATCCTGAACTGTAAAAGTGTCTTTGTGATCTTATGAGCTAGTTTTATTACTGTTCATGGCTGTTTGAGTTTGTTTGCTTTTCACTTTTATGGTTTGAATCTATACTTTTCCTGTGTTTAAACAAGTCTATCATAAGGTGTCTTTTTGATTGTGGACAAACTTGTTTATTTCTACTTGAAAGTTGATTCAAAAATCATACAACAGTTTCCTTTTGTTAGCATCAACATTAAGGATAACGAAAAGAAATACATGCATTGTGCATTTTGCATTTGACTGTGTGCTTGACGATTTAGGAAAATGTGCATTTTAGTGTGTGTTCTTTGATCTGTGGAAAAAGTTGTGTCTTTCTTTTCCCTCAAGTAGATTAAGGTTTTCAAAAGTTGAAAGATTGAAAAGATTTGCTTCTCATTCTTAGATTGCATATAGGAAGTTGTATATATACATCTCGTGGCGAACCTGAAAGGCAAACTGTTAAGAAAGATCAACATTAAAATAAACTCAATTTACATAACAACGCTTTGGAATTTAACGCAAACATCTAGAGGTCTAGGTAGAGACGTGTTCCGGCGTCGTTAAACATAGTGACTGTCGATCTCTACGAAGGTGGGTGATTCCTCCTGAGAGTCGGTGGCACTAACACAGACTTGAGCTCCCGCGTACCGTCGCGTATATTGGGAGACCCCTATAGGCTTTTATCCTTTATCCTTAGGAAACCGTGTCGGCCGCCCTACTGATCGCGATGCAGTGAACACAGCATTCACGAAGATCGACCACCCGTACCGTAAAACGTATTCTGTGGTTTCACGAAAGGTTTGGCACACCCTCTGCCTAGATCTCCAGAGCAGTTTCTTTTGGCCCTTTTCAAACTCTATAACTGAAAAGGTCCAACCGAGCATTTGTCACTTCGGGCTCGTTAATACATCGAAGGCGACTAGAGTCATCTTTAGCTTTTTCTCGACTCTTAAAACATGAAAAAGCAAGTTTGTGTCTAAAAGCGTCGTTAATAAAATTTATTTTAAGCGGAACATAATCACCTATTATTCCCACGTTGATCTTTCAGTTGAAAAGTATGGAGCCTACCAACCAAGGAAGTAACCTTGGCGGAAATCCAAATCCCTTCTCCTCTTGGGGAGATGTTGGTGCGCCTCATATGGCTACATTGTCGCTTCCAGGATTGACAATCGGCCTCCCTGTATGGCTCTTTTCAACTAATGTAGTCTAGATCGCCACTAATCCTGAGCATTCGAATCAACAGTCAGAACAATCTAGAACTACCCACCAGCCTTCCACTTCTTGTGATACTTCCTCTGATCCTTCATCTTCGCAAGGTAGAGCTGGCAAAAGTCAGCCTCCCAAGGAGAAGAAGGAAAAGAAGAAGAGAGAAAAGAAGCAGAAGGAGCCTCTGGCGAAGGCGACTGGGGGCAAGCAGAAGAAAGCTGACAAAAACCCACACACTGCACCGACCGGGCCTAAAACGCCATGTGTCATTTGCAAAGGGATCCACTTCCATCGTGATTGTCCTTGTATTCCCCGGATACTAAGGGACTGGTCCCCAAGGTTGCACAATCCGGTAGCATCAACCTCTGGTTGTCAAGTTGATTGCATTCCGTCAACTAGCGAGAGTGAAGGACGAAGAAGGGGACCAAGATCACCCTGTATATTGTGTGAAGGTCATCATGCCATCCACAAATGTCCATTCTTAGATGAGGCCAAGAGAGTTTTGGAAGATCGCCCGGTGTCACCGGTGCAACTTCCTCCTGGATACCGAAAACTCGCGCCTAATCCCTCGATAGTTGAAAATCCAGTTGAACCACTCAGGTGGTCAGCTGAAGTGTCGGTCATTGAGAATGAACCTACCGAATCTAGACCAGACGAAAGTCTAAAGGTCGATACGGCAGTCGGCCCGGTTCTTCCTTCAGAGGTTCTATCGTCCAATGACCCCGTCATTGAAGACCCGTCTTCAAATGACACCGTCGCCGAAGAGTCATCTTCATGCGACACCCTCACTGATGAGAACAAGGATGACACCATCCAGGTTCTTTTCATCAGCACCGACTCAGATGAGCATCAGGGCAATGCGCCCATTCCTTTATCGCAGAAAGGAACATCATCAGAGTCGTATCCGGCCGTATATTCGGTCCCACCACCAAGCAACCTGGTTGTATCCTTTGATTGGAATCAACTAGGCAGACCCCGGTTACCAGCCAGTGTACCATTCAGAATCATTGTCCAGATCTATAGAATGATTATGGCTGGTACTATCATTGATGAAGGGGCGTCTGTGAGTATCCTTTCCTCTGTTGCTTGGAAAGCACTGGGTTCCCCGGCGCTTTTACCTGAGTTGAGAAATCTCTCAGGTTTTGATAAAGGAACCAGTCGACCATTAGGGATCCTCCCCGATGTACCTGTTACATTGAAAGGGAAGACCGTCAGGATGAACGTGTTGGTAGTTCAAGGACCCTTGGATTATAACCTACTCCTTGGACGCGACTATATTTATTGCATGGGAGCGATAGTCTCCTCACTCTTTAGAGTAATGTGTTTTCCGCACGAAGGAAGGGTGGTCAAGCTCGTAGACCAACTTTCACTTCCGGGATCTCGCATCGCAAATAGTCAAATACCAATCCTAAATGGTCTGTTCACTCAAGATTCGCCTCCACCCCCAGTCCTCCTTCCCGATGAGCGCGAGTAATTCGGAAAGAAAGACTAGGACCCAGGGGGCATGCACCCTGGTCTGCTTCGGGCAGAAGAAACTCCGGGTATAAGGAAGAATTTCCGCAGAAGAACATGACTAGTCCGTACCCCGTCCGAAGGAAGTGGGGTTGTTCTGGAATAATGATCTTTTGTTAAAGTTATGTGTTTGGGAATCATTCACCTTTGTCTAAAAAAGTGGGCAATGCCCAAGTAGGAATTCCCTTATTGTAACAAGTAGTCACCATCTTTAAATTCAAGCCTCGCCCATCGAAACATATGTTTTGAAGGATAAGCAGGGGCAGTCAACTAAGAAGGAGACCGTATTGTTATAACAGAGGGTAACCATCTTTGGACAACCCAATGATAGACACCGCCGAAGAAAGAGATTGATTTGCGGCAGCGAATAGAACCACTCTTCGGATAATAAGAAAGAGGCAAGCCTCCCTCAATAATACCAATGTTTTATCTTTGAGTAGTGTTCTTCTATTGTCACAAATAGTTGTTTGTTCAAAGTGGGCCGACAGGAAGTCTGAGTACTGCGTAAGACCCCTTAAAATAACGAGAAGACAAGTATCGTTAACATTAGATTAGCAAGATGACAAATAAGTAAGAACACCCAAAGAAAAACAGAAGTAGGGGAGAGGAGGGGCAGCCTCGAAATTCTATCCTATACCTGGGGGCATGCAAACTTTCTGGAGTGCAAACTAGGGGCGGTTATTTATCTGGTTTTAAGATTAGCCGTTTCCGAACTTGCATGAAAGAAAGCCTGTGGGGCAGAAGTAAAATTTGCCAAAAGTGAGCACAGCTGTGGTAAGGCATAAGCTCTATAAAAATTGGTCCTTACGAGAGGCGTTCTTCATATGACTGGTATATCGAGCAGTTTTAGCATATAGTTCATGCTCGTTAAAAAATAAACGCAAATCCGAGCAGTTTTAGGCCTGAATTTAAGCTCGTTAAAAAATAGAAAAGTGTGAGCAAAAGTTTCCCCCAGAGTTCAAGCTCATGGAAAAAATGAACCGGTAAATAACCTTTTGAGATCGTAAATTCATCAGCCATAAGAACCTTGATCGTGTTTTCATCCATCACCTCCACTGTTCATTTGGCCGATCATTCACTTCCATTTGTGTGTTTACCTCTTTTGAGAAACAGCTGCGAAGAGTGATTTCACCTAGCCATCCTTACGACACTACCGTGATTGGAAAATTCCAACCTGTACCTGGAATCCATAGCTATCCATGTTTATCACTCGTTCCTCAAAAGACGAGTCTTCTTTCAGCTCTTTTCACTGACTCGTAAAATATGAAAAGTTTGCCGAGTTTTGGCCTTCCAGCTCGTTAAAGGACCGGAACGCTATCCCTCCTCTAAATTTTAATCTTTTTGGACCCGAGGGATTATTGCACAAAAGGATCGAGCGCTTGTCTTGTTCGGCTCGTTAAAAGTACCGAACAGCCATCCCTTCTGTATTGTTTTATACTTTTTCGGACTTAAGGGATTTGCTGACGAAAAAGGCATTACGGAGTTAACTTTATGTACCTTTTTAGACTCTCTAAAAATGAAAAGGACCGAGTTTTCTTTGTCGTTAGACTCGTTAAAATGATTAAATAGCGACAAACTTGTCTTTAGACGAGAACGAGTTTCCCTATCGCTAGGCTCGTTAAATCATAGCGATGGGCTTGCCCGAAGGGCAGGTTATAGAACAAGCATATGTTATCCTCCTCAAGCTTGACAAAAATAAAGAGGTACTGGTCAGAAATGATTGGGGAAAAATTGGGAGAACATCAAAGTTTAAAGGTAGCAAGTCACTCTTGGACATGACACTTTTCCTCCGTACCATATCGGGTTGGGTTGTTTCATTCACCGGTCTCATCACCATGGTCCTCGCCACACCATCCACATTTGGGGTAATGCTACCGATCCATCGCATCAGTGTCGTTATATGTTCAAGAGGGGTCATTCTGGAAGTGTCAACCGTGTCCCATCCACTACCATACATTATCCTTCATCCATTCATGATCGCCACCCTGAATCATATTTCACAGTTTGTTTTCACCTCCACTAAAGTCATTAGCTCCGTTCCGTGTCATTGATGTGGGATTCATTAAGGCCCTCCTTTGACGGATCGCTTCTTGTCGACTTCAGCTCATTATCCAAGAAGTTGATCTAGGAACACCCCCATCAGTACTTTGAAGCTTGCATGCCTCAATGGCAAGTTTCTCACTTCCGGCGACAGGTATACATCAATGACCTTCGACCAGAAGATTTTGTGTGGCGTTCGACGCCAAGTCCTTTTTCACGCCACGTGAATTGTACTGCAGTACCCTGAGGGTCATCGTCATTATTGGTGATCCCTCTCGCGCTTGTTAACGGTTTTCATTATTGACCGGTAATCAAGCGATGTCTTTCCATGTTCGACTTCAGCGCAATTCTCACATGGATCAACTTGTACTTAGAGTGAAGATCGAACGAGTTTGAAGACCCCGGATCTAGTTTCATCCATCCGGGCTGCGATATATATTCAGGAAATATAAAAACATTTGCCATGTACATCATTGCAGCAGATGATCATCCTATTCAAAGGATGATAGTTTCAGCAGAAAATTATCAGTCTATCTTCAGACGATCGTCTGTCATATGTACCAAAATGTATTTATAGAAAGCTGAGCATGGGAATGCCCGCCTCAGCTAGATCATGAGAATAATGATGAATGAAAAATAATGTATTGTATTGTATTGTATTACAGGGCACTCTCCTCAGCACTGGAACGAACTTCGGATCCTCTAGCTAAAGCATTTCACCCGATAAACGGCCTCATACTTTAGGGGGCAACTGTTATAGACATTTTTGTGCCTCGCGTCAAGGAGCATGGAATGTCAATAATTACAGGGATCCTCAGTCCCTAAATATGTTGTTCTTACCCCTAAAAGAACAAGGTCATCAAACAACAGCACTTCCAATCAGTTCTCCACCTGAAAACACTTCAAAACAGGCTTATTTTGGATCATGTTAGCTGCTTAACTGAGCATCTGCGCTGTATTGCAACTGTCCCACTCTGTACCTGCGCTGGAAGTCAAAAACAATGAAGGCTACCTGCGCTGGGCGAGATTGGCCAAGTGGCACAGTCATCCTGCAAGGTGTCAATTGCCCAGGAAGCTTCCAAAATGACACTTGGTTCATGAGATTCGCCCTGTGATGAGTAAGAGGTACTTGATCACCATGTGTAAGCAAGGATCTCCAAGTGGACACACGAACTGAAGATTAACTGAAGATGGAGAGGACACTAGTCAGCTATATGCCAGCCTCCAGCTGACTCATCCTTTCCTCTTCCCTCCTATATATAGAGCTCTTCTATGAGGTCTAAGGAGGCTGGAATTTAGTATAAGCAAGGAGGTGCTGTTGGTATACCGCCAGGATTATTGGGTGATTGTTTTACTAGAGGTGAAGAGGAGAGTTCTTGCTGCCGAGGAAGTGCTGCTGGATTGGATCCAACATCATTGGTTGTAACTTCCTCTGGAACCCTGTTACTTTCTATCAATAAAGTTTGCATGTTCTCCTATATACTTGTTTTACATAGATGCTTTGTGTTTACATGTATATTTGATGCACCCTAATCCATGCTTCAGTTATGAGTACATGTATCTTGTAGTTCGCTCTCTTGTTTTGTGCAGGATCTGTATGTAGTTGGATCGGCTAGGAGAGCAAAGAGCTGGGAGCAGGATACAAAGAGAGAAGGACAAGGATCGACTAAGTGCAAGACACCAGGTTGGTTGACCTTCTTACTATTCTCTCTGTACTTTCATAAAGTGGAACATGAAAACTTTATCATTCAGTTGTTGCTAAAGACTGTCACCTTTAGAAGGGTTAGTGTCATCCGCATCGGATACTTTTCCCCACAACAAGGATGGTAATGGCTGGCACCATCATTGATGAGGGGGCATCTGTGAGTATCCTTTCCTCTATTGCTTGGAAAGCGCTTGGTTCGCCAGCGCTTTTGCCTGAAATGAGAAATCTGACAGGCTTCGATAAAGGAACCAGTCGACCTTTAGGGATCCTCCCCAATGTGCCTATCACATTGAAAGGGAAGACCGTTCAAACGAACGTGATGGTCGTTCAAGGACCCTTGGATTATAACCTACTCCTTGGACGAGACTATATATATTGCATGGGAGCCATCGTCTCCTCACTCTTTAGAGTAATGTGTTTTCCGCACGAAGGAAGAGTGGTCAAGCTCGTGGACCAGCTTTCATTTCCCGGATCACACATCGCAAATAGTCACGCACCATCCCTAAATGGTCTCTTCACGCAAGAAATGTCTCAACCCATGGTCCATCCTCCCGATGAGCACGAGTGATTCGGAAGGATATGACTGGAACCCAGGGGGCATGCGTCCTGGTCTGCTTCGGCAGGAAAACTTTGGGTATAGGGTAGGTTTCCGCGGGAGAATATGACTAGTCCGTACCCCGTCCGTGATTGGAAGAGGGGTTGTTCTAGAATAAGATTCTTTTGTCAAAGTTATGTGGATCGGCGGGCGTCGTCATTCACCTTTGTTTATATCGGTAGACATCGTCGAAGAAGTGTTTTGTTTGCTGTGCAAATGAGACAATATTTGGGTAACCTGAAAGAGGTAGGCCTTTCCTGGTAGAACAAATGTTTTATCTGCAAATTGAGGGGTAACCTTGAAATCGTACTTTATTCCTAGGGGCATGCAAACCTTTTGGAGTGCAAGCAAAGAGTGGTTATTTATCTGTTTTTTGGATAAGTCGTTTCCGAACTTGCATAAAGAAAGGATTCTGGAGCAAAGCTTTGTAAGGCGCAAGCTCCATAAAAAATGGCATCTTAAATGAGACATTCTTATTATATGACTGGATTAATCAAGCAGTTTTAGCACATAGTTCATGCTCGTTAAAAAATAAACGTAAGATCGAGCAAGTGTTTCAATCCGCGTTTAAGCTCGTTAAAAAATGAACTACCCTCCAGTAAATGACCACCGTGAATGTAACATTATCAGCCATTAAAGCCTTGGTCGTGTTTGCACCATCACCTCCACTTTTCCATTGGCCGATCATTCACCTCCATTTGATTGTTTACCCATTTTGAGGAACAGCTGCGAAGAGTGATTTCACTAGCCATCCTTGTGACACTGCCGTGATTGGAAAATTCCAACCCTTACCTGGAATCAACTGCTACCCGTTTTATCACTCGTTCCTCAAAAGACGAGTCTTCTTTACGCTCTTTTCATCTGACTCGTAAAATATGAAAAGATTACCGAGTTTTGGCCTTCCAGCTCGTTAAAGCTACCGGAAGTGTTATCCCTCCTCTAGATTTTAATCTTTTTGGACCTGAGGGATTATTGCACAAAAAGATCGAGCGCTTGTTTTGTTCGGCTCGTTAAAACTATCGAAAACTCATCCCTTCTGTATTGTTTTATACTTTTTCGGACTTACGGGATTAGATGACGAAAAAGGAACTCTGGAGTTATCTTTACGTACCTTTTCAGACTCTCTAAAAATGAAAAGGACCCAGTTATCTTTGTCGTTAGACTCGTTAAAAAAACATTAATAGCGACAAACTTGTCTTTAGACGAGAACGAGTTTCACTATCGCTAGGCTCTTTAAAACATAGCGATGGGTTTGCCTGAAGGGAAAATTATAGAACAAGCATATGTTATCCTCCTCAAGCTTGACAAAAATAAAGAGGTACTGGTCAGAAATGACTGGGGAAAATTGGGAAGAAACTCAAAGAACTTTTATTGGTAGCAAGTCGCTCTTGAACATGACACTTCCACTCTGTGCCTGAGTCGGGTTGGGTTGTTTCATTCACCGGTCACATCACCATGGTCTCACCAATACCATCCACCTTTGGGGTAAATGCTACCAATCCATCACACAAGTGTCGCCGATATGTTCAAGAGAAGTCACCGAGAGAAGTCAACCGTGTCCCATCCACTACCATACATTATCCTTCATCCTTTCATGATCACCACCCTGAACCATATATCATCAGATCGTTTTCACCTCCATCAAAATCATTTGCTCCGTTCCGTGTCACTGATGTGGGATACATTAAGGCCCTCCTTTGACGGATCGCTTCTTGTCGACATCAGCTCATTATCCAAGAAGTTGATCTAGGAACACCCCTTCAGTACTTTGAAGCTTGCATGCCTCAATGGCAAGTTTCTCACTTCCGGCGATAGGTATACATCAATGACCTTCGACCGAAAGATTTTGCGTGGTGTTCAACGCCAAGTCCTTTATTCACACCACGTGAATTGTACTGCAGTACCTTGAGGGTCATTATCATTATCGGTGATTCCTCTCGCGCTTGTTAACAGTCTACATCATTGACTGGTAATCAAGCGATGTCTTTCCATGTTCGACTTCAGAACATTTCTCACATGGATCGACTTGTACTTAGAGTGAAGATCGGACAAGATTGAAGACCCCGGATCTAGTTTCATCCATCCGGGCTGCGATATATATTCAGAAAAAATAAAGACATTGACATGTACAGCATTGCTGCAGATAATAATCCTACCAAAAGGATGATGATTTCATCAAAATCATCAGTCTACCATCAGATGATTGTCTGTTCCACGTACAAAAAAATGAATTTATAAAGCTGAGCATGGGAATGCCCACCTCAGCTAGATCATGAAAGCAGTATGAAAAATAATGTATTGTATTGTATCTTATTACAGGTCTCCTCCCAGCATTGGAAGAACTTCAGATCCTCCTAATAAAGCATTTCACCCGATAAACGGCCTCATACTTTAGGGGGCAACTGTTATAGACATTTTTTTTCCTTACAGCATTGAGCATGAAATGTCCATAATCCAAGAGATCCAAAGTCCCTAAATGATTTGTTCCTACCCCTAAAGGAACAAGGTCAACCAATGACAGCTTCTCCCAGAAGTTCTCCACCAAAAACAACTCAAAAACAGTCAATTCAGGATCAATTCAAAGGCTCCACTAGCTGCCTGCGTTGAAATGCAGAGGCTACACTGGCTAGGTGCACTGCAATGCAGGTGGAAGCACTACCATGGTGCGCTGAGCGGGAAATGACAAATGGCAAGCTCATTCAATGAGGTGGAAAGACCCTGGAAGCTTCCAGAATCTTCCTCAATGACACTTGCCTCAATGAATTTGACCAAGTGATGAGTAAGAGGTTCTCAACCTCCAAGTGGAAGCAAGAACTGACAGAGAGAAGCCACAAGTCAAAACATAAGCTGACTCATCCTCTCTGCTTACATCTATATATGGATCTCTCACCCAGAGGTTCAGGAGGCTGGAATTTTGTACTTTGCAGAGAATTGCTGTTGGTTTGAGATTGAGATTAGTACATTGGGTGATTTATGCTTTGTTGGAGGAGAGGAAGGGATTCCTTTGCTGGGAGGTAGATGCTGGATCGGGACTCACTTGGTTGTATCTCCTCTTGAACTTTATTATCATATCAATAAAGCTATTTGAGTTTCTCCTATATGCTTATATGTCAATGATGTTTTGTTATATTTGCATATTTAGTTTATATCTTATCCTAAACTAGTTATGAATGTGAATATATGTCTTTTGTGTAGTTTTCCTCTCTTGTGATCTTGCAGGAACTGGGTGAAGCTGGACCAGTGAAAGAGCAGGTAGCGGGAAGCGAACAAAAGAAAGAGTGATTGGATCGACAAACTAGCGGAAGACACCAGTTAGTTACATCCTTCTTTCTCTATTTACATCTCATAAAGAAGAATACTCAGATAGTTTTCCTTATTTGTTGCTAAGGCACTATCACACCTTAGAGTGGGATAGGGGCATTCCGAATTGGATACTTTTCCCAACAACATCGGTGGGTAGCAAAAGGTTATTCCCAGGTGCCGAGAATTGATTTCAGTGATATTTTTTCTTCTGTTGCCAAGGTAGCTTCTATTAGATTACTTTTTGTTGGGCATGGAACCCCCTTGGGACATGTTTTGGGGCTTAAAGCCCAAGTTTTGACCAAATATTTTGTAAAAGATCTACAAATTGGGGGCACAGAGCGCGATGTCATAATAGAGTCATAGGGTTGTCCGCCCTAAGCTTTTGAAATGTAATGTCAGCTTGATAGACTTACCCATGGTCCGCAGACCATGGGATTGTATAAATAGAGTGAGGCTCTAAGTTGTAGAAGAAATAGAGAAGTAGTAGAATGATGAGTCGAGGTGCTTGAGTCAAGTATAGAGTGTCTTTGGGTCGTAGTGTAAGAGAAGGTTCTATAGCTAAGTGCGTAGAGGCCTAGTAGTCCGCAGCTAAGTGTGTGGACCCCTCCAGCTGAGTGCGCAGGGAAGGTTGAGTCTGTAACCACTGGAAGCATAAATAAAGAGAAGCTTACTATATCGTTGTGTATCTTTTCTTGTCTTAATGTATGATCCAATGTGAATTGTGAGTTTACTATTTATTTACATACGCGCACTCATATTAATGTGTTAGATAAGTACAAGTATAAACCATTTGTCTATGCAGGAATAATTAACTAAGGATAAGAGGATGGGTTAGGGAATAGTGCAGTACATTGTCCGAGCAATGCGGGAGCTCCGCGACCCTTGGATTGGTTACACGAAGGCAGTATAGCAGGGCGCGAATGCCTAGAAGCGTGTGAAGCAACCTACACGAAGGCGCTAATGGTTGGATCCAGTCATCCCCTCAGACATCCCAAGGGTGCAGAAACCTAGTTCTAGTACCCTCCCATACTACTTCAAGTGAGAGCTCAGTTCACGTTTTGCGGACTGTTATCGAAAGGGCCAGTAATACAAGGATTTGTTTGCCTATTTAACTCTAAACCTGGGTCAGGCCCCAACAAGCCAACAAATGGTTCTGTTGTCGGGACCAGGATCTGCATAAGCGATGTCTGATGTCACATCACTGGAACCCAACTAAGAAGGAAATCGAAGGCTGGATTGACATAAAAATTCATGAATTCATGGCATAGGAGAACAAGAATCCTTGACTCACAAAAGAGGAGTGGCTAGACTCCTACCTATATACAGAGATCCAAAAAAAATTCTTTGCGTCGTTCCCCACTGAGCCGTATGAGTGGATCGCAAAGTTAGCAGACAGCCAAGGAAGGTGGAGGGTTGATAGCCCTATTGTGTGGACCACATAGTTGGTGCGCAGGTTGGAAAAATCAGAGGATAAGATCACGCGAGCTGTTGACCATTGGCTTGATCGAATTATAGGAGGATTCATTACTAAGTTCACAGTAGATACTTCAGTCAGCTACAACGAGGTAGAACGACGTTTTCTCAAAGGACCGCAAGGTAAGTACGTTAAGTCTTTGAACACCTGGATTAAAATGCTATTGTGTGAAAAATAGATTATGCGACTACATTGATGTTCAAGGCTACGCGAAGTGGAAAAATTTATAGAAATGAAGGAAGTATGGAGCTAGAAACTAGCCCCCTGATCTCACCTTCACGAAGGGATGAAGAGGAGCTCACATATGTCTCCCTGCGGAGTGTGATCAACTTGATAAGGCAAAGGATTCCACGCATACCACCTCCACCCACACCACCACCAGTCTCACCACCATCACCTCCATCCTCGCCCACCCCACCTCCACCACCACTGCGTTGTAATATGGTGAGCTCAATAAAGTTGTTGGTGTTCAAAGGAGTCAGAAATGAAGATCCGGACCAGTTTTGGTTCATGGTAAAAGCTATATGGGAAGCACAAGAAGTGATAGATGATGCTATCAAGAAAGCTACATTGGTTAGCGCCCTGCAGGATCGTGTATTAACCTGGTACATTAAGCACTCAAGCGATCATCCGAATGCAGGAATCGGGGAGGTTCAAACCACACTAACAAAGGAATTTAGCAGGCCAAAATTAGAAGCGCAATCAATAATTGGGTTCAAAGAAATTATGATGCTACCAGGTGAGACTCCTTGGGAATTGGATCAAAGACTAAAGTGTATGATCCACGAAGCCAGCATGGCTCTGACAGATGTACAACACCTTGCATGGTTTGTCACATCACTAGCACCTCATCTGAGGAACGCGTTGTCGTAGCAGAGAATAACAACTCAAGCCGAAGCATTAGAGATCGCGATGAGGCTGCATGAAACCCTGATACAGGATCCTAACCTAGGAGTTTAGCAGATTCACGCACAGCTAAAGAACTTATGTCTTGAGATGCAGAGCCTGAAACAAGACAGAACAGTTCGCCCAGAGGTGCACGAAGAAGTATGGTGCGTAAAGTGCAATGGTCAGGGACATGACAAGGACCATTACCCGGTGTTTGCAAATTACCTCGTAGGAAGAGGGTCAATGCCATTGAGACCAGAGGCACAAGCAGGACCCAACGCAGCGCCTGCACTATGGTGCGCAATTTGTCAAATAGGAGGAAAGCATGCCACAGACAACTATCATTTATTACAGAAGTATACGCAGAATTCGCAGCAGTTGTTCTGTAATTTCTGTAGATCAGTAGGACATGATGACCACACCTATAGAAGTTATGAGCTAATGATGGATAGGATTCCTACCTACCGGGTCTAGGCCGAAATGCGGCTCCTTGACCAGAATGCAGGGATGGCGCGAACTATATTTTAGGGGCACGGATGAGGCCGAGGTGGTGGAGGACTTGGAAGAGGTCGCAAATAGCTCATATGTTACAATTGTGGAGGGCCAGGACATTATGCCCATGATTGTATGAATCATACGTGTCCCTCGTTCTAGTATTATACATTGTTTGAACATGAGATGGAGGATTGTCCCATACTGATAGCAAGGTTGCGCGATAAGGGAGAACTCCAACCTCCCTCGACTTAGAACTTGCAGATGATGAGGTCTGAGCCGAGTGAGGAAGACCCCAATATAAATATGGTGCTCTTCAGTGGAATTGCGACAGGGGATGACAAGGGCAAGTAGCCTGAAGAGAGTACTTGGGTTCGCGAGGCTCCTACGAAAGAACCAGAGTTTGATTTGGGGCGCGCTAAAGAAACCTTCATGGAAGCTAGGGAGAGCTTCATTGATACCTCCACTTCAAGAAGCAAGGAAAGACCGGAGCTAGATATGAACCCATCAATGCTCACAACGTTCCTAGAGACATGCATGAAGCTACTGTGCGACAGTAAGGCTGTAAAAGGACTACAGGAACTCATCAATCGATGTGTTGGGGTTGGGAAACATGCAATGAGGACAGGAAGAGAAATGCGATTGACCGTGCAGATTGGAGAATATGAGACGGATCAAGTAATTCTAGACCTGGTATCAGATGCAAATGTTCTGCCAAAGCATATATGGGAGCGCATGGGGAAGCCTATGTTGCAATGGTCGCCTATCCAGCTGCGAATGGTGAACCAACAGAAAATCCTACCTATGGGAAGATTATAGGGAGTCACTGTAGATATTGAGGGAGCAAGTGTGCTCGCAGATTTTGAAGTGATAGAGATTGTTGATGACAACAATCCCTACCCCGCGCTATTAGGGATAGATTGGGCCACTAATATGAATGGGGTAATAAATCTAAAGAAGTGCAAGATGATTTTTGAGAACAAATCTTTGCGCGTAGTTGTACCGTTGGACCCTATAGAAGGATCGTTTTACACGGAGCTAGTGTGTGACGATGAGAGCAATGACGATCTCGATTTCATCTAGAAGATAACTGCGCAAGAACATGACTAGGTGAATCTGACCGTGGATGGGTGAATCTCATGGGAGCGCGAAAGCTCTTGTACATCGAATTCTGATGAAGAGATTGAACGTTGGCAAAACCGGTTAGACAACGTAACCACGCTGAACTATAATATGATGACGAGGTCGTTTCGTTGTGTGTCAGCTGAAGTACGGGATCTACCTATGTATGATGGGTTAAGTGAGGTAGAGGACTTCATGAACAGGTTTGAAAGCGAGGTTCCAGAACAACAACACTTCGAAGCGTTGAAATGGGTATTGCACATTATGCCTGCAAGGTGGTGGGGTACACACCAGGGAAGCTTTGTCAACTAGCGTGCATATAGGAGAATGATGCGTTCCTGGTTTGGGAAACCACAGATGCGATTAAAAGACAAATATGATAGACAGGATGATTCATGCACGCATCTGTCCAGATGGGTACGAGCATATGGAGAACCACCTACGCAGATGCACATGAACTATGCATCAACTGGTACAATCAATCGGTCTGTGTTGGGGGGGCAGAAATGTAAAAAGCTCATCACTTGGGAATGACAGAGTAAACATAAGGTAATCGCACAAAAGGTTAACCATCAAAAATAATTCAGCGTAGTGTGCGAGACTTTGGACAAGGTATGTGGTGTACAAAAAGTGATTGGGACCTATGCATACCAGCAGTCCTATGGGTGTAGAGAGCGACGTGCAAAAAACTGACAAGGCCAGTCGGTGGAGTAACCCCAGTGCTCCTATAAAAACAATGTAGGCTGAGTCCGCACATAGTAGCGTCATGGGATACATTGGGTTGACGTACCTTGGAAGGAGGGGCCGCACAATTAGAAGAAACAAAAGAAGACAGTGTGGGATTTGATGAGGACATTCAACAAAATAATCTTGGGATCCAGGAACTTATGAAAGAAAGGGTGCGACTAAGGAATAAGGGCGCTCTAGCGGAAGTGGAAGTCAAGAATTTGGAGAACGGGATAAAAGTATACTTCCTCAATAAGGAAACCAAGGGGATAAGATAGGACACACACGATCACACTGCCAAGTTTGGGGGCTACCACCATGAGTTGGTCAGTCTGATGCCATGGCTTGGACCACGTATTACTAAACAAAGTAACCCAGCCGATGCACTGCAGATGGTAAGTTACATGATTGCACCGGTAACAGAAAAAGGGGGGTATTTTCCAAAAAGAATGATGAATGACTGGAAGAAGTCATATACAGGTGGTGCGGCCACCTGACTAGCTGAGGGAGGCACAGTCTTAGCACTCTAGGAAGTTGAAAGGGGACGCTGGACTATAAACTATTCAGCCCATGAACTACGCGATGTTGAAGCTGCATGCAGAGGTAAGATGCCACAAGGTCCGCGCCCGTGCAGGAAGGGTTGCATTCCCGCGCAGGTTGACCAAAATGTGACCGTTAGAGTCACTATTCACAACATGATGTTTGACCTAGGTGTTATAGACATATTTGGGCACTTCAACCCCAATCATATATGTCGATAAACCAAGGGATCGTTGACCCCTAAAAGTGTTGTTTCATACCCTAAAGCATCATGGTCAACTAATTACATCATTTTCCAGAAGTTCCACCTGAAAAACCACTCAGAACTGGCCAAAACTGGACTATATTGACTGCTCCTTGATCAGGGTGCAATGCATACTGACTCCTGCACTAGCCAGGTGCGATGCATACTGAAGAAGCCTTCTATGGGGTGCGATGAGCGAGGATGGACAAATGTCTGAGACAATTTGCTAAGTGGATGCTCATGGAATCTTCTAGAAACTTCTCCTATGACACTTGCCTCTCTGAATTCACCCAGGGATGAGTAAGAGATCCAAGAAATCTCCAAGTGGAACCAAGAACTATGAGTGGAATGACACTAATCAAAAACCTAGAGCTGACTCACACCCTTGCAAGACATCTATAAATGGATCCCTCATCTGAGAGATCTGAAGGCTGGAATTTTGTAATTTGTAAGGAAGTGCTGATAGTTTATCTTTGAGAAGAAGCATTGCATTGTTGGGTGATCTTGCTTTTCATGAGGTGAAGAGGACTTTGATGCTGAGAGGATGATGCTAGATCAGACAACTGGGTTGTAATTCTCCCTTCTATTTTAATAAAGTTCTTTGAGTTTTCCTCCATACAATCGTGCACTTGTGAATCTTGTTATTTGTAAATGCAATTGTATGTTCAATGTATTTTTGATTTTGCATTGTTTATGTTATTATAAATCGAGATGCTTTGATGGTGTTCTATTACTTTGTCTCTACAGGTATTCTCTAAAGCGGGACAAGTAGGGGAGGAGTTGCAAGCTCTATCAAGGGAGAGAGAAATCAAGCAAGGAGTCAAGCGGAAGATCCAGGTTGGTCCTTTGTTTCTCTCTTATCTATCATAAATAAAGGAAATCACAAATTGATTTGATTGTTTGTTTCCAAGATAGCTACCAATCTTAATGGGACTAGCAGATCGAAAAGACACTAGTTTTCCCAGAAACAAAATGGTGACTCCACTGGGGAGTGAATAGTTTGTTTGTTTGTTGTTGATTGTTTGCTTTATAAACTACAAACGAAGCCTGAAGTTAGCTAGATAGCCTTCGAACTGCTCTTGCTATGCAATTGCA